>CM028926.1:8184166-8787777 GCA_016801845.1 Polydactylus sextarius | reverse complement strand
ACAGACACGAACGTTCTCATCATCACCTCACGAGTCAAAACACACAGCGATCAAATAGCCAAAGAGTAAATAGTCCGTAACAGAAATGGAATGGTGCAAGAGGGACGCTGGGACAAAAGGAGCAGTGGGTGATGATAGATAGGGGTGAAAAAGCATATGAATCTGGCCAGGATCACAGACATCCATCCCCACCTGTCAGAGAGTGACTAATTTCCAAGTGGGAGCAGGGCACTGGCAAGCCGAGTGCCTCGGGTCAAAAGAGCCTCTTGGGTTACAGCAAGGTCCTCTGTACTGGCTGGGAGATAATGGCTGGGAGCTTACATGACACACCATGCACATCACCTTGTTACAGAGTCTGTCCTAGCAACAGAACAATACATCTGATCAATCACACCGGGAGCCGTCACAGCTGGAAGTGTAGCATGGCCGTCGTATGAGAAAGTGCACAGTGAACTGTCTTCTGAAAGTGCCTCAAGTAACAGTGGATGTATCTGTAAAGGAGACCAGTGTGCGATTAATGATCCTGACGGAAACCTCCTGGAAGATGGCATGTAAGGAATGTTCCTATACTGTAGAGTCTTTCAGGGAGATAATACCAACGTCCTTCAGTCTGACTCATTACAGCAGTAATACTGTTGGACCTAATGAATGCCAAGTCATTCTGAAAAGGAACAAGACAAAGCTTGGTTTTACAAAACAGCCTGAACATTATCTACTGACAAAGCCAAAGAGGATGTAAAGAAGTATGTCATTACAACACCACCGTCCACCTCCACTATTACAACCACTGCTATCACTAATAACTCTGATATTTTTTAATTGCCATATTTGGAAATGTTACAAAGTCTCTCAGAACAATATAAGGAACAAGTTATGTGATTTAAAAGAAAAATAAATTATACTGTAATAACATTAAATGAACAGAGTGAAGTAAAACAGTTACCGGGAGGAAAATAATGAACTGGAATAAATGTTCAAGGCAAATCAGATTCACAATGGTTTTTACAAAATAATGACTCCATATGTATAAAAATGACTATGAGGAAGATATTAATTTGCCTGGTAAGGTGTCCTGAAGCAGGAGTTGTCCCGAAGTCACCTGCGATCTCATGGAAAAAGACCTGATTACTATCTGTTTGCTGTGTGCACTGAATAAACACAAACGCAAAAGCCAAATAATAACATAATGAAGTGCTTCCCAGTAGTAGAGCTGGCTCCTACAACGAAACAAAAATGATTTTCAGTGGCACCAGAATAACGCAGGATAATGATCTCTTAGTACAGGGTCTTGTGACCACCGCAGTAATAAACTTGAGCACTGGATTATAGGTTGGGTTGCTCTCTCAACTGCGCTGAAATTACATCCTCCCCTCCACCTCCCTCACTTCCCGCTATAAAAAAAATTAAATGTGTCTGACCTCTGCTCTCATTATGACAAGTTGCTTGTAATTATGGTGATCCAGGGACTAAAATTTGTGTTTTATTTTAGTGTGAATGTAATGCTCAGAATATACAGAAAAACTTAATATAACAGATAATCTGCATTGTAACTTAACATTACGGACTTTAAAACATGTTAGTCGCTGTAGGTTTGTTTCTATTATCAGACTTTCTGCTGTTTTCTTCGGTTCATACACTTCTCATATCATTGACGTCCGCATTGATCTCACAGCTTCAGTCTATATTGCCTATAAAAGTCTAATAAAAAAGGTGAATGACGACGGGTCAGGCTGTCAGCCGAGAGATTTGTTAAAGGGAGTATATCACTTCAGACATCAGCAGCCGCTGTAATATGATTAATATTGAGATTTACAATTAAATGTGATTGTATGTGTGTGTATTGGAAACACTGTTCCTCTATTTAATAGCAGTAAAAACCTCTACCACAAGATTTCTGTTTCTCCTCTTACACCAAATTAAAGGGTCAAAGACTGAAGGCAAAAAGTGCAAAGAGGTGAGTCACTGACTCGACTCCAACCCAATAACCAGCCGCAGAACCAAACAGACTGAAAACAGACGAGGAGAAGTGTGTTTTGACTTTGACGAAGCGTGTCAGCTCCTGCTGTTTGAGCGTAATCACTGATCTTTCATTTATTGTACAAGTCAAATTTTGGCTCCAGTGAATATCATTCTCCAACATTAACATAACGCCTGCTTTGCATCATATATTTCTGTTGTGCATCAGTTGAAAAACGCTGCAGTGATTCTTTGCCAGTGGGAGTTTTTTCTCATGTATTTTCACAGCCATGTGCAAACTGTAAATGTAGTACAAACATGAACTGCTAACGAACACATAAGTTGGTGTGTTTATGTGTTTGCAGGATGGTGATGGAGATGTTCTATTACGCCTGTGAAAGTATAACAAACTATAACAGCCTTTCTTTCTGCCTCAAATGAAGTTAAAGCAGAAATCACCACAACGTGTGAATCTATAATGTCCTTTGTTAAAACCCTGGTTGTGTCTCAAGGCAAATTACTAAAACGTGTAAATTATGCATAGATATACAAGATTATATACCTAATTTTTATCAAGAATGAGCGTTCAGAACATTAAATGCTGGTGTGTGACCTTGGTTAAACACCATTACGATCCTTCTCCTCTGACAACGGCCCATAAGTTTTTGGATGGTCATGCCTTCCTCACAAACTGGGTCTATTCTCGTGTAGTGGAGCGATTACAGCTGTTCCCAAGGTGTCCTTCTGTCAACAGCTCTCATTGGTCTCCAGGAAATTGTTTTCAAGCCTTTTCTGTCAGTTTTCTGCAAATATAAACGCTGTATGATATTGATGAAAGCATTATAGCGTTATTTGGAAAGAGAATCACGTATTTCTTAAAGGTTTAAATTGCTTCTCCGTGAAAAAAAAAAAAAAAAAATCAGCTGCAGATATTGCTTTCAAAAAAAAAAAAGGAGCAACCAATTAAAGCGCTGAAATAGCTTTCACATGATAAGACGCTTCTGCCTGTTTTTATAAGCTGATAAGTTGAGTGACGAATTGTCAGCGCTGCTGAACAACCGCAAAACTACAGAAAAATTGTAAAACAGGAATATTACCAGACATGGATGTTATTTGCTTTTATAGTGATCCAGAATATCTTCACTACTGGGCAGATAATAGTAAAGGTAAGTCAACATGACCACAAGCAGAGGACATGTACTGATAACAGGATACATTTAACCTAATGTTTATAGAGTATAAGGAACCTAAGTCATGTCCATTTACTTCCAGTCCACGGGACCTATGTTGGTAAAAATTATGAATGAGAGTCAATGGAGAGATAAAAATGATTTTCTGGTCCAGTTAGAAATGTGCCATGGTTTCACACATGATGTTTGTGATTTATAAAGATAATGTTTGACATAGAGAGCTCTGTTTAGTGACAGGCAGCAAACGTTACGGACCACGTAGCGGACGACAACGCTCGTCTCGTTACATTTACGTCACCGTCAAACTCTGACGTCAAACGTTAGCTTAACAGCTGTTTCAGCTACGCTAACCTAGGAAAGTATCTGACCTGGTCAGTTTTATCACCTGCTGCTCGTTCTCTCTTCAGCCGGGAAGAGACGAGGAAAGAAACTGTGACATGACGTCACCTACCAGACTGTTTGGTTTGTCTAACCAACTATTACACCACAAACACAACCTTGACTCACACTAATTGTTATCATTTAAAATAAGATACAGGATATGTGCGATTCAGGGTAGAAGTCAAAGTGGATCGGAAAATAATTTTTATCTCCCATTGATCGTTCTCTTTTTCAACCAGAAGAGGCGTGATTTATGCTCCCTACAGAGGAAAAATGTAAAATAAAACTAAATCTAGTACACAAGCAAATTCACTGGAAAAGTTATCATTTCTCAAAAAAAAAAAAAAAAAAAAGAAAAAACAATCCCATAGTGTTACAGGTACATTTCCCCTATAGAAAGAAGAAGCGGGGGAGATAAAAATGATAAGGTCAAACATAGAGAAGGGTGGCTCTGTCCAACAAACTGTGTCAGTGGAGAGGTTAGCAAACTCACAAGGAGAGTCCGGGACTATTTTAGACTGAGACAGAAAAACATCCTCTAAACCTGTTTAATAAGTCGGCCTGAATCCAAGCGGTTCCCGCGGGTGGAAGCCGGGGGCTCGTCCCTGACAGAGGGGGTAGGTCCTGCCTCTTGTCCAATGCCTGAGGAGGCCTGTGTAATGCAGCCAGAGCAGCTGAGAAAACATTTCACCGGAGACAGACAGCCCCAACCTGTCCTTCCCAACAGCTGGAATAATAAACGCTCTGATTTAAGATGGTTTAAATCTACCTCTGTGAAACACAAATAATCTTAGACTACAGGGAAAAGATCAGTGGAGTAAAGCCTGTGTTATGTATTAGCTTCTTTAAATCATGTGATTTCAGAGACAGTTTTATGTTAGATATGGAAACAGAACAAATACACTGCAGCCAAAAGTGGAAAAATCTGCTTTTTGTAAGTTTGGCAACATTTTTGGCAATAAATTGTCAAAGCTGTTGACATCTTGTCTTTTTTTTTTTCCTGAAATGAACTTTTTGTGGGTGGCACAGTTTCTGTTTTCTTTTCAGCAGCGGTTGCTATCACATCTCATGTTAACCACACTTGTTTTTTTTTTCTTTGCCGGTGCTCTTGCCTATTTAAATAAAGAAAAACAAGCAGCTGTCAAAAAAAAAAAAAAAAAAAAAAAAAAAGCCGAGTACATTGGTGAATTAGAGGACTTTTAAAACACAGAATACACATCTGAAAATGGAAGACATTATTCCTTCATCTTGGGGAAAAAAACAAAAACTTTCATCTGGTTTCATTGAAAAATGTCAAACTGAATCTTTTCACTTTCACGCTTCATTGAAACTACACCAGTTAGGGTTCTTTTCTTTTTTTTTTTAAATTTAATTTTAGTCAAGTATTTTGACAACGCTGCCTACCGTCGCAATCTTACGATAGTGAACAATTCATCATCACTCAATTCCCACATCGCGTCAGGTTGCTTTGTCTACGAGATATATTACAAGAGCCTCCAACATCTTGGGTGAGGTGGTTTTCCTGGAATACACGGAGGAACAGACCCAGTCTGGATTGTTTTGGTCTCGTCTTCTTTTTCTTTTAATTTCCAGTCGACTAGGAGCAGGGAGTGCACTGCTGCCTCCTAACGGTTAACAAATGTAAAACCAGGAAGAATGTACGTGTTCATTTGCATACAGAGCAGGAGATATGATCATAGCTGTTCACTCGAGACGCATGTTAACAGTGGGTTGATATTTATAGCTCTCTACTTGTGATTGGATCAACCAGGGTGCATGATAATGCCAGGTATGAACAGGACCTTTGTGGGAGGCTTTAAGTCAGACTCCAATGATAATAACTGGCCAATTAAACTCACTTTCTCCTGGGAAACGTTATTCACGACTGCCTTATTCTATACAACCCACCAACTATATTTCTTCTGCACTCAAATCTGATCAAATGTCAGTGGACTATTTCTGTATCCACAAATTAAAAGACTGCATTAGCCAGCTGGAAAATGGACGTGGAAAGCCAGACTGATGGACCAGAGGGAGACTGACTGGAAAACTGTCACAGGGTCCCTCGATACGGAAAATTACTCACACATCGAGTTCATCAAGATGTTTTGCAGCGAGTGCTACAAACCTTTTAGCTCTCCTCTGATCAGCAGGGATGACAAGATACTATAGATGTACTTGTCGTTGAAAACTGTGGAATTAAGTGCTCTTTTTGGTAAGTGCATTACAGAACTCTTCAGGGAGTTAAAAGCCAAATTAAATGTGAAAAAGAGAGCAGTGGTTTTTAATTATTTTTTATGCAAAATAGATCTTGGGGAATGTATTCAACGCTTCCTGTTCCTGTGGGTCACAGAGAGTCCATGGTTTATTAAACTGACCAAACAGACACGGACAGAGCAAAGAAAGAGAAATAAATATATGATAACCGAGTCAAAATGTAATTAAGGGCCAGAGAATGGATTTTTCAACCTTTGTCTGGATGATCTACCGTTTGCTCATATTTAAAGATTTCTATTTATGCAGCATGTTAAAGGGTCAGGAAGGAAAGGGTCAGCCCCAAAAAGACGTGACTCAACGTCGAATTAGGATCAGGACGTGAAAGGTGCTGCTGGTTAGTGAGGGTAAGAAGAGAAATGTTATAACAAAAGTGGTTGTTAAAAGTTCAGATGTGTTAAATCTTTACTTCTATTTGAGTGACACTTTATTATAAACTGTGATGCGTGTGTGTGTGTGTGCACCTTCCTACCACATCACTACCAACTACAGAGTACAATTTCCTAAAGCTTGAACCCATCTATAGCTTAATCTTGTGTGAAATAAAAACAATCTGTCTTTTGCTTCCAGTGGTTTAAGATAATCAGCAGCACTGTCTGTGTTTGGTTGTAGAGATACATCAGTGATTTCCAAAGCACAAATACAAGTAGAGGGTAGAAAGAGATGGAGAGATGTTGAGGAAAAGACCAAACACAAGGAAGAAGAAGAGGTGTTGTAAAGATATCGACGATGTCAAAGGCCCGGGAACACAAGTAGGATAAAACCTTGTAACCTTCAAGAAAACAGAAGAGGCCTCTTGAGCTGAAGTCTGAAATTGCTTGAGTAAAGGTGGAGACGAGCCTTGTTCACAAAGAGACTTTTCGCCTCTGAATCTTCATTCAGCTATGATAGATTCACTGACAATGTGTGAGATTCAAAGGGCAGCGGAAAAGCTCAATATTAAACATTAAAGAAAAACTTAAAAAAAAAAAACAACATCCTTTATACTGTGGTCAATTTTAAAATCATTCTATCTGTGGCCATCGATATAAATAAAGATCACTATCGGTTTTCTGCTGTCAATCATTTCAGACACTTGGATGGAAACATGTCCTCTAGACTCCAATTACTTCAGATGTTTTTTTTTAAACAACTACATAAATATAAAGCAGTCTGGGTGTTGAGATTTATCCGATAACTTCCAGTGCTCAAAGCAACAATATAAACAAATCAATCTGAGGGATGTCATATATTCTCAATTATGATGTAAAGCAGGCTGTCCTACTTCTTAATTCAGACAGAGTTGCCGTGAGCGTATTTCGTTTCGTGTGAATAGTCATTTGGTGTCTGTGCATGTGGAATATTTTCAGTCCAGGGGCAGGTAATCTCAGTACATTTGTGTTGTGGCTGAATTCACAGAGAGAATCATCAGCAGCACATTTTACATTCGCAATTGCTGCTGTCACTCTCGTGAGATTAATCTCAAAGTAATTGCACACTTTAAATGTATGCACACATTACCTTCTGTTCAGACAGGCTGGTTCTCTGTCACATGGAAAGTGGCCTTAGAAGGTTAAAACCTGTCAAGATTTGAGCCAGGCCAACTGTCTCCCATTCTGTACACTGATCAGGCCACTGAGCCTCCCCTGTTATGTTTGCTCTGCAAACATTAACTTTCAGGAGAGTAAAATCCTTCCTGAAAGGCTCAGTGACACAGCAATATATCAGCCATAACACAGCTGGTAAACTTCAGTTTTGTGATGCAATGGTTTGGATATTGTTTATTTACACAGTTGACAAACTCTCTTGAAATATATTGTGTGTGCAAAAAAAAAAAAAAAAGGCTATTCAATGGGATTTCATTCCTTTACTGATCCGCAAACAATGTTCAGTCCCATAAATGATCTAATCAAAGTCCTTCTAGGCAGATTTCTACCCTCATCAGCCATTTTGGCAACAATCATTGGCTGTTATTTCAGGCTAATAAGACCAGGCTTTTATCTAAACGAATGGGGATGGTCACCGGGACATAAAATAGAATAGAAACGATTCAAAATCTGATTAAAAAGTCTGGATATTTTGTTTTCCAGAAGACCATTGGCTGTTTTGGAGAGAGTGCGGGATGTGTCATAAAACTGCCATTTTTGATCGTTCTTTATTTGTTATGTCTCTGATCTGATATTGCCTGTTTGCATCCAATTTGTAATTCACTGACCACTGGAGGCCACATTTTGTTAAATACCCCCACCTCCACCACCCCCACACGCTCCCTTTACATCAAGTAAAATGCAGTTTCAATTTACAAGATTTGTTTCCTTCATTTCAGCCAAATAAATAAATAAATAAAGTGAACTCGTCTGGTGTGATTTCTGGTCTGGTTTCTTGTGCTCAGTGTTAATGGATGATGCTGCACAAATTTAGCAGTGTGGTCACTGTGTTGACAGGCTCAGCCTCTTTCACTGCAGTGAAGTGGAGCACGGTTGGCGTTGAGTGTGAAAGGCAGATGAGCGCTGTATTAATGGGAGTCCCTCTGCCAGAGAAGCTTGCTGACCTTGGTCTTATCACTGCGACCTCATGCATGATTGATAAATAAAAATGAAACTCAAGATTTCTTCCAAAGCCGATGCATCTAATCTCATTATGAGCTTGTTCTTTTGGCAAAGATAGGAACAGACCTGGTGGGTCTCGGCTGGTGCGGTATTTAATTTTGCAGTGCTTCTGCTGTTTACGTAGAGTCAGACAGGGAAGAGAGACAGAAAAACAATATCTCTTCCACTTCTCTACACCTTCAAACAATTCAATTCACTGATCGGTCAATAAATAAACCACCTCTCTAGTAATAAAAAAACATGAAACGTGTCTTGGCTCGCAGTTCTCTCCAATGCATGATGCAAAGTAAAAAAATTACTTCATGGGGGATTTTATACATGCATCACCTCTTCGCCTTGAGCAATTTGTTTACAGTTACACTCATGAATTATTCAAACAGAAAATACAGTGTTTACCCTTGATATCACAAGGCTCTGTGAAGCTACAACTCCGCATTAATGCTGTCATCATGAGTGTCACATTGTAGATGGGTCACCATAGAGATATGATGTTCAGCTACACCATCTCTGGTGTTTGGATGTCTCTTTCCCAGAGCTGCAGTATAAAAACAATGGAGGACCTTATTGTAGCTGACTGGTTGCTTGTTTTATAGCTTTACATTTGCTGCAATTTTTGTTCCAGTCATTACATGTGGGCACAAACAAGTAATATATTTGTAATAGCTTTTCTCTTTCAAAGCAGGGAATATTGTTTTGAACTAGTAATCAATGATTGTCGCAGCCAATGAGACTGTCTGGAAATGTTTATTCATGGATTCTCATATTCCTCTCCAAGCTAACTCCTATCGCTGATAACTTCAAGATGAATTACTCTGCAACAGTGTATGTGGCTATTAGTATCCATTCATATGACCTACAAGAGGGTTTTACCGGGCAGACTGTAACATAAAACCAGAGGAATTGTTTTCATGTCTCTGCCTATGGTCTGCCTGTGAGTGATGATTACCCATGTAATTACTTCCATGAACATACAGTATCCACTAACACAAAACTATGTGCAGTATATTATTTCACAGTGGTGCACTGAAGTAAACTTTTTCAGTATAACTGCGGCAAGTCTGTTCAAAATGATTTTTTTCTGCTTTTCTGGCACCTTTCAATGCAGATGTACTGTACAATACAGGATGAATCGGACCGCCTGATGTTTTGCTTCAGTGACTCAACACAAAAGATCAGTTTTCACTCTCTTGCTGTGTTCACACCAGACATGTTTGAGGAACAGGAATCTGCCACAAGCAAAATATCTTATTTCACAGGTTTATAGGTCAAGAAAAACTTCTATGTGATCACAGCCGACAATATCATGTGTGGGACTGAATATCACAGCAGAGGGCTTTTTTTCTTTTTTTTTCTGTCTTCTGTTATCTAAACACAAATCCAGATGAAACAAGTAGAACAAGTTTGATCTTTATCTCAGCTTCACTGTGCCCAGTTTAGTAAAGCGTGTGTTGTTTTTCCCACCGGACGTCCAGAGGGAAATACGACATTTATGACCCATTTTTGCAAACACAGATCCTTATAATTTAATTTCCTCCTCCAAAAATATGACTAATTGGGTTGCTTTGATGATTTTGTGTTGTGTCATTGTGATTCTGTCCCATACATATGGTTGTGATCCATTTAGATTTTTCTGTTTGTTTTATATTTGTTTGCTTGTGTTTTTTCTGAGCCTCTTATCTCACTGGCATAAATCAGCCATCTGTACGCCTTCCTGCTGAGTGAATATTTTATTTATTATTTTCTTAATGTTAGTGCTTTATAAATACACTAATTAATCTATTATAAAATAAATAAATAAATAAATAAATAACGGGTTGCACAGCAGAGACATGATGAGCAACCAAAGTTGAACTGGCTCCTCTGGCACCGCTGCTGCTACTGACATCTACGTTGTTAGAAACATATTTTGAATGATGTATAAGACTGTCTGTAATCCTGCCACTTATCTGTTCAGCTGAATATTAAACACTTGTCATTTCTACCAACGATGCTATCGCATTCTGATGTGATGTGCGAAGACCAGTCTCTTAAATAAGAGATAAGTTTATTTGATTTAGTCATTCTAGTACATATTTGAATCATATGTCCTTGTAGTTATTATGCCGAGAAAACGAACAAAATATACGGTGTGAGAGCAACTCTACCGAGGTCACACAGTCCTGCCGATGTGATTCCTCTAACCTGATCTGATTCAGTGTAGATTGGTATAAACCTCCTCAGCAGCGTTAATGAATAAAAATGTACATATGTAACAGAGACAAGGGTAAGACATTTCTTCTTGCTTCGTCTCCCTCTAACAGCTGTTAGTAGTGAATGTAAAGTCATGGCAGGAAATAGTTCAGTGTAAATGATGGATGACGTGAAAGTTCCCCTCTACGTGTGCGGCTATGACCTTGTTGGTGGTGATGTCACATGTAGGTTTATCCTGACCTGTTACAGATAAAGAGGCCGATCTCACCAACGTACCCTCCCCTTCAGTCAGCCTTTTCCACCAGAACAGCAGCAGTGAAGGATCCAGAGAGTTGAAGGACGTTCGCGGCTCCAACAATAGAAAAAGTGTCCAAAAATACCCCATCCCCAAGGTGCCAGAAAGAACAACAGCAGGATTTAGATTATTCACAAGCACTATATTACACTTAACTACTGTAATGTACTGTAGTAATTCAGTTCACTATTTTTTATATAGATTTAGACACATTTGCAACAATGAAGTAATGATTTCACCACAGGACAATCTAGTTCATCAGTGATTTCATTCACTTCAAAATCTAAAAGTTCCCTGGAACAATCACTGAACTGTTAAATTGAACTTCTATTTATTCATGAGCTGCCAAATGCGAAAGGTTATCCATGAAGGTGCCAGGGAGAGTAGCCACGTGACCCTCACATAAAAATTATTTTTTGATATCCTGTAATGTCAGCAGAGTAATAACTCCAATTATGTGGGCCATTATGGTGCCTGTCACAGTGTTAATAAAAATCGTCACACACACAAAAAAAAAAAAAAAAGAAAAAGATAAAATGTGTCCAACCTTTTATCTAACTGATCCATTCAAGGCAAAATCCACAACCGAACACTGAAGCAGAAGCACTCGTTCTGTCTCGTGATTAATAAATATTTTATGTTCAAACACCAACTTATTATATCATCAGTCTTTTTGCAGTGAAGCTGCTTCATGTGTTGCTGGCATGATGAGTAGACTTTACAAATCTCTTCTTAATAACTCAGTTATTAACATTTGAACATTTTCAAATGAGTATATATGAAATAAGTGTTGGGTCTTTCTTCCAGAGGTTTTGATTGATATTCGTTAATATTTAAACATGGGTTTAAAAAAGATTTTCAAATCGATTGTCCTATGAACAATTTGATCTGATCATAAATCCTGAGATTGATCTACTATTCCTACTATATGGACCTTTGCCATCCAGCTACTCAAGACACACACACACAAAAAAAAAAGAAAGAAAACACGGTGGGAGCAGCCTGGAGACGCCTAAAGAAGAAGAAAAAACGTAAACAAACATGTATACAAGATGTGTAATAAAGGTGGTGAGATACTGAGCAAACATCACAAATCCCCAAAACCATTTAACAAGGCACCAGCCAGATACATAATCTGTTGAATAAAACAAACCTCACTGGAGAATTTCTCTGCACGCCCGATAAATAAATAAATAAAATAAGACAAGTCTTTCATAGCTTTTATATACAAAAATCTCCACCTATACAGCAATGTTATGAAATGATGGCTTCTGTTAAAACACAAGTTCCAGTTTGAAAATCTTTATCTTTATTAAATCTCAACCTCAGTAGTTGCCTGGACAATGTGTCTGTTACACAATCACATTAAAGTGCATGTTTTCCTGATGTATAAATGTATAATGTCCCTAATCTATGATATTTAAGTGGGTCCAGTGGCTTATTTCCACATCAGCTGCCTGGAGATCGATTTAATACACTGAAGATACTGTTATGTATGGAGGGTTAATGTAATAATTGATTTGTTTATCTATTCAGCTCCGTCTCTGCACTGAAAACCATTGTCTTGTCATGTTAAATCTGAATTAAAAGATGTCAGAGCTTCAAAAAAATAAAAATTAAAAATCCACCAACTTCAGATTCACACTCAGGTTTAAATGAAATCAGCTGATGTCCAACAACACGTCTCACGTTGTTGGACGTTAAACCGAGCGAGTCGACAGGACAAGAAGAGAACAACCTCTCTTACGCCACAATACACAAACGTCTTGTAAGATTTATGCGGGAGAAGATGTATTCAAATCATCCTACAATTACACATTCAATCACCAGGTGCATTCAGGCAGCGTGGCATACATCGCGACTGCAAGTGTAGGCGAAATGTAGCGACTGTCCACTGGTGCACCATATTACCGCATCGTGTGCTAGTCAGACTAAATGGAAAGTGACGCATTAAATAAATTATGAGCAGTGTAAAGCGGGGATATACTGTAATCCTTAGGGCTAAAATGTGGCATTGTGTGGGAGGACCAAAGTCCCTCTGGGTTGCAGGTGAGTAGTGATAGATGGTGCACATGATGCGTTATTAATAACACCCATGTGGGTTTTGACGACTGACACAGGGATGAGGTTAACCACCTCACATTTGCTTCTTCCTATAAATCTACAGCGAGTGCAACCAATTGTATTTGACAGAAATATAATGATAATCCAAGAACGATCCCGGACGACTTTTTTTTTCCTGATTCATTTGTCCCAGAAGGAACAAGCCATTTGGATTACACAACAAAACGTAGAAAATATTTGGCATTAATGTATCAACCTAATTTAAAAGTAGGCAGAACAGACTGAATGAGTTTTGCCCAAAAGCAAAAAGAATCATTACATCCAAAGCGGGAATTGGACTGAAAGCTAAAAGCCATTTACAATTTTACACTAACAACTAAAGCTTGTAGATTGGGTTTGACACACACTTGACAACATTTTGAGGAGGACAGCTTGCGTTACCAAACTCTAATCTCCATCCTGACTCACACAAAGTGCCAAATTGTCTTTTTCACACGACAACAACTGCCAGCAAAAAAAAAAAAAAAAAAAAAAAAAATCATATCCACATTCCAGGAACGTTTTTGATAGTAATCACAATGTCTCAAAAAGGGTTAGCAGCTCAGGATGATACTTAGAAATGGGTGCACAAACACACTATTAGTAAAGGAAGCAACAATGACCTCGCCAATGTGACAAACATGTAAAACTCGTCTGTGACAGCTAAATTGGCTGCCCCATCATTTAGTAAGTGCTTGATCTTACAGTTTGGTGAGTTGTTACTAGTCAGACACTTAGTTTTTACCATTGAGAGCCATCTGTACAGACTACACTGTTGTACATCAAATGTTAAAGGTACCAAATGTGCTACTCTTGATTTACTAAACTCAAATTCAAGTCAATATTTGATACTAAATTGACTAAATCAGATCGGACTCATGTATGAGACTCATTTAACAAGATTTCATCATTTTTGTGACTGAAGCTGAAAGAGAGTTTGACTCTTCCGACATGAATTGGATAACCTGATGATGCTACATTATTTATACACTATATGGAGCAAGTGACTTTCCACAATGTGGTGACATTTTGTGCTCTGGTTCTTCAAAAACCAGTCATTTTCATTCAAACACAAATTCATTAATCTCTCCTGTGTTGGAAAACAAATTTAAAACTTCACTGTGCGATTTTTCTTTTCAAAAACATTTCAACGGTCCATGATAAACTTGAAATTCGAAACTCTAAATCCTGCTCATCTGCTTCCTGTTGTGACATATTGCGTAACACACACAGTAACCTGTACTCACCGTCCCCCTCGTAACTCCCAGTTCTCTTAAGACATTTCAATCTTCCGTCTGTCAACGCGAAGAGGCACTGCTCATCTTTCAGCTTACACTAAAAACATCTGCCTCCTCTTCCCACACCTCTTCTGTTACCAACACACACACACACACACACACACAGCAAGTTCTTGTGGCCTTCAATCAAATGATCCTATACTTATATACATACTGTCAACAACCAAAAAATGTCTGTCAAGTTAATCATGTTTACCCTATCTTACTGCTTATCTGTTCGTTTTTTCCGGTCCGTGTATTTATTTTCTGTAAACAGTCAATGTGACATGTTTTACTTACCTAAAAACTTTCAGTTACGCTGTTTAGCATTCTACTGCTGCCCTTTGCATTTATGAGTCAGTGTGAAGCGAGTCGAACGTTTTTAACACCTTCTAATTACAACTTTGTCATATGCTGTTCTTACACCTGCGTGTGCACTTTGCCACTTCGGTGCCAGTTTTCAAGGAGCCCGTCATGTCTATGGATACACTAATTAGAGTTTGAGGCAGCGCTTTCATCAGCAGCAATTAAGAGTGTAAGCGTACACCAGATCACTGTGATTTTATGTATAGACTCTTTGCGACCGAAACACATTTCTAGTTAAAAGCAACACTCGTTCCAAAAGGAAGGTGCAAGTCCTGACAGTCATTTGAGTTTATTTAATTCTTTAACTAACTGTGAGTTTCATATTTATAGATCTAGGAGACTGAGAACATCAGCATTTATTTAAAGTCGAGGTTAAGTGAAATGATTCACAATATCCACAAGCTGATCATCGACTGTGTCTGTGGTGTTTGGTTTTCAACAGGTTGGTTAGAAGCTGAGCCATTGAGTCATTAGAGCTAAATTGTTAGGTTGTAGCTTGAAACATCAGGATCAGCTAATTGCACAAATTTCACATTATGCATAACCTTTTGATCCATTAAAATATAGATTGTAAAGATATATTATTACAGATTGTAGCAGTTTTGTTTTATCCCGACAGTTTGACGGCTGCATAAACAAGCTTTCTGATCATCATTATTCTGCTGAAGATCCATAAAAAAACAAGATAACTTTAAATTCGAATCAGGCAGCTTTGCTCTCTTGTGCTTGACACACACACACCGACACACACCGACAGCGCTACTTTACGTCTGCGTTGTGGTATGAGAATCGACTTGTGATGTTAAAGAACTTTAAATTCAGTTGTTGCCTGCAGCCTTGAATTCAGAGCTCTCTAGTTTTTGTTTCTTTTCTTTTTTTTTTTTTCATTGCAGTGCAGTAGTGATATGGTCCCACTGTAATTTCCAGAGGCGGTGGTGACTGGACAGCTGATGTGGCAGCCTTGTTTTTCTTGTCATTAGTGCAGCAACTTTGACTTGAGCATCACTGACCACTACAATTTATATATATTTTCATTTAAGGGAAGTATTGGAGAACTACTAATCTCATATTTGAGTTATCTAAACTGAAACACACTCATGTAGAAGTTACTGATATTTCTATATTAGAAATAACAGTCAGTGTCGGTTAAGTTGAAGCCATGGGTCCAACACCACATTAATGTCAATTTTTTGGCCATTGTGGGAGAAACTCATCTCACTGTCAAGTCCAGTTGAACATTTACATGCTGGACAGGTCATCGAGTCGTCGATGCTCTTACCAGATTTTCGGCCTGGTCTACAAATAAAACAAAAACAACAACAAGAAAACAGGGATATTTTTGGCTAAATTAACCATGGATGTATTCTGGATGCTGCTTTTGGTCGATGCTATTTAATGCATGTAATCTAATTGATGGTGGAAACGGGGACAAGTGTTTCGTGAAGTATTTCTGTCAGTCGTAACGCTGATGCTCGTAAAATATTTTCAACTGTGTTCCTATTATAGGTGGAAAATACTGTGGGACCATATAAAATTTAAGCAGTAATATCCTTGTCAGAACCGATGCCAAACTATAACTAAGTAATGAGGCCTGGGCGCTTACTGCAGGAAGCACTTCACACTAATGCATAATTTGTCATTTAATACAAGGTTGTACTACAAAATGCATGCATAATAACAGAGAAGATCTAGGAATTAAATCACTGACCTATAGTCACATGAATAATTAATTGATATTATTTATTTTTAATAACAGCAAATATAATAAACAGAAGAGGAAAAAGACCAGCGTGTCTGACAGGGCGAGGAAGAGACGGTTTAAAATAAAGAAAACAGCGACGGTACAAACACTCTCAGCCCTAACATTACTGTTAAGACTTTGAAGGGTGATATAAATACGCGGTGCATTTTTTTGACATTCAGGGTGGCTTTTAACGGCGTCGCTAGATAGACAGATGAATTGTCAACAGCACAAACTTTGTATTCTCACGTCAGAGCGGCAAAATGTTGCGGTTCGAAAGGGCATTTCTGAAAACTCTTAAAAGCTCAAGCGTATAATTTGCATTTTTATTTTGTGATAAAGGGGGTACTCAGCGGTGCAGTCCTCAACGTGAATGTTCTTATTCATTAGCAAAGCTGTACTTTTAGCTGAAACAACAAGGGCGAAAACAAAAAAAAAAAGATTGCCTTTTCAGTGCAACCACCATGAAAAGAAAAATTAACCTTTAATATGAAAATCAGTTCTATGAAAGTGACACCATCACCATGAATAATTAAGGAAAAAGTACAAAGTAATACACAATATGCCCACATGTTTTACTCTGTCCACACAAGTTCAATTACAAAATTTGACTAATGACAAGAAAATCAACCTCTAACAATTCATTTCCAGCCTGTTACTATAATGGTGATGTGTATTTTCACAAACTCAGCCCAGGTTTAATCAGAATAATCCACAGTTTGCTGTGGACAGTGTTCGTACTTTCTAATGGAAACTGTTGTCTCCAGCACATTTTGTTTTCTGCACAGTGTCACCTAATTGGCTCTTGCTTTCCCAGCAATGTTAGCGCGTAACAATGATGCAACCTTAAAATAAAAAAGTGCCCTGAGGATTTTGTATCTGCAGACCACTCTAAGTGCCAGATTGAGCAACACATAAACCGAGCTGAAGACCTTTGAGATCTGGGCTTTCAGACGTCTACGGTCCTTGATGTCTGCAGGCTGAGGCAGTTTTGTTCTGGTTTGTCAAAATACCTATAAATCTGAAAGGTACGAAACACAAAAAGTCAACCGTCAATGGTTGAGATGTATCAACTCTGTTCCTGCTTATATTTGACTCATATATACACACACATCACTCATAACCTTCACAACCTACAGCCTCTTTCTTGTACCATGGCTTAGATTTCCACTTCTTTCACTTGCTGTTGTTTGCTGTACATGAAGAACATTACAACGTGTCTGTATTCCTAATAGGAGTCCTGTCATAGCTGTTTGTGCTCGTCTTTGTGTGAGAGTAGGAGGTTTGTGTTTGAATTTGTGTGTGTGTGTGTTTGTGTGGGAGTTCAGGTGAGTGAATGAGAAAATGTTCTGTGGTTGAGGTGATCACTGCTTGATTTAAAATCTAATATCTATTAAATGTGTGTGCGCGCGCGTGTGTGTTTTTCTGCTTACGACACGACTGAGTCTCTATCGTGTGATTTAAGATAATAACTTTCTCACATTCTTGCACAACTGTATTGCAATTGCAACCAAGGGCAAACTATATCACTGTCAAGTGGAAATTATACAGATGCCGATGTGTCATAACAGTTAAAGACCTCTAATATGTGAATTCTAATGAAACTGAATTGACAAACAAGACGGAAAAGCAGTCAGAGAGTGTTGATGTCAAATTATTAAACAGAAACTATTGTAGCCACAAAGAAGATATTTAGTCTTATATACCTCAGAAATAACACAAGTTACCACTCTGAGCTACTGCTTTGTTTGCATATGAACAAACTTTGTGACTCTATTATTATTATTATTATTATTATTATTATTATTATTATTACCAAGGTTCCCATCTCCTTTCTATGGATAATATTCTCAATATTCATGGTAATGTCTTATATTTTCAGTGCTGGGCAGTCGACTTCATAATCAAACAGCCAATACATGATATGGATGGAGATGGAGATGGGGGTGGGGGGTGGGGGGGTGGCTACCTTATGTGCTGAGAAAAACTCACTCCCACTCACACAGTAGCAGCTGTTTATGTCTTGCTGTGCTCACTCCCTCGTTGACTGTCCATTCAGTTTTGAATTAGGGTGAAAGTTTTATTCCCGACCATGAAAAACGTTCAGTTTTTCAATCTTTCTTTCAGTATCTGGAATGAGTCTGACGATCGCATCATATACACAAATATACACGAACCTAACTCTTGTATGTATAATACGTGATAGATGATTAGGTTTAATTACTCCCATGTTGTCTTTTTTTTTAACCCCCCTTCTCCCATCTGTTGCATGTGCCACGCAGTTGAGTCCACTGGGGAAACACTGCAACAATAATTATCACTCACACGCAGACGATCCACTGTTGGCTGCTTTCCCTAGTGGTGCTCGTCCTTATTGTTTATTGCTTTCAGATCTATGTATCTAATTAGTCAGTCTAAAGACCAGTGGTGTGCAGTGACTTTTAGAGATAGGAAAGCAGAGTCGAATTGCCAACAAACCCAATCTCACTGGGGGGTTGGGTGATTCAACTGTTTAATACACTACTGATAAAAAAAAAATATGAACAAGCCTAAAACATACTTTTTTAATCACAGCAGTGGCCGCAAATCTGCCTTTTGTGCTGCTCGTGTCTCTGTTGCATCTTGTTCCTTTGTGTCTGGACATCTTCACCTTTCTGTTCTTCTTCCTGGTTGAAGAAGGATCAGGATTATTAAACAGTGGACATATCAAACAGAGTACAGAGATAAAAATATCTAAAACTAACCATTAAATAACAACCAGACACTGCAAAATCCTGTATTTTTGCACCTAAATTAAACCTGTATTAATACAAATCACGATTATGTCACGTCCTGTTTGTACAGGAGAAAAAAAAACAACAAAGAGGAGAAGATATCGTCCGTCCATGATGCTGGGTTGCTGTGTTTTCTAGCTTTTTCCAGTGGGTAAAGAAGCTGTCTTCGACAATAGGAGTGTCAAAGATGAAAGTAGAAGAGAATGCTGATTTATGCAGCTGATTTTATTCCAGCGGTGGTCAGTGACAACACACTCCAGAGAACAATCTGGATGTGGAAGCACAGACAAGACCGGTGGGACAGGATAGGACTGGGGACGTTTACAGATGAAGGCTGAGAATGAAACTTTTATATCAACCCTCAAACTTCTAACTTTATTTTCAATAGATATTCATTTGAGCTCAGATGTACAACTGGAGAACAAGGTCACAGTGACTAGATGTGAGTGTGCTGACACCACAACAAACAACAACATGAAAAATGAATGTGAATGACTATTTTTTTTTAAGAGCATCTTGGTTGTGTTTACTCCTGTTCTTTAACCAGTTTGTAAGATAAATGCTCTTATAGCCACAATCTTCATCTCTTCTCTACCAGTTAAACACTAAAGTCATTTTTGAGAAAAGGTTTGAAAAGCTGCTGACAAAGATACACAAACCATTTCCACATGCTTCTAGCCCTGAGCTCAGCTGGCCTGGACAGAAAGCATTTCCCAAGGGTTGGACGGTTCCTTTCACAAAACCGTTTGATCTCTAATGGTTTAAACTATGATGGTTCAGACCCTGTGTCATAGTTATGGGGGTTATCTGTGACTAACATCATTTTGGCAGAAACAGCAGGACCAGGAGACAGTTGTGTATGTGTGTGAGGCACAAAAACATTCAGGCAGCATCAGTCTGAGGCAGTTTGGTGTCGAGTAGGTACACAGGGAAATCACAGTTTAAATTAAAAAGACCGTCTGGATGCGACTGGTGTTCGTTGTGATTTCCTGACGGCCAGGTGACTTAAAACTATATGGTATCAAGTTGCAAAAATATTAAATTAAATTAAACAACTTGGCGGTGCCTCTGCTACGATCCCGACACCGAGCAGCAGTAATGTGGTGTCAGTTAGTCATTTCTAGCGTGGTGCAACACTGAATGGCACAGTTTTGTCCTTTTAATGTTCAGCCACAGAACACAGCGACTGCCTACACAGAGTGATCTATTACATCCTCCCTTCAAGGTTGTTTTCAGCACACTTGCCTTCGGTGCTCTGATATCCATCTGCATGGCCTATAATGGATGCTATTTGATGTCTTGTGTAGCGTCGTCCCCATCTAGTTTAAACCTAAGACCATAGCTACTAAGGTTCCTGCCTGACAACTGCTGATTTACATTTGTTGTTGGAGCTCAAGCAGTTTTGGGAGATTTGCAACCTCTTAAGCTGTCGCTCTAATGAGAGCAGATAATTAAGTTAAAAATATCTGCCTGCGTTGTTTCCTTCTGTAGGACATTAGGTTCGTTTAACTCAAAATTAATATGTGACTTAACAAGTGAAAAGGAAATAAACTGGCTATTTATAACGTTTCAGGGAAAAACAAAAGAAGCTTTTTTTTGTCTAATTCGTTTGTGAGACCGTCATTATTTCTTAAAGCTGCAGCCTGTTAAACTCTCCTGGCATGAGTTTACATCATTGATCTTTTCCTCCTGATGACAACCAGGAGTCAGCTGCAATTGATCCAAATCAATTAGGGCACCAAGTTTCCTGATAGCCATCGGGAAACTTCACAGTGCGCGAGGGCCAATACTATCTGAGAGGAACTCGTTTACTCGTGTGCACACAGACACAAGTCTTAGCTGCAACCAGAGCTCTTGAATTTATAAAATATCTATATCGAGGGCTTCAGGGTGTGAGCACACAGTAAGAAATAAACCTGGCACAAGAGAAGAGCGATTACAGCAGCACCTGTACATGTATTTCACCATCATTTCACCAAAAAAAACAAAAAAAAAAACAACACTAAATTGGACATAACATGATTCCCAGTATTGTTCGACACAGACATACTGATCCAAGCTTGTAAACAATGTAAGATGAGAAACAAAAGGAACCAAAGATACAAGTATAATTGGACGGCGCCTGCTGTAAAGTTGCCCTTAACGACAGAACAAGAAACGCTGTTCTAAATATAAACTGATCAACTGTACCTAACAAAAACAACCTCAATGTCACATCTGCAGTATAATCATGAAAATTATCACATTATTTCAATGAATCACGATATACACGTCAGTTATTTTACATAGAGGAAAAAAACACACACACATAAACACATCTAGAGGAATATAAATAGCACTTTAGCCTTTAGATTTAAAGTTTTCATTGGCAGAGGCTGATCGAACGTGGAGACGTGCCCGGCCACAGGAAAAGCACCGTCACCTTTACACCTCCAGAAACTGATTGGGATGGAAAACAGCAGCTCATGAGACGACCTCGCTGCTCCAGGAGCACGGCGGTGATGTATCGAGACACTGATATATGTTGGAGCTGACTCACTTACAGCTTTAAAAAAAAAAAACAAACAATAAAATTTTTAAACGAGCTCTAAATTTCGCTGGTAACCGCTGCTGTGACAGAGTAATGTGGCAGTTTGTTTTTTTTTTTTTTAGATTTAGTTAACTGAGGATACAGTAGTCCAGCTGACCCTGATATACAGTGTGTTACAATAATCCAACAGAAACTACTTGCATCAATTCTTATGTTTGTGTTTTGAGGGGAAGTGTTTAAATACTTAAATAATACCACGGAAATATCACATATCCAATTAATCCGCCATTATTTCATATCAAATTGTCCTTTTTTTTTTTAATTTGAAAACTAATTTTACTTCTTAGAGCAAGGCTTTAACATTAAAAAAAAAAAAAAAAAAACTTAATAATTCACTGCCAAAACAGACAAATACTGTTAATCACTGCCAAAGACATTAGCTGTTTCTGGTTCCCCCTGATTCATCCCTCTCATATGTTAATTGCCTGCGCAAACATTTTCACACTTACTGATATTATTACAGTTAGTGCTCAAATTACTGAGGGGTTCGCATGAGTTTGCGTGCATCTCAGATTGTAAATCTGGTCGCAGTTTTTCCAAAAATATAATATCTAGCAGAAGAAAACTCTCTGTTTCCAGGAGGATCTGTTGAGAACAGGCAGCAACTCTGTGCAACACAAGCAAAGATCATTGCAATGCAGCAGATGCATCGGAGGCAGACCACTACAAGCTGTCCATTATCATTGTTTTTGGCTGGTTTCACACATCTACAGGCCCAAACTATGTTTACAGGGTCAATCACCTGCCACCTACTCAGTCTCAGTAAGTGGAAATGACAACTGTTACATATTGCATTTCCAGCAGAGAGGAAATTTGGTTAGTGGTTCTGTGCTTCAGTAAATACTTATTGCATCAGCGGGGTCCTTCTGCGCTTTACATAAGCAGCTGTTCAAACGACCTCGAGATGCTGCTGCAATAAATTTACACTGTGATATTGCGTCTGATGGTAGCCAATGAAAAAGCACAAAGACATCTCGACTGCGTGACATCTGGCAAGAGACAGTGTGTGACAGGACGCCTTCTTTGAAAGAAGAGAAAACAACGGTGCAGCTGCAAACCAAACGGAGAGAAGATAGTGGTAAAGTAAACTTCACTGTTTTTGGCACATCGTGTCCAAATAAACCAAGCGAGCTATAAAAAGTCTTATATTTTGCAGGAAGATGCTCTTATATTTCCATTTGGAGCCTTGTTTGCTTTTAGAATACAGAAGCATTTCAGAACTTTAATATTCTGCCGGTGCTGCGATTGTCATGAAAAAATCCATTAGTTAATCTGTAAAACGTAAATGATAAATGCAAATAAATATTTGCAGGAGCCGGAGTGTTTCATAAATAAAGAATGAAGGATTAACAGAATTCAAAATTACAGAGCTGTTTTCCCGACATTAAAAAAAAGAAAAAAAAAATGACTTTGTGTTAGTAATTTAAAACAGCATTTACGTAAGCTTTGGAACACACTAGTTCAGCTTTTAGAATAATGAAAGCTAATCACAAAGATTGCATGTGTCCTTCACTCTGCTCCCTTCACATAACATTAACAGCCCCCGCCCAAAGAGCAGCAGCTCTACTTGTCTTAATTAGAGCTGCAGTGCCGTTAACAAAAGTAACAAGAAGCACTTCAACTGCGGTGCAGATGTACCATAGACTCAGAATGACAACATGACTTTATTAATAGGATAATTAAACTTAATTTATTCCGTGGGTTATCTCTGTCAGAACTGATATATAAACAAAAAAAGACAAGATGTTCATTGTTCACAGGAATTAAAATATATATTTAAAAAAAATACTTTTTATTACTTTTGCGTTTTCGAGTTTTGTTTTTTTTTTTTTCCTCAGAAACTCATGCCAAGCAGAAGTGGGCGTGTTTGAGATGCTTAAGCATACATGGATTAAACAGTGTCAATCACATGATTCGCTTGAAGTAAACAAGCTGTGACACCATAATAACACCAGTGTTGTTTGAGGCTATCTTTATGCTGCAGGTTATTCTATTTAATAGAAGTGAAAATGAAGAAAATTGACTACAAAGAGCAGAGTGTTTCATTAAAAGATGTAACAGACGTGATTAAATGTGGGTGTAAACAAGAGGGTTCAGCATCACAGAACATCATGTATCATCAAATGTCAAACTATTTTTATCTGTCTTCTTGCGGCTGGACCGCGGCGTGCGTCAGTAATCTGTCCCTGTGCACACACATAGTTAAGCGCTGTCACATAATTTCACATAAAGTGTGAAATAAGCTGGAGACCTTAAAGGCATGTTGTCGTTTTTCCTTCTTTGCACACATTTTCTGTTTTTAATCCACTGTTGTCTGTATAATTAAACGGGGGGTAAAATAAAAAAAGAAAAAAAAAATGATAATTTCTAATTTTGCTTTAATTTCTAAAGACAAGAGAAACTGTAAGAGATAAAAAGATGTCCACGTGAACACAGGTCACTAAACGGGCCTCACAGACGCCGACAGTTTAACAGATTGTCGCCTGAAAACCGTTTCTTTTTAGCTGCGGCTTTTAAGTGAATAAATTACACTAAATGTCTTGGAATTCATTTGTCAGTGGGAGCATTTTTCACGCTGCAATGATTAAAAATTCAACATCAAATGAGAACTTTCTAAAGTGGAAGAATCATTATTGGCGCCCGTGGTGAGCAGATCTGAACGTTAAGTACAGCCTGGTATATTGCTCTATTATTAAACGTAGGATCTCTCTATCTACTGTAGTCATTTTTTTTTCTTCTTCATTGTCTTTTTTCACTTTTACCTTCACTTATGCCTGATAAAAATTAAAATAGTCCATATGACAAACAGCAGATCAAACGCTCAGGATATTACGACGACGAATACAGAAGAAAGTTTCGTGCAAAAACTTCTTTGTTTGTCTGTTTTGGATATAAAAGTCCTACTCCCCCACCAGGGTAAACAGAATAGATGAAGAAATGTACTATAGTTGTCGGCAGAATAATAACTGATCTAATCTCAGTGCAGGATTAATATGAACATCAGAATAATAGGATGAACCAGACCCGAGGGCAGGCGAAGTCACTGTAACCTTCACAGTTGAATCCATGCATATCAAGTCTGTACATCTAAGGGAAGAGAACTGAGTCAGAGATCAGTGTGAAATGTTCACCAGCTGCGTCTGGAGTCAGGACCCCTCTGGTAAAAGTCATGGCTTCATACTTACAGGAAACAATATGTAGCTGCATGTTATTAATTTGTTTCTCTGAACAACAACTGATTTTAAATTAAACAAAAAACACTGATAGTTTTTCTTCCAGTTATTACTTTATCTTTTCGTTTTTCTAAACTGCAGTTTAAGTCTTCATCCACCATGCTGCCACTTCTAACACACCGAGTATACATCTTTTATTTTTGATTTATATTCGACTCGCTGGCACACGAGAAATCTTTCCACTTTTAGTTCCATTGAACTGTTTTTTGTGCTTCAACGTTAAACTAACAAAACGCTTCGAAAGCTTCCAACAGACTGGAAACATCTTCAAACACTGAGAGAGAAATGTCAGCACCACCTCACACACACACACACAAATCTCTTTCTATTGTCTCACCTCTAATGTACCTGAAGCCTGGGATATTACAGCTCTTTTGTAGGAAACAGTTAGCTCAGGGTACATAATTTCTATGATGCATCCTGAAATGAAAATGCAAATGTGAATGTTTTCAGCAATTTGCTTTCACATTCCAACAGGCATTGCTGGTCAAACATAAATGGAAGAAAAAGAAAAAAAAAAAAAAAGCAACTAATTTATGCAAATGTTCTCGTTGTTAGCAGTCTAATGAATTTTAATGCAGTTTATCAGTTCTAGAGCAAGCAATTCACAAGAAAATAAGAGGCTTTGCCTTACTAAGCTGCTGTCTGCTGTGCAAGCTATCAGTCAGGGAGGATATTAACAGAACATGGGGAACCTCTTTAATCAAATTTGGTGCAAGGAACCCGCCTTGCTTCCAAACTTTCATACTACCCTTGAAACACTGATTTTATTTGTTATTGATTGGGCAGACCTAAAACCACTGATTAAATTATATTTTCACCATAAAGTGAAAATATATATTTAATTATTAATTCAAATTAACTCACTAACAGCAGGGAATATCGGATGAAAGATGAATATTTATGTAAACAACATTCGAATAAATACAACTCTGATTTTACTGAAATGAGGGAGAAAAAAAAAAACAAACATTAAACACAAAAGCTTCACCTCCTTCCTTCTAGTTTAGCTCCAATTTCTCTGTAGATAAAGAACTATGTCCTTGCGTTAAGTAGACTCCCTGAAGCATGTAAACAAGCAAACAATAAGTCATTTTGTTAAAAAAAGAAAGTACTTACTTTAATTAACTTTGGGTTTTTTTTTTTTTTCAGCTGTTCATAAAGGCCACGAGGGAAGTCGACGCCTTTCTTGTTTACCCAGTAAGGACCAAAAAAAAAAAAAAAAAGCATGTAAAGAGGTAAAATGTGTGTTAGGGAGTCTGTGGTGCAGTGGTCCAGAATATTTAATGTAAATAAAGCTGCCAACCACTTAATCCCAGAGGGAAATGAAAAGTGACTTGACTGCTGTAGGGGAGGAGGAACCGGGCGAGTTGACCGTGCATGATTATCAAGTGTAGATGGAGAAATGTATGCATGTCCTGGGGATCAGGTCTCCTATTTACATTAATGTTTTTTTAATAAATTGGGAAATCGTTCGTTCAAATTTTCAGTTTAGGATTTAAATGGAAATGCTAATTTATCAGGAAGTCACTGGTTTTAAAAGAGGAACACGTAGAGTTTTTACATTCAAACTCTCATTAAAATGGTTTTTAAGGCTACAAAATGTTGTATGTTTGTTTTTAGTCTCTCATTGGAGGTGACCTCTAGTCTTTAATCTGACCACTCTTCCAAATGAAAGGCTAAAGTGATCTGATGGGGAAGGACAACAGGCTCAAAAATGTGTTTGGCATAAATGCACCAAGACAGAACAAACCCTCGTTTAGAAAAATAAAACAGTGTTTTTTTTTTCTCTGTGATCTTAAAAATCTGATTGTTATGGCTCGATGCTTTGGTGCAGCAGGAACGACATACATGTGGTGCAATAACTGCTTTGACTATTTGGAGTAATACAAGTAGCAACACCCTTGGGTGAAATCGTTTCTAACGAGAGTGACGCTGGTCATATTTCATGCTGTGATCTAATGGTGGAGCTACTACGCCAATGAGTCACATGACCAGATGATGAGATTTATCGCTCCCTTTTGTTCGGAGGTTACCACACTGATGGTGGTGGTGTGACTAAGAAACAAACGCCTCTTTTTCTTCCAACACAGCTCTCATTGTCACTATTTAGTCTCCTACGCTCGTCTCTGAAGACATCATTTCAGTTTTATGCTTCCTAAATGGAGCAGTCAAGTGGGAGCAACATCTTCGTTTTGCACTCTAAATAATGAGGCCAGGACAGCTGATCGCACAGATATGATAAAAACCCATAACTCCGCTCTCTCCTCTCGAATATCACCAGATTCATTCTTTATTTTTGACATGTTAGCGCTGAAAAACACCCCCACCCCTTTTTTTTCTTGTAAGCTACACTATGCAAATAGTTGTATTTGTCCTTTTTTTTTTTTGAAAGTGCAGTTTTTGGCTCTCGACGTCTTGTCCTCTCTCAGAGGAGATGACCTTTTGGCGTATGTAAAGCCATTCATCTGTAGCACACTGCTCTGACACGAGAGCTGAATGATAATGACGCTGTCGAGCAGAACCTTTTGTAATAAAGTTGAACCACACTGCTGTAATGACTCAAGTTATTTTAGTTACCTCCGGCTCAAATGCTACAATGTCACTGCTTTCTACAGTAGAAGCTGCAGGACATATTTCTTTTTTTTGTTAAACTAAACTACCTTTTTACTTTGACATATAGATTTTACAGACACACGCATCATGTTGCTCTGAATTCTTTGATGCACTGCTGTTGTTCACAAAGTCAAGTCCTCCATGTCTTATGAAAACTGTTCTTAATAAGGACACAGAAGGTGCCATTATTGCTCAATCTGATGGATGAGCTGTTGGCTGGAATGTGAAACTGCCCCGGCCTGCACTTTAGTTCAAGAAAGTGCTACACCTCCGGGGAGACGCCGTGTGATTGAAGTATTTACGACAAGACAGAAATGTGATGGCACAGAGAATGTGGGTGACAGTGACGCATGACTGAACAGATTACTGTGTACAGACTGTAGAGCGGCCCTTTGAATTGTGATGCCTGACTTTATTGTGTTGAGGTTAAAAGGCTCACCTCACAGGGAGCTGTATTGCTCTACCCCCTGCTCTTTTTGATACAGCGGTCGGCAGAACAAAGACAATGTCAGCACAGCCGGGCGAACCCCAACAGTCAGTTTGGTAAAACTAAAGATTCACTGTGACAGGACACTGACTAAGACGGATAGAAAGACAGTTCCCCTAACATCTAGATGTCTCTGAGAGCATGATAAAAGATACCTGCCTCACAGCACTCATTATTTTGCATAACCATCAAAAGTCTGTTCATTTAATACAGCCGGTGGGGAGAAGTGCTCTTCCCTGTTCAAGAACCTGTTTTAAAAGCAGGAGATATTGCTTAATGCAGTGCTGCACTTTTAACAAATGGGGATGACTACTTGAAAAAGTGCAGTTTCTCCATCTCTATGGTTAATATTAATCATGATAAGTGGCTTTGTGCGAGCAAACATAAGAACATTGTGCTGCTTTTGTTGCTCCAACTCAAAAAGTCTGCATTTCCTTTTAATCTTTTATGCTTTTAAGAATGATGTAAGAAAAGACTAACGTTTTACTGATATTAGGATTAGCTGAGTGCAGGAGCTGATTGAGCGACGCCAGTTACATATCTTGGCTCTGTAATTGCTGATATGACTGAGGAGATATGAAAACCAGATGTGCACTTCAGCTCCCAAATATCTGGTATAGCGAGAACACTGTTGTCAAATTGACTGAGTAACCTTTTTATCACCGGCAAAGGAAAGAAAAATAACAGAAAATCCTTAATCTTAAGTCGATTGTATCGCAAGTATTGCGCTGCAGTATTCAAACAGCATTGTTAATCAGTGATATTTGTTAGGAATTAAGACCATATGTCACATTTACATCAGAAGGAATGTGGGAAAAGCATGAGAACGGCATCGGCAACATTCGACCCTAAACGCCGAAGCAACTAGTCGCAGAAAAGTCCTAAAAAACAGCCTAACTGTACGAGACAAGAGACTAAATACTGTCTGACGTTACATTAGTTTCGTCATTGTAATGACACAATTATTTTAGACAGGGTAGAGGGTCATTACTGAGTGATTGGCTCTCCTGTCCCCTGGTGACGTGACAAATGGACCCGGCATTTTCATTTCTACATCTCAATGTCTCATCTGTCCGAAGGACCCCTATCTTATTTTTTTCTCTCCATCTCGTGAGTCATAAAGACATGAACTATAAAATATACTCCCTTTGAAAAAAGAGAGCACTATGCTGTCTTCAGGAATACAAGTGTACCTCTTGTGGATTTTACACAGCTGCGGACACATATCTGTCTGTTCCATTTGGAGGAAAGCTGATACTGAATGATGTATCAGTGTCAAGATTGTAAATCCCGCTGTCAGTCTCAGCTGTTGCTATCAGTTTGTGTCCTGTGAAAATGAAATGGTTACCTGAGCAGATCATCACTACTTACATACACTGATTGTACACACTGTTATATAGCTGCGGAGTCATCTCTTTCACGTACTGTCGGGCACATTTTAACTACAGTGACAGTAGTAAAACGAGGCCTGCAGGAATGGCCACCACATCAAGATAACACACACACACACACAGTGCAGTATAAGACTGTCACTGACATCAAATACTCTCCATCTTTCACTTGGCCAACGCTGCTAATGTCATATTTTTTGCAGATATTTAAGTATTTTGTAAAAAAAGAAGAAAATAAATCATTGGATGTAAGTCACACTGAGCAGGGCAGTGAAATTAATAGACTCCATGGCGACTGATTTATCAAATGGACAACCATGTCTTGCTGACCCGTTTTCCTTTGTTACCCCTGTATAAAAATACTTCTGTGTTCAGATCCTCTCACACTCTCATATATCAACCATCTGATGTTCAGTGCATTTCAAAAAATGACTGTGATGTAACTGCTGTGTCTGAACATTTTTGGCACAGACCCCTTTTTCTCAACCTGTCCTCTCCACTTCACCCGGTGAGTTTGTACATTTCCCAGGTTATCGACGATCTGCTGTGAACTTGTTGGTTTCTGCTGTGAGTGTCATGTGCAGGTGTGGAGACTGATAGTGATAGTGACTGTGATTGTGCAGCGATTGTGAGAGCAAGAGATCAAATTTTTTCATATCCCTTACTCAAAGTGTATCACATCTTGTGTCTGTATTGCATTAGACTCTATTGAAGCTACTGTCAGCACAGAAATTGGTATCTCAGCCTCTTCTGCTGTGGATTTCCTTCCTGCGTGATAGCTCGACATCAGCTCAAAACAATGAAACCAGAGAGAAGTCTGTTATTTGATTCAGCCTGAACTGTATGTTATATATTTCCTGCTATCAAACTGTGCTGTGAGATCCACAGAAACACTTTCATTTCAGTGTTTATGTTGAGTCAGTTATATATATTAGGATCACGTGACTGTGAAATGTGTCACTCCAGACTCTTTCAGTGTTTTTGATTCAGTCTTGTTGCTTTTCACTGCATCTTTTTTTTTGTTGTTTTTCAGCAAATTAGCTTTAAAATACCAGTGTACACTACCTGCTTAGCTTCAATTAAAGATTCAATTGCGCAAAGTTGTAAAACTGAACAGCAATTCAGACGGTGCATTGAGTCATAACAAACAATAATTGAGCAGTAATGAGTTCAAAATTTCACTTGAGGATATTGCACATTTGCCGAGTTTCAGTAGATCTACGTGCAAGAAAAGCAGTTAGTGATATAAAGATACATATATTGGTGTGGTTATGTAAAGATCTGTGCATGCGAGTCCCACACAGTCGGTGTAAGAGTTCGGTTCTGGTCTGGCTCTGGAGTTGATGTTGCTCTTAGCTCTGTTTGTCGATGATATGATCCCAAATATGACGGACTGAGCAGCAAACACACTGAGCTGCTGAACTCAGCGGGACATTTAGCGGCTTGAGAGCCAGATATCTCTCTCATGCATTATTGGATGGCAAAAAAAAACACATGCAAGAGCTAAAAGGAGACTTGGACTTGCATCTGCATCAATGACAACAATTGTAATTACAGCTGCTGCCAAGAAATAAGTAACTGTTTTACACACTAGTTCATCATATCAACTTAAAACGGTGATAATACATTTGTTCACAGCTTTATTGTTTACAGCTTTCATCTGTTGCCTCCAGGTAGCAAAAGAAAGAAAAAAACAACAGAAATGTGAATTACTGTAATTACCATTATGTGCCGTGAAGAGCTGTGCAAATGTTGTGTGAAGAGAATGAAATGTACCTTGGTTCAGTTCCACCATGTTGACAAGCGTTCACCGAGCTGTAGGTCTCTGAAGCAAGATGCTGCATCACATCAGTTACTGTCCTGAAAGAGAATAAAACAATCACTGATCAGCAGGTTCGCTACAGTAGTCCGTCGACTGTAGCGTACGCTGTCACTTCTATATGATCTGGAGAGGAAATTTAAAGATAACATGAGCTGACATGTTACCCGGTGATATGTCACCATGTGATTGTCACCACCCCCGCCCCTCCTCCCAAATTTCTCACACTGTGACAAGCTGACAATAATATTTTTGGCCCAGAGACACATCTCCAGGTAATTGGTTCCTCACCTCTCTCACCTAATGGGAGGTGTGAATGGTCTTGCCACCACATGCTCACAAGTTTAAGGAGAGCTGCAGCAGGTCAGGAGCACCTAAAGTCCTCAGATTTAAAGCAGAAGCTACAGCACCTTGTTATGTGTTGACATAACAAGCTGGATGACAGAGAGAGTAGTGGGACTGCAGTTTATTTCTTTGTAAAATAAAAAGAGAAGTATGAGCTTGTTCTTTTTTTTTTTTTTACTTCAATTACTAAAACCAACTAACTTCTTTCATTACAGAATCAATCATTAAAAATTAATAATATAAGAACTCTTCTTCTCTTACATTTATTGATGGTGTTTAATCGAAATACATCTTTTTTTTTAAACTTCAAACTGTAGCTTGACTTTTAATTCAATTATAAATGCATTATTGAAAACAAGTGCAGCGACTGGTTTTGATTCGGGCGTTTTTTGTTTTTCGTTTTTTTTCATTTAACTTCTTTCTTTCAGAGACAGAGGCATTGAGATGTAACCAGCACAGAAGGAGTTTTCTTTAAAATACCTCCGGTGAGGATTTTCCTGTGAGGGGAAAACCCAGCCACGTTATATCTGTTAGTGACGCTGTTTCTTGATTCAGGGCAGGAACCAGAATCTGATCAGACCCTCGGTGTGAATGAGTGTTCTACTCATATTTGGATTCTCAAGCTTTGCTCCGACTGAATAATGAATTAGAGTTGAACAGCAATATGTGATAGAAACCACCGTCAGCCGGAGTCATGTCTGGTAGGCTACCAGCTTCTGATTCAACCTTTGTGAATGTCACTTGATGCAAAACACACTTACTGAAGTGATACCTGAATTTTTAATGGATCTCATATTTTACACTTGGAGGTGAAGATTAGGATTGTTGAGAATTTCCATTTCCACAGCTTCTGTTGAGTTCAATTTGTTTTTCTCTATAAAATCTTCAGCTTATTCATAAATTTAACTTCCATTTTCCAATATGTTTAGATGATGCGTTTTGCAATTGTGTGCAAAATACTGTGATACAATAACAACAATCCACGTCGCACATACTGAAATAGAAACAGATAGAATTACTGTTCTTTAACCTCAGACTTCTAAAACTTTTTAAAGCCTTAATATAAAATAGCTATTTTCAACTGGATTTGATAACATAAGAGCTTTAACGTTTGAAACGAACAGGAGGAAAGAGGTGACATACACCGGCTGTCACACTCTGCACCCCCCGGTTTGGAGAAACTGTAGCAGCAGCAACCTGCATCTCTTTCCTGCCTCTCTAATCCCTTTACAACTGCTGTCTTGTAATGACATCCACTGACCCGCTCAGGCCTCCTTTCCTCATTCAGTCTGACATTGAGCTTCACTACCCACCACACCGCATCCATATGTTTTCCCTCTCTGCTGGCACATATAGTAGTGTACACACACACACACACATACACACACACAGATACAGCAGTTCACCATGTTTGGATGGATTACTGCCTAAACTATACAGTCCAATGTTGAGGCTGCAGTTAGTTCTCAAAAAAAAAGAAAAACACATCAAATTGATGTAAAACAACTTTTAATGTCTAAAACGACACAACTTTCTATTAAATTGCCACTAACTTTTAAATATATATCCTCAATTAACTTACAGGATGCATTTTTTTAAAGTGTAGCTGCATAAATCTAAATTATTCAAACCTAATACGCCAAGTTTTCTAATTACTCGGCTGTGGACCTGTAAATTAACATAAATAAGACAGAATTACATAAAATAAATGTAAGTTTGTAAACACAAACTCATTAATGACGGCTGTAGAATTAAATACAGGTCCAAACAGTCCATATTTTCTATACACGTCACACAAATAACCGACAGTGACTAGAGGCTGAAAATCCAATAGTACACTAAATAAATATTTGCTAGGGGTATGTTTGACGCACAAACGGCTGCCAGCAAAACGATTATACTATCAGTAAATTCAGGAATTTTAACTAGCTGTTGTCCAGCTGTGATAACAGACAGAGAAAAAAAAACCCTGGCTAAAGGCATTTTGTCTTCCCTAGCATCCTGCCAGTTTTGTTCCACTGCCCATTTGTCAACAGTGATGTCCAATCGCTCAGTGCCAGGCGGGCAAATCAGCACCTTGTCACTTTCGAAATGACAATTTGAGTCTCAGTCAAGTAAGCAACCGGTTTGTGCCTTGCAGCCACTCACTACCTCAAAAACAAGCACTAAAAATAAAGCCAGCAAAATCTGAAAACACAGGCTTGCATGCAATCTACAAGACTGACCATATTATGCTGAGGTGACTTTGAGATTGAGGAGTTTTCTTCTTTCTTTCTTTTTTTTCTCCAAAAAAGTTGAATTGGAAGACTGAGAAGCTTCTGAAGCTTATTGGAAAGAGTGACAATAGGTCACTTTCATTACAAACTTGCAGTTGTTTGCTTCTGCTACCAATTCAAGCTAAAGTTAAAATCGTCACAGTGAAGACGTTCTCTGTCCTTTTGGGTATAAAACATCATCTATTCATCATTTTATCACATTAAATTATAAATTAGACAAGTTCTGTTGTAATCAGCATGTGAAATATTAAGTTATGGTCAATGAACTTTGGCTTTTGTCCACCATCGGTTCACTGTGTCCGACTGAACTAAAGCCAAAAGTAATTGAAGGAAATTCCCATCATAAAAACACAGACAGACGTTTGAAAAACTGGAGATGTCTCAGTCTGATTCAGGTACATTTTAATGGATTTATATTGGCTGAAATAATGCAGAAAGGATTTTTGGATCTTTCCATCCCTGCACTCTGTGCTGTGTTTTTCTCTTCCTCAGCACAATCACGTTGCAGCTCCTCTCCTTTAAGAAGTGAAAGTGAAATATTAATTGGGTGCAGAGGTGCAAGACACTGAGGTTGGAGACACGAACAGACTCGCCAGCTAATCGTTAGCAAAAGCAGTGAGAGAAACAGTCACCTGCAGCTTCTGGGTTGAGCGAATAGACGGCATCACTGTCATCAGTTAAAATGATGCCGCGTCGAATCAGTTGTCACTAATTAACGTTAATTCTGTCACTAACTTGAAGACGGGTCTAATTTAAACTTGACTGTTGTCAGTTCATGATCTGTTTGGACAATTCTGTCAACATCTGGTACAAATTGAAGAAAAAGAAAAACCTTCCACTGTAACATCAGTGTAAAGCCACAAATTAATTAAACATTAATTTAGTTCCGACAAATCCAACAGAATGAGATATCGTCTTTCTAGTGTCTGGTGTTACATCTGAACTTTGATTCATAATATATCAATTATTTTAAAGTACACACCATATTTTTGAACCCTGGCTTTTAATATTTGGATCAAGAAGCTTTTAAAGCATTAAGGGTAATGTGTGATATTTATTAGTGTGATGCTTCTGTGTCTCAGACACAGAGAGACTATGAAATGAGCATTTAAGCAACATAAATTAAGTATTGAATCAGACTCGGTTTGAGCAGATACAAAATATCACATCAGGATCAGAGCCAAAACCACTTGACTGTGGCCTCGCCGCGACCTCAGTCAACACTAAAACATAACAAGAAGATATGTCACAGCCAATAAGCCATTTAATATAAACTATTTGTCATGAATCCCAGCAGAGTTGAGGACACAGAGAAACATTTAGTCGCTTTTACTTTTCTAAGATCATAACCATGACTTGTAAATTTTCTATATCAAGTTAAATCAGAATTAATGATGTTAAATCAGTCTGGTGAGTCCATCTATCTCTGTCTGAATCTCTTCTACTCCTCAGAGAAAAGAAATAGATTCAAACATAAAGCTGTGGTTGCAGAATGTGCTGTTGCCTGGTGGCAAATGTTTTGATCGTCTGACAGCTGACTCATTAAAAAGCCTGTGGATGTACTGGGCCTATACATTGTGAAGAGGCATTTCAATGCTTCTTTTGTATCAAGCAGATGTTAAAATTGAGCCGCCGTTGTTGAAACAACTACAATCGTGTACAATCATCTGAAAGCAAACTGCAAAGCTTCTTTTTTTTCCCCTCGTCAGTGGTGTATAACCTACAGATGCATCTACCTGATTGCAGGCTTTTCTGTAGTCTTCCTTTGATTGCTTCCATCTGAAAAAAAATTTGATCTATAGCTCTTTCGAACCACCTACATGTGTTATGCATGATATTTCTGAGGCAGCTGGTGTCCATCCTGCGTCGTGTGCACTGAAAAGATAGCGGGTGTCATTTTTACCACCTACTCCAGCCATGCACTTCTTTTCATGAGTGGTCTCATCTTTGTTAACAGAACGCACATTAGCTCCCACTCCACATCAGGTCCCACTGTCTCTTGACCGCTTTCGATTGCTTTACATATTTTCCACTTCACTGAAAGTTAGAAATATGTTACGGGCACATTACAGCGTTCTCTAAATCACTGTCAGAAGTTTAACCACAGTAAAACCTCAACAGCCACACACACTCGCATACGCACACTACATTAATTTAGCTCAGAGAAAGTCATTTTTCATTATCCATAAGGAATATTAAATGTCAGTCAGACCTGCACTTAGCGGAAATTTGCAGTTATTTAAGGAAAAAAGATCTGTTACGTAGGAAAAATGGCAGCAAGTATAATTTTTTGGAACCAAACAATCGCTAAAAATGTCTAAACCTGAATTTTACTTAAAAATTGAATCTCCAAAAAGTAAAATTACTCTCCACTAGTAGTTTATTTGGTCCAGCTAACATGAAGTAATACAGTTTAATTGAACAGTCCTCCAGTAAATACGTCCTGCTCAATGATTATAACAGAGGCTTCAGTTTGTGGTACTGTTAAATCACTTTATACTGACCAGTGATTCTATTATTTTGTCAGTCTGTTTTATATCATTTCAGTTCACTATGTAACAATTTCAATAAAAAAAAAAAAAAAAAGTGAACATTATGACCTTCACACAGGGAGAATTTATTGCAAGACTGCTGCATTAGACTACATTGGTTTTAGGTAAGTGTTCCTAATAAACTGGCAACTGAGTGTCACCGCGGTTTTTAAGTCATTTGATGAAACCGCAACGTTACAGCGTTGTCACAGAAATGATGTGAAAATTAGTGCTTGTCTGAGGAGTCATTGTGAACGCTGTTTTAGTTTCTTACATTTCTTGGTGATAGGTAATTAACTTTACACTGTAAATATGTATGGGAGCAGTCACACAAAAGCTGCCAACCCCCGTTATTCCTCTCTGCTAAGCACTCGGCGGAGACGGTTGCTCCAGTCACAACATAAGGACCGAAGCCTGTCTCAGGGTAAAGGTGAACTTTGATTATTTCACCTGAAATTAGATTTATGTAAATGTGAAATAGGTGCCAACCACTCTACTGGGCTGTTTATTTATCAAGTGAATTGGCGGAAAATGAATGATGACACGTGCTCTGGCAGCCTTTGAAGAGACCAGATGATTGATATGCTCAATTCCTCTTTATTTGATTAACTTCTGGAGACAGACATTTGAAATTTCCCCAAAGTTGTGAAAAGAAAAACATTTGATTAATTCAGTGTTGTACCGAAATGACCAATGGCATCTGGTAAAGCTTCATAATCCATTGTTTGACGTTAATGTGATTAGATAAGACCTTTCCAGAGCATCCAAATCATATGAGAAGACAAAATGTCAAGCTTACTCCATGTCACCAGCCTAAGGATTTAGAAATAAGTCTTTTTCTTCTCAGTCGGTGAACCTACAGCACAGTCAGTAAATCAGAGTTTTGTAAAAGTTTTTTGTCTTTATTTTTTTGTAACCCGCAGAAGACAATCCACAAGTCCAGATAACTAAATGCAGCGAGAGACTAAGGAAATGATTTTTTACGATGACATGAGTTTCTTCCCTTTGTTCTGTCATTAAATTCCTCTGCTCTGCAGCAGACGTTTTGGCTGTCATAGCAGGAAGAGCACGGGTGAACACCAGGTGAACACTTTCATGCTATGTCAAATTAGACTCAACATACTCCCCGATAAGCAAGCACTCGGCGACAGCAGCAAGTTAAAAACTCCCTTTAAAGAAAAAGAAATGTTCAGCAGAGCCGGGCTCAAGGTGGGCGACAGTCTGTCTCAGCCTGATGGGACTTTCATGTCTGCGATGGAAAAAGGTCTGAGGGAGGGGAAAGTCAGCTCGGATGCAGCCGGTGGATGCAGGCTCCGCTGACTTTTTCCACTTCTGTGGTTTTTTCAAGCCCATCAAGTGGCAGGAGTTGTTGTCCCAGACTCCTCGGTCTCTATGGGTTCAGGATCAGGGAGAGTATTAGACAGACTTCCTGCTTGGATGTGTCATTCTCGTGTTCAACTTGCAGACTTATTCTCTGGATCAAGATCGTCCTCTCACTGTGTTGCGCTCGTCTGAGAACTCACGGTTGAGTGAGAGCTGAACACTGACCTGAGTCTTGAGCTCCTCAAGACTTCCCCTATCTTCCTCTGCAGCAAAATACAGTAATTTTTTTTGCTGGGCGGGTTTGATCTTTTTCACAATCTCTGGCACCACGCTGCAAGGCTGTGAGGACATCAGTTTCACGCCGGAGGCTCATCTCTTTGTAGAAACCTCTGAGCATCTTAAGTTCTTCTTGGAAAACCTTGGAGCTCTGTGGTTATGCATCGGTGCACTTTTGCAGCCTCTCTAGTGCTTATTTTGTTCCCCCCCCCCACCCCGTTCATGAACATTTCTTTGAGGGATTTCTGTTGTTTGGTCTTCTTCAACTCTTGGCAACGTTGGACATGGCACATCTGAATCTGAGAGAACAACAAATCCTGTGTTTTTTTTTTTTTTTATCTAAAGATTCAACTACTCCATGAAATCTGGATTTAAAAGCATGGCTCTACCTAGTCCAGCTGATACAATCCAAAGTAGGGCACCATGTGTTCAATTAGGGCTTCTCAGAGTTTGACACTTTGTCCCACTCTCAAAGGAGCACATTAGCTCCCGAGTAGACAAAGTTTAGTGAATGAAAAACCCGAGGGGCACAATTAAAATGTATCAAATAATGTGTTTTTCCTTAATAAAGGGATATGAGAAGACATTTATAAGCAAACTTTACTCATAATTAAGCCATTATTTATACTTTAAACTAAATGCACAGGATAAATATTATTTTTTATAAGTCTGTTCTGCCTGTTTTCCCACAAAGGATATCACTGGTCCGGCAGCTTTTCACTAAGCAGCTCATCTAAGCTCGTATGAGCTCAGCCAGCAGTCCACAGCAATCCTGTACTAACGAGTGGATCACAGAGATGGACAACATTGGTTTGGTGCAGTGACCGTGTCATTGTCACTGTTTCTGTTTCTGTTGCTGTGTTATGAACGGTTTTGTTGTGGGGGGAATAGAGGCTGCTGTGTTTAGATTAATACTATATACTTTGATAAAAAAAAAAAAGAGAGAGAGATGGGATAAGGATGAAAATTGCAGCTTATAGTCCAAAGAAGGTAACAGCTGGGACGAGGTGAGATGAGGCCAAGGTGCTGTTGAGAACAGGAAGATAAAAAAAAAAAAAAAAAAAAAAAAAAGAGGTGGATGAGAGGGTCAGGGATATCTCGGACAAAATCTACATGTCACATCATTCCTATAATCACGCAGCAGAAATACACAGATGTCATAAAGGTTTACAAAGCATTTAACCTTTAAATCAAATTATATTTGACATTTACAAGGTCAATTGTGAACTACATTTTTTCATTTTTTCCCCTAAGGATTGTCAAGCGGATACTGACTTTGGCCTATTTCCCAGAGCTGACTCGATGTGCCCCCCCCCTTTCACCCCATCCACAGATGCTGATAATCTATTCCTTACTTTACGTTAGCAATAGCCATGAAGGTGTAAAATAGTTCACCATCTAGCCTCGTATACAACCTCTCTGGAGCTAAAACTTAATGCTCTGATGTACATTAGCTTGTACACAACCACAACGCAAAGTTAACAAACAGCAGGTTACTCCAGTAAATAAGTGAGCAAAGCACAGCACACTCACCTGAAAATCACAATGATCTTGGATCACCACCGCTGGGTTAAATAAAGATGCTCCATTTTTCTCTTCGCCCCCTGATTGAAGTCAGGACGCTGTCCTTGTTTGTCTCCTGTTGTGTGAATGCCGGCCAGATTCTTGTTTTAGCTTTCTTTAAATACCGACTCAATACGGCTCATGTCAGGGAATATCACCACCTGATGGCGGAGGCAGAAACCGCACCTCAGATTTAAGATTTATTTTTTCTACAGAATATCTGCAGAACAAACTGGATCATAAGTGTGTACATTTACATGTATTTACTGAAGAGATTAGTTTTAACTCGTGAATATAATTCACCTAAATGTGCAGTTCCAGCGTAAGAAGCAGTGTTAAATTTACATACATTAACCTTTTTTTTGGTAAATTGGCTTCTACTGCTCCTAAATTTACCAATGATTAGTCATCCTCTGTTAAATGTCTTTCGTTACTGCTTCACTAGGATCATCAGTAATATAAGATTGTCGTTAAATTAATATCTGAATTTCATATGATCTTACTGCTACATTGTATCATTTTCTATAGTCTCACATAAAGAAAATTAATCGAATTTAACAACTGAACAGACACTGAATACTTCATTGTACAAGTGTAATGTACAACTGACTTTATATCCATTTGAATACCAGAGCAGTATAAAAAAAAGGAGCAGAAATAGAAATCCTGCTACTTTTTTACTTCCAATTACATTTTTCCAAAAAATACTAACCAGAACTTTATGTAGTAGCAACAAATGACCGGTAGGTGGCAGCAAGTAAGTAATTAACAGTCATTAATTAATTTATATCTTGACCTATATTAGCAGATCTGAATGTGTTTGTAATTAAGGCAGAGTCGCAACCTCCTGTCAACTACAATATGGACTCAAATAAAGTTGTTTTCATGTTTGTTGTGGAGAAAGTAGCTTCTCGTTTCCTTAGAAACTCAACATGGCGCCGAGGAGCCAGCGGTTACAAGTTCAAGCTAGCAGTTAGCCGTTAGCGCAATGCTAACTTCACGCACCTGTTTTCCTCTCGTCTCCACGCGATCCAGGAAGTCGTAAAACATCGTTGATTGCTGATTTAAAATTATTTCCACGATTACCGATTGCTCTTTAGTCCATGCGATTAAAAAAATAAATAGATTAAATCCATCCACTGAACCATGTGAAAGATGTTTAAAGTTTTCCTCCCGTGTGCGACTCGCCGTAATCCCAGTGGCAAAACCCGGAAATCACATGAATTCTCGCGAGATTTTGTGACGATTAAAAATTGGAAGTTGAACTAGTAATATTTATTTATTTATAGTAATGCTAAACGTGTTATAGTGATATTTCCAGTGATTTTCATTTTTATTCAGTTTTTTAAAATTAAGTCTCTGTCAAAATGATGAATAGAGACATATTGAAATTTACATATTTGCTCACCTGAAAGCATTTTGACAATGAAAACTATGTGAAGTCTGGCTGAAAGAAATCAGCTACCTGGCACTCAGAAGCAATTCCAGCCCAGTGATGTGTTCTTAATGATAATTCAGGAATAGGCTATTAAAGTAACAGTCTCTACTCTCATTGGCGTGGACTTTATGCAGTTTTATACACAGCAGTGTAGCATCAATGAATTTCCATTTTATTAGCTTGGCCATATGGATTTGTAAAAAGATATATAGGCAACCTACTATTTTCCATTTGATTTGCATAATAAATTATTCTCAATTTCTATTCCCATGATAAACCGACCATTAGTAAACCAAAAGATGTTGAGTACAAAGCTCAATTTATAAATGCATGCTAATTGCCAGAGTAAATGATCTGATCTTACACCTAATGATTTTACCTTGAGCCAGTGTCTTAATCAGAGCAGAGAACATCCCTCCAAAGTAACTTTGATGTTTACAGTGTGGTGCTTTTCCCCAGCAAACGTGACTCAGCGAATGATTCACAGACCTCTCTGTTACATGGATAAAGTCTGCAAACGACTACTTTCTGGCCTTAATGAGGCCAGTTTCACAGTGCATGAGTATGAGCATCCTTGATCTCTGAATAAATCACACTTCTGTGATCGTGCACATCAGAGTGGAGAGATACTCTGACAGGACTGCAAGCCATGTCGCCTCCTTGATGTGCTTGTTATGGCAAAGGTGAAGAGGTAATCCTTAGCACCCCAGACTCAGAGAAAATGGTGGCTCAATGTTTTCACTGCATAATTCTGAATGTTATTTTCATCAATATTTGAAGTTACAGTTCTCATGTTGTCTCCAAATTGAAATGTCAGTGTTTCCTTCAGTGCATATGATGGTTACATTCAGTATTACAATTAATGCTTGACTAAGTTGTGACAAACTGATGGGGATAACGAGATGATTTTCTCTGTCAGCGAGCTAAAGTACTTTGTTATGCCATTAACATGTATTTATTCAGTACCAGGTGTTCTGGGTATTTTTTCCTTCAGCAAGGGACTCAAATGAGAATAGCATTTCTGTCCCTTGGATCTAGGCTCATTAAAACATCACTTTGTTAAATTGGAGAGCCACCAGACAGGCCCACAGCCCTAGTGAAGGCCTGTGTGGCCTGTCATGTGTAGGCTGTTTGCCTCAATAAATGGCTTATTGAAGTACCTTATATCATTATGAAATTTAGCTTTAATTCCCATTTCCACAGCGCAATGAAGCAGCCTGACACCTGGACCAGCCTGACACCTGGAGCCTGACAAAGGATTATCTACCTATAAAGGCTCAAAACCCATTTTGGTTAAATCTGTTCTGCAACAAAACAAGGTCTAAACTAATGGTTTTCATATGACAGAACTTAGTGTCTTCATAAATTTTACAATGAGTACTAGCAAGCTTCATTTTATTGAGTTTTAAAGGACACCATGGGAAGATGGGGATCTCAGTATCCCACATTATTGATATGCTTTATCTGCAAATAATGTAAGCCGCAATGAGAAGAGAGACTGATGCTTTTCATTTCATTTGTTGACTTATCTTTTCTTCACCAAAACCACCTAATAACTGTTACATGCAGCAATTTAAATATCAGGAAAAAGGGGGGATTGAATTGGCAATCAGGACATGGTGCATCCTGTAATAAAGGCATGCATATAACTTCTAGCACAGATGGAATGACAGAGCAGAAAATAGACTTGTCAAGATGAATGACACCTCATATTTCTATGTATAATTCACAGCAAACAAGCACCTGAAGCTTTACTGGAAATGAAGACAGAGTGTCCCAGTCGCCCTCGTTTGAACTTAAGGCCTGCTTTTTGTGAGCAAACATAAAAATGAAGATCTATGTGTGCGCCTATGATCACATAATTTAAAAATTGTGCAAAATACTGCAAAATATGAGATGCCTTATACATCCCTATATATATATATATATATAAAGGTGAAATAGATAAGTAAGAAGGAAGTTTCATTTACTTTTTTTGTGGCTTTTCAATATTGGTTGCTTAAGTGCTAATATGACAGCACAGCTTTTCAGCAAAATGCACAGATTTGGAGTGACACCACAATCTGTGCTGTATGACTGGCACATCAGCGTGCTGTCATTCAGCCTGTCAGCAGTGCAACAGTGCCACCTATGGTGGTATAGCAAATGAGCCTGGTCATCCATGACAGTGATGACTTGATTGGATTGCACTAAGTTCCCCAATCATTACCATGCCAATGAAGAATGGTTTGTCCATATTAGTAAAATGAGTGTTTTTATGCCTGACAAAACCTAATGACACAGAGAGATGTATGTAATGTGCTGGAACCCCATTATGTCTTGGCAACACATCTTAATAATCTCTGGACATTGCCCCTCTCTTTGCAAAAAGGACGTTCACCCTCACCACCCTTTATAAAAGGCTGCTATTAACCCCCAGATTAGAATGGCCAGACGATTTTTTTTTATGTGTGGACACAGTATAGGTAACGTGAAATGTAGTGAGGAGATTGGTAACAACTACAAGTAGTAATGAAGCATACAGTTTTGTAATTTGCATGCCGTAATAGGTAGAGAGAGACAAGACCATCATAGTCATTGACTCATTTTCAAGGTCATGGACTACGTCCTGAAATCTGGGTTAGTGAACTTTAGAATAATCATGCTCGTGCAGAGTAAGAAATTACTTTTACACCCTTGCACACAAAAGCCAGTCAAACTATGATCCCAATGGGAAAAGGTATTTTTAATTAAAATAAAGTTATGTAATTAAAGTCAGAATAATAATACATTCTGTAATTACGAAGTTCACTCAGTTAGGTCTCACTGATTAGATGCTCATATAGAGATGAGATTAACAAGATCCGGCAGAGAGAAAATAGGCACTGGAGGTGCTGCAACTATTAGGAAATATTCTTTCACTGTGGTTTTATAGGCTTATTAGGATTTGAGAGGATATTACTCATTCAGGAGAAGAGTGTGAAATCCTTCTTCATGTAAATGAAACAATCAATATCAAATTAATAAACCTTTTAAAAGCATTCTCCTTAATGATTAGAAGAAATTCAGGAGACAGAACAGAATTTAAAATCCATATAAGATGTACAGTATAGAGCCCCTCCTCACACCTCAAATCCCAGTTTTCAAATCCTATTTGAGGTTTTTAATCAGAAATTGCCATGGCTCCTTAACCTAGTAATCATCAGTGAAGAACCAAAAAGCAATTATCAGCCATTCATACACGCTGCCTTTTTAAAAATCATTCGACATTGATTACATAAGAAAAATGGAAAATGCTTAGTTGATTCAACATCCTTCATTATCACATTCATGGAAAGACAAATACCAAAAGGACTCGCATGCAGTTAAGCGAACACGCGAGGGACGAGCAGAATTCATATGCCACATGTCAGTGCTCATTTACCTCGCTGACCCCACATGTACGCTCAATTTATGATGGCGACGAAACCAAAAAAATAATTGGAGTATTGCACTTATAATGGAATTTCAGAGCCGGTGGGGGTAGAGTGTCGCCTACCTCATGACAGCATAAAACAAATCCCTGACCAAACAAAGGGTTTGCTTTAATTCAGTCCCATAACGGACTGAAACCTAACCCAGGTATCGCTTCCAGACGGGGAAAGAAGTCCATTAGGCTGCAGCAGATGTATTTCAGTAGCTTGGAAACTCCACCAAAGACATCTTTATAAGCATACATTTTTGCAGTGCATGCTTTCTACCAAATGACCTTCCTCTCACACTGAGTCCATACTGAGCAGCAGCTTTTACAATCATATTCATGAGGCCTGCTTTATGGGACTCATAAGGCCACCTTCATCCAGGAGCATAATATGTTTGTGTGAGGGGTATAAAGCACATAATGTGCTGTAAAATATGTCCTTTAATGAACTTTATAGAAAGATTGAAGCGTCCACACAGCCATAAGTATGGGGCACATAAAATATAGCTAATGGCAACTTCCTGTGCAAGTGCTAATGGGGAAAGTGTTGTGTCTGATCTTCACTGCACTGCTTTCAGTTTGGGAAGATTTAAAATCCAAACACAGTACTTGTCAAAAATCATACAACCAAAGCTCCATAATTATTTGCCAGAATGAGCAGCTATAAAATGTACCCGGGGTTTATAGTTTGAGTTTTTGACTTGTACTCTGATGTCTAACCATAAGGCTTTAAAAAGTGAGAAAATAAAATACGTAATAACTCTATGTTGATGAATACAGTAGCACTACAATATATCTAATTTTGAACTCCATTTAGAGTTTATCTTGAGATTGATCTGAGGTTATCTTTTAGTATCAAACCCACTGAAATCTGTTGCCTTCGGTGAATCTGGCCCGACACATGATGGATGATGGCTGAGAAGGAGCTGAGGGGACCGGTGGACAGGGCAGACCCTTACACCTGAGCAGCCAGGGATGGCTCGGCCACATGCTGTTCGCATCATTACACAGCCTCAGCCCAGACCTCTGGTGCTACCCTGATTGATGGGCTCCACCAGGCCAAACGGCCCAATGGAGGCGTTCCATCCAGACTATAGCCCGGCCCATCCATCTTGAGTCCCTAGTAGAGAGTCACGTTACTGTACGTCTCGTCTGGGGCAGAGCTGCTCAGCCTTAATCCCACTCCCTGATTAAATGGGCCGCCGCCTGCAGAGAGGGCAGGATTCAATATGGTATGTTAAATTGCCAGTGACACAGCAGGAAGTAGGAATGAAGAAACACAACATGAGTAAAACACAGAATGTCTGATTATTGTGAACATTACATGCACCATACAATTGACTGTATTAGAGATGATGGTGTCTGTATGTATATTGCAGATGGTAATGAGACACAATACTCTCAAATAATGAAATGATCACTTAAGATCATTTCATGTCTTAAAAAGTGCATCAGAGATGGAGAATGATGATGTCTTTGGAGAGAGAAGCAGTTAAATGCTTGTTAAAAACCACTGCAGTTAACACAAAACTTGTTTTTTTTTCTATAGAATGAGATGGCATTATCTTAATTAGATAAATGAGTCATTTTAAATTAATTGTTAAATTGCTTGCTCCTGTAGATATTGAGGTTTTACATGAAATTCAACAAAAAGTTGTTATTTCTTTCTTTTTTTTTTTTTTTTTTTGTTTTTACTTTTTTTCCATAAATCAGTGTGCAATAGATATGTGGCTGAAATGCTAATGACAATAGCAATGATAAGCCAGTTTATCAGATCTAGGGTTATGGTGTAAAGCATAAGCTGTCTAAAATCCACTTTGTTCCACATTACATAACATAATCCCGATCGAAATGGTTTTTGAAGCAGCAGACATTATGCCCCAAACACAGTTAGATTGCTGCATTAGTTTAAACAATGTCATTTCTGCATTGGTTTAATGCAGAGCCAAGCTTGGCTGCTCTCTGAGGCTGTTTTTGCCAAAGTAAAAGATGAAGATTTGAGCCCTGTGAGCAATTGATAATATCTTTTCTTGTGCTCATCTCTTAACACAGAGGGAGGGATATGAATTACCCTCTGAAAGCCTTTTCCCTCAATTTACCCTCAACGACGTCTTCAAAATTTCTGACAGTGCACTTAGTATCCATAGCATTGCGTGCATCAACATGCAGCCTGTGAGCTCATTTTCAACACATGACAATTACTGACATGTCATTTCTCCATCCACAGGGAAGGAATGGTTATAACAAATGAATGCCTTCCTTCCTGCCCCTTCGGATGCTCTGCCACTGCAGCCAGATGCAGCAACCAGATGCACACAGCTTGTCTGCTACCTTGCCGCTTCAATAACTCTCATTACGGTAATTGTTGCTTAATGTTTTCATAATCTGCTGCTTACAGGAAACTGTTTTCCTTTCTCTAATACCATAGCTGCCTCCCTGTGGTCCTATTCTCATCGATGTTTTTTTTTTTTAAATAATTATTATTTTATATATTTAGTCTCACATGCCAACAATGAATCAGGACCTGTCCCAGTTGGCTTTTTTCCCCTGATCAAGGAAAGTCTCATGTATGGGCAACAGAGTCATCAGAGAAAGGCCAGTGGATTCCAGTCTGATTTAATGAGTCACTCACATGCCAAGCTGGCACCAGCTTCCAGCATCTGGCACTTGGGTGGTCGTGCGCATTCACCAAGTTTACTTACATTTCACCTCTGCTGTTACTCAGAATGAGTGATTGCCCACTTAGCCCTGTGGGGCGTTTCCATCCTGAAGACACACACACACACATATACACACACATCAAGGTAATTGGTTGGAGTGATCATTTCAATATCACAAGGTAGAGATGAACTCTATTAGAGCCTGTGTACTGGGCCAAAAAATGTTTTATTTTCATGTGAAGATCTGTCTTCACCCTGGAGGGTTAATTAGTAGGCAATTACTGCTAAAACCTCTTTGCAGTATGCTGACAATTATCCACTTATCACCTTCATCATCTGAGATTTTGAACACTGCGTCCTGCATACCATGAAGTATATTAAAGACAGGAGCTCCTGACGCATTGTGAAGCAAGGGAATAATAAATTAATGTCTTACTGTAAACTTCTCTTATATCTTATTAAATAAAGGCGTCTGAAAAACTGACAAGTCATCAACACAGTGTACATTTATCTTCACTGTTTGGATGAATGTAGCACTCTGTTATATTTTAATCCTGAGTAAAACATTTTGAATTATCTCCACATACATACGTGTGCTTATATTAATTAGACTAAATTAAATCAAAAGCATTGTGTTTTCAATCTCTCTATCAATTTACCCATTAGTTTCAGCCATTACTCTAAATTAAACTCTTGAAGCTTTTAGAATTTCCACTCAATGAGGTGGGATTTCGTGCTACTCTGTGCGCCACATAAATTTCCAATTAACAACATACATGGAGTGAAAAGAGTAATTGTGTGTTCTTAATCAATGTCACCAGGCGGCTCTTATGTGTGTATACAATTAGTGACCACTCTGCCAGTGGAGGGCTTTGATTAAAAAATTTTGTACAGTGACATTTTATTGTTTAAATCAAATTATGAGGAAGTAATTTTTATTTTACAAGTACCTCAAACAGCAGAGCAACACAAACTAAAATGTCCAGAGCTTAAAGTATCATAAACAGGATGAATGAATATTAACAACATGGGTCTGGTTCAGTTTCCCACCCTCTGCTCTGTCCCATTTTTTTAATCATTACATTTAACTCCCATACTAAATATTTTCTATTCTCTTAAACGAGGATGATATTTGAGATTGGTGTTTTCAAGAGACCCCTTGAGTTTGCTATCGGCAATAAAATAACGACTGACCGATCCATCTGAGGATCGTTCATTTCTCTCTAATTATCTTGCGTGTGCATTCTGCCTGTGACATTTAGCAAGGGCTTTTTCAGTAAGTCACAGGGTGGACCGAGATGCCATTAGGTGATAAGGTTCATTTATTGTGGGGCTCTCATCAGCACATTTTCCTGCCTTAAGGCATAAAATACACTCCACACTGATTAGCATCAGCCCCATATCAGGGGAAACATAATAGCCCTGCTCTGAAGGTGAACCTTTGAGGGCACAATCTTTGCTCAAGACAGACAATTGCCACAGATTTTTGCAGTTAAAGGATTATCTCTGAGGCTTTGTGTCCTGAATGTTGCTCACACCAAGAAGGTGGTGGGTTTTTTTCTTTTTTTTTTTTTTGTATTCACATAATGTCATTGTAGAAACTCCATAATTAATTTATTAGGTAGCTGCATGTCCTTCATACTTATAGTTTGCACCTTGATGTAATGTTGTCGCCAAGGTTTATTAATTGATGTAAAGACAAATTAGAATTGAGCCAAAGTGTTTCAGCAGATTCGATAATTGAAATGACACCGTCTCCTGTTTGCCCTTGAGGACAAACGCTCCCAAAAAAAAACAAAAAAACAAAACAAACCAAAAGAAAAAAACATCTGTAAGTTTGTTTCCGCCTGCAGCAGCGCTGAGAGACAACTCAAGTTTGACATTATAGTGAATTGAATGGCACAATATGCCTCCTCTCCCACAGTGCTTAGCTGGCCTAGTATCAGATTTGATCTATTACAAGCTGCAGTGACACGTTCTAAAAATGAAGTTGATTATGTAAGAGAAACCACCTGCAGCGATTGTTGGTGGATGTAATGGTTAGGACAGCTAATTAGTTGGGTTGGTTGTCTTTGATTTATATAGTCTTTCCTATCACACCTTAATCAGCTGAAAGCAATGATCCATGTGCAGACAAACCCTGTTTAATTACCAATCCTGTGATCGTGACAGAAATGCCAAGCTCATAGACGGGTGTTTAAAACCCATGTAAGATTGTCATATTTTCTACAGTGATAATTCACATAATTGACTTGTAATTAGACACGTGACATTGTTTAGGGAGCATCAAGACAACATTCAAGTGAATGATTTACTTAAAGTGGGAGATCTAAGAGCATGACTATGAATCAAACTGCTCTGGATGCATCAAGTCTACAAAGAACATGAGTGTCCCACTGTGTTGATAATCATGTTTTTCCCTGAATTAAAATGTTTTAACACAAAAAAATGCAAACACCAGCATATGGACAGGTGGTATTTTCTCATGTTGCACATCTGAAAGCATTATACCACTTTCGAAACAAACAAGAGCCTGCAGAGATTTAAAAAGAGCTGCGATTAAAAGTCAGAGGGGGGTGTCAGTTCGATCAGTGGCAGGGGAGTAGAAAAGAGACAGAACATGAAACTAAAGAGATATATAGAGAAAATCAATAAGCGAAAGAACTGCCATGAACAGGTTATGACAGATGGACGCACACATGCGCAGGCTCTCACCCAGACTGTGCAAACATCGACATCTGACTGTTGTGATGCTGAGCCAAGTTTTGTTTGCTGATATTCTTTTGGAAATCACAAGCATATGAATACAATATGTTGAACTGAATACAAGTTTTATTCTTTGCAATCAAAGAAAAAAAAAAAAACAAAAAACGAAATTTAATTTCTGGGCCTACAATCAAATGTGATGATGTCGCATCACAGCACGCTGATCTTCTACAAATTGGAACTCACAGTATGAAAGATGATTTGTGTGGGATTATAATTACAGACAAACTAATTGACAGTTAAAACATTGAGCTGTAGTAGGAACATGTGTGATGTTTGTTATGTGTAATCTGGCTAAACAGCTCATACAGCAACATCTTTGAATAAAATTTAACAAACCTACTTGTGCCACAGCAAATTCTCAGTAACACACACCAAACACCTTCAGACGATGATGTAATGTAATGCAATACACCCTCATCTACAAGTAATCAATCATGTCATTGGCTTCTTTTTTTTTTCCAACTTCTTTGGGATCATGTTGCACTTTACTTTCTCTTTTGGAGAAGCTTCAGAGTCACATCTGCTTCATTGAGTTATCCACCAAATGTAAATCAATGGGCTGCTCCCACTGTGACTCATCGTCTAAGCTCCTCCAGCTGTTGAAGTCAAAGTCAGTTTAGCAGCTTTTGCCCAGTGTGCAGTATCTGACAGTCATTTTGACAGCTATTATGAACATTAAATTATATTTTGTTTAGAGTGTACCCCTTGGGTTAATCCACAATGATAAGATTAGTTTGATAGAATAAATAAAATGACGTGCGGTATAAAAAGCCTCTTGTGAAATGCATAATTACCCAATTTTTGCCTGGAGGCTAATTTTCTTTTCTTTTTCTTTTTTTTTCCGGGTGATAGTTACATACCAAAAATAATTTCTTGGGTAAGTAGGGATGGTTTAGTGTTGGTCTAGTGGGAATAAACAGATTTGTTTTCCCAAGCAGACGGTAACCATGGTGAAGCAGACATCATCATCATCATGCCAAACCATCTCTCATTCCCTGCAGCGGGAAGCAGCAGGGCATGGGAGGACCAGCAGACCATAAGTCCTCCTACCGCGTCTCTGCTGTTTAGAATACAAGGGCACCTCTGACCAGAGGACAACTAGACTGTAAAAAGGGAAAAAAATACATCACAGGGGATTTGATATGATGATACTTTGAGATATTTCTAGTTTGACCATTATTTTTCTTTGAACAAAAGAGTGTTTTGTCTCTAGTTTGTGCTAAAAAGAAAAAAAGAAAATAAATTTAAAACATATAAATAAATGTAAACATCAGGCTTTGATGCATTTACTTCAGAATCACAGAACATGAAGATTTTCTTTAGTTTGAACATCGCAGCATCAGCAAATCAGAATGTAACACAGCTACAAAACTCTGTGTTTATGTGTAGGTGGGGGGCTGCAATCATCCACTGATTGGTTTGCTATATTTACACTTGGCGCCTGTGCAAACACCTTTGATTGAAGGTAACAAGTTGACTTCAGAGGTTGTCTGAAGTTGTGGAAGAAACATATAAATTAGCAGTTGACAAGACACAGTTGAAGGGAAAGACGTTTTTAGTCAAAAAAAGTGATGTAAGCATGTATGAAAGTGGATTTTTTTTTTTTAATTATTATTATTGTCCTTCTTCATTTAAACCAGCATTCACCACATGTTCCCTTGATCATTCATTTTCATCCTATGAGCTGATGAAGTATTATTTGTTCGCTATTATTAGTTCATACTTTCGGTTTCATCACTAACTCCGAAGCCATTTCCAGATAATCTCTGGGATGACACTGAAATGATATTACACAGTTTGTTCCTCGCTCCAACGTTGCCAAAGCCTCCGTGGCAACGTAGCGCCAATGCATTACAGTGCATCTAATATAGCCCTCGCAGGATGAGTATCACCCAGAGATTACATTCACAGACATGTGGCTCATTAAATTGTAAAATCACACGTGTTGGAAAAAAATCTCTGAAGTGAAACTGTACGCCTTTGATAGCACATTTTTTGTGAGACAGCACTAATGGTCCGTTACTTTGATTTAAATCTGTGACAAGCTCACCTTTCCTGTTATTACTTTTTTTTTTTTTTTTTTTTCAAGGAATATGCAGTGTGATTATCCTTCACCTACTGGGACTGTACAGTTTCTATAAATCATAATAGAAGAAGCATCAAGTGAAACAAATGTATATTACAGAAAGAAATCCCATTTTTATTGGTCTTTTTCTCATTTCTTTGACTCGTTAGACGTCAAACATCACACTCAGTGATATATGTTACAAAGAAGCAGTTTGTCTGTTGGATGTGTTTGGGGTTATTATTAATGCACAATCTCTTGATTTTCATTAGAGGAGAGGGATGTTCATTTGCCGTGCCCCATGCATTTATCAGACAGGAGTGATAGTGGCGTGTCCCATTACAGGTTTAAACTACTTCTTAATTAAAATCAGAGCAATTCAATTAAGATGAGCTTAAGATTCATGTATGTTAATTACAAAATTAAACAGATAGGTAAGCACCGTGTGCCCAAAAGAAGAAAAAAAAAGAAGTGGGGTGAAAAAAAAAAGGAAAAAAAGGCTGCAAGTGCTACTCTGTTATCACTGCTGTACTTTGATCGTTACCAGCGACGTTAAATGTCACAATAACACCTACACAAGAACAGTCAGAGTGCAAATATCACATTATCACACTGTGAAATACAGACATCCAGCCAAGGATTCCCTCTGTGTTTTTTTTTTATCATTAGAAAAATATTCTCCTTATGAGTTTGACATTTCACCAATATAATTACAATTCATCTCCGACGCTTTGTTTGTTTTATAAAGCAATACTGTTGGAAATAAAATTAATAGCAGCAAAAAAAAAAAAAAAAAAATCTGCTCCCACGACACCTCAGGATGCAGTTATCACAAAACAGTTAATCCTTCTTTTCATGAATGTCAGCTAGTCCTGCAAGGTCACAAATTCACTGCTACACTGTGCGTCACGTGTGAATATTCCCGAATACCGTGAGTTTTATAGGCACACCACAGCGGACGGGGTGAAATAAAATAAAATAAAAATGGTTCAGGCTGTTATGAGAGCAAAAGATCAGATGTTACGAATGTGCCACGTGGCTTGATTGGGCGACACAAAGCGGCCACGGTAGAATAACAACCGTGGATGTGTTTGGCTGCAGTTCACAGTGATGTTAACACTTTTTTTTTTCTCTGACCATAGAGACGAGCTTCAAATATAATGATATCACACCTGAGTGAGGTGGAACACAACGCTCCTGGTTTATGTAGCTGTTGTAATACACGGTCAACATTGTAGAACAAGATTTGTGTTATAAAACATGAGGAGCAATGTTACTAATTGTACTTAGTAATTTTCTTACAGGAAAACAAAGATTTTATCATTAAAAAAAAGAGAAAAAACAGGAGACAGAAGTGTAATGTAACAATTTTGGATAAAAGTCGTGTGATGCTTATGTCATCCTCAGTTCAGGATATTCCCCGTTGGTTTCTCCTCATTATCCAAACACATACTGAGACTCTGTGGTTCAGAGAACATGTGAGTGTGATCCTGTCCTCTGCCCAGTGTGTAATGGGATATATTCAGCTCTTTCTACTGTAACACAGACAAATAAGTGTATGTAGTAAACCTGATCACAGCTGTCCTTTACCTCTGTGTATCATCTTGACGTCAAGCTCATAAAAACATCAACTTTGACTCTTTCTGACAAACAAGAAACCTGAATTCATCTCAGCAGCCCACAGCTCTTCTATCCATATTTGTATTTTATTTGTCCAAACATGCACCAGCAGCCTATTCAGCCACTGGTTTTCAATCAATAGAGAGTCCCAGAGAAATTAATTAATAAGGTCAGAGCCGGGGTTGTTGTGAGTTCAGCCTTACCTGACCAGAATTAAGTGGCTTAAGGTGAGTCAGAGCTTTCAGTTTGTTCTATAGATGGAGGAGCTGCAGGCAAACAGAAAGGTCTTTGAGGGGCAGGTATATAAAAAAAAAAAAAAGCTGACAGTCTGCAGTCTGTGGGAGCTTAGGTGGTGAGTCACGACCAATGTCTCCATCCTGATAAGTTTTAAGGCCTCTAATGAGTCATCTTATCTATTCAAAAAACAAATTCAGGAAAACAAACTGTCGATCAGATTATTTTATTTGACACTCAGGCAATAAAACTGTTTTTTTTTTTTTCATTCGAGTCAAGTTGATTTATTTATCGAGCACATCTCATACACTCAATAATATATATAAACTCAATATGTTTTACAGAAAGAACATGAAAAAGAGAAATACAAATGTCCACATATTTCATTCTACCAGAAGCCTGAGAGAAAAGCAGAGTTTTAAAACTGCTTTTACAGAAAGAAAGAAAGAAAGAGATACAGCAAACTCAGGTTCCAGTGTCACTAAATGTACCTTCACCTGATTTCATTTTATTTCTCGGTACATTGGGGAGATGTTCACTTTAGGATGTGAGGGGGCTACAGTCGGTCAACCGGTTGGAAATATAGGTAGGAGCCAAACCATTTAGGATCTTGTAAACAAGCTGAAACATTTTGTAGAGTAAATTCTGTACCGGCAGCCAGTGAAGTGTTTCCAGTACAGGTGTAATGTGTTGAGTCTTCCTCGTCACTGTTAGCCCTCTGGCTGCAGCTGTAGCTTTTAGTGAGCTGGAGTTTATATTCCCACCGTGTCATGAAAATAGAAGGAAATTATTAAACTAATGAAACACTGAGGTAAAGTCTGCCACAGCATTCATCATTCTGTTTGGATCCAGAAGATTTTCTTGGCATGTGACAGGTTGAACCCATGCTTCTGTACAGTTTATGTCTGCGTGCCTATGGATTTTTTTTTTCTTTTCTTTTCCTCATCAGCACGTTCCTCTGTGTCTCCTCCACTATCTGAATCAGAGCAGGTCACATTGTGCCAAACCGCCGCCTCCTTGGTATAGAGAGGACATTCACTGACCTTCTCACTGTGTTCACTATCATAATGCGATCTGAAAAGGTCACAGAGGACTACACTCATACTAATGTTATTTGTCCTGATTGATAGGACCAGACCTGTAGCTACACACGAAGCGAAAATGCTATTCAGTGAAAATTTAATGAGAATAGATAATATTTTCTTAATATTATGAAGGTAAACATGTTCAGGTTGGATGTCAGCTCAGTTATTCTTCATAATAAAGTCTATGTTTTTAGGCATCAATCATTTTTGGTGTGAATTTAAGGGGTTAGTGTGTGTGAATCTTGCAGGAGGGACCTGACTGAACCAGCATTCATTTGGCATAATTTGTATGCAGATTTCCGTCCCTGCATTAATGTCAATAGAACACATTAATGCATCCTCATGTTGAGGATCAGACGCCATCGGTTTGAGATTTTATTTGATTGAGCGTTTGACAGGTTTACTGGTTTGGGATGTAGGTTTATTGATGAGTCAATAACCCTGCTGCTGTGCATGTTAATAAATGTCTGGTCCTTCTGCTCATAGATAATATTTTCATATGCATAACACCTTGAACCCTGTGAACACACACAATGTCTTCATCACCTGTGTTTTGTTAGATTTTTTTTTATCTCACAACAGTGAGATTATAGAGCTGGGTAAAAAAAAAAACCAGAGACTTAAGATAAGTTATTGGTTTAATTTTCAGATTAACAACCACAACATCTGTTAAATAGATTATATTAAGTAGAGCTGGAATATACGACCCAAAACATGTCACATCTGGATGTTGTTTTACAACAATAAACTGGGATCAAATCGAACTAATTCATCTGAGTTATAGGTAGCATCTTGTAACTCATTACATTTCGCCACCCCACCCTCCTCCCTCCACTTAACAGTTTTCAGTAAAGTGGACATCTGGTGTCCTGCTGCTGTGATAAGACACGTTGTAACACTCAGAGTGACTTTGTACACGGGTGACAATAACTTTCATATGTGCTCTGACTCTTATATATTTATATATTTAACATGTTTACTTTACAGTTTACCAATGAAAGAAGGAAAGCAGATTACAAACAACTAATACTGAATATCATGTTTTTGTGTTTGTTATATTTATAGGATGTTTTCCTAGCCTGGCTGTCACACCAACTTCATAGACGGAGCTTAGTCTGGCAAAGATCCCATAGACAGGAAGTTCTCAGAGGCAGGATCAATGGGCGTCTATCAAATGCCTCTGTGTGCTACTGGACAGAGCCTCAACCAATCAGACCACTGATTGTGATGACGTCTGCGTAGCGTTGGAAACGGAAAACCACACCGATTGTAGTTCGCTTCACCAGAGCAGAAGCCAATTGCAGTCGAACCAGTTTTGCCGGCTTTGCCAGGAAAACATGGAACCTCTTTACAAAGAAAACTCGCTGTTAAAATCTCTTAAAGCAGCAGCTACAGCTGAATCGAACGACTGTCGCTCTTCCATGGCCGCCATGTTGGCTGTGAACAAATGTGTTTGAGGTCGCTTAACTAGTGCGTCACTGGTGTAAAAGCTTGTTTTTAATTGGTTCCTGATTTTTCAAAATCAAGGAAAACAAAGAATAGGCAGGTTGGCCAGACTGACTTGAACACGAAATTCAGTGTAGCATCACAGGTAGTATGTTTCCATTATACCCACTGACCTTGTCAGGACCAGTAGACCTCATGGGGAACTGAGACTGGTCCTAATAAGGTGAAATATCATTTCCCGGTTCCCGCATCAGGTTAAAGGTGATGTATGAATTAAGGTTAGATGAAGGTTGGTGGTCACAGTTTGGGTTTGGCTGCACACAATGTATGGGAATCAATGTACTGTCCTAACAAGAATAGCTGCCTGAACTCTGTGTGTGTCTCCTCAGAAAACAGTGACATCTGTCAGATACGCCATCAGGCCGCCGTGTCTCCTCTCTGTTGATTTCCAACTTCACTTCTGACTGGAAGTCTATAGCCGTGATGAGTCAGCACAACACTGGCCTATCAATAACACTGACAGACAGAAACATAAAATTGTGTTAGGTACCACCCCCTGTATCAGGAAACTCCCCTGACAGATAAAAAACATAGTTATATGCCTTGTTACTATTTCAGATCTGACAAAATACATCGGTAACGATTTCTGATCTTTCTGTTTCAAAAACATTAAACTATTTACATCGTGAGGTTCGATATCCCACAGTCGCAGTAACATGGAGGATTCTCTGAAATCAGTCCTGTTTCTCGAGCTCGTTTCATTCAATATTACCAATCAGACATTTAAGAAACATAAATAAATAATGAAGGCAGGTCGTTTTCATCGTGGTCTAATCTCTGCGATAACAACGATGGGCGCAGTTTGTTCGTTTGTGCTCTGCTGTGAGCTGGTCGGGGTTGTGGGAGAGTCAGATAGCAGAGTATATGCTGCAGAGCATCAGAGGAGAGATACAGTCAAAGAAAAAGCACCTTCTGAGAATACGATTGCTGCTCGTAAAGCAGATGTTAGTCATTTGTCTTTGTATGGTCAATGAACCAGTATTGAATGCATCTGCTTGAGAGGATTTCACCTATTACCCACATCTGCTTTGGAGTTGCTCTTGCGCTTTGTAAACCGGCACAGCTTCTTCTCATGTTTGATATTTGCAAAACTTGTGAGATGATGCCATTGTGCACATTTTGTGGGGTGAAATTCTGCTTGTTAAATGGATGGTAGAAAGAAAAATAAAACACAGTTTTTTTTTTTTTGTTTTTTTTTTACACAAACACAGTTCACAGAAAATAGATTCACTTGCAAACTGTAACCACAGCACTGAGCATTTATGAAGCATGTCCTTCCAACATGTAATTGTGTTGTCGGAAACTAGTAATAATTATTGATATCGCTGGAGAATAGGCTGTCTAGTTATTTGGAAAGCCTAGAATTATTTTTCGGAGGAAGGCTAATGGAACAATTTACCAGACGAGGTGGTGGTGGTGGTGGTGGTGGTGGGGGGGGTCTAAAAACTTGGCTGGTCTATATGAATTTTTTTGGCCCCAGAAATACAATCAGTCCATGCAGACATATCTCCTGGGACGAAGATGCTAATGGACCCTTAATCTACATACATTAGCATATCACAAAAACGAACAAGGACATTAAGGCACCATGTCTTTATAACTTCATTGCTTTGACTCTGGATGGAAACAGTGATTGAGTAAATGTGACTGAGCATCAGTGAAAGACACAGTGTTCCCTTTAACTTTAACATACACCATAGTATGACAAATACATAACTACATTGTGTAATATTGATTAAAAGAGTCACTGCGTTATTTTTATCTTAATCAAAAGAATTTAAGAGAACAAATGATGTTCTTTATCATTGGTCTGTAACAAACCTCACTGTCTCATATTACACTGCTGCAATGATGCGATTTCTCCTCAAGGATCAGTGAACTTTGTTGTATCTTATTATCTTGAAGGGACTGTTCAGTATCATGCTGAGAAATGACCCAACTTTCAGGCAAAAATCACCAAAGAAAAATAAAACAGAATTCGATACAGTGAGGGAGGATTCCTTTGATAGTCAGAATCCTATAAATTATTCCAGATTGTTCCTGCTTTTATCTTTTATTGCTCCTGTAAACTGAACAGAAATCTGCACATTTCCCAGAAGAGACAAAACAGTATGTCACAAGCAGAAGTTCCCTTCCTCCTCCTGTCTATTTCTGTTTGTCCGTAAGCAAACATCAAACATTTCCAAGAAACCAGACACAAGATAAACAGTTCATTAAAAATGAGGGCACACCATCATTCACAGAATCGCACTGCTCAACCTGCCCCACAATACAAAAGAAAAAAGCAAACGCAAACAAACAAAACACGGCCTCATCCATGGATACACCTAGACAAAAAGCATTTCTTGGACAACACTCAAATCATCCAAATGGACGAGAGGATCAAGTGATGAAAGCTAAAGAGGCAGCAGAAATTAACTCCGGCGAATGACGAAATAAATAAATAAATTGAAGAAGAAAGAAGTGGAAAGACAAAGCTGAAATATGATTTATGCTATCATCATATTTAGAGTTGTAGACGGGGAGTCGATGTCTTCGATAGTCAGAATCCCATAAATTATTTCACATCGTTCTTCCTGTTATCTCTCTGTCAGTGAACACAAATCTGTACGCAAAAGCAATAGATAACGCCCAGAGTTTCATATATTATATTTTCAAAGCATCAGTATTTTTTGTGACTGAGGTTTACAGATTCTTACACAACCTGCAGATGATTATGTTCAGTTCTCACAGACTTTTTCTTTTCATTATAGCTGAATTACAACTAGATCTTTTTTTGTTTTTGTTTTTGTTTTGTTTTTTTTGTTATGGGAAGAAGGAAGAAAATTCTGCTGTTTACTTGACAAGACCACAGATATTTTGATATTACTCTATAACTGATTTTGATTCAAAGTGGGGGGAGCAGAACGAGCGTGATCTGAGGTAACAGTGTCGGTCGACTAACAGAGACTCAGAGTTTGAGCTGCGTGAACCAGGGAGATTAACTTCATCTTGTTGGACTTAGTGTGGTTGACTATACTCTGTGCTGTGTGTACAGCTGATGTGTGGGCCGATATTGGTCAGATAATCTGGTCTATGTGTATTTTGTGGATCTGGAGAAAGATTGTGGCCTTGTCCGATGGAAGTCCTCTGTTGTGCTGTATGTAGGAATGACAGGGATGCGACACTTTAACCTCCAACCTGATGTTTTCCTGAAACCACCCTGAGGGCAACATCTCAAAAACCTCAGGCAGAACAAGAAGAGGATCACTTTACTGTTCTCAACATGACCTGTGGACCTGGATTAGATAGGAAAGACAGACAGATGGACGAATCAATCAATGAATAGATCAATGGCTGGATGGACAGAGGTTCAGTGTTAATATACATCAATGAGCCACAACATGGAAGAGTCCTGTGGTGTCTGGATCCAAATTCTTCAGATCAGATTAACTAATGACTTTAAATTGTCTGTAAGTGTTGCTTTGTCTCTATATATCATGTCTGTGATGGACTGACCTGTCCAGGAAGTAACCTGCACTCTCAACTAAAGTGAGCTGGGGTTGGCTCCAGGCCCCCAGTGACCCTCAACAGGATGAGCTGGATAGATAATGGATGGATGGATTGTAGGATGGAGCCTCCATGGACCTTATTTGTTCATGAATATCTCACAGATCTTAACCCAGATTAGTCGTTTCTATAGTGCTGCCGGGTTATTGTCTCACTCCCTGTGTTTTTCAACCAAAGACATTGAATTGTGACATGATTTGTAACCAGCTCCTGGTTGGATCCAGCCTGTCTCTCTCTCCTCTATTTATGCCTTCATCAACTGACATTTTTGCCGACCTCTGTCCGCTTGCTGACTTGGCCTCTCGCCATTTCCCCCTTATCTGCTTCGCCTGCTTTACCTTTTGAATAAAGGTGAACTGTTTGAACTTAAATATGAGGCGTCTGACTTTTATTGGCCATGATTATTTTCATCATAAAAGTATGTTGTATGACCACAGCGACCTTAAACTAAAATCAGGTCGACTTATGTTTTTAATTGTCATTTATTCTTTTTTTTTTTTTTTTTGGATAGCTATAAAATAGGCAAATCTGCACCAATAAATGTGCCATCCTGCCCAGTGTTTGACCAAATTACCCTCACATCTGTCAACATGTTGAGATGTCCCACAAACACACACACACACACACACACACACACAAACAAACAAACAGTTAGTACACAGCCTCAAGGTTTGGGTCTTTAGCATAAATGATGGCGCAGTGGTGTCATTGCAGTATTTTTTTTAATTTTTTTTATGTCAAAACCTTATTTCAAGGATCAAGGGAGGCCAAGCTTTGCTATGGGAATGACAAAACGAAAATAGATGTCCCCTAGATTTTTTCTGAAGATAGTCTGATATCAGCACGTCTGGCGTCCTTCACCTCCTATTCCTCCCAAAGGGGAGGCACCAGCAATTATGAGGGAAGAAATCTGTGACAGGTAATGGGATTTTCTCTGCTTTTGCAGATTATTATGCTTCTCAAGGGATGTGCAGGTGGTGTAATACAACTTCCTCTCGTTCAGATGATAGGCACATCATTTATATATCTTTAGATCAGATCCTGCCCTCGGTGTGATACAATGCAATGTACTTCCATCCTAACATCCTTGAACTTTTGTTCTTGACAGTAGCCAGGGAGAAATTTTGCTCTTACGAGATGCTATGAGTCATAAGTTAAGACATTCAATAGAGAGATAATTGCAGCGCTGTCATGAATCTCAGGAAAAGGGACCCAAGAGCAAGACTCTGTAGGTAAATGTGAAGTAAAGACTTTACTCAAAAATCCAAAGGGGAAACAAACTACAAAGCACCGAGCTGAGGCAAAATTTTAAGACATAAATAAAACATCCACAGTCTAAATAGGCAAGTAAAGAAAAAAAACACTGAAGTGCAGGGTAATATATGTTGTTATATACCAGGGAGCCAGTGAGAGGACAAGTGAGGAGGAGCAGCAGGTCATGTGATACCACCGACTGGTTAAAGGCAGAGAAACAACAACACAAACAGTTGGACTGAATGAGTGAGCAGACAGAAATTCACAAACATGACACAGTGCGGCAACAAGACGTCCTAAAGTCTCATAACTGAGCTGCTCTCTGGGCCTCATTGGCAGCCAATTTAAAAGATTTTCACAAAGCAACATCTATTTTGAGGTGAGAATGTTACTCACGTTCCTGCCTCGCGTGAAGACGAGCAGAATTCACAATTGAAGTGTTATCATGCTGTGTGCAGCAGCGAGCTCAGCTGCATTAAATTATCACAGACTATACATATCCGAGTCTCAGCAGCAGTTGTGCAACAATCTTGTCTCTCAAGTCTGTTGCAACCTAAAGGCAGAGAACATGATAATAGCAAGAAATAAAATACAGGTTTTTTTGTTTAGTTGTTTCCTTGAAGCTGTTGGACATAACCACAAATGGACTGCTGTTCAGACAACGAACTGAAAACGACTGCAGGGGATGTGTCAGAGCGTGCTGAGTAAGTGTCACTGCTAATTACCAGCCGCAACGGTGAGGCTGGTATTGTTTTCACCTTGTGAGTCTGTGTATGTATGTGTGTGTGTGTGTGTGTGTGTGCCATCATGGTAAAATGTGGTCCAGGAAGCCCCTGCTATAGTAGGAGCTACAACTGAGGCTGTTTTCACTACTTTGTATGGTGTTTAGATTCCCGTCTGTCGGCTTTGTCAACATGATGGCGTCGCAAAACTTTACAGGCGTGTCGCCAAGATCAAAATGAAGGTCAAGTCTGAAGTGAAGATGAGTGCATACGGTCGCGGTCGGAGTGATGATTACTGAGCACTCACAGGTCAGGACGTCGATATGTTGACAGGCGTCTCAGCTGGTGTGATCCCAACACAATATGGTCTCTAGTTTAGTTAAGTTTGCTGCTGCCAATTATAATGTGTGCTTTTATTATACACAGATAGATAGATGGATAGATAGACAGGCAGGCAGGCAGACATAGATATATTGATTGACTGATGCAGAATGTTTTTGGAGGTGTTACATACAACAACATGGTACAACAGTGGTTTCACCTCTCACACAGAGCTGAGTTATTATTATTTTATGAATAAATATGATTGCATTACATTTTTGTCTTAATTAAGTGCTAGCAGGTGTGTAAATATGGAGGATGGCACAGAAACAGTGTCACTAAATTCAGTTCCAAAGCTTGTGTTGCTGTGGTTGTTGTTGGAGGTATCTGCAGGGATTTTGGCTCGCTGAGTCACTGGACATCACCTGCAACCCAAATGTAGTTAGTGTTAATGTAGTGGAGTTAACACCAACCACTGGTGCAGTGCACCGAGAAACAAACAGCAGAAAAAAAAAATAGGACAAGTCAATAAATAAGCAGTCATGATTTGTTTTTATCACAGTGTAAATCATCAGGCAGTTTACAGATATTAATTATTGGTTTGTATGAAACTTTTATTTTGATACCTGCTGATACCTGTTTTCTGCGTGTCAAGTAAATCTTGAGGAGCAGTAAAAGATGAAAACAAATGTTTTTCACTCACAAAATCACATATCATTTTTTTTTTTAGTTTATAACAACCACAGAGAGCTGATACCAGAGAGGTGGAGGACGACTAATTACAGCTGTTACCAAATTTCTCAGTTTTTGCTTATACTTATGGAGTAAGGACATGCTTTTTTTTTTTTTTTTTTGCTTTTTTTACACCGCTTAAGATAATTGTGGGGTTATGGGAATATGTAAATGCTGTCTACGTGTGTTTGGAGGATTTGGAAAAGACTAATGACCATGTTCTCTGAGGTATCCTCTGCAGGAGTGTGGCATGCTGAGATCACCAGCAGTTACACCCTGGCCCCTTCTCCTTAAAACACCCACAGACAGGAAATTAAGAAAGTTTGGGAGGAAAAACAGCACAGAGCAGCAGCAGCAGCAGCAGCAGCATGTGTTCAGTTTTGTAATACAATTATGGTGAGCTGCTGGTTTGCTCTTAAAGTCATCCCTTTAATGTCAACCATCACTGTTATTGTGAACTGATGATCATTTTCTCGAAGTCTTAGACAGTCGCTCTCTCTAAGATAAATGTCACTCGGCCGGTGCAGGTGAGAGAGCACGTAGACCGGGAGGATTTTGGAGTTTGACTACCAGTTAAAAATTTAGAGAATAACGCCAAAGCACAATTCAAAGCGTTTGATTTACCAGCTGATGTTCTGCCTGACCTTCACCTGTGGTAATTTGCTTTGGAGAGTGACCGAATGACAGTGACAAATGGCAGAAATTGACAGGAGGAGGGGGTCATCAATAAGAGCTGACCTCGGTAGGAAGCCAAAGTCACTTCTGTTTGGAGGTTTACCAACCGCAGACACTATTTGGTGTGTGTGAGGTAGGACTCTGAATTATTTAGGGTTGTAGTGCTGGAGAGTGAGTGGCCCTGGAACATTTCAGGGTTAAGAGATATTCAGTGTGTTAAAGCTTCTGTTTAGCTGTTGTCAGGAAGCACAAAATTTCTAGCTGTGACTCTGACAGCATAACCAAGTACGAGGAGAGGAACGAGAGGAGGCTCCTTGGATAAAACATGACTGGGTTACTCAGCTCCCTCGAGCATGACCCTGACTTGGATACGCAGCAAAAGATGGATGGAAAACAATATTTTTTCTTTCCCGAGGAGTCGAACTTTCACACACTGATCAGAAGTAAAACTAATAGATCACTTACAGCTCAATTAATAGCAGAGAAGTCTGTGTTTTGCATAACTTCCAGGTACTGAGCTGAGACAAATATACTCCTATACAACTCTTTTCACCACAACATCAAGCCGTGGCATCACATTACATTTACTATAGTGACATTTTCATTTGACTTTCCTGCAGTCGTTTTGGAGGCGCTGGTTTGTCCAGTGAACCGTGCAAGAAGGTAAAGGAGTTGAGCTTGTAACAGGAGCAAGTGAACTTATTAAAATCTGTCATATGAATGAGAAATGGCTCCACATCTGACTGATATTTATTAACGTCATTTGCATAAGACAGTTGTGTGTGTCAATATGGGAAGCAATCTGCCAGAGATGAAAAATTTGAGGTAGTGTTGTCTTTAATTCAGCCAAGACTTTTGTGAGCTGCACAGCTTGCAATTGTTATCGCACTGACAAAAACACACAGATGTAAGCAAGCAAACCCACAACAGCCTGGGGAGGAAACCAGCGCATCATCGCTGCTGAAAATGAGTAACAAAACTTGAATGGAAGGCGGTGAGACGTGAAATGCATATGGAAAGAAACACACTTTGCTTTAAGCAAATTGTCTTTTTGGGTAATCCCACTATCATAGACAAGAAAGGGATGAGGCTGGGATACATTATTAATTTAAAACTGAAGTCCACTGATATTAAGTGCTATCACTGGTTGAAGCGTTGCAATACAAGATGTGAGAAATGCATGATGTACTGTGAAGTCATATCACTCCACATTGACTTGCTTCCAACTTTCTTGCAGGAGGTCAATGAAAGGTGGGAAACAGTCTACCACCCTTGAAGGATTTAAAATGTAGTTTGGTTTGACAGAAGACCTATCTAAGACAGATAGGAAATCTTTTGAAGGACACAGAAAAAAGTAAAGTAGCACATCTATTGGCTGCGTGGGCCGATGTTAGCTGGACAAGTTACTGATCATTTACTGTGTTATGACACAAAGAAAGTCAACTTTCAAAGGTGAAGACGCATATAAACCGAACGTGGGCATGTTCTAATATATAATTACTACTGAACAACAGTTATAACAAATATATATGAATTAAATGGCACATAAATATAAAGGCAGATTACCACATCTTCTTTAATTATAAAACATACTGTGAGAAAATGTCAAAACACTAAGACATAAGAGAAATTCACATCCAACAGAAAGCTGAGCTAGTAAGCTACAAAAATGTTGAGTAAACACAGGAAGCCATATATCATTTCACAGCCTCTCTGAGGATATCTGTACCAGAGAAATCCTGGAACATTTTAGTCCAAATTTGACATTAACCAGTGACTTTTACTAAGCTATGTTTAACCAGCGTGGTTGGACTGAACAGACACAAAACATCCAGTTCTTGCAAGACAATGAAAGGAAACTGTAAGAGAAGAAATGTAGAAAGATAACAGTAATGTCATGCGTCAGTAGCATTCGCATAAATTCTTTTATTGCAGTCAGTAATTATTTGAAACGTGTAAAAATGGTTCTTTGACTTGAGGTCGGAGACAATAGTTGCATGTCAGTGAGAGAGGGTATTAAGGCTCGTGAATATCATCTGGCACCGAGCCTCCATGCCGATGGTGTTAACAAGACATGAGGACTAACTGTGAAAGGTCAGTGCGAGGGCAACTGTGGGTGCATACTCAAGCACGATGAAAAAAAAAAACACTCTAAAGTGCACAAATTTCCTGCCTGAGTGTTCATTTCAGCACTGATTGCATTTTTTCTATCAAGCTCCTGTGTTCGAATTCATGTCTGTCCAGTTAAGCTACTGTATAACAGCTTATGTCGTTTGTGTATACACATTTCTTTTTTGCATTACAGGACATCACATACCAGAGAAAATCTGTTATATATTGTGTCATTTACTCAAATATCTGGCTCTTGTTATTCAGGTCTGCGCCAACACAGATCTTGTTAATCGTTTTGACAAACATTGCAGCTCCACTGTGCCATAAATCAAAGCAGGATACAGTTGTGGCTCCATCAGAAGGGTCTAATCTGAATGTATCAGCTGGTGTCAACTCGAGGACAGAAAATCTATACGCTTTCTGTGTCTATAGCTTCACTGTGTTGCATGTTGCCAGATATTGTTTTCGCCTGCAAATGACATAAGGTGGCGTTGACCATCGTGCAAACAAAGGCAGTTAGCAGGAGATAAGAGGAAAAATAAAATACCCAGCAGGCAATGATGGTGCTTCAGAGTGGAGCATACATCACAAAGAATATGTACACCACCGTTTAATACGCTTTCAGAGTAAGCGTATTCAATGGTGGTGTACATATTGACATAGAAGAGGTAAACATCTTGACTGGGAATCCTTTTCAACCACTCCTGAAAAAAGACAGACAGATTAAAATTCATAATTTACAACCACTTATTCCTTTCCAAAATTACTTACTTCAGGACAGATTCATTTTGAGAGGCAACTTAAAAAACACTCACTCCTTACCACAGAAGGCTGCAGTTTCAAACATCATCTCACACATCAGATACAAGTGGCTTTCAGTCAGGATGGGAGTGGTAGATGTTGGCTTTCCAGTGGAACATTACTGCCATCTAGTGTGTTGGTCGAGCGACCGTCTGTTCGCCTGCAGAGACACAGCACTTGACTGATGCATCGTATTCTCCGTCTCTCTGCCATTTTATATTTTTCATTGATTGGAAATTGAAGAAGGGAGTGAGCAGACAGACTGAAAATTGCCCCTGCCTTCTTCAACAACAAACCAAGACACTTCACCTCCCAGCAGGCTGCATCTGAACAGGATCATTGTGCCTCAGTATGAATGTGAATACATGTATTATGCTGCAGAGGCAGAGCAAGCATGTGCAGTTAAAGTAGTAAAAAAGATAGCGATATACGTATCATTTGAAATTTATTGTGAAAACCCTTTTTTATAGTTTCTTCCAAACATCTAAACATCTAAATTTCACAATAAAAGCCTCTGAAAAATGCTTTTATTCGTCTACAACAAGTGGGTTCACTAAAAGTGGGGGCACTAAAATACAGATTTATAGTGTGGTGACTCATGCAGCCTCATACAATCAGTTGAGACTCTTTTGCCTCCATGTTAGAAGGTGAATGAATAAACCCTGCAGCCAGCAGAGGGAGATGATAATGTTTACTGTTGGTACTGACATGATCCTCAATCCTCCAGGGAGTGATCTCCTGTGTGAACGTTATATTGTTGGAGGTTTCATGTTTAAATGTCCTGTCAGCTGAACTCGAACACCACATCACCCTCAACAGTTATTAACACTTTACCATGTTTATCCACTTAAAAACGGACAAAGATGGAACAAGATGGACAAGAGCAACTGAACAATTTAAAGTCATGTCACACTTCCTCCATCTTTGCTCATTAGAAGTTGAAATAAAAGATAATTCAGTTTAATTGTGCCTTAAATCCTTGTGACAATCTCAGATGTTATGTAACAAACAGTGTTTGTGTTTAAAGGACTCTGTAGATGTGTTTTTGTTGAGTATCAACTTTATATTTTAGGAAATGAGACAAGTATTTAAAGTTTGTGAGAAATCAAATTAGTAAATGTTGGTTTGCTAAACAATCAGCCTTATATTTAGAGACTTTACAACCATGATATACATGTTTATGTGGTTAGGACACTTGTCAAACCTGCAGTGGATGCTACTTAAACTTTGTTATAGGTTATAACAGGACATGAACAAGAGTTTTTATTTATTTACACACTACCAGTTGTGTGTGTGCATGAATGAATAAATGGATTACACACACCCTTTTGCTGTATGTAATATATTTGTTCTGAAAGTCACACACCAGCTTCCACAAACACAAAAACAGACTCTGTGGTCACGGTAATAAAGACCAGCTTTATTTTTGTCTTCTTACAATCGCCAGATACATTAAAGGTTTTTCCCCACTAAAAAAAGATACACTTTAATGAGTCTGCCAGCTGAAAATAGTCATTGCTGATCTGTAAAATGCTGTAAAAACCAATATGGCATCACACATTGTTGCAATCGTCATTTCAGCTAAATGGGTTTCCTTCCCTCGTCTATGTCTCTGCACAGAATCGTTACTAATAGGACTGAAAAAGTGCCTCGCTGAGAGATTGTTGCAGCATGTTTTGTCAAATGTGACAAACAATTCTATGATATCATTTCCTAGCAATAAGTGAAGTTTAGTCAACTAAACCCGTAACTATGTCTGCGGCTCTGTGTTTGTGTGTGTTTGTGTGTATTTTTTTTTTCTTTTTTCATAAAGACGTAGTGAAATGTCTTATTAACAATTTTCCAAATGAACAGGCTTCATTCTGATGAAACAGTCTGATTGAAGCTGAAACATAAACAACATCAGACGTATTTTCATTCAGAACGTCGTGTGAAACTGCCTGAGATTTAAAAAACGATTTAAACATTAAACAGAAATGTGTAAAAAAAAAAAAACGACATTTTGAAAAGTACATGACATCAAGTCATCGTATGGAGCATTTAACATTTTTTTAATGAAAGATGCTTTTAAATCCAGTTGCAATATTATTTCCACGACAGATAAGAACAAATAAGATACAGCAACATCAAACTCTCTACTGTTAAACTTGTCACAGCAGTTGTTTCTGCTTTTTTTTTTTTACCACGCTCCTCACCACATAATTGTCAGTTTCTCATAGAGATGAATAATTAGCTCTGTTATAACCACCACTTAAATCATAAGTGACCTGAGGTATGGAGCAGTCTGTGAAGAAGTTTGGGAAGGCCAAAGTGCACAGTGCGTTGTCCTCTATGGGCCCAGCAGCAGCCTCAGAGTGACAGTAGACGGGAGGCTGGGCTGGGCCTGATCGCACACTCTCTCCTAGTTTCTTAGAGGGTCCAGAGCAACTAGTCCACGGCTCCGAGTAGAGGAGGCCACCAACTAAATGATGAGCGTCGTAGGAAGAAGGATCCGGGCCTGCCATCTCTGGTTGCACCCGAAGAGGCATATTTTGATAAAGGTCCTGGTCACTGACCATGTTGCTGTAATCAGGCCCCAGGAGCTCAAAGAACTCTGCAGCCTCAGGATTTCCTCGTTCCAAGTCCTTCAGTGTCATCCCAGATGTGGAGCTGACTTTGGAGCAGTTGGCAGGCTCGGTGAAGAAAGAGGGGGGCAGATTGCGATGCCTCAGGGGCGGTTTCTTGGCTTTTTCACCTCTTATATCCTTGACGGGGCTGAAGAGGGCTGCCAAGCTCTTGCTCTGTAAGTTGGCCTGGACTCCATCTCGCTTAGGTAGAGTTTTACTCTGCAAGGGGCTGGACTGAGCCAGGGGCGACCCCTGTCTCTTTACAGGGGCTTCTGCTACGTTTCCTGGTGTTATAATGCCGGTGCACCTTTTGATCTGCTTCTGAAGATACTTCCGGTGGTTGACTTTCCTTTTGGATTTCACTGGCTTGTCCAAAGCCAGTTTGATATTGCTGGAAGCTGAGTCTATGAAGCTCAGCAAGTCCCTAGTGGTCTCTTTGTAGTCCTCGTCATTCTCTGCCTCGGCCAGGAGACTCCCATCCAGACTTTTCTCCACATCATACTCCATCACAGACCCAGGGAAACAGAAATTCATGAACTGAGGGTTCATGATTGCAGTCTGAACAGCCATTACTCTGTTGAACCCAGCGGCTACACCTGTGGCATCCGCTGTGATCCCTCAACCAAAAGTTTCTTCAGAGCATTTCTTTTTTTTTTTTTCCTTCTTCCTCTGATGAACACTTGGTCCTGATGCTGCTCATGAAGTTCCTGTAAACATTCCAGAGTAGAAGTGACGAACTCTGAGAGCAGCGAGGAGATCTTACAGGGGGCAGGACTAATGATGTCAGAACATCAAAGAGGAGGAGCGAAGGGACCGCAGGACTTAACTCTTTGCTTGTGCCTGACCACCTGCATCTAAGAGGGATTTGTCTGAAATTCCCTGCTGGGTTGAAGACAATAACCTCTGTCAGAACTCCCCCCCTCTACTTTAACTGTTTGTGTGTGCTCTGAACCAAAAACGCTCTCATGAAACCAGAGGATATTACTGTAACACTGAGCAGAAAAGCTGTTCAACTCTCAGGCTTTGGACTTTTTTTTTTTTTTTTTTTTCCTGGACAGAAATCTTTCATAAAATATCTTAATTTGTCACAAATTATTATCAGGAAAAAAAAAAACATATCTCCCACAAAAAATCTCAACAAACAATCACCATGATTCATGTAAATACTTTAGACTACTACTCTGTCGTCATGCCTACTTATGCATTTCCTGTCTGGATTACCAAATAGAAGTTAACTTGTAATCTAATTACCGTTTATTTAAACGCTGCAACAAACCAGACTATAAAAAAGTCAAAGCTATACAGTAATGAGAAAGGCTTCCTTTCTGTGGGAAAATCTTTGTGCCCAAACAGATGCCACTATCTGGGAGAATCTTCCCAACTGCTCGCTTGTGTCTTAATCTGCTCATGGCAAAAGTTGATTTCTAGTGCATTCCCAGGCCAGTGGGAATTTCTGCCCTGGCCTGACAACTATTATGGGCTGCCTTTGACATAAAGCCCTACAGGGTCTAAATAGCCTCTATTCTTTGCCCGGCTGTGAAAGGGAGCTTTGTGCCAGAGATTCATTAAATTGCACCTCACAGCCCCTTCGTAAAATGGGTCTCAATAATGAACAGTCGATTTAACTAGAAAAGCTGCCGGAGCTGTTAAATTAAAGGGGAATAAAGTGCAGTTCAGGCTCAGTGTGCCAGAAGAAATGTTGACCTTAAGAAATCCTGGGTATGAAACTTCTGTTGTAAACAATAACGTATTTACAGGAAGTTTCTTGGCCACTGTTGAATACAATAAAGGATGTGTCTGAGAGCCAGACTGCTATGTTGCCAGCACTTATCCCAATTTCGAAGGAATTTCTATCGCATTGCGAGTGAATTTTAAGTGAGCGGACTGTCAGAAAACTAAAAACTATCCGACAAAAAATGTGTAACTTTCTGTTTACTTCTGCTCTGCACATATTTTCCAATAGTGCAGCAGTTCCCATCAACCTCGTCCTCTGATCACAACTTTACACCTTCATTTATTATTATTCTTAGTCATTTTGAAGCCGAGTAATTGAGAAGAGATCACCGCTCACACCAAAGGCTGAGGTGAGGCAGTGACTCGTTTAACAGTTGAAGCAATGGAAGAAAAAAAAAAAAAACGCAAAGCAGCGAAAGGGAGTGAAGCCATTAAAAGAAAACTACTTTCTCATGTTAATTCTTGGGCAGAAAAAGGGGATGGTGAAAGTGATAGCACTGATCTAATTATCTGTGGCCCAACTAGAGTCTATGACTAAAAAGAAATGCAGCCATATTCAAATCAAAGTGCAACAGATGGCTATGAAACAAACAATATCTTGTAATTAAACAGCTTGAAATAAAAAGAAAGACAAAAAAAAAAAAAAAAACGCTGTGGACTTTTCTTGGAAAAAAACAAGAATTCATGTGGGGAAACTGAATATTCAGTTGAAGCCAAAACACATAATTTGTTATTTCAAAAACTTTTGAGTTAATTACAGCAAAGCGTAGGACGAAAGTGGAGGTCAGCTGCAGCAACATCAAAACATCTCATGGATTCAGTGGAGGAGCGCAGAGTGTTTTTAACGCCTGCCCAAACTGATTATGCCTCCCTCTCTTTGCAAGCGGCACAATTTTGGCACAAAGTGACATCATCACAATCATGGCAGCCATACACCCCCGCCCCACCACCACCACCACCACCACCTCCTCCTCCTCCCTTCCCTTTTTTTTTTTCCAGTCAAGGGGCTTTTGGCTTTTGTGCTGGTGGGTCATTCACATCACAGAGCCTGACGCACAGATCCCGGAAACAAGTTTCTATTGTTGCATGAAGTCTGAGAGGGTGAGAGGGGATGGGCTGTGGTTAAGTAGCACAGAAATATATATATATATATATATATATATATATATATATATATATATATACACACATATATATATATATATATAAACCAAAAGGAGAGCCAATGAGGTTTTGACTTCTTTTTACTCTCAAGACTTTAAGTGGGACATTAATTGTTATGTTATTGGTTAAATTCGTCCAATACACCAGTGTTTATTTTAGCGTTAAACTCCAAAGGTCAAACTATGGATTGCATTTTCAAAAACTCATTATGTTTGGACCTTTGGGGGAAAGTTTAATTTGGAGGAAAATCATTAGAAATCTGCTGAGCCTTTTCCCACAACTGGCGAGTTGTTAAGTACACGGATCCATATTGTTGAGATATTGTTAAACATTCGAACACCACGCCCTCCGTCCCACAGAATTTTCCTTATTCAGCAGCACCCAAACCAAACCCAAGGGTGCGGGGCGCTCGGTGCAACGTGATGTGACACACACAGGCTTAATCTCTTCCTACTAGTGTGTGGTCCCTGTCTGAGCAGGGACATGCTCAGAGTTTGGGGTCGAGCGAATACTAATAACACCTTTGATTGATGGCCGGTGTCAGAGACTTAGAAAAGGCAGACGAAATTAATGACCTCTCAAAGTCCTGAGAAAAGTTTAAGGAGGGCATTTAGTGGCAGAGACCCCATCCTCCCCCATGTTTAGCTATGTTTCTTTCTACAGAGGCGTCTGAAATTCAGTCAAGCCTGTGACAAAATGTAGAGAAGTCAAGCTCTGAGTCTCCCGGTAGAAAATCAACCCACATACCAGCGCAGAGACATGTTCCCCATCTGCTTTACAAAGTCATGTCACGTCAGGAGCTTTTGCTTTAAAGGAGGAGGGGTAAAAAAAAAAAAAAAAAAAAAAAAAAAGAAGAGAGAGACTTGGCAAGAATTGTTCAAAGAAAATTATAAAAGAAAAAGATGCATTTTCATTGCCTGTCAGTGTGTTTTAGTCTCAGTACTTTCAAGACTTTTGAGGCTTTTATATTGACACTTGAAATAAGAAAAAAAAGAACAGAAACTGTGACTTCATGGTGAACTACAAAAGGCTTCTCAGTCCCTACCGATTCCTGCAGCCACTCACCGTCTCACTCTTAACCTTCCATCAACCCCTCTCAACTTCTGTAGCTCCCCAGGAGTTGTATTAATAATATTACTGGCAGGGGGGGAACAAACCAGGGTCTGTGGGCTACCTTGGTGCTGCAATTTAGTGCTTTAATGGCAGCCAGTGAATGAATGTGTGCCAAGGGGAATCCCACAGGTCGGTCCACGGGGGTGAGGTCAGCAGGCGTAGCTGCAATAACCTCCCACCATTCGCTTTATTGGCCTCCTCCGATTGGGTTTTTTATTAAATCTCAAGCAGATGCAATTGTTCCCACTAGGTGGAGGAAACTTTAAAAGCCCCCAAAACATTACATCCATATATGATTAAAAGACAATCAAGATCAACAAAGGATAAAAGATGGCATGGCAGTATCATTCAGAGCTTTTTAATCAGTTTCATGGGTGGATGTGTGTCTTAGTGTGAATTTCAGTAAAGATATAAATAGAGTGAGAAAACTGGGAAGATAATGTTCTCCTGTGAGCAACACATCAGGTTTAATTTTACATTTAGTGCAGAAAAAAGAAGGTATTTTCTTTGTACAGATGTTTGGTGCCAACTTTTCTCCTGAGATTTTAAATGTTCTGTTGCATATGCATTTATTTTGGAAAAACAAAACAATGGCGCTTGATTAACACTGACTGAAGACAGCAGAAGAAAATACGAGTCAGAGAGGAAAACTTGACATGAGAGGAAAAAAACAAAACAAAATGAGGATGATGGGGAGTGTTTTGAAGATAATGTGATAACTTGAACAAACAAAGATATTTACAGAACAACACTGTGATCACGCGTCTTTACTTCAAAAACAGAAATATCTTATTGTTACAGAGCCCTTTGGAAAGTTTAATTTTGGCTTAAAGAAAAGGAGTGTGTGAAATTAAGGTGTTTAAATCTCTGATTGACTTTAAACTTATTTTTATTAAATAACAACAAATGAATTTAATGTTAAAAACATCTCAAATACTGATTGAAGAAGACAAAAACTTTGGCTTGATATCAGAGGAAGCACCCAGTGAAACGCTGTGTCAGGCTGATTAAAGCTTAGTCAGTTAACATTTTCCTTTTTTTAGAGATTAACGCGAGGAAGTCGACGTGTAGGTCAAGGTTGTTTTTCAGCTTGTTTGATCCACTCTTGAAAATATTTCACCTCTAACGCTCGAGCCTCACGGACAGCAGGAGGGTCGAGGTCGTTGCTGTAGCGGAGATCCAGGTGATGGGCTCCGTCAGGAATCATGATGGAAACCACAGAATCACTTATGTTGTACGTCACGCCACCAGACGACCACGGATCAAGGTCTCCGTTACTGGAATACAACAGCAGACGCCACACGTACACGTTGAATACGTGATCAGACACTCAGCAAAACAACTAATGATCAACAAAACTCTTTGTCTTCTTACTTTTAAGTGACTTAACCTCTGCTGTTTTTCATGATTGCATTAAAACTTTGTTTTTAAAACACCTCAAAGACCTTGACAAAAGCTGCTTTATTGGGATTCATCCTAATCCCTAATATGAGCGACCACAGCGTTTGTGACTGAGCTGAGTCAGTTGGTTTTTCTATTTCTGTTGTAGCAACGTCTGCCTACCTCCTGCAGTTACCCAGATGTGTGCCTGAAATACTTCGGCTGAAATAAAAGCCAGACAGAATCTGCACTTTAATCAATCTCACTGCACCACACAAAAACCGGAGAACGTGGGTGAACTCTCCCCTGAGTCGCAACGTTTTACAAAGCAACATTTACCTGAAGATGATGTTGCTGTGAGCGGCGATGTCTTTCCCACCGTAGACGATGCCCGCCCAGTCGGCTCGCGGCCTGACACCGAACATCATGTTACACTCATCAGAAAAGGACTGGAAGTTCCAGTCCTGGGGTTCAAACATGTCCTGGACTCCGTCTGTGCACATGGGCATCACCATCTCCGTGCATGCCTGGAAGGTGAGGGATTGAACACATATTCATTCTGACAGGCAAAGCTGCCCGGTGACACCGCTGCGCACCGGTTTATTCAGCTTGACAAGATGCTGATGTCTGCGCTCGGCGCCACTACTACACCTGGTAAAACCAGCCGAGTAAACCCAGGCTGCCGGTCGCCGTCTGAGAGATGTTTAAACAGGAGACGCTCCCAGTGTAGTTGTAGTAAACCTTCGCTGCTTTGGCGACGCCGTGCAGGAGCTCGTGGTCAGACGCGGAGGAATCCATGCCAAGATACTTACACACCACCTTAAAAACACAAGCAAAAAGAATTCATAATAATCAACAATTATTCTAGACTCAATAGCCCATGATCTCAAAGCCAAAACGTTGATTAATTCAGTAATCTACAGATGCCCCCTTGGCAGCAGTTACAGCTTCAGATCTTCTCGGTAAAGTCCCTCTAAGCTTCGCCCGCTTGGATTTGTGCAATTCATCCAATTCTTCCTGGCAGATCCTCTCCAGTGTCATCAGATGGGATGTGAAGCATCTCTGAGATGTTCTACTCGATCAAAGCCTGGACTTTGGCTCAGCCGCTCAGAGACTTTACACAAAGACATTTTCTTCTAGCGTTTAACTTTTGCTCCGGTCTCAGGCTGTGGTTTTCTTCAGGGACCTCTCTGTGTTCAATTATATTTGGGTGATGATTGGATCTTATACATGCAGGTGTTTGAAGTAATAATACATTTGCACATCTTTGTAAAAAGACATGTTTTCACTTGGTTTTCGTGGCTTCTTCGGTGTAGATTGATGGATGAAATTGGTCGTTTTATCCATTAAAATGAAATCTACAACACCATAAAATGTGCAGAGAGAGAAAAGGGTCTGAATACTTCCTGAAGCCACTATATATCCAAGCTGTTTACAAGACTGAGGATTGCTTTCTTGTGGCCCATAAAGTGTTTTTCCACATAAAAAGTGGTGGCGCCTGATTTGCATATGAAATTCCCTGGAATGAACTTGAATTTATGGCTCGAATCTTGGCACAAAAAAAAACAACAACCCTCCATTTACTTTAAACTCGTGATCTAAATGACTGAAAATTTAGAGGTTTTGCCGTCATTACTGCTGTTTTGTCCGACCATGGTTGATTTCTTAAAATTAATAGCGTGGATGATAAATATTTGAGTTTGAGCTTTTGTTTGATTTTGCTGCGTGTTGTTATGGTTTCAGCAGCAGAGGTTGGCTCTGGCTGTTGTTCTGTGCTCTTTGTGAGGCTCAGAAAACTGGGCTTTCTTGTTTGGACGTTGGAGGGGAGCTGCGCTAGTGTGGAGTCTGTTACTAAGGCTTTTGTCTGAGGGCCGGGGAGGAGTTGGTGGTCGATGGATGAGGAGGGCCACAGACATGTCCAACCAAAGATTTATACCGTGAAAAAAAAAAACCAAAAAAACACTGCAATTGCTCCAAAGCATCTTCTCCTTACTTTTCAGATAGGATTAGGCTTATACATTCATCTCTGCCAACAGATTTCCCCCTCTAAGCCCTCAATACCCCGTTCTCACACTCACTCAGATAATCACATTAGCTTTGTCATTAAAAAAGCTCCTCTTTGCACCTACTGCCTAAACCGCTTAAACCACCCATAGGGGTCGCATACATTAAAGGCAATGAGCCAAAATAACTGAAAGTGACCATTTAGTGTTTGTCTCATGTGACACCATGTTCTTGGGTCTATTCAGCAGCTAAATGATAAACAAATATTTAAAAAAAAATGTATCGCTCTGGTAAAAGTTTTGAGTTCGGTGGTACTTGCTGTGTGGGGAAACTCAGAGGGACGTCGTGGCGCCGAACAGAGTCGCGGGTCAACAGCAGAGCTCGGTTTATTCACGTGACTCACTAAGGTGACTGGTCGAATACACTGAACCCAAGTCAATCAAACCCCAAGAAAACAGACGCCGTACTGTCAGCGGCTCTTTTACACGCAAACAAAAGGAGATTTTGTGATCCTGTCAAACAGGAAAGAAGAGTTTTTTAAAAAAAATAAATAAATAAATGCTTAAAACATTTGTTTCGCATTAACAGTTTCTTGTTTGTTTTTAAATTCTGGCAAGTCACCAGGTTTACTTTTTCACATCAAGTGCCTGGTGAAGTATTTGTTACAGTCCCATTCAAACCAGAGTGGTGAACCTTTGTTTAATGGACGCATGAGCTGCACTGGGCAAATGTCCCCTTTCTGTGGTGCCATGTGAGTGTCCTAAGAGGAACACCTCAGAGATCTGACGGAGTGTGCGAATGAAAAGACCATTGGTACGGCAGAAGAAAAGAATGGTGGCTTACTTGTAGCTGCTCATCTAAAGAATACTTAAAATCTAAAAGAAACTAGATCCTTATGAATATTAATGAAGTTAATTGACAGCTGTTGTAAACAAAAGCTTGGAAGACCACAACAAATACTTGTAGCACAATTGGCTGAATTGCACATTCATTTCAATTAAGGACAGGCTGTCAGGCCAAATCAGGTGCTTAACCAAAGACAAACAAGATTCAAAGCTGCAATAAAGAAAAAAAAAACTTATTTTGACGCCACACCTCATTTCTCTTAGTTAGAGACGTTTACAGATGAATGTTTGTACCTGGATCGGCCAGGGAGGCAGCGGCTGCAGGAAGTTAGCTTCGTACGGGTAGTCCACCATGGCCAGGTTCACCCAAGTCTCCTGAAGCCAGTTCTTAAAGCTGAGAGCGTCCATCTTGTTTTTTAGAGGGGCACATAAACTGAACTCTTCTGACAGAAACTGAAGACCTGACACTGGAATAAACAGAAAGAAATACAGCAACGTCATCAACGTCCTCATGATAGCTTTAGCTGCTAAAGGCTAATAGAATAAGATTTGCACAGAAAATCTTGGTATTATGTTTCTGTTTTTCAATAAAAGTGTCGTAACAGACTCAGAACTGAAATTTGATGGAACAGAAAACAACCTGAGGTGGAGCAGGAAACACTTAAAATGTCTTGTAAAATGTAAAATGTATTTTTTTTTTTTTTTTTAGACTAATCCAACCATAAAGCATCTACACACTAAGAGTCTCTCATAATCTATTTATGTGATCTTACTGTAACTGGCAGAACAATATTTAGATTCAGGATGTTTTTGCTGTCTCAGGACTTATTTGTAATGTGATATCGATCAGCGATGCTGTGAACTCCTGATGTGGCTTGTGTGTGCTCTGGCTGCAGTAAATGCTTCGTCTGTGGATACTTTATAGATCATCCATTAATTACAACTACTGGGTTGCCAGTTTGGGGCAATCCTACTCTAGCATGACACTGTTCCTCTCCCTTTTCAGTCAAGTGTAAACCACAAAGGAGAATCCATCCAAAAATCAATTAATTAACGTCTTATTAAAGCACGAATGTGTATGTTTTGAGAGGTTTCACTTTGCAACATTTTGTGCAGCCTATGCAGTGTGTTTCTTATTAATATCTTCCACCTACTGTTTACAACATTAGTCAATGTTTTATTCACAATTAATTAAATCATCAATTACAGTTTATAAAGCTTTTGTAAATGCTGCCTCCTGGTTTACTGTTTTTATTGTGCACATTCATTGGCAGTGATGTGACATGAGGAAAAAATCAAAATTCATCTCAACTCCTCCATTTTAGGACTGTGATAATGGAAAAAAAGTACCAGGGGATTCACAGCTGAGTGAAATACTTAAGAAGTCAGATAGTCAGGAGTTATGCAGGATATAAATTTTATGGATCCACACATTCTCTCTGACAATCTGTCCTCAGTGGAGAGGCTCTAGAGTTTATACCCAGCAGTACTACCGGTTTTAGTAACAGCTGCCTGGTTCCAGGCTTTAATAGACGGTTGCATCGCTTCACAAATGTGAGGCCATATGGACCAAAATTTGTACAATCCAGAGACCGTCCTCATAGATGAGATTTAACAGTGTTGATTTATTATTCTGAACATTTCAAATAAGTCGTATCTCCCAGATAAGATAAATCGGCCCATGAGAGTTCCACTTACCGGAGGAGGAGACATTATTAATAGCCTGCCAAGACTTTCTAATGTTTGCATCACAGTTAGAGCCACTTCTGGCAAAGTCCTGCGTTACTATTTTGTAGAAGTCTCCACAAGGCACCATACCAGGGAACTGCCATATTGGTGCTGAGGCAGCCAGAGCTCTGAAACAACAACAAGAAGAAAAAACAAAAAGTATTTCTAACTTTCTCTCAACCTATTTATCCACAGCGATCTCTGAATAACATTTGTGTAAGATGTTTGCTAAGAGACCACAGTGATTAAAAAGGTAGTGAGAAAATCAATGAAACACTGATTTAAACTCTGACTTCTGCTGCACAGCCGCTTGTAAAACAAACTGCACTGATTCAACCAGTTCGCTCAAATGAACATGTGCTGTTTATAACACACATTCGTTTGCCAATAGTTTGATGAAGACAAAAACTTAAGACTGAACAAATGCTCCACTCAGTAAACTTGGGTTCGAAATGACCGTTTAGATAAATATCAGGCTGCTGGGGCCACAGATTTCTATTCAACCTGAAATTCTCACAACTTAAATCTATTACCCAACGACTATATTGGGGTATTTCATCCTGAACCAGGCAGAAAGCATCCCTCCATAGGATCCTCCGATGGCGATGACAGGACTCTTCTGGGCTCCAGGTAAAGTGCTCTTCAGGTTTTGTATCAACACCGCGAAATCTGCCAAAGCCTGTTCTGAGGTCAGGTAGTTTAGGTGTTTGCTGTCCTGCAAGTATTGTTCAAAAAAAAAAAAAATCTATTGGTCTATTTGGTAAAATCTTAAAAAGAGATAAAAATATATAGTCAAACATATTTAATCAGATTTTAATTAGACTTGGATCAGACGCCGAATTGACACTTACACTATAAGAGTCTGGTCCAAATGGCAGAGATTCGCCATAGTAACGATGCTCTGCAAAAACCAGCATGGCGCCTAACTCCTCCGCAATTTCCCACATGAAGCCCTGAAGAGAAACCAAGACAGGTGTAAAATTAGGATTGTGAAGAGTTCGCGCAGTGTGAACTGGAGGTAACAGATGGGATATTTACGGTGTTGTTGCAGAACCAGGTGATGTCGCCTTCATTGCCGGTGTAGAACAAAATGGGTCCTCCAGGCTGTTTCCATTGTTTGTCAGCCACAAGGTATCTCTGCTTGAAGGTGCCATCCTCCAGGAATCCAAAATGATCGATCTGAAACAAACAAACAAAATAAAAAGTGATAGAAAATTAAAAAACTCTTATGTGGCTGATCTCTAGCTCCAAACAAAACACCATAATCACCGGCAACGCTGCTGGAAACACAGATAAATATTAAATTTAAATGAAAATCTTGATCTTGGTGGAGATGACTGCGTCTGATGTCGGGAGGATAGAGAGTGTGTAATTATTATTTTTGTTTTATTCATGAAAACAAAAAGAAAAAAGCTTCTTTTTTTTTTTGTTTTGTTTTTTTCGAGAAACTACTGAACTATAATAACCTTTACTCACATTGTCTCTGACTTGACTTGACTGTGAAAATTGAATTATTACTCTACAACAAAAAAAAATAAAGCTGCTGCATTTTTTTTTTTTTTTTATTCCATATATTCTCTTTTGACCTGTCACCTTTCTGCGTGATGACGTGATCCATCAACAGCTTTGTGAAACTCTCTTCCTTAATGTTCAGTTTGTGAAGTTAAATCATCGCCACTAAGCAGAATAAAGCAGTTGAGCAAAAACATTTAGAGGACGCTCTAACGCTCGGAGGTGGGTGTGATAACTGGCTCCGTGCCAAGTGTTGGCGTTTTTGAAATGAAGGTTGGATTTTAGGGTAATTAGCCCCAATTTGTATAAAAGAAGATGCTGGAGCCAGTTTAAGGGATGCCGCATTAGTTCCACTTTAGATGAGCTCTGAGATATCCTTTCATCAAACCTCAGGGATTCTGGGGTGTCCTCCCCTTTCAGCGATATTTCCTGTATTCTTTATGAAACAAAAGCAGAAAAGAAACCAACAACTTCACAGAGACGACAACCCCATGAGGCTACCGAGTTGTCCAACCCTTGAAACAGCCCCAACACTTAATACAAAATGTTTTTGTTTTGTTTCGTGCCCCCTCCTCACTTCTCTTCTCCTCCTCAGTGGATACAAAAGAGGCAGCAATTTTATGAGCCAATGACAGCAAAAAGATTCTGGGGCCTCAATGTGTTCATTCAAGCTTCGACTCCTCAGCGCTTGGCAGTGGGTTTTAAGTGTGAGAAGACCATGAGACAGTTTAAAGAGGCATTTCAGCCGTTTGGCAGCAAAATAAGTTTCAGTCGCATCGGTTATCTCAGGCATATTTAAGGAATTCAAGTTATTTTCTTTAATTTAAGAGGCATGATTTTTGTTTCTGATTTTGTGAGTAATCTTTTATTTCACAACAGTGTTTCCAGACGGTCGATGCGAAGCTTCTCAGTAGAAAAATAGCCTTATAAACAGCTATGATATAAATGTCAAAAACTAAAGTGGCTGAATATATCAAACAGAGCCCTGGTGACTACTGTATCACTTGTTCCCACTCTGTATGCACAACACAAAACCTATGAGCTGCGTTTTATCACAGATCCACAGCCTGATAAAGTAGTGCCCCCATGTGGTTAGAGCAGGAAACACTGTTAACAATGTTTGTTTCTTACTTAAAATTCACATCACACATTGAGCATCTACTGGACTGAAGCATCAACTATTTCACGACAAGAAGAAAAGAAAAGAAAGCTGCTTCAGTTGTTTGGCAAAAGGAAAGAAAACGGCTGCAGCACGAGCTATGGTGAACAACGGCGGCTGATTTGGAGGATGCTAAAGGACACGACTTCCATTCATTGTCTGGAGGTAAAAGACCGTCAAGAGGATTTCCTTTGGACAACTGTTGGATCACTTGGTTGGTCTCTTCACAGCAGCTTGTCACATGAAGAGAGAGTGTGTGTGTGGAGGGAAAAAAAAAAGCTGCATGATCGATGAGTCTTTTGTAATAACAGCAGATGAGCTACTGGCACTGAAAAGTGGATTAGAGGGTGTTTTTTTTTTCATTTCTCTCATCTCTTAAGAAGAAGCAAACACTTTCTTGTTGATTGGCTGGAAATAAAACACAAGAGACAAGACAATGGGCGTCAGAAGGGAGGAAACGCTCCTTATCTTCTTGTCAGCTTGGCTGATTAAGCAGGATGTCGTGGGTTGGACCAGGTGTGGACCAGCATTGTCCCATAAACCAAACACTGTTCACTGCACAAACACCATTAACACCGTGTGAATACAACAACACTGACAGCTGCGACGAATGGTGGTTTTGTTGATTAACTGATTAAACAGTTTATACTCGTCACTATTTCTCACAGCAACGTCTGACACAATGAGTCGTGATGTTTCATCTTTATAAAACGACTTAAATGATCAATAACAGCTAAATGATGATTATGATATATGATATGATAAATGATAATGATGATTTCATGTTGTAGAAAGTTAAGATAATGTTTCACTTTCATCTTAATCTTTAGTTAATGTCCACCAATGTTTATGGATTTTGGGAAATGAGTTTACAAAACTGTCCAACTTCTGAAGTTAATGATGAGGATGAGAGTTACTTTATTTTAAAGGCTGAATATATAGACGCCAGTCTGACAGATTAACGCCTGACTTGAATCATTTATGGATTTTGAGCTTTTTCGGTCTGTTAATATTCTTGTTTTTAATCGTCTCTTCCGGCTTTTAATCATCACGACACTTTAAACTCTTTTGACAAACCAGTTCATTGAGTATTTAAATTCACCATCATGATCTCCTTTAACAATCTAAGGAGTTAAATGTGTATGGTTTAGATGTAGGTTTACACGGCGTCCTTTAAAACATGCGTCACCTGGTTGGTTTAAATTACATTTACATTTCATGCGCGTCAGCAGAAACTGAGAAGTTCAGGACTTGTGATGAGAGATGTGATGCTGTACACGCTCAACGTGCTGCAATCTGATTCTCCATGAAGTTAACAGTAAATGGAAAAACGTAAAGGCTGAATGAAAACCTCTCAACTCCCTCTGAGGCAAAGTGTTTGAGATTCACTGGACCCTGGAGACCTTTTTAGGCTCCGAGCCAGCAGGGATAGTTACAGTTCTGCTGGCGAGAGCAGAGCCGATTGTGATGGTTTTCCCTTCACTACAGGAAGCCGAGGAAAACGTCTATTGTCTGCAGACACAACACACGGACAACTCCTACAGCATTAAGTGTATTAAATATATTAGAAAGAGCAAGTGGTGCAGATATAAGTAGATGTAAAGTAAAGTATAATGAGCCAGAAATCATCTTATAACATCAAATATCCAGATGTATCTGGTCAAACATAAATTATTTGCATTGTCATGTTTTTAAATCTTTAAACTCAGACTGTGGTTGGATGTAAATTAAATATATAAGAGAAGTGAAAGAGAAAGAGGAACAAAGCAGAACAAAGCAGAACTGTTGTAACAAAAATATGAATTACATCAATATAGATACAAACTAAATAAACAAACAAATAAAATACAGAAGAATTGATTTTAAACTCACCTTCTGGTCAAAGTAAAATGTTTGGTAGCTGATGGGGGTCACGGTGGAGGAAACTGAGCCACCGAGTCTGGTGAAAAGTTGTGATTTGAGAGCGATCACGTGCAAACAGCCAAAACACAGCGCGAGGATGCAGGCGGCTGCGGCTCCGCTCGTGCTTCCAGTCTTCATTTCTATGCTCTGTCACACACACATACACACTCACAGCCACACACACACACACAACTCACAACAAACTGCTCCTCAGTGCATGGTACCTCTGTGTGTGTCCGTGTCTCAGGAAGCACCGGGAAGAAGAGGAGACCTGTCCCGTCAGGGAGGAAGTGAGACTCGCCTGTCAGCAAAACTCCTCCGGGTGTTTGTGTCAAACAGCGTGTGACCTACTTTCAGCAGCGGAGCAACACGAGCAGCTGCTGCAACAACAAACATCCACATCAGCGTCTCGACAACATTTTGTTTTTATTTATTTATTTTTTTTTACTGACTTTAATGTTAATGAAGCAGCAGCAGCCGAGAAGACACACGGTCCTGATACAAACACGCTCGCAAAGGATGATGGGAGTCTGAGTCCTTGGTGCCCCGTTTGATTTTATTTATTTACTTATTTACCAATAATCTCAGGAAAATCAGCAACTCACATTTTTAATCATTAAATGAAACAATAATATAATAAATAACATAAAACGTAGAAAGAATAAATAAAGAAATGAGTGAATTAAATACTAAATACTACTAAATATAATACTATTAATATTAAATGGTCAGTTTTAAGATCAAAAATCAAAGTAAAAAATAAAGAAAATAAGATGTAATAATATATAATTATATAAATACATTAATATGGGTTCAGAAAATAAATATAATAATGGGTGTTCACTTTTCTTATTTGTTATATGGTTTAATGTCTCCACCTATATGTTAAATTAAATCATAAATATATTAAAACTTGGGAAGGACTCATATATATCTGAAATTCACTGACAAAAGTATGTTTTATTATTTATATTATTATTAACACATCCAGTTTCTTTACAGATAATTACACAACTGAGTGTCTGAGTGTTAAATACATATAAACTTTTCTATATTTCTCCAAAAAAGGTTTGTTTTTCTTTAAGTTGCAGCTTGTTTGTCGTTGTGGAGTCTCTGGTTTATAACATCTTCCTGCAGCATCACTAGTAAACTGTACGTAAAATTACTTTTGAATTGTTTACTTCTCTCTAGTGGTCACAATCAAGAATTGCAGGATTTAATTAGTCAAACTTGTCAAATTTAATTATGAAATAAATAGAATAATTGTTACAGAATAAGTAATGATTGATAAGTCGACAAGACTAGTGGGGAGAAGGTGCATAACGATGGATATTTGTAACATTTATGACAATTATCAACTTCACCTATGTCAGGATAATACTTCAGGTGCCAGTGAAGAGATTCAAACATAATTACCAAAACAAAAACCCACCTGAAACACTCTCTAACCAATGTTCAGCCATAAGGAATAACATAACAATACAAGATACTTAGTGTAATTATTTAATGTTAATGTACAGAGTATTTTTTTTGGGATTATTTTTGTACACATAAAGAAAAAGAAGCACAACATCCCCCATAGTGTTTTCCTTTGTATTTCCCCCCATATTGTTTTAACAAGATGCAAGGAATCAACACTAACTGCTGTTAAGTCTACGGTAAAAGGCAAAACAAAGCGCTCGCCAGTTGTACAAAGGGATTGCTGAAAATAAAAAGTATAAAAGCAAAGTGCCAAGATGTACTACAAGTCTGTACAACAAAAGACAAAATGTTACAATAAAAATAAGTGTGCAGTATGTGGCATTGTGCAATACAGTACATTACAGTTATGGCAAATATACGAAAGATAAAGTTAGACACTACAAGTTATGGTAAAACATGCCGGACAATCAAATTTCACAATAAAAGCTCATGAAGTACAACAAGTCATATACGAAACTACATGAACGAACTGCTGCGAACGAATGAGAAGTCATACAATAACGTGGCTAAGCAGCAACAACGAAGGCAGAAGTATTCACGTCTATGGGTAAAAGTAAAAAATAAAAATGTCAAGTGAATAAACTATTCATAATTTCTACTGTTGACTGACAACTTCAGAGGCTTTTCCACCTGCTCCATACTAAATCAAATGACTAACCTCAAGCACTGCAAGTATTTGAAAAATAATAATAATAATAATAATAATAATAGTAGCGTCACAGAATACTGTTTGAATGTAGTGTTTATATGCACGCTTCAATTTATGTTATCTGACGTAAAAACATATTTTTAGCAGCAAGTAAAAATCTTCTACTGGGAACAAATATTTCACAGTTTGTAATGACGGGTGCAAAGAACTACTCAGACATGAGATTATGAAAGTTATTAATACTGTGTGTAATTCTCAGAGCAGAAGAAACTGTAGTGGGAAATCAATGATTGTGCAACCGATTTGAAATTGTTTTTTGTTTGTTTGTTTTTTTTGCAACTTGATCAGACTGAATCACAAAAGATGTATAGTGTGTAAACATTGTTACCATTAACTGATAACCTCCAATGATCTTGATGGTTTTCTTTTTGTTTTTTTGTCTATTTTTTTGTTTTGTTTTTTTCGATCTGTAACAAAATACCTGGTTGAGCGTTTCACTCACATAATACTGCTGGTGAACAGTGATGTTTAATGAAAAATGAAGCCTAAAAACCCAAACATGAAAATTCTCTGTCATTTCACCATGAAGAGGTGAAAATGGAGCTCTTGCTCAGATTCCTGGTTGCATTGGGCAGACATACTTTACATCTTGTTGCACTGAGCATGATGTTCTCCATATTGGCAGCATCTTAAAATGCTTGTTCCTGGAATGTCAAACTTAAGTTGACTAACTCCCTTGTACGGCTTTAAAAAGGCATGGGACTAGAAATGACAGAACTAAGAGGCTTTATGCCATCTTAGAGGGACGGAGGCATTGGTGCTCGGCCATCTGCCCTCTACAGTCAATGGCTACTGAGTTACCATGGTCAGGAGGCTGGGCTCTCTCTAATTGAGGTTGCAGCAGCTCAAGTAACTGATGGTTTTACCCTCACCGGGCATCGGGGCAGTGTCATTGTTATCCAGCTTGTTCTGCTTGGCCTCTCGAATGAGTTCGCAAGCCAGGTCGAGGAAAAGTTTCTCAACGTTGTCGGACTCTTTGGCCGAAGTCTCCAGATACAGCATGCTCTGAGCCTCAGCAAAGTCCTCAGCCCTCTGTCTGAGAACCTCCCTCTTCTCCGCCAGATCGATTTTATTACCTGAAAGAGACGTTCGCATTTGTCAAATGTCAATATGTCTGTCAGCAACTAGAAATGCAGCTTCATGCATCACAACACAAACTGCGTTTCTGAACAGTGGTGGGTGTAGATGAAGCAGATGGAAGTGGAGGTGGGTGTACGTGCGCATATCCATGTGCTGGATGGACATTTTATTTCAGATTTTCTTCGAGAAGTGACAGAATTTCATAAAAAAAAGAAAAAAGTACGCAACAAAATCTGTGTCACTCGCTTTTTGCAGATGTATTCAGAAACAACTGCTGATATCAGCTGAGTGAGTCAGTCGCCTCAGAAAAAAAACAGGTCAGTGCCAGTAAAACACACTGCATGATATCATAATGAAACATCAGCGTGATGACAAAAGAGGCCCATCGGTTTTCTAAGAGGTCAGAGTGAACGTCTTCTTACCGACTAATATAGTCACCACTTGGTTGTTGGCATACTGCTCAATCTCCCTCAGCCACTCTGGAAGGCACCTGAAGGAGTCCTCACAGGTTATATCATACGTAAGAATGAGGGCGTTGGCACTACGGTAATAACTCTGAGTAATGGAGCGAAATCTCTCCTGTCCAGCTGTGTCCCATATCTGCAGCTGGAAACAGACACAACTGAAATGAGCAACTATTCATCCAAAACTATAACAAAATATAAAGACGTGTTTTAAATGTTTGTTTACCTTGACCTTCTCCCCTTTGATTTCCACTGTTTTAATCATGAAATCTACTCCAATAGTAGCCCCTTGTCCAGGTGGGAAAAGGCCCTAAAATGACAATATCATTATTGTTAATTATAAAGGAATATAGCTTATTAGTCTGTAAACTCATAAAACATAGAAAACAAAATACAAACCTGAGTAAAGCGCCGGACGAGACATGTCTTCCCAACGCCAGCATTTCCTATGAGAACTATTTTGAACAGGTAGTCATAATCTTCCATGCTCATGCTAAACTGTAAAAATAGAACAAATAAAAATAAAATACAGGAAAAAAAAAAAAGAAGATGAGCAAATGGATCCAAACCAAACAACAACATGTATTTGTCTCAACTGATAAACTTCTGAAAAGATCCTGAAAACAGAAATAAGAAAACTGTTGTGAAACCGGAGCAAAGATCAGCATCTAAAGGAGAAGTCGCAGCTCACATCTGATCTAAATATCTTCACTAACACAGTATTTGGAGTAAAATACGCCCTAATTTTGCTCTTAAATATATGTATTTCAGCCCAGTTTTATAGATTTATATGTAATTTCAATGTAAAAACTTCCTGTTACTGGTACAGATGCTACAAATATATATTAAACATACATTTTTGCCCTTGATGCAACATCAGCAACAACACAGTTACACAGTGGGACGTTTCTATTTCACCTCAACCATCAGGTTTTCTCATTTTGCATCATATGATATGTGCACAAGCTGAGATTTGCTTCGCTGCTGCAGTTTCAAGGAGAGAATAGGCGAAACAAAACACTGCTGACGTGAATAATTAAAAGATGCATCTTGATGTGTCTGTATTTCTTGTGCAAGTTAAATGCAATGTAAACAGATGCAGCAACAACAAACTGTTTCAGTATTTTTCCTGCAGCACCGTTACATCTGCTCCGACAGCAACACATCGGGCCTGTGCGTGTTTGTGTGTGTAGGGAAAATAAGTAACTCGTTTTTTAAAAGAAATAAATAATAAGAAATTAAACTGTTGCTTGCAAAACGACGTGAATCGTCGAGTGTCAACTTGATTCAATAAACCGTGATTGAGGCTTTAATTCAGATGGCACCGCTTGCATATAAATGAACATTTCTCCTCCCCGTGTCGCATTTTCTTCTTTTCTTTACTCATTTATATTATTTAATGATGCAGTGTAACGCGATTTAAAAAAAAAATTTGCACAGACTTAATCTCGTTTAACGTTACGTTTCTTCCCAATCAGGCTACATTATCCTCTGAGTTGATAGCCATTAGGACGAGAGCTAGCAACAGTAGCAACTAGCAGCTACCGTGTGACTCTATAGCCATTTTGGCTCAATCTGCAGATGCAGGAGGGAGAAGCCAAAGTCAAGCTCCGCGTATCGAGGCTGGACAGAGTTTGCACTTACCCCAAAAACACGGGGATATCCCCGGACTTGAACTACTTGATATGCATAGGTCACCTCATCAAACGGGGAAAGCCACTGATGGGAAGGGCATAATTCCTCTGGCTGGATCTCCTCAGCAGCTCAGCAGCCTGTTTGATAGGGGAGGAGGAGAAGGAGGAGGAGGAGGAGGAAGAGGAGGAGGAGGAGGACTGCACTCAATGATGTCATCAGTTCACATGCAAAATAACTCAGTAAAACTACTCAAATACTACAAATTAACCTGCAACTTATCATATTATATCACCAGAATTAAGTTAACACGATGATGGGGAGAAAAAAAAAACTTCATTTATAACAAATAAATCACTTATAACTTTATGAACACTTTATGAAACTAAAAGACAATTCTGATGTTTACACTTTTTACTAATAGCAAAGTACGGTGGCCCAAAAGGGTCAAAGCAACACAAAAGTCGCAACACAAATACAAAAGTCACAAAGAAACATTTTTGTGGACTTTTGTATTTGTGTTGTGACTTTTATATTGTGTTAACCTTTATTAAGGACCTTTATTTAATCAAGAACTTCAAACATTGAGCCACTACGAACTACTATTACTAATGCTAATGCTATTTTTTTCTAGCAAGTAAGCTAGTTAACAGAATGAACTACCGTTATCTTTAACGTAATAGTTTTTCGTTTAAAATAGACATCCAAGTTCATGTGATATTAAAATTTATTATTTATGTTATAACTAGGTTACAACAATAATAAAAAATGAAATATAATCGAAAAATAATGAACTCTATCGCTAAATTTTAAGTTTCGCCTTCTGTCTGGCGTTCGTTGCTAGGAAACAGTAAAGGCGGAACTCAACATTCTTACAGAGTTCTACCCGGACGTTTTTTAAAGTTGCACACCATGCCCTTGACTTCCTACGAGAGGTGATAGTAGTGAAGTAGAAGCAACCAGCAGGGAGGTCAATACTTAAATCTGAATTAAAAAGGGAATTTTTGTCACCATGGGTTTAATACCAGACGAGGGAAAGTCTCTCCCTCCTCCGGGAATCGTTAACAGGAACTCGCTGTGGTTTGGTGGAATGGGCTGGATGACCGCGATGCTTCAGAACGGCATCAACCACAGGCCGCCGCTCAAAGCAGGTTAGCATGTTTGTTAGCCGCCTGTCACAGTTTATCGTGTTTGCAAAGCTGCACAATTTAAATAAAAGGAAGCATCAAAACTCTACATTATAATGATACATTGCACATAAAATGAACAGTTTGCATCGCAGCAGAGCAGATGTTTATTATGATAGTTTATTATGTTGTAGCTAATATGTGCTAATGTGTGTGTAATGAATAACAAATGACCTATAAATCATAAATAATAAACTTACCTAACAATATTTGCAGGCTCTATCTTTTAGGTGTTAGATTCACAGTTATTATATTTGATATTCACTTGCCTTGTTTATTTTTTAATTCTAGTTTTAATATGATATTTAATATGACTTAATATTAGGTATCATCAGTCAAAAAAAACCTGGATGAAACTTGACACACTTTGTTTTGAAAAGCCAGTGATTTCCCCTCTCACACATTAAACACTTTTAATTGCTCTCTCTCAGTTAACTTCATAGTGTTGTCATGTTGTGTTGTATGAATTAAATCACAATCATAACAAATGTTCTATTTTCTTTCTTCAGGCGTTCACCGACAGTTCTTGTTGGCAACAATCGGCTGGTTCATCGGCTACCACCTAACAAAATATGAAAACTACACCTATGCCAGACTTGATCGAGACATGAACGAGTATATCAGACTCCACCCAGAGGAATTTGCACCAAAAGGTATATTAATGTTCGAGAACCAGACTGTGCTGAAAACTGATGTCTTCATGTTGCATTGTCTCATATCTTTATTCATATCTGGACACTGTGATTATAAAGTCTGACAGGGTCAGTGATTAACCCACTTCATCCACCAGACTGTGCAGGAGAGAAAATATATCGAGCAGCAGTGTTTGTTTGTATTTTTGATGAACATTTGAGGCATAATATCTTAGTACCAGGTAGATGTTCATGAAAAAAAATACACGAAAAGAGTTGTTTTGTTGTCTATTAGATAATAAATATTCAGTACCTGCTGTCTTGTCTCTACATTTTACAAACTGTTTAAATATATTCCCTCAGTTTGCATATTTTATTCCTGTTTTTCTCTGTGCTGTGCTCACCACTTCACCATGACACAGCCTCAGATATAGTCAGTATCAGGATGAAAAAAGTCCACATCTCTTCACAGAGAAACTAGAAAACAACAATATGTATGTTTGTAGTCAAGTTAATTGTTGGTTTCTTCCATGTCAACAGAGAAAAAGACCTTTGCTGAGATCACTGAGCCTTTCACCCCCATACGCTAAAGCCTCCGCTGCTGATGAGATGGAAGAAGGAGAAAGAGAGAGGAAACATCTGCAGACTTCAGACTTCAGCGGTCTTTTTTGTCAAATCTTTCTGTCATATATTGTGTCAAATATAGATATGTAAATAAAACATATAAAAATTCAACATTTTTTGACTGAAATTTTCTGGATTAGTCAAAAACAAATAATGACCATCACTCCCCTGTTAGATGAATGAATATGAAGCCAAAAACACTGGTGTTTGTTCATAATCTTTTAATCAAACAGTTTCTTTGCCAAATCTTTAAACCACCGTTTCCATGGGGCTATTACAGTTATCAGATAAAGAGATAGAAATGATCAGTTTTGGCAATGATGCACATTCTCCATACTTCATATATGTTAACTTAGAAAGATGGGGTCACTGAATGTAAACAGTACAGACATTTGGAACGCTCAAGTGACTTTGCTACATATACACTTTGTGTTCTGCTTGATGTCCACACTTCTTACACTGCTCTCTAGTTTCCCACTCCAATGATGTCCATATATTTCTCAGTGAGACTCTGTGTCTTCTTGGTGAGGTCGCTCATCACAGAAAACAGTCCTCTGAGGTGGAAGTGGAAGAGAACTTCAGGATCTGTGTCCAGAAGAGGCTCCAGGGTTTTGTTCAGAACTGTGTTGGTCTTGGTCTTAGTCTTGTGATCATCCAGAGGAATCAGGCCACTCTCCACTGTGTTTCTGATGGTTTTGAGCATCAGGTAGTTTCCATACAGATCTCTGCATGACTCTTCTGCTGCTTCGCTGTCCCATAACTCATCAGAGGGCACGTCTCGCAGCAGGCTGGGCAGGAGAATGGTCTGCTCCATGTCCCTGACAGTGAAGCTGTAGCGTCTCAGAGCCAAGAGGAGGCTGTTTCTGTTGTATCTGGCTTCGGCAGACTGCATGTTTCCAGGTGGATGTGTTCGGCTGTTCCTGTGCTGTGATGGCAAACAGAAGGAATCAGTGTGCAGTGCAAAGCCATGAGAGCAGATAGTGGTGAATTTATAGGATGAACACAGGTGGGTTGATCAGCACAGTTACGTAACAGCATCATCCGAGACATTTTTGGAACATAAGTGCTATGTGGAGTCAAACTCTTATCTCTGTTTGATTTACACAACCTTCAGATTTTGTACGACCATAATTATGTCTAACCAGTGTGCATCAAAATGGACCTTTGTCAAAAATTAACCATGCACGCTGCTGTGTTTGTCTGACCTAAGCATCAAAGGACAAAATGCAAGATGATGAACTGAGGGATGTCAAATTCTGAGCCAAAGCAAAGAACTGTAGTGTTAAGCCAAGGTCAGCTGTGTTTAGATTTAGATGTAAACTTCAGGGTCCTCCGACGTCAGTTTGCACATAATATTGCAAAGCCAGAGAGAACTCGATGCTTTACCTTGAAAAAGGGAATTAAACTTTATTATTCTTTATTACATCCCTATTATAAAATGAGGGAAGCAAACAGTGGTTGATATGAGTGCAACAACTGACAGCTGATCTGAACGTTGTTTCATATGTGCAGCAAGTTCAGCTATTTTCTTTCTTTCTTTCTGTCTTTTTTCTTTTTCTTTTTACATAACTGGAAATAACAGCTCTGCAGACAGTCTGTTCCTTGGCAGATTGGCTCAGAAGAGGAGCCAGGAACAACCACAGTCATGAAATATCAGTAAAAACTTAAAGATAATTTCGAAAATACTGTTGTGCCTGTTTTTTTTTTTTTTTTTTTTTGTTTTGTTTTTTGATTAATTGGGAATGACTTAAAATATAATATATAAGGATTTATGGTATGGCGTGAAGGTGTCTGGTTACTTTTGACATTTTGTCACACATCATCTTCCATTTTATGGTAGAAAAAAAAAAAAAACATTTCTTGGTTTCATTTGTCTCCTCAAGTTTGAATTTTACCAGATTTATAACTTGTTGACAATGAACCATTTACTGAAGTGAGTTTCCTACAATAACAGTAAACCTACAGTAAAGTAATGATGAACTTCTGCCGTCTACCATTAACTTTGTTACTAGTGATCAGTATCATCTTGTGCTCACAAGATGGCGTCCTTGAGTTCTGTCAGTGGCCGCTGTCTAATCAGGGTAATTACCAGTTACTGATTGACCCAGAAACAATGATACTTTACCATGTCACACCTAACATTATGGCTTCATGTTTTGTAACCTTTTCCAGCCCTGATTATTTAACACCATGTCCACCATTTGCTGCAGTCACAATAAACACAATAAACATAACAAAGAATTCATACAATGACTTGATCCAGTGAGAAGTTTTTGTTTTTCTTCATTAAACAAACAAATTGTAATGATTTTTAAGGCAACAATGTAATCGTGATTGCAGGAAAAAAAAAAAAAACATTATGAAAGATTGAATTTCATGAACACAACAACACATATTAACATTCAACAGTCACTACATAGTTTTCAGTTCACGATCCACGTTCTTACTTTTAACACTTTAAAACAGCCAGAAGTAAAGTTTTCATGCAGGTCCTACCACACAAAACAAGAATCAGTGAGTGTTTTAGATGTTTTAAAACCATATAGTGTTAATATCTTAACACCTAATCACAATAATTATGCCACTGATTGACATGGAAAGAAACCACAGTGTTTTCTTTGAAGAAGTTTTTTAACAGTTGTCATCAATAGAATTTATCAGAATTAAAATTCAATATGTTCAATTAAAAATCATCCCGAGGCTTTCCAAGACATGCTGGACTGAATGAACCCACTTGGCTGATCACTTTGTGCCTGACAGTTCTGCAAACCAAGACGCCCACACAACATTTCCAGCTCAGTTTAAGCTCTTAATGCCATAAAGTCTCTGATCCACCGTTCTCTGAACCATCGACTTGAAACATGACGGAGAACTTGAAAGTCGTTGTTGAGATTCACCAAACACATAATCTGTTAAAGTCTTAAGTTGAACCTTAAACACATTAAATTGAAGGGCCACCGTACAGGAAGTGTGAGAGCACAAGCGGAAGGAAAAGATGAATTCCCTTTACTCTTTCGGCAGAAAGATCATATTTGTGTGGGACTGCTCGCTCCTTTTGTTCATTTCATTCTGTGCAGTCTCGGATGGGACTTTGCCCTTTCATCAAGTACAATCTTTCCTTAAACACTGAAAAGTCCACCAAAAAAAGAAATCCATGTGGTGCAGTGTGAGCTCAGTTCGCATCTTTCTTCTGTTGACCTCTGATAATAATTTCTAAGACATTAGTGAGATCCATCATCCTGGTGAGCATTTCCATGATGTCTGGATGTTTCTTCGCTCCACTGATGAACTCCTCCAGTGTCAACTCCCCTGAGGACGCAAACACAGCAACAGAGATGAAGAACACCTGAAGTTTTACTATTTCTTTAGAGAAATGTTGTTCATACACACATTCTGAGGATATTAAAGAAAATCTGTGCCCATTTGTGAGACAACAAATTACTATATTATGGATTGATAACACCATGTTTCTTACCTTCTCCGTTGACGTCAACTTTTTCATATACAAGAGTCACAATGTCCTCTGGAGGGATGTCGTAACTTCTGGTGATATCTTGAATTGCCTAAAAGAAGAGTTCACACAGTTAACACATACATAAGTCTGGTGACTATGATGCTTTTATTCAGGAACTTAATAGTAGAATAAACTGATTTTTTTTGTCTGTAGTTTGATTTTGTCGACAAACCACTCATTCAAATTTCAAACATAGTGGGTGTATGAGTGGTAACTGATTTGTCCTTAAATGGAGGAAGTGACTTATACAGCTCTTGTGGTATTTCTTTTTTTGAGCTTTCTGAGGGCGTTTGTGCAGACCACTAATTTGGTTCCTAAGGGCTCAGGGTTCCTGGTGACTCATGGACGTCAGACTCTACTGGGTTTGTTCTATTGTCTCTGATTGGAAGTTGTTATGATTCACTTCACAAAACATCAAGTCTGCCCCTTGAAGTATTGTTTTTTATCAGAAACCAAGAAGTCCGAGCACCCAGTGAGCTAACACCTTGATCATGTACAAATATTGACCTTTTTCTCAGACAGTGTTGACTTACAATTTTCAGTTCCAATATATTAATACCACAAGCTGCAGAGCAACGTAATGCATAGTTACTCAAAGGGGTTTAACTGCACATACATGTAACAAGAGCTGCATAACTCTTCTCCTTTTGCCTTTGGCCATGAATTTATCAGTTATACAGACGAGAGAAGATTCCACAGTGAGGGGATAACGATTTGACTTGACTGGTGAAAAGTTACAAGTTGTAACAAGGTGAGAAGACGTCATGTGATGTCTTTAGACAGTGAATTAGGTTACAGACCGAGACATATTTAGCCTTGGGGGTTAGATAAGAATCCCCCTGGATTAAGGGTCATGACTAGTTCATGTCCAGTTAAATCCATTTCTACCTTTTTGCAGGAACTCAGCTCAGCTTCACACTTCAGGGAACTGGAACCGACCAAGTTCCTTGTATCTGTTGTATCTGAGAAGATGCGGTACCTTAAATATAGTTTCCATTTCCTCCTTGTCAATTTTCCCATTTCCATCTTGATCAAACAGCTTGAAGTACCACTTGAGTTTCTGGTTTATCTCTCCTTTCAGCAACAAGCTTATTGCTGCAATATATTCGACGAAGTCTATGTAGCCGTCCTGCAAATGAACATATAAAAGATACAGTTAGAGAAAGGACGTATCCTTGTGCTCACACTGCAACAATTAAAATATCATCATATTATTCAAGCGTTTTTAAATGGTACAGGTACAAGCTGTAGATGTATGGAAATTTTGAGGAAACAAACACAGGTAGGGTGTAGATAATGTTCCTCTAACGTACAGGTATGACATGTCTTCCTGGCCCTTGTGAAGGAGCTAACCTCAGCTGATCCCTCTTAAAGTGTCAGAGAGCTCTGTAATCTCTGATCAATCACTATTAAAAAATTATACACTACAAGTAAAACCACTGGAGATCATGACACATTACAACATTAACACACTTCACAGTTTGGTTTTGTCTGTGACACTGAAGCGCTGATCCGATTTCATTTAACAATCAATTCACTGAGCGGGAAATCATATAATCCATTTTCCCCCCGGGAAGATAAGAAGAGATGTGTTTTCTTACCCCATCCATATCAAAGGTCAAGAAGACCTGGTCCACGTAGCTGCTGGCCTCTTCAGTCATACCGTTCATGTCAAGCATTGTCTTGAGCTCAAAGAGTGTGATGAGACCTGAAGGAGACTCCTTCATGAATTTGGTGTACCAGTGGTGCATGTCCTCCTCCAGTATATCATCCAGGTTTGAAGAGTATGAACCCATTATTCCTCCGCAGGTTGGATTTCTTTGTTTTCCAGAATCGTGCAGAGAGCTGCTGCTGGTGGAAGCTGAGAGGACAGTGTTCATGCAGAGCAGCAGCTGCACTGAGGTTTTGCTGGACTTTCATGCAGTGAGACCATCTTAATCTTTAAGTCCAGGGATGGCCAAAAGGAGAGATAACCCTTTAATGGGATAAACGCAGAAGGCTTCCAAGAACTTCAGTACACTGCATGCTCTGTAACTGAAGAGACTCCAGTATCCAGGGAAGTGGGAGTCTAATGTGGTCTATATTACCCCCCCTTCAGATCTGAACTCTTATATCTTAGAGAAATAAAGAGATTAATTTATGATATTTGCTTCAATCTGCTATGGATCTGGGGAAACACGCTGCATTTCTACATCTATATTTTTCATAAATCTATGCCAGTGTTTATTTCCTCTTTTCATTTTCTTTTCTGTATTTTACAGTTTTTACATTGCCTTTAATTATTAAACAATACCCCTTGTTTCTCACCAACATGTTCACATTGATTTATGTGTGCAAACAAGTCATCTAAGTTTGCCAACATGGCCGAGTTGCCCTCTCATAAAGGTTATTGCCCCCCACTCCTCCAGGATACTTAACTGAGGGAATTCCTCCTGTAGCTGACTGATCCTCTTTACAAACGTGAACAGACTAAAGGATATTTCTGAGTGACAAAACTCACATTAATCCTCTTAAAAGTTATTATTACATAAAAGTTATTACCTATTATAAATATAGTAACATCTCTTGTGGTAGATTACATGAACAGGAGAAATACAAGCCCATATACTTATCTATGGTAAAACGTTTTCAGTCTGATTTATCACTTAGCTCAGTGTTAACAGGCTAAGAGTTGATAAAGGGTGCAGCTGGAGCTCAGGTCGTAGATCATCAACACTGCAGGACAAACTGTAACACTGCACATACTGGGATTTTGTGCTGGTTTGCAACAATTTAACTAGTACACTAGTATTAAGTAGAATTACAGAGCTGATTATGCACTGAAGTGAAAATTGTCCAATAAAACATAAACTTAACGTTACCTAAGATCCAGATCTGTCAACTGTGTGTGTGGTGTCAGTGTGTTTAAATGCACCTTAATGCAAAACACACTGTAAATGAATTGTTCTACATAAATAAAACAGCTTTGCTTGTCATTTACAAAGAATTAAAGCATTTTCACTGTCACAAACAGATCAAAATGCTTTTTTGCAACTTTTCTACAGATGTTACAAAATAAAAACTTGTTCTTAGCAAGAGGATGATGGTTACTTAATATATTTGAGTGCAATGTTGCATATTGCTTCAGTGTTAACTGAAGCAATATGCAACACTGTTGGCCAACTGCTGGTATGACAGAGCCTTCACAGTAGTTGGCTGTCACTTAACCAGGCTATCAAAGCTCAGGGCTCATTATAGTAAGTCTGACTTTAGACGATTAACAATTCTCAAAATAGGATTGAGAGGAAGCAGCGCCAGTGCAGCGGCAGCTTGTATCTGCAGGTCTATCGGGAATAAACCTGCACATTTCTGTTCAGACTGAATCTATTGATTCAGACTGGATGACTCCTCTTGATTAAAGCTGATCTTTACTGTATTTAGGGGGGAGTAGAGGCTATTTTGGGTCTGTGTATATCTCTGATCTGCTGATCTGTTAGAGTAAATATTCCACTAAATCTGTTGGCATCAGAGAGAGATCATGTGCCAAAGCACAGGGAGGTGGCGTGGATCTTGCTCCACCTTGTGTGCAACTGTTTATTCCAATATTTGCGGTGTTTGAGGATTTCAAAGAGCAGCAGTGTTTTAAATGTACAGTAACAGGCTGATGAAACTTCTTGGATTCAGATGATGCACTGATGTTTCAACTTGACCCTTTGAGCTGCATGTGACAGTCATGCATGAGATGACCTTTGAGGGACCAAAGTTTAAAAAATAAAGCTTGCATATTAAAGCGTTTGTGCATTTTCTTTAAAAGGGGTCGCACCTTTTCAAAACAGCAAAAAAAATGTAATCAAAAATGACATTTAATACTTATTTCAAAGTATAAGTTAACTGCACATTGACTGAACATCATATCTGATAAAAAACCTTTCTAATAATGCACCTTACACATTTAATCCAGTTGTTAAACCATGATTGAAACAACATTTCCATTAATATTATATATAAAAAACAAACTGATAGAAAATAAGCTCCACACGGAAAATAATATCTCAGCTCAGGTTTAAACTCATGTAATCTTGAAGTCGTGCGTCGTCATGTGAAGTGAGGACTAATTAATAAGCATCTGGTGGAGGAACAATTGTTTGTGACCAGACATTTTGGCAGAAACATGAATCACTCCTGTAATCTTGTTACAAAACAGATGTGTTGACACGTTCGCTGCCAAGAAACAGACCCCAGTCTGACATACTGACACAGATAAATGTGTGACATATCATCAGTGCTATTAATTGCAACAGCCTGCTGCCTGTTTTACCTGAGAGGGAAATGAGTGTGTAAATTGATGGTTGTCTGCAAACAGAGCCAGAAAGAGCAGATGGAGTAAACAGTATCGCATGTGCTGCTCATAGGACACGCGCTCCCTCTACTGTTCACACAGAAAAAACTTGGTCTAGCTTCGTCAAAACCCTCCAGTGATATACTGCACAAAATATAACATCTTTTATATGGACATGCAAAGATTCCAGTTAACAAGCCTGAACTGTTCCCTCAAAGTACTTACTTACAGTGTCCGTGACTCTCTAGGCAAAAGTTTTCACAATGTGCCACAGTTTTAGTTTGCAAATCCAGTTTGGTGTCACAGACTAATGGCACAGATATGCAAATATAAACACTTTAAAAAAAACACTGGATGGCTTTGGGGGTTTTCCTTATATACAAATAAGAGTGAGGAAATACTCAGGAAATTCATATGTACATATACATACATTATTAGTGCACTGACATTCACAATTGCAATGAATGCACTTGTAGTTAAACAAGGCACAGTAATACAGAGTGATCTCTTAAATACAACAGGAAACATGTATTTACTTTTACTAAACAAAGCCCTGATTGTCATTAACATAGTCTTGGCATGTATCTATTTAACTTGACAAGATCCGCATTGCTGATCTATATCAATATAACAACAGTTTTCAAAGCTTATTTAACAGAAGTCAGGTTGAGTTCATCCCACTGTGACCGACCCACACCCACACACACACACACACACACAAAAGCATGTATCTACGTGCCTGTGTGACTTCCTGTGGTGAAGATGCATGATGCGCCGAAGCTCCACAAATTTATGGGAATTCACACATAGAAGTCATATGTTGCAAAAACCCAAATAACTGCAAGAGGCTTAGTGTTTCATAAGAGTCTCACTTAAAAATGAAGTTGAAAACCAGTTCCAGTTTGTTTTGAGAAAATTTGTTGTCAATGTCTTTAGAGCATGTTTAGGGAAAATGGATCAATATACATGAGCTCTGTGCTGTCTGACTCTTGATCATATAGAAACTGTCTGAACACGTTGAAAACCACTTCCCTGCTCAGTGTGAAATTTCTCAGCTCGTCCTGCTGCTCTTCAGGCATAAGAAATTTCAGCTTGTAGTCAGCAATGACTGAACCGTTCCTGTGGGGGAGAGAATAAAAACAAAACAAAAAAAAATAAAGTCCTGAGGCTCAAAGCGACACCATTTTTCAGCAAAATTGCAACAATTGTTGAAAAGTGATTTCATGCAGAGGAGATGAAGTGTGTTTACCTGAAAGCGAGTATCTCAGCTGTGGAGAAGTATCGTCCCAAAGCTGGGGAGTTCACATAGAGGTCTGTTATCTGGGTGGGGCAAGTTGAAACAAGCAAAGGCAAACAATGAAATGAATTAGTCTGGCTGCTTTTTTTCCCTGTTTACCAATGCACATACAACATGACATCAAAAGCTCTCCATTTAAATTCTCCTGAAGAGATAAAAACCAGCTAGAGTCCTTCCAGTTGAGTATAACAGGTTTTCAGTTTTACAAAACTCTTTGTTTTTCTGTTGAGGTTTATAAAGTGTCGTTTCACTTTCACTCCTGCATGACAATACAACTGTCGCTCTCGTCTCTGTATGAAATCTGCTTTGAAGACCTCTCATCACAATAAAAGAAAAAAGTTTTAGCAAAGTGGAAGTGAAAGAAAATTCTCTTTAGCTTCATATCATAACTCTTCATTTATACTGTCAAGTATATGTGGGTAGGTGCTTTACTGTGCATGACGCAGCTGTATCTCTCTAGCCTCTTAGTGGTTACACATTAGGTTATTATACTGTATACATTATTCATCAGATCACAAGTGATGCATTAGTAAAAAAAAATAGAAATGAAGACACCGTGTTGTGAAAAACACAGTGCTATTATGTTTGTCAGAATATTTCACTGCTTGTGTATTTGTACATGTTTCAAATACAGAAAAACAAGTGGTCAAACCTTTTCTTGAAGGTCGACTACAAGTATTTGGCTTTTGTTAGAGGAAATGGGGATAAGTTCCTCTGTAAAGACCAGGTTGGGCAATCGGAAGCTCCCGTTGAAATAGCGAGAAACATTAAAAGTCGAACGGTCGAACTTCTCGTCCTCGTCAATGTAGTTTGCTGAAAATAAAAGATTTCAATAGTGTCATTTGGGGTTTAAGATCTTTTTTTTAATATTCTTTAATAAATGTAAAATAAACTACCATTGTTTACTTTACCTGAACACACTGCTAGTGAAATTACTATCACAAGAACCATGAGGACAAGAATAAAGATAAGAACCATCCACATTCTGACTTTCCAGAAGACGACCTCGTTCATCTCTTTCCTTATCCTGCTCACAGTCTAGAGGCGGAAAGAGATGACTTTTAGTTTCATGTGTTATTTTTTCAACAGCCCATTATAGTTATTTATAGTTAAAATGACCTTGGTGTTAAGGGCACAGACACAGTTAAATATCATGTGTTACAGAAAAGTTACACTTCCTTTATTCCCACCAAGGAGGGAACTTCTCAAGAAGCAGCAAATTCAACGTTTTTTTTTTTTCTTTTTCTTTTTCTACTGAACCTTGATACCTCTTTAGATGTGTGTGCGTTTCTCAGATTATTTTGAGCTTCAACATTGTAGTCGGAAGGCATCATCATCTCCCCGTTACCACTAGAAACCTGCGACGATAATGCAAATAGACAATGTGTCACTTCACCTCCTTTACTAGACAAAAAATCAAAGTGTCAGAGGAAAAGTGAACTAATTACATTCAGGCCTGAATTACACAAGTTACTTAAGACTACTTCTTCTCTTATAATCTAACAACTAAACAAAAACACAACGGCGATGAGACTGTCACCTGATCATGAAGGAGCCCGTCTCTCTCTGAGGGTTCGGACGTCCTGTGAGCGGCACCGTCTCCGTTACTTGCTGCCACCTGGAAGCAAACACGGGGAATATTACCGAACGCCAGCATACCCCTATTTATTTCATCTACAATCTGCTTTATTTATAAAAAAAAAAAAAACAGAGAAATCAGCTCCACAAAGCCGGAGGCCACATCTTACTCATGCACATATACAGTTTATTATCATGAAATAAAGATTAAGACCATATCAAAAACAGCTGTCAGTTAATTTCTTGTCAGTTAGTTGACTCATGGATTAACTGACTGATGATCTCACACCTTTAATAACTCAGGAAAAGACAAGAAGTCTCTGACTGTTACTGGTGCTGTCATTACTATACTGTCATCTTATTTGTTTAGATGCATCCCTTTTCTATTTATATCTACTTTCATAATATTTTCCCACGAGGTTACAACGTGTACATGTACAGTTCATGCATCATACAAGACAAATATAATGCTCACATTTTAAATTAAAAGTTAATTAATTGATTAATTAGTCGACTGATTGACTGTTTCAGCTCTAGATAAAGTTATAAACACAAACAGTTTGTTGTTGTTTTATTTATTATTGTTGTTTGATATTTAAACTGTATTTATTTCTTAATTTATCATATATATTATAATATATAATATATCATATATATAATGAACTCACCCGATCATCCCGGTTCCCGTTCATCGATGTCAGCTCCAGTCCGGTATCCATGGTTTGTTTTTTTAACAACCCGGAAGCGTCCACAAGTTTTAAGACTGGAAAAAAAAAACGCAGCCGGGACGATCACGATCCAGCCGCGGCTCAAAACAAGAAACAAAACAAACCAAATACAAATTTTCAGATGTTTATCACATTTTCCGCAGTTTGATGAGAGAAAGTGTCCGTGTCTCTGTCACGGGTCAAGGCGTCAGCTTGTCCTCGCGCGGTAATCGCCCTCTTCCACTAAGACAGGTGAGTTCCTTCAAGTTTCGGTGTGGTGACGTCACGCCGGGAGGCGTACTTCACGCGCTGTGTGAGGAAACAAGATGGAGCGCGAGCGACTCTATGGATTCTTTTTATTATTATTATTATTATTATTGTTGTTTTTTTCTATGAAGAAAAATGAAACTCAAACTTTAAATGTAGGTAGATCAGAGACAACAAAGGTCCTGAAGGTTTTAAGATCAGTTTATATTTACTGAACTACATCAGAGGTGGATGTTTCACACTGACTTTCATTTTCATTGCCTTATTATTCCTGAAGTGACTAATACTTCTCTATTGATACAAATTCCTTTCACTGTAACAACTGAACCAGATTCTTTAGAAAACAGCTCATAGGTATAAACAGCAGTTGTGAATTAAACAATTAACAGTTGTTGTTGTTAAATACACTTTAAAGTCAAGTTTCATTCTAAGGTTTTAGTGTCAATTATATGACCACGACCACCACTATTTATCTGCAATTTCCCCCAAAAACCATATTTAGAAGTTTAAGTTTCTCCGACTTCCTTTACATTGTTGCTCCACATCCTGTAGCTGGATTCACAAGGACAGAGATGTTACTGCTGATGCGATTCTGCAACTGCAACTCTCAAAAGTTGCCAATAGAGGTCGACAAACGTCACAAAAACAAGTTACAGTTATACCTGAGGTGCCTCAACCATCAGACCACTATCTGATAGTCATAGTGGTTTCCATTTTGTCATTGAACACACAGCACACAACGTGATAAACGGGATTCAAACCTGTGACCATCTGGACCCAAGTCCGCTTCCTTAGCCTCCACTGTTCCTAAGACTTATGCTGGTGGACAAGGTTTTATTTTCTTTGCAAAGAAAAGGTCAACCACACAAGCAGTGTGAATGAAGAAAGGATCCAAGAACCCGAATCTGGTCCAATCAGAAACGTTTTCTTGGTCCAGATCAAACTGAACCGTGGTTTTAGTTTGTTTGTGATGTGTTACCATTTACAAGAAGTTTCATGGCAGTAGGTGGAGATTAAATATTCCTTTTCTGGAAGGATAAGAGACACAGGTATGAAACAACAACAAACCCCAAAGAAAATTAGAGCAAACACATATAATCATGTTTTCTTCATATGAAAGAAACTGTTTATTTTCTTGACATTTCTATGCATAATGTCTGAGGACCTGAGCCGCTCCACAGTAGCACTGTGATTTTATAGGTATTCTGTAGTATACAAATACAAAACAGGAGACAAGAGGAAATGTAGACCCACATACATCAAAAGAAAATAAAGCAAAGTATATAATTTCAACCTATCGTGATTTAGTAAAGTCGGTATAACATTTATACATCTGCTAACATACATGTATGTTAAACCTGTTGTCAACCTCAGCATTCAGTATTTATTTTTCAAAGATCTGTGCTTGTGACAGATGTGGAAGTGCACTGATAACGAAGTCTTTGACAAAAAAATCTATTTGTCACAGAAACGAGAGTCTGGCAGCGCAGACTTAATACAACATAAAAGAGATTTCCTCTGATCATAAGATACATCACCAGCTCAGTTTGTTCCCGTATGAGAAGAAAAAAAAAAAACAGCTGCTTCTCATGACTCTCCAGTGTTTATAGACCTGTTCTATACACGGCCTGGAGAGGGCGACAGAGCAACATAAAACAGAGCCGGTACCACCTGCGTTAAAACAAATGAACTCTGAATGAGGAGTATTTTTAAGAGTTCTCTTAATCAAAGCACTGAATAACTTATACATATAGATATATATTTTTTCATTCACAGCTCACGCCTCCTCATCTCCTTCTTGCTGAGCCTCCTCAGGCTTCTGCTCCTCTGTTTTAACGTCGCCCTCTATCTGCTCGGTGGTACAAGGCTCCGGAGGTTCCTGGTCCTTCTCCGAAGCCTCTGAGTTTGGGGCTTGTTCTGGTTTCTGCTCGTCCTCCGGACCCGCCTCATCATGTGGGTCACTGGTTGCTACCTTGTCCTCTGTCTTTTCACAGTCCCTGTCTTCAGTTTCTTTGAGATCCCATTCAGCCTCCTCTGCTGGGCTGTCTAAAACCTGATCCTTGTCCCCATTTTCTTCAGGGCTGCTCAGTTCAGTCGGGGACAAACTGCTGCCAAAAGCTCCTGACTCCTCTCCACATGACCTCCTGTGTTGTCTCGTGGGCGGGCGCCTCTTGAATGACAGCCGTGCACGAGTCTGTGGAACGAAATGAACAAGTGATTTATCAACATTTAAGTACAGTTCAAGAGTCAAGTATTTAAAAAAAAAAAAAAGGGAAGCACATGTATTTAATATTAATTATTTTCTACAACTCAAGTGTAGTCATCAGTGTTTGCATGAGAGCACTTAACTGGTACCTACGGACTCTCAACTAGGCTAAGGGGATTACATCTTGAATCCTTCTTGTTGAAGCACTCATGCACTACAGTAGCATCCTGCTCCAGCTTATCCGGGACCCGCTTAAACACAAGATACAGGACACCCTCTGAGAAACACGTCAGCGGGTACGAGGACCTCGTGTCCGGCTCTGACGTCACAGGTCACTTGGCGAATGGTGTGAGGAACACATGAGGGGACTCAATCTGACAACAGTGTTTGTCATTGGACTCAGAGCAAAACTAAAAAAAACCCACAAATATAAGAGAGCAGATGTGGTCTGTATTTATTATTATGGTCTGTAATCACAAATATGAAGCTCACATCTCAGTTACCTTGTTGATGCTCGGCAGCGGGGCGCCTTCAGGAGGGCTGTCGAAGCTGATGGGATCCTCCTCCTCGCTGGACTGATGTGAGGGTCGCAGGGTGGGGCTCAGGGGGGTCGGAGGGCTGCGGGACGTGGGTGGGGACGACAACGGCGCCGGCTGCAGCTTCACCTCCGGACTCTTGGGCGACGGCAGCAGAGCAGTGGGTGACAGAGCAAGGTTAGCCTGTGGAGGGGGGGGAAGGCAAGATCCTGAGGCCTGGACACTATAATCTGTTTAGTGCGTTGTGTTCTGCTAAAATGTTATTGTTGGACAACAACTGTAATTAGTCACACGTATTTAAACACCTGTTTGTCTTACAAACAACAAATACAAGATGAAGGTAAAGCTTAAGATCCTCTCAGAGTGTAAAACAATTTCTCCTAACACTCAAATAAATATAAAAACATAAAGAATATAACCTCAGGTATGTATATATAGTAATGATGTTGCTCTGCAAGTAGCTGTCACCTTCCTGCTTTAAGGAAACTACCTGGTGGGAGTTTGTTTATTTAGACCTGAGACCTGAGCTGCAATAAACAAAACAATCCTGCGTCATCTCACAACCTCTGATCAAGGTTAACAGAGAGTTTCCTACCTGAACTGGAGAGAAGAAGAAGAGTGAGAAGCGGCAACCTTTCTGTCCCATGACTGCCCACCGTGCGAATTGTTAACTTAAGGAACGATGGTGGTGGGTTAGAGCCTCACGGTCGGAGGGGGAGGGGCCATGATCCCATTAGGTCATTAATCTGAGCCGATTGTGTCATCAGGGACGAGCCCCTCCCACTCTGTTTCTCTCAGCATGTGAGCAGCTCAGGCACCAGTCTACACTGAACAGCGGGTGGCAGTGATGCTTTAAATATCTCAAAGCTCCTGACTAGAGAAGAAAAAGACTCCCGACTGACTGCACGCTACATCCCATAATGACACATAATCGGTGAGAGATTCGGTTTCTATGAAATGCACTGACCTGCAGCTTCTCTATGATGGGCGAGTTCTTCATCTTGATTTTAAACGGCTTCGGGGAAACAACACTTTTCTGAAAGAGAAGTCACAAAATGAATCAGAAAGCTGAAACTGACGTGACCTGGGGTCATTATACAAGCAGTGCTGAGGTTTTTATAGTTCGTGTTCATGTTGTATACATTTTTGCACTTTTGTTATGCTCTGCATTTTTTGATACAAAGATAGCCCTGTGTGGTTTGCACGATGTGCATTTTTGCTGGAGGGAAAACAGGAGCTCTTTCCCACTGTTCAAGTCAAAAGAAAAAAATAGATAAAATTGCAGATCTGGCAGTGCTGCATCGTCTACTGTGTTGAAATTGTGAAACTGTGATGAGAATGTGCAGGGGGGGGGTTCCTCTGTATATCAAGAAGCCAAAAGACTGAAATTACTCACATCTGATTCTTCATTGTCATCTTTTTCATGTTGCAACTTCAGGGAACACGGAGGTCTTCTTCGAAATGACAGCTTCGCACAAAAAGGAGTAGGAAGTGTAAATGAAATCTGAACACTATGCAGTCTGTGTTTGTGCATTTAGGTATGAAAATAAACAACGTGCAAAGATGAGTGCTATTCTTCACAGATAAACATGCAATTTGGATACGGTTCAATAAAGTGTGTTACCTCATCATTTGAGGTGGGCATCGGTAGAATATGACCTTTGAATCTCCCAGCCAGCTCAGCCACAGACGGCTTGGATGGAGAATCCTTCTGGAAAAAGAAATAAACTCACTAAAACACCCTGACTGACACATTATATTAACAGACCCTTGTTTTCCTCTTCTGACTTGGACATTGACACTTTAAACACTTTCAGTGTGAGAGATGAGTTGTTAAAAAGCCCCAAAGTGCAATGTTTTGAAAACTTATTACAGAAAATCTCTTCATTCCCTCGCATGAGGTGATTTATTCATGGACAGAAAATGGGCACAAACTCTGATTGAGGTTCCCCAGGGGACCGACTCTCTGAATAAAGACAATACATAAGTGTTTGCGTGTGCAGAAAGCAGCTGAACACAGAGATCTTCGAAGATAAAAACATGTTTCACTTCCTCTCCCTCAACAGAGAAACGCAGACGGGTTGAGAAACAGGGCAGGAAGAGTGAATACAGTCAATCAGTGTGTTCAGTGATGTGGCAGAGGAACTCGTCTCTTCTGCTAAATAAAAGTGGATTTTTCAGTGTTTGGACACAGGAAGTGAGCCTCGTCTCTCCCCAGCTGTTCAACATCAGGCTCCAGCCTGTGACAGGAGAGACCTGTCCCTGCAGCCTCTTATCACATCTCCACTTTTTACTTTCTGGCTCTCCCACTATTCCCAAGCTGATTGCTAAACTCGCCTCCTCCACGCAGCCCTTTGATGACCATTAACTCACTCCACATATCTGTGGTCTAAGTGATAAGTTGGCTCATGGCTCCAGGTCGGTATGCACACAAACACGAAACATCAGCCATGAAAACAGAACAATGTTCGCAGTGACGTTCGGTTTTCTGTGTTTCTGGTTGTTTCTTTGTGTTTGGGCTGTGAACAGATTGAGCTGCTCGTTTATGGGCTGAGCTCAGAAATCTCATGCGTCATGTCGCAATTTAATGTTTGGCGTTATACAGCCGCCGTTTGTGGTGCTCCTCCCTTTTCTCTTTATGGCTTTTCATGCTACAGTTCATTTCCATCTTGTTTTTATTGACCACTAAAAAGCCTGTGCTTCTCCAGCTCTGTCACATTTCCTGGGTGTGCTCTCCTCAATTCCCTCCTCTGCACAGTTTGAGATTTCACAAGCTTCACCTCAGATAAAACATGTTCCACTTTTTAATCTCCAGCTTTATTTTGCTCTTGTTCCCTCCGTCTCGTTGTCAACATGACCTCACCACCTTGCACCCTCCACCCAAGCGTATGACAGCATCGGCGAGCGCCGCAGCTCCTCTGCCTCTGTGTCCTAATCCACATCCCAGCCCTTTTCCTGAGCTCTCTCTTCTCATCCGTGATAAATAGTAATCACCAGGGACCACCCAACCTCCACAACCATTATTTTGTAACTTCTAATTGTTTAACTCTTTCCTGTCCTTCGAAAAACAAAAGGCCGACTTCAGAACATGCACCCCAGTCACAACAGAGCAGGCGGAGGAAGCAGGGCATTGTTTGGTTAAATTGTTGCTCAGATGTTTTGGGTGGAGGGAAAAAAAAAAAAAATCAAGGTTTTTCAATTTTGTTATTGTATGACTTTATTTAAGTGTCACACAGGAAGAATAACTAAAGTCCAAAGACGTTACATTTCTATGTATACATCACGCTGTATAATCTTGTCCTTCATTTGAAAATGTTAATGCAAACAATGTTTCCTCAGTTAAATTGTTGAAGTGATACAACAAAACTGGCTCATTATGTCAGTGAGCCGTACAAGGCCCGTTTGCTTTGGTTATCAATGTTGTGCATGTTCAACTCAGCTGGGACCCCAAGCTCTTGGAAAGAGTGGGAAACTTTGGTTCACTGCAGGAAAGAACAGAGCAAAAACTATTTCTGGGGCTCTAGTCCTGGGAAAAAGCCCCAGAGCTGTGGAGGCAGCCTGGATCACAGATCTGCTCTGTAACCCCTCAGCTCCTATGAGAGAGAGAGAGTCTCCCTGGATATTCTAGACCACATCTGAAACGTACTGTAATCCAGCATACAGAGCAATTGAGCATGTCTAAACACGGAGACGATGAGAAAAAAAAAAAAAAAAAAGCTTTTTAAAGCAAAGCCTTCCCCCATGTGATTGAGGTTTTCTAAAGCGGGCCTGGGTCGACTCTAAAAGGAAATGAGCTATTTCTAAACGTTGTTGGTTTTACAGTTACACATACAGTAAAGACTACAGTGGCACCCAGTCTGTTGTAATGGCAACAAACTGAAATTTGATGCTGATTCTGAATCAGTCTGTGAAAACGGAGAGAGATGCCTCGACATCCTGAAGAGGAGGAGGAGGAGGTTGTGTTTTCAACGTCAATAGAAAAAAACAATAAAATCTTTAATCCAATCAATCTCCATCTGTTCTTCCTCCCATAATATCTGGTAACTTGAACATCTGGCACACCTGAGCCATGTTGTTCAAGGTGAGAGTCCACATGTGTGACCACACGGTTTATATTAAACTGCACAAAACAACTCTTTTACTGTGTGTTTTTTTTTTTTTTTTTCTTCAATCTTTTACTTCAGGCCACAGATTCAACGGCACCCGAGGGAAGTGTAACAGAAGCAAAACCTCCATTGTTTCCTGTGTAATAAACAAAATTTGCACATGTAAATATAGAAAACTTTAATTTTAGCACTTTATTATTTTAATGATAGTTTTGTTTTATTGCATTTTCTGCATTATCAGTTGAAGCCAAGTTCCCATCTGGAAGAATAAAATGACTGACCATGGAGCTGCGTGGATGAATATATTACAAATCTTTTCTTGGTTTGTTGTTTGTTGTTTGTGTGGATGGAGCCATCTGGAGGTGCCATGAACAGTCTGACAGTAATTAGTCACTTTGTTTGAGCCACCGTTTCTAAAATCTGATGACGTCCATTGTGGTTGACAGTGAACAAGACCGCACCTGAAACCCTTGTGTGTGTGTGTGTGTGTGTGTGTGTGTGTGCCCACATCCTCACCAAGCTGTGTTTGGATCAGTCAAAGGTTAATCTCAACAACATCTTAAATTCCAGCCTGTGGATGTGGAGACACGAGGTTTACTGTATGATCAGCATATGTGGAAGAAGAAGACAGACACAAACAGATCACACAAAGCTCGCTACTGTCTCTTCCTGTGGTTCCCATTTCCAGAGGCAAAGGGGAGGAGAAGCACATGATATTAGTCTGAGTAAATCCCAACATATCTACTTGATATTAACAGCAGCAGTCAGAGAGCAACAGGCCATGTAATCTACCACGGAGCTGATAAAGATGATGTCTGGCTCAGGATCTTTAAGCTCTGACTCTGCATTTTACTCTCAATCCCCATGAGCTTCTCCCACACGATGGAAAAGAAGAGAGAAATAAAGCGGCGGCAAAAACACAGCTGTCCAGAAAAGATCTTGTTCAATAAGCTCAGCTCAAGCAGTAATGGCTTCAGTTTGATTCTGCAGACTTTTTGTTTTTAGTCAGCGTGTTCTTCCACGAGTGGTGGTGGGGGGGGGGACAAACCACCACAGTGAGCGGCTCCTTCTGCTTACACTTGTTAAGTGGTAAAAGAGCAGACAGGCACCTTCTCGCCCGCTGCCTTTCCAGGAAAACATGATGTGTTTTTGGACACGACCTCATCTGAATATCTCACTTTTCCACTACCGTCACTGGCACTGTGTTGTGTGTGTTGAAGTGGACTAGAAAGAGCCTTGATGAGAGGATGAGGTAAATGGACACACTCTTCTATGAGCCACTGCTTCTGCCACCACCCTCATGGGAAATGGGAGGTGCTGCAGACATAAGACTGGTACAGCAGGGTGGAGAAACGAATATAAAATAAAACGAGCATCCAGAGGAAAGATAAATAAATCCAGACGACCTCAGAGGAGAAAGCTGGTGATAAGAAATATATTTTCCTTGATGAATGAAAACAACAAAAACAACTGAGGTTTTGAGAAACGAAAACTACTTAAGCCCCAATTTGCCCTCGACTGCAATAATTCAGCGTGATTACTACAGCGGCCTGTTGAAGATCATCTTGAGCTGTTGTGCAACGAGCAGAAAGTGAATGATGATAGAGAAAAGTCATCAAAAAAAAAAAGCACAGAGAGAGAGAGAACTCGCCTCCTTGAATGTTTGAACTCAAGCAAGAATAACTTTCACACAGCGTTAGGAAGTCAACATGGTGTTCTGGGATTCTCATCCACTCTGATCCTGAAAAATCAGAGACAAAAACCATCTGGACGGAGGATCAGATTGTTGACGCACAGACACTGGATGACATCACTCGACGAGGAGCTTTGCACCTTCCTCATTTATGATGTCGCGTCGTTACTGCAGAGACCGGCGAGCGCTGCGGGGATCAGCGTCCAGTCATGCACGTGAGACTCGGATACTGTATATCTAAGGATCAAATATGCTGCTGCATTATGGGAAAGTGCACATGTGACACACGTGGAGGGACATTCTTTACAGAGGACGGGCGATGACACTCACGTTAAGTTCACTCTCGTAATAAAACATCTTAAGTTACTGCGTAGTGGGCAGATTCAGAGATGAGGTCACAAACTGCTGCAGATTATTATCATCATTATTAAATTAAACCAAGTGGACAAAATAATAGAAATGCCTCAAAAATGACCACACAGTTGAATCAGCATCTCTAAAACTCAACATTGTAACCTCCACCGAGGAGGATTTATTACAGAGCCGCAGTAGTTTCAGCTGAAGGAGTCATTCTCCATAATGAATCATGTCAGTTTTTCTATTTTTATATATTTTCCTGATATTTTTTTGTCCTTTTTAAACTTTGCAGAAGTATTTATTACAGCTTTTGCACAAGTGCAGGATCCAAATACTTCTTCTAAAAAGACGTCAGAGGTCACAGGTTTCCACTCTCTTCCTCTCAGCTACAACATTAAAACCACTAAGAGTAGAAGTGAATAATATCGATCGTCTTGTAACCACAGAGACTGTAAAGAAATGACTTGAGGAATGTGACAAAGAGCCTGAGGTGCTGACTGAACCTCCAAACCACCCAGATCTCAACCTGAGGATCTGCAGGATCTGCTAGAACAAGTCCGGTCTACATAGGACCCAAAGAATCTGCTCCTCATGATCCAGCACCAACCGTGTCCATGTCTCAACAGATCAGAGCTGTTTAGTATTAATTAATGTACATCATGAGCTCATCTCTAGTCTTAAATCTGACTGCCTTCTCCTGGTTTCAGCCTGCAGTCAAATGTTAATTACATTTTTCTCGGTACGTCATCTACCTGCTCCTTCTCCAAGATTAATGGGTTCAGAACAGGCTCAAACTTGCAGCATGCACCTGCTTCTTCTTTGCTACAAAATAAAAAAAATAAAAAAAACCCAGTTTTTTCTCCCCTTTTTCTTCTGTGTAACATTACACACATTAAACGATGGAATAAGAATTAATCTTCACAGTCTAGATCATATTGTGACAAACAAACAAAGCCTGCGGTGAAAACTGAAAATCTGACTTTAAAAATAAAAATGGCACTTGCAAAGTATCAGCAGCTTGCAACACTTATTGTGTTTGTGCTCCTTTCTGCCAAAAAAGGAAATAAAGAACATGGCTCGATGCCAAATTTAGAAGAGAGTGGCTGAGGAGGTGAGGCAGAACGGGTTAACCGCTCTGTAGCCAGATCAGGACATAAGAAATTACAAAGTCATGATGACAGTGGATTGTTTGTAGTTTTCTACGTCTATGTCTTCATGCTCAGAAAATTCCACATTAAGATTCTGCACGTTTGAGGTTCACATGTAGCTCACATGTACAGACGCAAAGAAACGGTTTTCACTGGTGTTTTTAATCACGAGTCTTAAAGGAATCCTCCTTCGTTCCATATGTGTCCATTCATGACATAACTTCTTTGAAAGCCAACGGCGTGTGTGTGTTTTCTTTAGACAGATCACAGTGTCCTCCTCTTTATCTTCTTCTCTGCAGTTCCCACCCCAGCTATCTCTCTGCAACACACACACATGATCTCATTCCTGATAGCAGGACTCAGAAATTCCCGCCTTCACTGTTGCATACATCCACAACAGTCCAGATTCAAATAACTCATGCACTGAAGACGTATTTTATAACAGTTAATGTATAAATTTTGAGTTAAAATGTTTTTTTGTTTGAGTCCGAACAACAATTCCCTTGAGGTTTCCGGACGTCACCGTGACCTTCACCTTTAACCTTTCAAAAACCAAACCAATCCATCCCTGAAGACGTCCCTGAGATATCATGTTGATGAGGACACAGACGCACGAATGGACCACCTGACAAAAAGACAAAGGGGCAACAAACACTCTGCAGTAAAAAAAAAAAAAAAAAAGCTGCTAAAGCCGTTAGTGGATTATGAGGCTTCACGAAGCATTTGATTGGTCGTTAAGGTGCTAAAGAGCCAAGCTTCTACAAAACTACCTGTAATAGTTTAAGGTGGAAAAACCAGAGTGGAAAACTTTCCTCCCTATAACAAAACCAATATAATATTCAGCCGATGCTGGATTCATTTTGACCGATGAAGTTTTCTTCACATTAAATAAAACAAAAATTTGTTCGCCTTCTCACACATGTGATGCATTTCCTGCCTTATTAAACATCTGCGAAGCCTCATTTTCTAGGTTGTGTTTTAAAATCTGTGTTGTTTACGTCGACCGCAGCTTTCATCTCCGCCTTTAAAAATCAGCAAGCTTCGCATTTTACGCCACATTAGCGACGCTAACACATCATTTATGTTAAAGAGCTACGAACTCTACCGAACCAGCTGATCAGAGATTTTAGAGTTTAAGTTGATTTTATAATTAGTGTTGATCAAACTCACATGGCAACAACAGTTCACTGTAGTTATCACCCCATTACTGTTATCACCATGGAAAATAAATATGATGTGAAAAACAGTGAGGATAAAAATGCACTTCCTGCTGTTTTGTGTCTGCGTTTCAAATGATTTTGCAATCACATGTTCAAATACATGGACGGAAAATAGTAAAGAGACAATATAAGAAAAAGCTGATTTGCTGGTTTGCAGGATGTAAGAAAAAAACAAAACAGGAAATGTAAGAGGAATCAGTTTAAAGTCACATGAAACCGTGACCATATCACAGCTCAGACGGAGCCATTTAAAATCACAGGGATTTTAATGAATTGTACAAACTGTAAAATCAGACGTTTGTACATTTATTCATGCTCCGTTGTGTAATGTCACATCCAACCATAACAAGGTGGCGACTTAAGACTTTAGAGAAGAACGGGGGCTAAAGTTTCTCAGGCTTCTGATGTTTTACATTCCAGCGAGCTTCACGGTCACTTCGGTGTCTGTTTTATGTTCAGAGAGAAACGTTCATCCTTGAAAACTGAAGAACATGAAGCGTCAGAAAAAAAGTCACTGATAACGACACCAGATTATAAACTGCTTCTAACGGTCGGTAGTGTAGAAGTGGTCGATATATTGGTTCCTAATTACTAATTATACTACGACCCTATTTATATAACATGGTGTTGTAAAGAGAAAGGAGGGAGAGAAAAAAAAACTAACTCATTAGCAAAAGTCTGGCTGCCACAGACGAGTCTCTTAACTTTACTATGGATTACATAATAAATGTGCACACCATATGGTTGGCAAGACAAATCCCAAATACTCACTCCCTTCGCTGTGGTGTTGTTTTTCCATCGAGGGAAAACCACCACCCTCCACCCTACGACCAACACACACACACTCTCTCTCTGACACACACAGTACCAGTCCTCAGGTGCATGCACACACACATTTATACACCCATACTCAAAATTTCCAGTTTGCCTCTTTAATAGTTTGCTATTCCAACACAGGAAACACACAGTTTGTGCGTTAATCCTGTCTTTATACCAGTTTAATGCTTGTTTGCGTTACAAAAATAGTCTCGACTGAGGCTTAACATCTGACAAACACTCAACAGGAAGTGTTTAAACATAAAAAATGAGAGAAATCAGTAGCAGCAGCAATATGTCTTTTACACAACTAGCTTCTATAATTATGTTGATGTGGCTAGATTAAGTAAATGTCGCCTTGGTGTCGTCAGTGGATGCAAAACAAAACACACACACAAAAAATTTAAAAAAAAGACCTCAGACGCCTGAACCTGGTTGTACAAAGGCCGAACTGAGCGTGCGGTCTGCAGGTTTTAAGACTGGAAAACGGCAGCGTCTGCCAGTGGACAGCAGCAGAAATATGTTCCCGAATAAAACGTGAGGTGAGAAACGGACTATAAGAATCAGACAGTTAAATAAGCATTCAGTCTAAGTTTTAATTGCAGCGCTGCTCAGCTCCGTCAACCTCAAAATCACTTGACAGACTTAATAGCTCGTAGTGAAAGCAGAGCTTGTTGAGTTTGTGAGGCTTCACGCAGAGAAACCTGGAGTTCACCAGTAACGGCTGAACCTGCGTTCACCCTCTCAACGTTCAGTCTGTACGTGCAAGTTCACAGTTTTCTCTCTAAACACTTTTATCTCATTATAAAAAAAATATGTTTACCTAAGAAAAAACCCCTTCTCTTTAACATTCTTTCATCTTTTTCCAAATTTGGGTCAAATCCAAATTCTTTTCTCTTGATTTTGGCCTCAAGTTGACCTGTGTTAAAGCATAACAGGGTCTTAAAATGGATGAGTGTAAATGTACATGAGAGTAGTTTAGCTGTGTGGCAGATCACTAATGTCCTGCCTCACGTGCTGTGGGAGGAAAAAAATGGGCGTTTCTCTTCCTATTTGCCACATGACATTAAATACTTGAGAATGATGTAAAAAGAGCGAGCAGGGAGGAGGCCACAGACCTGTTAGCAAAGGCTGTGAAGAAAAACATGTGTGGAAGAAGGAGAAGGGCAGAGACAGACGGCCTGTTATACCATGAAGAAGAAAGTTGTATTTTCTTTTTTTTTTTAGCTCCAACAATGTAAAAGAAGCTTTTTAGAAAAAACAAATGGAAAATAATAATGAAAAATAATAATGAAAAGGTTCACATGACACCAGCTCATCGCAGATGTTGTGTCACCTCCACTTCCTCTCTCACTTAAGTCGTGACCACAAACCTGCGTTTAAGTCATATCAACTTAAAGCTCAAACACCATGAAAGGAAGAAGAATCAGCAAAAAAGCTGCATTCAGTACGTGTGTGTGTGTGTGTGTGTAGTCTCAGTTCACAGTCACTTCAAAACACTCTTTTAAAAACACATTTCAAATAAAATCAACTGGATCATTATGTGAATTATAAATAATAAGGATATAGTTATATCATTTAATCATAAATCACATATAATTTAACCTCCATCCTCCTTCAAAAGCAGCTTCATTCTCATCATCAGTTTGTTGAGTTCGTCCATTAAAGTCACATTAATAATTTAAAAAAACACAGGCTTTGCTGCACTGATGTCATGTGTTCACTTCAACCACTTCAACTGCACACAAACCACATCCAATTCACAATATTTCACTAACTGACGCAAAAAAAAAAAAAAAAAAACACAAGTCGCGACAGAAAAACTGCGCTCAGAGTTTCAAAAGTTACCTCCATCCTGAGGAATGTGCCACAGATCGTCTCCTGCTGTTTGTCTTTTATGTTTTCTTTCTTTCTTCTTGTGAGTGTTTCAGCCTCTTGGAGTAAAGTGGTCGCTGCTTGTGTGCAGACTGAAGCTGCTCTGTGTTTATATCTGGAGCCAAATCAGCCTCATGGACGACGAGGAGGAGGAGATTCCGCACAAACTTTTACGCGCATTGGGCTCAATCAGATCTATCAAGTTACAGAGACAATGACTACTTCTGCTTCACACTTTCAAAATAAAATTACATTTTCTCTACAGAGGCAGAACAGAGGAAACACAAAAACTGTTCTGAACAGTTAAATATTAGGAAATAAGTTTAATTTATTATCATTATTATTACTGATTCCCTCCAACCTGCAAACATTTGATTATTCAGTGTGAGTTTTATTTTTGTTGGTGAACAGGGTGAAACCTGAGTTATTCTTGTTAGTGAAACTTGAGGAGAAAACTTTATCACACTCACATTCTTCAAGTGCTGCAGATCTGTTTTTTGTTTTTTTTTTTTGTTTTTTTTTTTTTGTGTGTGTGTGAGCCAGAAATTTAAAGCATGTTTCCTTCAGGCCACTACTGAGGAGATGATGATATAAGCAGCTGATGGAAAACACCTGCTGTGACAAGACAAGAGCGGATGACCTGCGGCAAGAAGAGCAACATTTTTCAAGTTGTGGTCGACAGTTTCCCGCTGAACTAGATGACAAACAAACTCTTCTTTTTACCTTTTCGGTTGAAACTAAGTTACACTTTACATTATAAACGTTATATATATTTAAGCTTTTATTTTGAAGGCAGAGTTTTCTCCCATCTGGCTGACTCTGTCTTGACAGCTGTGCGTAATTGGGTTTGGCGTCAGAAACCTTTTGGGGGTTGAATTTTGCATCCAAAACAAAAAGAAAGAAAAGAAAAAAAAACGTCTCTCATGTGTCTGTGATTGATATTTTTCAGTGTGTGAAGTAACTTTATGACGTTCCTACAATTCCCTCCGGGCGTTTAAAACTTAATTGGACTTAATCAGAAGAAGTGAAATATATTTTCAACATTTATAACTATCTGGATAATGAGTTGCACAACACACACACACACACATATACATAAATATGTCTGCATGTGTGTGAAATCCCTGCAGTTCAAGCTGCACCTCATCCTCCACGATCTCACGCTTCTTGTTCTGCATTTTTTTTTTTTTTTTTTTTTTTTTTTGCATGTTCCCTACTACAGCATATAAGCAAATATTACTATAAGCAGCTCAAGTATTAGTTCAGTATTCTGGTTTTATGAACTTTTTGTTCATGTCAGGTTGACAGAAGTGGGAGTGCCTCCTCTCCTGGCATCCGGCCTGAGGCCAAGAGGAGGGAGCTCATGTGGTTTGTTGGTGGGTAAATGTGGAAACACATCACATACTTTATACTACTTTACTTTACCTCATACTTTATCTCTAAGGAGGAATTCCTTAACGTATCTTCTTGTCATGTCTTCTTTTTGTTTACTTGTCAAACAGCCAAAAGCAACGTCGTGATCCAGTTTACCGAGTTTGCAATCGACTGAGTAACAGGTTCTGTTGCTGTCGAGAGTCGACCTCATGTCAAATACGGCTCATGAACAAACACGGCACCAAAGACCAAATAGATACAAATTAGCTTCCAATTTGCAGGGAACTTTTAATTTGGAGAAAGAAGCAGCACATTGACTCTTCTGTGTGTAACACGGTTCATTAAACAATGGAAACTGTTGACTAAAAGCTTTAGAAGAAGAGGTGATTAGTGCTTTATAAATGAAGGTTATTATCATTATTACAGCCATTAGAGGCAGTTTCAAGTGCTGTGGGAGTTCCCGGCGGTTTGTGAAGAGGCAAAGATGTGTTTGTGTTTGTGTTTGTGTTTGTGTTTGTGTTTGTAGTCTCACTGTCGCCCAACTGTGACAAGAAGAGCGCACAGAGAAAGTGATCAATAGGTGGCCATCACAGTTCCCTGGGCTCTGCATTAAAAGCAGCTTTCACAGCGAACATTTGCAGCATCACAGCTGATTGACCTCACAGTCAGTTTGGGGGAAAAAAAAGAAGCTTTGTGTTTGGGAAACAGGAGGTAGAGAATAAATAGATGGCACCAGAGGTAATGAGCAGAGCAGCAGATCTGACTGCAACACATACGAGCAGGTAATACACTGAACCTCTGCAGGATTTTCTAGTGAGAGCTTTTTTTTTCTGCAAACACAGCTTGCTCCTAAATAACCTCCATTTTACCCTAACTTCCTGTGGCTACATGCATGGACCAGCAGGCTCAGGGAGGAAAACAGGAAGAGAATATGTGTTTCTGATAATTTGTGGAAATGGGCCCAAATGGAGACGCTGATAAAGACTTCTTACAGAGAGAAGTGAAAACTAGAGGCTTTTATCTAAAAGAGCAGTGTTTGTGTAGTTTAAAATAAACATTGAGCTGATTTAAACCCCAGGAAATGTTTGATATTGCTGTAATTTGTCTATATATGTACAAATACATACATATACATAAGCTATAAGTCTCTGCTGGTAACAGCAGGCGTTGGTTCCCCCCGCTGGTGGAAACGACCATTACACTGAAATGATGTTTGTCTCTGCAGAAACATGAATTTCCCAGAAGAAATTAATTTAAATTACAAGAAAGTTTCATTAGGAGACGAATGCAAATGAAATAAAACAAAACAAAATAGAAAGCAAGAAGGGTGTAGGGAATATATCTTTCACAATATAAAAACATTATCAGTTGAAATATGTTTTATATAGAAACTATAAACTTAATAACTTAAATAACCCAGGAGAAGTGGTTTTATTTAAACAGATTGTGCGTGCTTTTTAAAAGAAGAACAGATTGAAAATCCTCAGTTTACTAAAGGAAGTGGTGACATTAATGTTTAGTAGCTGCTTCCATCGTGTTTGTCTCACATCCGATCACATTTTAAAACCAATTAGTGCAGAAAAACCTGTTACTTCTGTCTCATATCATTGAAATAACTGTTTGGCTTCTTGTCAGTTTTGAAGTGAAGGTACTTTAATTTTATCCCTCATGAACTTCTAAATCTCTGCGGAGCTATGACGAGATAAATCACAGCCGTGGTGTTACAGCTCCAGCAGAGCTGTGCAGCGTGTGAGAAGCTTTGCTGATTTAGTAGAAGTCGTGCCCTGAAATGTAGAAGCAAAACAAACAGTATATTGCTAATGCTGAATGATTTGAGGCAGTGTGAAAAGTGCCCTGAAGGAGGTGTTGACAGCTGTGGACACGGCGCTCGCAGACACTGTCTTCATTATCAGTAAAGAAAATAACCCACAGAGGTGCCGTGCTGCTTGTTGATCTTTCCCCAGGTGATGGCAGGATGGTCTGCGGGATATAAGCTTTTACCCGCTGCTCTGGCAGAGATGAATGACTCGGGTGAAAAAACTGTCATGAGGATGAGTCAGCCTGCAGCGACTGTGTCTCTTTGTGTTTGTGCAAAACCAAGGCCTGATGATTCATGGATAAAAATCACTGACAGTTCCCTCTAAAGAACAAGATGTATGGTCGAAAGAACCTGGAAAAGTCTACGTTTATTCTGGGATTAGACACTGTTTAGGTTAAAAATACACCACACACGCACACACACACACACACGCATGTATATATATATATATATATATATATATATATATATATATATATATATATATATATATATATATATATATATATATATTCAGTATTGTACAACCAATTTAAACCAATTTAAAATGCAACACGAAAGAAGAATTGCACGGTGGTGTCAAGACTATGCAGGTGGAAGCAATAAAAATAATATTCTTGGTCGTTGCTGACAACCTAATATCTTTTTCCTCTTTGAAATGCACTTAGAGCAGCCATTACTTTGAATATGGTGATGTGGGGACGTTGTCTGCCTGTGTACAACTCGTTCTGAGCCCAGGTAATATGATAACCGTGTCAGATTACATGTGATGACCGGCACGTATGCAGCCCCAAAAACCTCAGGGCTCAGGTGGCCTGTGTAACGCACACACACACACACACACACACACACACACACACACACACACACACATACAGAGGGAGAGAGAGATGACAACTGCCCCATTTTCATACTAATCTGCTTTTATCAAGTCATGTTCCATCTATTCACTGGAGAGATAACACAGACACACACACACATACACACACACACACACACACACACACCGGAATACCCAATTTCAAATCTGCATCTAATGGCCCACAGCTAATAGGTCTACTTGTTTTGTTTTTCCTTGATGCATGAGAACAACAACTAATATGTTAACAACTGCTCACCATACATTAAACAAATCCAATCTCACAACAACGAGAGTGTAGCTGAGACCACAATTAAACATTACAAATCATCTGTCATTAACAAAGAGCGATTGCTTGTTATTAGTCGGTGCTGCTGACTGATGGTTACTGTGAACTGTGAGTGTTAAAGTCGGACAAACACGTAGCAGCACAACAACATAGTTTTTTTTGGTTTTTTTTTTTTTGCTTTGACATAAAAACGTAAAGTAAAAACGTAAAAGTAAAAACCATCATCCAGTCCCTGTGAACAAAAGTGCAGAGGAGCTCAGCTCTGAATTCTCCACAAAAAGATAAACCACGACAAACATTTCTTCAGGTTTCCTCCTGGACATTATGAAGCCTTCAAACTCTCTCCTCCACTGTGATGAAGTCAAATGAGCCTGTTAAAAACACCACCTTCCCCTCAGACCCCGGTCAGGCTTTCGTTCAGGGTGGAGATGTGTTCTGTCATGCAGAGCTGTCTCTGGGCCTGTCGGGGTCGCTGGTGCAGCAGGAAGAGGCGTTTGGCTGCGGCGCGGTACTTTCTGGACATGAGGTTGTAGACGACTGGGTTGATGGAGGCGCTGAGGTAACACAGAACCATGGACGCCATGTTGAAGTTCTGGCTCAACATGGCAGTTTCATAGTCGTCCACTTGGGCAAAGAGGTTCCTGCCGATGTGGTACGGGAGCCAGCAGATAATGAAGGCCAACACCACCACCACTGGGGGCGAAGAAAAGATGGAGGATATGAGCACATTTAAACTTTAAATTAAATGAAAGCACACTTCTTAAAATAGTTATTCATTTATAAGATCTAGTTTCAGATTCGCCTACTGATTTTCAGCTGTGACAGCTTCAAACCAGTGGGAGGAAACACAGAAATCCCACATGTGAAATAACGAGTATTAACTCCAGCGATGACGGATAATATTCTGTTCATGTTGGGCTCATTAGTCTGATTAAGAGGACTGGTCTTCAGGATCTTTAAGTGTCCTATGATCTATGGTCTGTGTTCACCTTTGACATTTATTAATGCTCCACAGCAATTAAAATTTTCTCTTTAAGCCCACGCACAAACAGAAACATGCACTCACACTCACACTCACACATGCACAACCTCTCTTGTTCCGTTTAAGTGATGGTGGCCTCTAATTGGCTCCGACTGCGTTTTCACAACGCAGACAGGCAGTGAGCTAATTAGAGTCTAAACTGTACGACAGAAACATCCACTGAGGAGAAAACATGACATGAATCCAAAAAAGGACAAAGCTTTATTTAGCTGTTTTTAAAATTTTTTTTTAAAAAAGCCAGTGATGAGCTAATAACTACGTCACTGTTATTGATCAGTGAGACCCTTGCAGATAAAATGACCACCAGTTTGTCAGATGAGAACATTAATTTTTAGAGACGATTATAAATTTCCATATAATAATTAAAAGAAGGATATAGTAGCCTATATAGAGCCACTTATTTGTCAAGTAAAAATAACAGTTTTGTATAAATTGAGGATTTACAGATGGAGCAGATAATACTCTGACATCGTCCAGAACGGAGGAGCATGTAAATTTCCATTAGCGCTGATTTATGCAGCTCTGCGACAACAACAACCTATTTTGTGCTCCAACAAATGTGGATTCAAATGGCAGCAGGTCTGACTGTGCGAGCTCTGCGCAGCGTGTGTGTGTGTTAAGCTAATGAACAGCATTTAATATCCTGATGGATGCATCATTTATAGTATTTGGTTAATGTGGATCAGGGCCATGGTTGCAGTCTTCAGTCTTTTACTGTACTGAACAGGGTTTCCTGCATAGTGTGCCAGAGCTGCAAATAAGAGCGGTCCGTTTCTGACGCGATTAACGTCAAACAAAACACAATAATTAACCAGCTGACATCGACAACAGAGCATGTGGCACCACCTTTGTCTTCATGCAACTTGCAGGATAAAAGAAACAACACGGCTGAGGAGAGATGAGTAATTTTATACTGAACACGAGACTAAAGGTTTCTATATCTATATGAGAAAAAGAAAATAAACCTAAATTCTATCATTTCTGGTTAAAGAGAGAGTTTCATGTCTGATCCTTCCTGAATTTGAATTATCTTGTCACTGACTAGTTCCTGGAAATTAAAACGAAAAACATGGAGTCATTCTAGATAAATGTAAAATAATGTTAATCTAAACAAAAACTTACCCAGAATCTTGACCGTCTGCCTGTGAGATCTTTCCCGAGCCAAAGCACAGGGGCCTTGCAGGTCATTTTTGCTTTTCCACAACTTACACCCAATGGAGCCGTAGAGGAAGATGAGGCAGAGCATCGGGCAGAAAAAATAGGTGGTGGAAACCCAGAGCATGATGTGCAGCTGCCCGGAACTGATGGCGTAGCTGGTGTGTTTGCACTGCCCCGTGTTGTAGTCCGGGTGCGTGTCGTTGTCGTACTCCACCCCGACCAGGAAGAGAGTTGGAGCCGCAGACACCAGAGCGAAACCCCACAAGGCGAAGATGATGTACTGGACCCTGCGTCTGGTCACCACCACCTTGCTCCTCAGCGGGAAGCTGATGGCCAGGTAGCGCTCAATGCTCAGGGCCGTGATGTGGAGGATGGTGGCCGAGGTGCAGCCTTCGAAGATGTAGTGGTAGAAACGACACACGGCCTCCCCGAATAACCAGGGCACGTACTTCCACAGGCGGTAGAGGTCAAAGGGCAGGCAGAGGAAGATGATGAGGTCGGACACAGCCATGCTGGACAGGTAGAGGTTGGTGGTGGTCTTCATATCCTTGAAGTGTTGGATGATGAGGATGGTCATGGTGTTTCCTGTCACTCCGACGATGAAGATGAGGATGCAGATGACGGTGACAGGGATGAGGGTGGAGGTTGGGAACAGGGAGCCTTCGTAGTGGTGCTCGTCTATGTTGTACTGATCCATGGCCTCTGCTCCACCGGCGTGAAGCTCCACCTGTGGTCTGGTCCAGGGCATGCCAACCTCCACCTAAAGCTGCTACGGTTGAATGTCAAATGAAGATGCAACAGGCAGCTGAGGACAGAAAATTAGACACATTTTATCTCCTCATTTAATACAAATCAATCATAATATTCAAAATATATGCTGCAACACATTGTGGACATCTGCAACGTCAATTTTAAATCACTACATTTCCTTATAGCAATAACATGAACTCTAACAAAGATAAACACTTCTCCAGTCATTCAAGTGATAATTTATTTTCATACTAAACAGAAAAATATGTTTTGAAAATTATAAAACATCTTAGTAAAAGAGTTAAAACATCAAAATCACATCCATTACCTGAAAACTTGAGGTGGATCTTTCAACTTCTCAAACTTTTTCTTCTTCTTTTGCCTGTTTGTGTCTGTGAGTCGATGGAAAGAAGCAGTAGCAGCAGCTGCAGCGACGGTGGTGGTTGTTGCTGTTGTGGCGGCGGCAGCGGTGGGAGAATCACATGAAGTGGCAGAGCTGGTCCCTGATGCCGAACAGTCAGTCGAGCTCTGGTGAGAGACGAAGAAAAGGAGCACCTCCTCCTCCCACAGCACCCTAAGGAGTCAGGGAGCAACAGGGAGGCTCTCTGCTGTCTCTGTGTGTGTCTGCATAATCAAATGATGGTGGTAGTGGGGGGGGGGGTTATAGTAAAAGACACAAGATGGAAAGAATAAGATTTGAGGGAACCCCCTCCCCTTGTCTCCTCTCTTGTCACCAGACTGTAAGATAAATGCAGATTGAGGATCATATTGTAGTGGACAGGAGGAAAGATACGTATGAAGAGGAATATAACTTTATTAATGAATGCATCAGTCAGTCGCTGAAATCCCAGAGTGTTTGCTGAGCCTTCTGGAAGCAGTCACTGAAAAATGAGTTCTGTGTTTGCTTAATTGTCCAACAGGCCCATCTGTCTCAGCGCTTCATCATTCCACACTCCCACCAGCTCATCTCTTCCTCTTCACCCTCCAGTTACCGATCACGCTTGTTATAACAAACCAAACTTCAACAGCGCAGCTCGGACAGGAATGTCTCGAAAAGGTCGGAAGACGACAAAAGGTCAAAAGAGTATGAATGAAGATTAGCTCAACTGTTGATCTGTGAGATTTTACTGTGATTTGAAAAGGTCTAAAGAGTCTGAATTTTTGGGGTTAGAGAGAAAAAAAACTGATAGAAAACTGGGAAATGAGTTTCCCCTTCAGTGTGTGAACACAAGTGACCCGTTCAGTCCTGTGTCATGCACATGTACACATGAGTATTTTTGGTTCCTGATGTGCAGGTTTTCCTGTATTGTCTGTCCAGAGGAACATTAATCACCAAAAGCCGGGATGACCTGTTGGATGAACGGCGGTGGGCGTGCTCTGTTGGTTCAGAGCCTCCACATCCATTAGATCTAAATGAACCTTTGTAATGAGAGTCACACTGACATCAGCCTGTGTTTGTGTGTTTGCACAGAGCTGACCCATGGCCGGATGCACCGCTCGGACCTGAGAACGGGGAATGTCACTGTTTACTCCCGTCAGAGCAGCTTGTTTGTCTCTCTCCGTGTGTGAGCTTTTTATTTTTCTTAAAAAAAAAAAACAGGTTTCCAGTTCATCTCTCTGCAAAACCCAATGTGGCACAGACGGTGTGGAGACGGAGACAGGCGAGTCCACTTTCACCCTCATTTATCACTGCTCTCTTACTTACACCACTTAGGTGTGCTTGTGGACCTCTTATGTCTCGAGTGTCCTCACATGCACAATAGTACGAAGTGTAGCCGCAGGCACAACAAATAACGACCGGACAGGAGAGTTTTTTCTCTATAATTATATTAATGATTAAATTCTTCTTATGCTCAGACTCAGACTCAGGTTTTCTCATCTCGAGACACAAACAGAAAGAAGGAAGAAAAGTGTGATCAGACCATTCATTTACCTTCACACACAGACACAGTGGGCCCATTATGTGGAGCACATCGGATTCATGTTGATAAAAGCTTCTGTCTTCATTGTTCTTTTAAATAAATGTATTATAAATAATTCAGTGCGATCGTTTTATTTGAGTCTTGGTTGAAGGACCGTGAGGGTTTTTAATTACTAAGTCGATCTTTGTTTAGTTCGCATCGTAAACACATAAGGACGGGAAATGAAACGCGTTGGTAACGTGACTTTTGTCCGTCGGCACATTTAACCGAGCGTGCGCAGACTCAAGACTGAATTATTAGCTCTTTCCTAAAATCTTTGGAAAGACATGTCAGTGTCAATGTATAAAACAAGACAAACTTAAACCCAAACATCACACACAATTAAGAATTATAAATCTTTTATTGTGCATGGATCCTTTGTAGATATCATGGCTATACAGATACACTTTAGATACATACCTATGATTATACATTTTTCCCATAACGAACGTTTTAAAGTGATATGTCTGGTAGTATGTATAGTATAACAAATTTTCATTTTGGAATGTACGGTGTATGAGGTAACTGCAAACATTAAAATTACATAAAAATGGTCTCTATTTTTTGTGCATATTTTTACTCATTTTTGTAGCATTTTGTTAATCTCCTCAGCCGAAGGTGGTAAGCCCAGGGTTAAAGAGGTGTTAAAATGGCACACACGTTGCAATCGCTATCAAAAATAGGAATTTGAATTCTTTAAATGACAAAAGAGAGAGAAGATATTTTTCGCTCGAATGTCTCATCAAAGACCAAATCAATGTAATTATCCGAGACGTTTTGCAAGGTACCTGTATTTTCTTTTTTTTTTTTTTTTTTAAACTTACGGTTGCAACAGCAGTGAATCTGCCCAAAACCAAACAACACTAGACCCTACAGCCAGATTACCGGTGAAAACTCAGAATTAGCAATCTGTTACGAATACTTAACACACAGAGAAAAGGCAAATTTTGATTCACAGGAAGTACATGATATTTTTGTATCTGTCATTTGCGTTCCATGATTTATGAGTACTCAGGATTTATTATTTTCTCTGGAGAGTACTAACTTATATTACTTCAATATTATAAAAAAATATACTTCACACATGTATGTCCTGACAAAAAAGAAAAGAAAAAAAAAAATCAAAAATCAAAACAAATCATAATACATATAACTACTTGCCATCTCATCACAATTACATGTCTACTAACGTCAAATAACTGTTTGCGAAAAATAAAAGGAAATAAAACACAATTTAGTGTTTTGTTTTGTTTTTTTTGTTAACACTAAAACAAAATACATCAAAACTTAAGAGAAATTAAGAGAAAATTCTCCCGAGAATTTTTTTTTTCCTCCAATTAAGGCCTCTGAAACAACTGGTACATATTTTTTTTTCCATTTTTTTTTCTTTTTTTTTTTTATTCAAATGATTCCATTTGATTTTCTTTTTATCATCTTTTCATCATTTTTTTTTCCTGCTGAGATAGATCAGCTGTTTCAGGACACATCATGTGGTACTATAACTCTTTTTTTCTTTTTTTTCTTTCGTTTTTTCTTTTTTTTTCTTTTCTTTTTTTTCTTTTTTTTTTTTTTTAAAACACCCAGAACACAAGTAGGGCTCGCACAATCTGAAAAGAAGTGTGTTCTATAAAATGCATCACAAGACGCGATTAGTCCAGGCGTTTTTCTTTCACTAAGGTGCAAAAAATTAATTACTGGGGAAAAAAACAACAACAACAACAAAAAAAAAAACGAAACAAAAATAAAACAACCAAATAAAACAAAAAAAAAAAAAAAAAAAACATATAGTTAAGCATACATTTTTTTGTGCTAAACAGCAATATTTCGGAGTAAAGCAGCTGCATGATTGTAAAAACAAGCTACAGTATAACTATATGATAGTAAAAATAATTAGAATTCACTGTTAGTTTGGTTTTTGTTTGTTTTCTAACTTTATACTGAGCATATATTTTTTTTCCCTCAAACTTACAGGTCCTTGTGTCTTCACTGTACAAAAATATACTAACATTTCTCCAGTCATTTTTGCATCCTTAAACATTCTGAACATCAAAAAGGTTGGAAAGTGCTAAATGAACGTTCTATAATGTGAGCAAGAAATTTTCTGTCTCTCTTTCTTTCTCTCTGTCACCTCGTTTCCATTTCTTCTCTCACTAAACCCCTTAAACCTGCAGCAGGGGCTTTTAAATCCCTTCATGTGGCCGTCGTGAGGCCCTCGCAGTCCTGTACCTCGGTGGCACAAACTACATACAATATACACATCTGGACACACACCACTGTGCAAACACTGGCCCACCAGGTCCCGGGATCAAATAGCACATAGGCTAATTACACACCTACATACTATTTTTGGAACACACCTATCAAAAGAGTTTTATACAGGACACGTAAATGGAAATATAAATAATGACTATTTCTATACACACAGGCGCATATATACTGTAATCAACAAGTACATGAGTCAAAGCCCCCACCCCCCAACAGACCCTCTCCCCACAATAAATCACAACCCCACTCTGTCTGGGTTCCTTATGCAGCAAGAAGCTGATCAGAATGGAACAGAAATCTGAACTGAACGACAGAAATCACAAAGTGAGAGCAGGAGCAACAAAGGCAGGAGAGTCTGGAAGGAATCACAGGTTTGATAAAGTGATACTTCTCCAATTTATAACCGCAAACCAGTTCTCACCCACCAGCTCGTCCTCCTCTTAAACCCTAATGTGAGTAATGTCATTACTCTGTTGACAAAAAGGAAAAAAAAACAAGTATAAAATGAAGAATACAAAAACAACAGAGAAAGAGAGGGTGGGGAGGGAAATAAAGCTATAACCCTGCAGCTGGGTGGTGCAAACTGCTCATTTAATGACAAAGTACTGGATAATAAAAGCAATGAGGATGGCGATGACAGCGAAAACCATGAGGAGGAGAAAAGCACACTGCTCATCCGTCAGGCTGCGTCTGGCTCGGTTGGACTCGGTGCTGGATCTCGACCCGGAGTTGGTGGAGCCGCCGCCGCCGCCCACCGACGTGTCGCTCCGCTGAGGGGAGAGTGTCACCGTCGGGCTGTAGGGGCCGCTCAGCTCAGGGGCGTCCTGGCACTGCCTGATGGCACACACCCGGAAACGGTAGTCGCTGCTGGGCTGCATGTTCTGCACGTGGAAGGATGTGGCCGAGCCTTTGTAGGCCTGCGGTAAACAGGACAGGAAATAAAAGTAATTAACTTTGATGATGTCACCTCTTAGATCTGCGTCAGTCGTGATGGACAAACAGTCATGTCTTCCCGATTTAGCCTCTTTTTTTTTTCGATTTAAAGACCATTTTCTGATTTATTTGTTGGATGAAGTGGGAAGCCATCTGCTGTTGCTGTTTACCCAGCTGACACACCCACGAGTTTTTAAGAGCGTCGTGTTAACCTGAACTGTTTGGTTGCTAGAGTGACACTTGCTTGATGTTGAAATTAACACTTAATCGACTTCTCTCGTTAAAAAAAATGGGAATCTAATGAACAGATTCCTTTGTTCTGGGTGTCAAACTAGCAAACATAGAAAATCTTTACCGGCCTCAATCAAACTCATCACTTCAGAAAATAATTTCCCCTTTTCTTTCACGTGGATAGAAGACGGAAACAAACCCGTACAGAATGGCAGCCGCATCCGACGCACAGATTCAATTGCCATGCATGATGTGGTTAGATTAGCATAAGCCTGCAGTGGCCATTATTCAATGTTAGTGCGGCCCGGAGGCGTCAGAGAGGGATGAATGTGTTGGCAGGGACCAGACACCTGGGACACCTCACGGATCAATGACCTTTGCATAATGGGCAATTTAAAGGCAGCAGTGACAAATACGTGCGCCGCAACGTCACGCTGCAAAACGTTAAGGCCCCGGATCCATCTGCATCAAAAGGCCACGGTGATGAATGGAGGCCACCTGCAGATTAAGAAAAAAAAAAAAAAAATGAGGAGAGGGAGCACCAAACCTGTTTAAACTCAGAGTTTCCCATCATGCACTGCAAAGTGTAGGTGATCGGGTCCCCCTTCATGGGTGGAAGAGCCTCCCATGTGACTTCGCAGGAGTTGTCATCAAGACGCTCCACTTTAGGGGCTGAAGGGCGAAGAGAGAGAGAGATGTAACGTACAGTTTACTGAACATGAAATGAAATCTGAGAGAAGATCAAGATCAAGAAAGGTTTTTTTTATATTCAGCCAACAGCTCTGCCTGCGCAACTTAACAAGTCTGGTATAGTCTGGTATAAATGCTGAAAACATGCAGCAATGACTCAGTTACCTCTTGGCCTCGCTCTATTTGATGGAGTAACCTATAATCAAACATGGAAATTTACTGAAGCTTCAGTCGTACGTTAAAATCACTGAGATTTGTGAAAGAAAACATAAAAGAAGGAAATAAAATAAAAAAAAAAAAAAAAACCTCTGGGACGGCTCAGGGGGTGGAAGATTTTTGGATTATTTAACATCAAATGGTTAAATATAAAGATAAAAACACAAGCAGCTTCGAGCTGTGACAGAAAAACCTTTTACTTTAATAAAAGACAACTTTCATTGACACGTCGAGCGACTCTGCTGAGCTCAGAGTGCGTTCTAGACATGGAGATGTGGCTTTTCACTCATTAGCAGAGAGTATGAGAAGTATGAGTCATGCTCTCCTTTAGGTAGGTGGCGTTTTAAGCAAAAACAACAGAAAAAAAATATGTGGTAGTAAAAAAAAACAGGAGCAGGAAAGATGTAAAACCATTGTGTCATTATAATATTCAGTCTTTAGAGTTAATGTTGAAATGAATTCAAACAGTTTATAGTTGAGAGTCCACTTCACCATCTGATACAGTGACCGACTGACTCATGACAGTCGGTTTGAAAAGACAATAAAACCCACGTCCTCGTTACTGACTTCAACGTGTGGGATCAAAAGCTGCCGGCGGAGACCACACCACAGTGTGGGGTTAAAAGCTGAGCACACTACGCTGTCTGTGTTGTGTGTGTGTCAGCGCTGTGACTGTTTGTAGAGATAATAAGAGCTGATCCACATCTCGGGTGAAAAAAAAGACAGAGCGAAAGAAAAATAAAAGTGATAGAAAAAGAGAGAAAGAAAAGAAAGAGAGGTGCCACTGTACCTTTCACAGGGGCTGGAGGAGAGCGTGGGGTGGTGAACGTGTAAACATTGGAGAAGGGCCCTTCACCCGCCTCATTAAAGGCCTGGATGCGGAACATATAAGAGGTAGACTCATTAAGCCTCTGGACTTTGTGTGTGTGGCATGGTCCTTTATACAAGGATATAAATCTGCAATGACAGGAACATGGAGAGAGAGAGAGAGAGAGAGGAAGAGAGAGAGAGAGATTTAATCAGTAAAAGGGTAAAAATGACAAAAAGCCAACAAGACGAGTGACTCCTCTGTCAGGAAATATACAGTGACATAAAGCAGATGATCAGTTCCTGTCTCCTTATAAAGCCGCTCTCTGTCTGCAGCATCACTCTCAGTTCACCCCCTCCCTCCCTGATACAGTTATCTGAAGCTTTAGCTCAAACGCAGCTCTCCTTCTCTTATCAGTTTATCTGCTGTCAGGTTGCTTCCCCTTCGCCTCGCTAATGAGCCACTGACCTGCCGCTCTTGTCCCCCATCTGCAGCTGATACTGGAGGGCGTCTGAGGTGGAGGCTTTGGCCGGACCGTCGCCCCACTTGAGCCTGAGAGTCTGGTGGCTGAAGGCGGTGCACTCCAGGCGGGGTGGCTGCGGGGGCAGGGGCTTTGTTTTCAACTTAAAGGTGTGACTAAAGGGGCCTGCGCCCAGGCTGTTCAGGGCTTGGATACGGATCCTGAGGAGGAAGAGGAAGAAGAAGACGTCATCGTCAGAGAAAACTGAGGACTGAGCAGAAACACTGCAGCGACTGTCCGAGCGGAATTAACAGCACTTTATCTCACTGACAGATGTTTATGTTCAGACTCTGACAACAACATATTTTATGATTTTTTTGGCTCAGTGTCTGGACCTGAACACACACACACACACACAGAATAAAAGCTGGAAGTCAGCACTTTAATTCAGCCTCAGACTTCACCGTGTAACAGCCACAGTAGCTGAAAATAAACAGCATGTAATCAAAATCCCGTATGGATGACATTTCATATTTATTTTTCTTTATGAATCCATGAAAGATATTGTTTCATTTCTCTGTTTCCTGTAAAGATGCACCTGTTTTCTGATCCTGAAGCAAAGACCATGATATTAGCTGAGACATGGGAGGAATCAAACATCTGCCAGAATATCTGGCGCCAAATTCACTAATCATTTTAAAGTATCATCTGTATATCAGTGTATATACGAGTGTGTGCACTGGAACTGATTTGTATCACATCCACTGACTTGTGAGCAGTGAGATCTAACAGTTAACAAACTGTTAAATCCTACAACCATCTGCAAGGTGCCGCGTTGGGCGTGTGCAGTGTTTGTTTAACGCTGCATTTTACAACAGTTCCAGTTGATGATGAGATGCACCGACCTGTAGCTGGTGTCAGGCTGCAGATGTTGGATGATGTGTTTGTTGACGGGGCCGACGACGACGGGCTGACGCTCTCCCAGGTCGATCAGGTAGGAAGTGATCTCAGAGCCGTGATCGCAGGGAGGATCCCAGCTGATCCCCAGACAGGTGGACGGAGAGTAGAGCGGCGGCGGAGGCGGCCGGGAGCTGCTCTCCTCCTCCTCCTCCTCCTCTTCTTCGTCGTCTTCATCTCCGTCTGCGTCCGCTTCGGTCTCGTACCTTTGCAGCTCGGATTCTTTCAGAGCGTAGATGTTGCTGACGGCGGCAGGAACGGAGCACGGCGTCTGACACAACACTGCCTCGCTGAACGGCCCCACGCCGGCCACGTTTACGGCCTGCACGACGACAACAAGACACAAACACAATCACGTCAACCACGACTTTCACTTGTGATATTAAATCTCATGTTGTGTTTGGGTCAAAATTTAAAAGTTTTATCTTTACATACAGGCCATAAATAACAAATAGAAGTTCAGTTTTTATGATGAGTCTTTTCGACCAGAAACACAAAAACATTTAACATGAAATGAACATAACGCGAGGGTTAATCGACATGTAATATGCAGATTTGACCACAAGGTGGAGTTCCAATGTAGACATGACCGCTGAGGCTTTCAATCCAAACAATTACAACAACAGTTTTTTATGTTCTGGCAAAGTAGAAGAACAATGTGTGTTGGATTTTTAATCAACTATTCTAATTGAAGTTATTTTTCCAGTGCGCAATGTTTAGCGAAGAACACGTGAATCAGTTGAAAACAGTCTGTACTGAGGGTCAACAGAGGCGGCAGAGGGAGGACAACACGTGTCCACAACGTGTTTGAGGACTCGTGTGTTCTTTCTTTCTTCCCTCTGTCCCTGTTGGACCACAAAAGATGCAGCAAAAGAACAGCACAGCCTGAAATTTCAGCCTGAACCAGACCCAAAGGACGAAGCCAAAACAAGACTGTCTCCTTTGTGAGACAAACGCTGGCTTCACTGGACAGAGTCCAGACGTGTATTCAGAGCAACAGGACAATAGAGACGAGGTCCTAACCTGCTGCTACATCAGTTTATGTTTCCACGTTAAATAACAGGTTCACTGACTGGATTTAAAGATAACGACGGCTGTATAAGGAATTATGCAGCCGTCAAAACTAAATTCAAACCTTTATTTTCTGTGCAGCTGCTTAACAAGTGAAAACTGAGTCAGCGGATGCAACAATGTGAGAAGAACATCGTGTGAAAAATCAATTCACTGTTCACAAAACATTCAAGATCAACGCCAACCAACTGACAACACACAGGGAAGGAGTCTGTAGACGTAAAACGTAGTTAACTGATGTAATTACAAAAATATATAACGTAATTTATTTAAACTGGAAGGTTTTTTGAGACGACCAAATTCACAACTCTCAAACGCTGAGATGACACATGAATTGATGAATATTTATTTCCTCCTCTGGATGAAAGAATCTCCATGAATCAGCCTAAAAAATTCAAACTGTTGCCTCGACAGTCGGGGCGACACAGCGTTAGTCACAGACAGAGAGAAGAGGTGGGAGACTGTTTTTTTTTTTTTTTTCCCCCAAGTTTAGTTTTAAGTTTCTGATGCATCATGATGTGTCTTACATCTGCGCTTTAACTCTCTAAATATATATCTGGGGTAGATTTTTTTTTTTTTTTGCTTCAGAGATGAGACATTAAAGAAAATAAAGTAAAGAAATATACCAAATAAAAACTTCAACATTGAAATGAGAGCAGAAAAGAAGTATATTTCTCACCGACATTAAAATTCATTGCAAACCTGTCAGAGTAACAAACCCACTCATTTGATCAAACTCATTTTCTCAGAACCACATGGGATTTTTTTATGGTGATTCACTGATCTTATTGTGAAATTCGACTATTCTTTATCTTATTAAAACGCCCTTGGATTATTAATAAGTCTTCGCATTTTAATTATACTGTGATTACTCAAACGCGGCGAGATTCTTGTTTTGTTGACTCTCACCTGCACTCGACAGAAGTAGTTTGTCGCCGGCAGCAGCCCCTTCATCTCGTGGCTGAGTCCCGGTCCGCTGTAACACACCTGCATGCTGCCCTCTGCGGCGCCCCACTCCAGACGAAACTCTGTGACCGCAGCTCCGTTACAAGGAGGAGACTGGAAGACAAACAGCGTCAGCCATGAGGAGCTGTGTGGTTGTTTTGTCTGGTACATATATTAAAAAAAACAAATGTATCAGCGTCTTACCTCCCAGCTCACAACAACACAGCTGGGGGATTTGCACGTAGTTGAAGGAGTCTTGCATTGCTCAGGGGCTCCGGGGCCCGTTGTAATTTCACAGCGCTCGGACAGAGGCCCAAACTATTCGCGGAAAATACACAAAAAAAGGAACAGGTAAAAAAAGAAATCTAATATTAGACTTTTTAAATCAAATTTAGAGTGAGAAGGTTGAAAACACGTCTGAGTTTTTTTTCTCACCCCAGCTTTATTCGCCGCTTTGAGCCGGAAGCCGTAGGTTTTACCAGGCATTAAACCTCCCACAGAGCAGTCCAGCTCTGGACCCTGGTAAACCTCCCTGCTCTCCTCAGACTGCGGCCCACTCACTTCTACGCTGTAGCAGGACACAGGGCTGCCTCCGTCTACCTGAGGGGGACCTGGGAAATTTGTGCAACCGGTGTTTTTTTGAAATCAATATACTTAAAAAGGTTTGTTCAATGATAAAATACAATAAAATAAAAAAAAATAAAAAACACTCAACAAAACCCACAGCTTTGAGGTACTTTGGTAGACAAATACATGCATCAACAGAAGCTAGAATACATCCCACACACATCTGAGTTGGAGAGTTATGACTCACCCCAGCGCAGTTGCACCTCCCTGGCTTTGGGCTTGCCCACCAGTCGAGGGGGCTGGCAGGGCCCTGGGGGCACTGCGGGAGTTTGGACCTGCAGGGTCTCCGACAGCTTGCAAGGGAAGACAACACACCAATTAAGACCCAGAGAAAATATCATGTCTCACCCTCCGCCTCCCCTTCTTCTTCTTCTTCTCTCTCTCTCTCTCACACACACGACACAACACAAACACGCTGGATACGTCGCATCATTTTCAGCAGCTTATCAGACTGATCCAGGCTACACCACAACACAGAGGAGACAAATGTGAACAAGCTGTTCAAATCTATGTCAGCGCACACACATAAACGCTCTTCATATATGTTTGTTACGCAGCCGTGGATCAAGTTAGACAGATTGTCTGGCGAATGGGGTGAAAAAAAAAGTAGATATTTTTCCTGTGACAAAAAGCAAACATGTGAGTGTTATGTCACATTGTGCTGCACCAAAAGGCAGGAGCTCGCCACCATGACTCATGTTTCTTTACAAGCCCCATCATGAATAAATGCATGCACTAACAGCTGATGAAGAAATTAATGAAGAGCGTCTGTGAACTGAACTAATTAAGAAAAACATCCTCTGACACATGCAGGGAGGGTTAATCGATTAGCAGGCTTTGCCTTGTACTTGCACACCAGGAAGTATGGACTAATCCTCCCAACATAGGAGACAGAGTGAATAACAATTTCCTATTAAAATTTGCCATAAATAGAGGACATATCTGGAATTAGTCATGTAAAATTTATCAGATGAACCATGTGAGAATGACGACTGCCTCGCCTGACAATTATTCTAAGTGTTATAGCCGAGAAATCTATCAATGGTAAGAAATTCATCAGGAAAAAACCACAATAACCAGGTATATATAACTGTTGAGTGGACTGAAGCGGCCACAGATTCTTTCTTATACTTTATCATCTCAGCTCTGTGTGTTCATCCTTTAAAAAAAACTAAGATATTTGATTCATTTCTACCTGTGAAGCAAATAAAACAGAATCACCAGTGACCTGCAAACTCTCTGAATTCCTGTGGCAGATACGAGGCCATGTGTGCCACTGTGAGCGCACGTGTGCTGATGCTGAATGACTCACCGGGCTCTGCCCCCCCTCGCTCATGCAGTAAACTCGCGTCTGGTAGGAGCAGCCAGGTTTCAAGCCTTCACACACATGCTCCATCGCTGGGCCTGAGTACACCACCTCCCAAGACAAACCTGAGAGCAAGACGAAGAAGAAAACAACGTTTAAATTATTTCAAAGAAACATCGTATTGACTTAGACTTACATGATTCATCATTCGTAACTTACCGCTTAAGCCCTCAGACAGCTCCACAAAATATTTTGTGACTTCTGCTCCACCATTTTCTTTTGGAGGCTCTAAATATCAACAAACACACACACACACACAAAAATCTATAAAGTTCTTTACTGAAGCTGCTTTACAACATCAGTAAAGTCTAGAGATCCATTCAAAATTTGATTAATTCAGAAAAAATGTGTCTAATAATTCAAAAAAACCTATTTCTAGATCTGTTGGGAAATATAATTGTAGAGCAGCAGTGACTGATGTGACCAGCAGTGAGTGATGTGTTTGTCCGGGGAGGTTGGAGGAAGGATTCGTACTGATGTCTGAATGAAGGAGAGAACTGTCAGTCATGTATTGTATAGACTTCTTGGAAGGTCATCCGTCTTTTGCGGATTCATCTGTAGTCAGGCAGAGTGAAAATTGAAAATTTCGCCGTGCCAGGTCGTCAAATACATAAGAGTTAAAAAAAAGGAGAAAAGTGTTAGGCAGCGCTCACCCCAGACCATCTTGAAACTGTTGGGTTGGACTCTTCCTCTGACAACAGGCCTGCAGGGACAGCTCGGTCTGTCTGGGTTCGTGATGAACTCCACCACCTGACTGGGGTTACTCTTCCCCTCTGAGTTGTATGCCGCCACCTGGAGAAAGTGTGTGAACACAAGCAGCGAGGAGTCAGATTATTACTGTCACTCAATAAGTGAAAGTATATAAAGGTCATTATGTTTCCTGATAAGAAGCACCGACCGGACTCACAAGGAGGTAATGAACTGATCTGAGAAACACAGTGAGGGTAACGCACTCTGCCTGAGCTCCACAAATATCACAAAGATTCAACTCCTTAAATCTACAGATTCGTTTCAACCAAACATTTTTCGACAACACGAATGCTGCTACCAAAAAAAAAAAAAAAAAAAACGAACCAATGAGCTTTAGAGGCATTTGCATTTCAGTGAGGCACATCTGCAATTATATGAAAATCTGCGCGAGCCTGCTGAGAACAGCTCATCCTCGTACTGTACCGAGACGAACCTGCGCAGCACCCGCCCTCACCTCACGCTACACAGCTGGATAATTGGGAAATGAGGGAGGGAGGAAGTCTTGACAGTGACTAATGAACATTTCATTTAGGCATATGGTGCGGCGGCTGTGAGAGGAAAGAATAAAGCTTGTTAATTCTATTACACGTCTATGCATTTGATGCATATTCTCTCGTGTTCTTAAGCTCTGGATACATAGAACAAATGCTTGTTGTTGCTGTTTGCTGCAGGCGAGTGGCAAGTATTAAGGAAAGTGAGACTTTAAAAGCTTGTGAAGCAGCTTCCAGCTTCAACTAATGACAGAATTTAATTTCAGAGTATGGTGCAGCTATTTAGCTAAACTGACTATGACCAAGTTGTAAAATATAGTAATTATGTAGAACTAGTGCGATGAAATAAAACTACACTGCTCCTCTTTAATCTTTATAGAAGTTCATGAAACAGCTGAGCGCTGTACTTGTGAACACTGCATCCTGTGTAATGTGCATTAATAACGCCGGCATGTTCTTACAGAGGCAGGATGGTAGATATGAGACTGTGACAAAATAGTTCATTACATCAGTCTATCAATGGACATTTTGATCTTTCCGTAGAATTTGCTGACAATAAGAAAAATACTACGAACCACATCCTGTAAAATGAAACAATGTTAGGTTTTTGTTCAGTTGTAATATTAATCATTGTGATAATAATCAGAGTAGGAACTAAGCTCTAGCATGCACATGTTAGTTTAAACTCAGCGGAGATATGTTAACACCTTCAGAGGTGATAAGCCACAGGCAGATGTGAAACTTTAAAGATACTTTTATCTTAAATGTCTCAGAGCTTTATGACTGTGTACGTGTTCAATATGAAAGAGGGAAATGGAACATTAAGGTTTGGTCTTCTGCTCTGTTTCTAGTAATCATTAATTGACTCGTCATGAGACGTGTTGGGTTTCTTTAAACACTTTTGTTATCACAAAGACTTTTCTATACATTTCTTGCGATTTCTGCAGTAATTTGGACAAAAGCAACCCCCCCGCACTCCCAAACACTCGGCCATTGGGTGGAGCTGACGGGGAGCGAACGCTGACACGCATTTCACACACGTTTCACGACGGCAAAAAATGCAGCTTTCACAAAAAAAAAAAAAAGTCAGAGTTGAGATTTTCAACACGTTTAGAAATCTGCGTGGAGCAGATCCCAGGACTGATTTAAAAATCAAAGTGAAGAGGCAACTCTGTCAAAAACCCACAAATTTTTGTTTGAACGTTGCTGATGAAAGCGTTGGGGTTGAAAAAATTATGGTGTTGAAGAAAAAATACACTGAATCAATCTCTCTTAACAGATGGAGGTGTTTTATATCGACTATATATATGTGAATTCACATCCAGTCATAACTCAGAATTGACTGTTTACTACTAATTAGTCAAAGGTCAAACAGTCAGGTCTAAAGAGGAGAATATTATTAAACGAGAGGTGGGAAATAAAGTAGAGAAGTATATAAAATACATGTGGAAGGAAAGACACTTGTCTCATCCTCTTACTTCAACTGAGGCTTCTATCCTTTGCTTAACAACTATCTTGCCACTGTGACCCCAAATGTGATGAGCAGAGAAGACCTCCTGTTTGTGCTGTCAGTTGTCCACTGCCCCGCAGGCGGTGTCCTGCAAATGGATGAGTCACTGGGCCACTGAAGGCCTCGGCACCCAGCCCTGAATTAAACCAGAGGATTGAATGCAAACATCACAGAGCTTCCTCACCCTAAACTTGTACTTCGTACTCCTGTGGAGATTTCTGACGGTGCAGGAGAGCTCGTCGCCGTCGTAGCTTGGCTGGAAACCGTATCCCTGCAATGAAGACGGATGATAAAAGGAAGAAAGGAAAACAACAAGGTGAGCTATGGCTTACAAGATAACCATTGTAGCACAGAAAACAAAGCGGTCTACAGGAGACAAACAGCTACAGGGGACAGGTGAACATTTTTTTGTTTTCCCTCGCAGGCTCTGTGTCTGCAGGTAGTTGCCTGAGGTGACAGCAGCTACACATGCCACATAACTTTCAGAGAAAACTATTGAAGTGTTCCAGAAGAATAAGATGTGAATTTGACTTTTCCTCTTGGCTGAGCACCTAAATATACCAAGTTGCTATGTGAGTGTGCATATCAGTCAGAGGAAATGGATGTCTATTATTTATTGATTATTACTGTGAAAGCTGTAAGCGCACTTTGTTAATGTTGTACATATTTCACACTGTCAGAGGATGAACTAAGTGAAACAGATGCACGTGGCAGCGTCGGCCTCTAAGAGATAATGGCCCTGCAATAACAGCAAGCAGTTTAAGTAGAGCAAATAATATAAGACTGTGTGTAACATACCGAGCCCTCCTCCTCCATCTCCAAAATATAGTAGATGTCATCTTCTTTTGGAGAACTAGCGGGCCTCTGCCACTTCAGACACAGCCAGGTCACTCCTGACGTCTCCAGCTCTGGAGGGAAGGGTGGCAATGGCACACTGCATGAGGTGAACAGGTCCACCACTTCACTGAACTCGCTGGGGAGGGCAGAGAGAGAGAGAGAGAGAGAGAGAGACAGAGGATGGGAGAGAATGGGAGAAAAGAGAGACAGGAGAGACAGAGTGAGAGAGACACACACAGATGGAGACGGCGAATGGAAGCAACAGGAACATAAACGTGGACAACAGAGACGACGAGTGTCCGGGAAAAATCGTGTGTCACGGCGAAGACGCCTACCTCACACCCATGTCGTTTTTGGCTGCGAGGCGGAAGGAGTATCTCGAAGCTGGTGAGAGCTTAGTCACTCTGTACTGTTTCTGAGCTCCATAGTAGCACTGCTCATACGTCCCAGTGCCCTTCCCCTTAACACACACAACAAACATTTTATCTTTTTAGTTTTGACGACAAGAGACTCAAAGTCTCAGCTGTACATAAAACACAAGAATATGATGCAATGATCAACATTTCTTTAATGATAAACAAATGAAAGTTACCTCGTCCCACTGCAGAATGTAGTTTTGGATTTTTGAACCATTGTCACACGGAGCCTGTACATAAAAAATACAATTAGATGAATGTTTGAGCTACACATATTACTATTATATAAAGCAAATCTCAGTTATACATCAGTCTTGGTGTTTAAAATGTAAAATAACGCAATTTCATAAACAAACTGAAGCCACAATATCTTTTATTTACACTATTTTTCGCGCCACAAATAACAAATAAGGTTCATACAGGTGTGCAGTCGCTCCATTAATCCACTGTTTGCCGAGCGTGTATGTGGTTGTTCCTGAAGTGCTGCGCTAAAGCCCTCACACACTTAGACTCACACCTGGGAGGTGATCTGTGCCACCACTATCTTTCGCTGCAAGCAATGGAGCAACTTAAATGAAGCCACGGAAGATAAGAAAGTATTGAACTGAGTACTGAAGGGATCTCAGCAGCAGTTGTTGCTGAGGTGTTTCTTCTCCCGGGCAGGTTAAAGGATTTTAACCGTTGTTAAAAACTGTGGTTTTAATCTATTTCTCCTACCTTAAGGCTTTCAAAACAGGACACACATTTTTTTGTAAATATTTGCCTCCTGACAAGCACATCCTGTTGCCTCTTTCCTCCCCAACCTCCATCCTAAATCCTGACTTCATAAATCAAGTTTTTTTTTTTTTTTTTTTACCTTCCACTGCAGTACGAGTGTGTTCTTGGTCCCGCTGGCCTTCCTGGGAGGATTGGGAGGATCTGGCTCACAGCTTAAAGTGGTGAAGCTCACAGCCTCCGATGGGTTTCCCTGTAAACAGTTACACATGGACTGGACCCTGAGGACACGAGAGAAAGAAAGTAGTTATAACGTGTTCCTCTGTGTATTAACACTAAAAGCCTGTGGAGGATAATACCAACCTGACATGATAGTCCGTTGCTGGTCGAAGGTCTTCTAAAGTAGCACTTAATTCTTCGCCACTGCATTAAAGAGAAGAAATATGTTTAATGATTTGAATAAATTACTATATCAAACCTCTGACAGCATCTTGCTGCTTGTTCTCACCAGTACATGCTCTTGTATTTTCCGTCTTTGCCGCTGAATGAGATGGAAACCTCGTAGCTGAAGGGCTCCGGGGGGCTGCAGTCGTCCTCTGCGCTGCTGCTCTCACCCTCTGGCCTGGCGGGCGCGGTCCAGCTCACCACCACTCCTCTGGCCTGGATGTCCGACACCTTGTCATGTAAAAAGTTTAATGGGTCACTATGGAGTCAAACCAGGACGCAGGAAGAAAAAGCTTTTAAAGCGACTAAAACACACGAGCTGCCAAATTTTTCTACCACTTGTGGAGTAAATGGAAGTGTGCCAAGTTTTCAAGTCTTGGGGGCGAAAATGTTCAAGTTAATGACATGTTGGGGATGGATGTGCTGTACAACTTTACAAAGATTTTTCATTCTGTTTTGCGAAGGTTTAAAAATAGGCTGCGCTACACTGCACCGCAGAGGGGCTTCATTTATGAAAGAACTCAATCAGGTCAAGTCTGCACCTCCTCCCCTCTGCCCTGAGGAGAAAAGGAGGAGCTACTTCATTTCCCACAGTTCAATTCTCAGTCCTTTAACAAACCAGTACAAGTAAAGCCAAGATGGAAAATCCTCTTTGCACTGGAGCTGAACTGTGCATGTATCAGACATCCTCCTTTAACTGTATTCATCATCTCTACACTTTTTTTTCTGTTACTAGTTTTACAAGGAGTTCAGACCTTAGAGACAGTGCGTGACAAATCCCAGCTTATATGAGGTCAAGGAAATTCTATTTCTAGTTTTACTGATTCCCACCCAGCAGCTGTTAAAACAGCAATTCTGCTTTTCTTTTATCTACAGTGCTGCTGCTATGGAACCTTAGTGCCGTTACATCGGAGATTTTCAAGCGTTATTCCCGAAGAGCAGTGTGTTTTTCTAGCCTGATGTGTGCTCACACTCAGTTAAAGATCAGTATTTGTTTCAAATCTTCGATGGCACATTTGGGAATAGGAAACCCCACATGGATGCTAGTCAGCAGGTCTAAATCCATTAGCGAGATGTCAGCGAGAATTCATCATGGATGTTAATAGAATGTTTAATGACACACAACACATTTGCATCATTACAAGTTGTCATGAACAGGGAGCTAATAGAGTCACATAAAGTCATGCGATAGCATTAATTAGATTTTTTAAAAAAGTGAATACTAACCACTGGTTTACTGATGGTGCTTAACAGTGCGAGCAGGGCCCGAGCTTCTTCGTCCAGCTCTGAGGAGAGAAACACCATTAAGTGTGACAGATAGAAAACACCAGCGTCTTCAGAAATTATTTAGGGATGTGATAAATAATGTGCTAAACTTTGCCTGCAAACTTGTTATCTGTTGGTAACTTCCTATAGATACTGCATAGATGTATTTCAGATTATATACAATGCAAATCACTTATTGATCATCTAAAGAATTTGTAGTATTTCAGTCCAAATTCAAAGATATTAAATATCTTTATCATTTGTATGAAGATACATGATGTTATGTTTCTTTTCACATCCTGTTACATTTTAGTGATTGATTACTTATATTTCAAAGGTCAAAAGGTGAAATTATTATATTTTTTTTCCCTCCTCTTTTTAAAACTGACAGTAATTCCTTAATTATGCACTGGTGTCACCAAGATGCAGTGTTAAACTCCATGATTAATGAGCAGTCAGAGTTCATGTAATCAAGAATAATGCTGGCCGCGCTGCTGATCTCCCACTGCCACCAGCTGCTGCAGCTAATGAGCCACTATTCTCAGCACCTAAACACAACACAACACACTAATATCCACAAATCCTGCGTGTGTGTGTGTGTGTGAGCCTCTACCCTCTAACCTCTAACCTCCTCACCTCCTGACTCTCCGTTCCTTCCCCTGCCCGCCTGTTTGTCGGAGCCAGCCGCCGTGTGGCTGAGCTGCCCCTGCTCCGCCTCCAGCCCTTTTCCTCCGACGCCGTTGTGAATGTCCACCGTGGTGGGACTGCTGCAGCTCTTCTGCGGAGACAGAGGAGGGCTGTCCTTCGCCTGCCCCCCTCCGCCACCTCCTCCTCCTCCTCCACCTCCACCTCCTCCGACCCCTTGGCGCTCCTTCAGTTTCTTCTGCAGACGCTCGTATGTTTTGCTAGTTCTGTCATCTCTGTGAACAAACGACGGGCGCCCGTGTTGGGAGTGAGAATCTGCAGAGACTGAGGGGACAAAAAAAAGTCAGCAATTGTGAGATTGTAGTGACACAAAGAGAAGTACAAAACAATACAGTGTGGCAGCCAGAGATGGATGGAAATAACAAAACTGAGTTACTATGAGAGGGACGTACAAATCAACAAAGTGGTAGTGAGGTAAATCTCCTAAGACCGAGGAAGTGAGAATAAACAGTTTGACTCAGGCCTTGATTTCAGAGCTACTGTGCAAACAAAACGCCAAGAACAAATAAATAACATCTTGATATAACAACAGTTCAGACTCACCCTGCTCTGAGTAGATGTGAGCCGGATGGTACTGGGAGATGTACTGAGAACCCATGTCGCCCACGCCCCCCGCCATGCCCGTGTACAGGTGGGGTGGTGGGGGCATCATGGCGGGGTGTGGGATGAAGGCAGGTAGGTGGGCGTGGGGCGGAGGTGGAGGGTGGTGGAGAGGGGAGTGCCCCCCTGGGTGGAACTCTGGTGGCTGAGGTAAAACCAGAACCCGCCGCACTCCGTTCTCCTCTATGATCTAAGAGGCAACAAACAAAGATCACAGAGAGAGCAGATATCAAAGTTGCTCCGAGTTTGTCAAGATGTCAATCAGAAACACCGGAGTGGAAACAGTATAGGATGAGAACCTGTGAAACGTATCCAGGAGGCACATAGATTGGAGGCACTGAACCATTTGGAGACATCATGGGAACCTGAGCAGGACCTGTGAAGACGAAGGAAGTGAGATCAAACACTTTCCCTGAGGCCAAACAGCTGTTTCATCTGTGGTAAATATGTTGAAAGTATCACAGTGGTGCACGGGGCTGAAATTTCAGACCCACTCTGATCCAATTCATTCAAGCCCTAAAAGTTTTCACAGCAGAGTACGAGCCCGGTTTGTACACACACAAACTCAGTTAGTTTTAAAGTTCACACCATCATTTCAAAGGTTTATTTGTAAATGATAACCTCAAAGTGGAGTCTGAACTAAAGAAAAAAAAACTGTATAATAGTTGATTAATTTACCCATAATCCTACATTTGTGGCTGAATTTTAAACCTCTGCTAACATCTCATCTGTAGTATCGTCACACAGATCATCCAAATCTTGAAAATGTCACGTCAGTCTGCGCAGATGATAAATGGACATTTATTTCTGTATCCCGACACGACTGTAATAACATTTTGCCACCTATGGTGTGTGAAAGTTGGCAGGTTTTCATCCTAAAATATTTTCTCTGTTGGATGAAAATCTCCAAACCAGATGCATTTTCAATGAGTATTCCTTTTTTAATATATATATATCTATGAGTAAGAAAAGGCAGACAAATGCAGACATTTCTTTTTCAAAAATACTGGCAAGAAGACCACTTTATAAAAGTGCTGAGATATAACAAAGTTTCTTGTGTGGCTCTGTTCTAGGGGCCAGTGCAGCGGCTTAGCTCAGCTCAGAGAAGTGACAGCTCAGCACAAAGCTGGAGAGAGAGAAAGGGAGAGCGACTTCTGTGCCAAGTTTGCACATTCGCACATTTCTCTTCTTACAAACCAAAGACATAAGCATTACGGCCCCTGACACCAGATGTCATGAAGGAGAGTGAAAAGATCCACAACACACACGCACACACACTGACCTCGCGGCTGCTCGCTCGAAGAAGAGTTTTCCTTCATTTTGTCAAAGCTGGCGTTAGCAGAGAGAAGGAACTTCTAAATGAGCGGCCATGATGGGCCCACGACTACAGAGGCTGCCCTGTGTAATGATACACTGAAACCTCCAGAACCGCCCCCTCAGGTGCTGAAGTCCAGGCTCCACCTCTCAGAGCCAAGAGCTGCAGTAACTATGTGTTGATATATGAACAGCTGCCAGACTGTTAGAGACACTTATCTAAAAACCAATGCAGTCTCATTTAACCGCGCTGCATTACACTGCACCTCTGTGAAGCTTATAAAGTTGACTTATTGTGGAGACAGGTTTAAAGAAGTTTATGATCTCTATGAAGACGTAAAGTTTGTGGTGCTGTTGTATCGTATTACAAATATCCAACCCATTTCATATTTTATCCACCCTATTACTACTGAAGGTAGACTATATATTAGAGACACTTCTCAGTGCGACTATATTATTACATTCACAGCATCGTAAACTACAACCTTCAAAACTAATACAGTTGCATCAACACCTCCCTAAAACAGTTTCTTTATAACTCTCATGGAGGCGGGATTTATCGAAGGAACAATGTATTAGACTGAATTCGTTTTTGCTTCACGTAATAAAATAACTGAGCATAAACCTCAAGTCCAGAGTTCACAATTGGACAAGCAACAAACTACTGTTTATTTGTAAAGGGACTCAAATCCAAACCTGGTGTTTCTTATACAATTTTGTGAGGCACCGATTTGTACCATGACCATATGGTTTGACAACAACTTTGCAATAGGGTTCAACCATCTCAGCCAACGGTATCATAGAGCTAAACAATGCCCCTTTCCAATCCTCCGCCAGGTCTTGTTGTTTTGATACATGATACGTTTTTGTGAGTATTTTTGTATCTTGTGTAAGAATCTGTGGCTTGCAGAGTTTTTCTTACTTTCAGCCACAGCACTTTTCTGATCTTCTCCTCTGCATCCTACTGAAACTGTGTTAAGTAACTGCTGCAAACCAAAATCTATTTCCCTCTGCTGCTTGATCTAAAAAAAAAAAAAATCCATTATTGAGCCTCAATTAGGCTTTTATTGTGAAGAAACTACAGGAAACATCTGTAGCATTTGTCTCCAGGATGGCACTAAATGGTAACATCCAATAAAAATATGATATTTCAAAAGGTCCAGGATGTAGGAATAAAGGGACATATGTACAGAAATTAATTAAAATCTATTATGTTTTCATTGAATGTTTTCGTCATCTCTGAGCTTTATATCTAGGGATATAAATAGGGAGCAGTTCGTCTTCCACAGTCCGTCATGTTGCTGTGCCACGTTTCAGCAGCAGCCAACAGTGGACAAATCAAACACTGACTCTGTAAACAGGGAAGTAAAAACACATTTCACTCTGCTACTGTTTTTTTTTTTTTGACTAATCGCTGTTATCCCACCCCTGCAGGGACGGGGCGTTATTGAACTAAATGCTCATAATTTGTTATTTACTAGATTTATAGTACAGTGGCTCCCATTGGTAAAGTGTGAATTAATTAAACAGAGCCGACCTGAAGCAGATAGAGACGAAATGTTTGACCTGGTGTTCTGTCACTGTAATATGATATATTTTGTAAGCAGCGACACATTTTTAATAACAGAAATAATGTAATAAAATTGTCTCAAAAATTCAGGTTGGCACAGGCTTGAATTACATATTAAACCTGGATCATATTTCAAACGCACAAGAACAAAATTCCCATTTAAAAATAAATGAGTCAAACAGATGTATCTCAACACTGTCACCGCGGCTGCTCTAGTTAGCGTGTGCTGTGGGAGACAAGACGCACTCTTTTTAAAAATGTCTTTTAATTGTTACAATCTAATGTCAGACAGTCTCATAATTCATCACTTTCCGTTGGTATAAAAATCATTGGGAACATACTGCATTAGTCTACCGGCAATAAACTTCATTGGACACGACAGATAGCAGCGAGGCCTCTTCTGATGAATTCAAAAGGGCGAAGAGCCAGAGGAGTGCTAGGAAATGAGTCATTTCTCTGCCTGGTTGTGAATATTCCTACCTTTTTGCCCTCACACACCCACAAAAATCTCAATTCAGGGCGCATGGGACAACTCGGTCTGAATGAAGGCAGCCACACAGGATCAGGCTTCATTGATTTCACATTAGAATATCATTTGAGTGGGAATTCAAAGAGCGTACCATTAAGTCCACCTCACCTTTAAGACTAATAAATTATGTATATACACATAATACACAGTTCTTCACAGCATACACACGGTGGATTTAGGTGACGCTAAAGGTGACTGAGACAAAATCTGACAAATCACATTAGCATCCTATATGCTATTGTTTGTCAGTTAAGGATGAAAGGCTTTGTGTGTGTCGGCTCAAAGAGCGAAGGGAGGAAAGAAAGCACAGGGTGATGGAGGTCACACACACACACACACACACACCTAAGAGAGAGAGAAAGAAAGAGGAGAGGTAGGGTGAAGAATGGGGGGTGGTGGTGCTGGAGAGAACACCCACTCTTTTACATCAGACTGACGCACGAGTGCTGACAGAGATCAGATAGAAAAGGCCACATCCCCCTCCCGCTTCTGATCCGGCTCCCCTCCTCCTCCTCCCCACCCTCCCTTCCCCCCTGAGTCAACTGGTTGTGCTGACGTGGCCGTGGAGTGCCAGCCATCCAGAGGAAGCAGCCACGGGAAAAACATCAGTCCTCCTCCACAAAACAGCAGGCCAAGAATAGCCACAAACAAGCTACCCATTTTGGCAGCATGAAAAGAAGCTAGGCCAACACTTTGGGAACACCATCATCTCCCATCAACATCACGTAACCTGTGCTGACCTCCTCCTCCACCTCCTCCTGTGGCAAGACGACACGATCTTAACCGGCGGGGCTCGTTTGAGTCAAGAGTGGGTTCGAGGTTGTGCCAGGGAGATGGGGATAATTGTTTAGGTTGGGCGAGAAACACAGAGGGAAACACTTATCAAAGGCCACACACCTGTCCACACACACATCCACAGATGTGTAAAGGGTGGTGAGACCACTGTGAGCACCCACCCTGTTTCATCTGAAAATGGATAAGAGATCACAACAAAGAAACTCAAGTGGGACTTCACTCGGGTCTTCTGAGGCGCGCTGCAAAGCACAGAAAACTTGGCAGACGTGGCTCTGAAATAACATCAACAATCCTAGCAAACTGTCAGGTTTAATCGGATGTAGGAACGAACCCTCAATTAGATACGGAGGGAAAAAGAAGTGGAGAAGACAAGCTAGCTAGAGGCTGGCTGGGTGAAGACGAGCGTGTAAAAATGGAGACACACACACACAGAGTCAGAGAAGGGCAACAGTGAGACAGGTAGAGAGAGAGAGACGCTTTGGTTTCATATGGGAGCTCTCAATAAACTCTCAATAGCGACATGATTAACTGGGAGCCTATAAAGATGGTGCTGGCTTGATTATTAATCATCGCTAATAAATTATCTCCATCCACAAATTAAGAGGAGAAAGAGGACAGGCAAGGGAAGGCAAGCGTATTAACTGACAGAGGTTAATAATTACAACTACGCAAGGAGAAAGAGGCTAAGTACCGAACTGACAATGAAACAAAAAAGCTCTAATTGCGAGTTAAAACTGTAACGTTAATGTTTAGCCATGGCACTGTGGCGTGCAGTTGTGTTTTTGCGTGGCGTGGCACATTTTTCTTACACGCAAAGACGATCTTCCATCAATTAAGAAGCCAGTAATTTGCAGTAAGTGTAACGTTCTATTAGCAGATTACGGAGCCAGGCCAGACCGCCACTCCACAACACGGCCTTTGGCATCCAAACACCTCCTCTCCAGGCAGATAGAGCACGAGGGACGGACGGACGGACACACACACACACACACACACACAGTGTCTCTGTTGATCAGTGAGCAAACCAGAGCCTGAGGGCGGATGCTGTACAGTAAACAATTCAACGATTAAATTAGAACAGCCATTTTTTTAAAAGGTGTTAATAAACTTTGTCTGAATTCCTGATATTTCAAGATATCCGCATTGTTCTTGTAACCTCCGGTGGCATGAGTGACGTTTACAGGAGGGGAGGGAATCAGTAACCTTCAAGCTTGTGCTTATTACTGAACAACGTATGCTGCAGCTGCTTTCAGCCAGATAAACCCAGGAAAGAGAGAAGGGCCATGACCACGGGGGCCAGATTTTTTCTTTTCTTTTTTTCTTTATATAATGAATTATTTGGCTCCATTCAGGATGTGACGATTCCACTCAAAAACCACTGTCTCCTCCTGTGACAAAAAGCACAACCTCACAAACCCGGTGATATTTCACAAACACAAAAAAAAACAGCTGAGTGAATGTGAAATGACCCTGTTCCAGACACCTCACCCCTGACTAAAGTTGTTGTTTTTTTATAAAAATAAATCTAAAAAATAGAGTTGTTTTGTTTTTTCCAAAAACAACACCCTCTTCCCTCCCTCACATCACCTTCTATTATCCTCTTTAGCCTGTCTCCCTCTCCCCTTGGTATCAACGCAGCAATGGGAGAATGAGTCACAAGCTCAGTCATTCTCAGAGCTACTCACTGCAGAAGCTGTGAATGAACCGCGCCTGGGTGTGCGTCCACACTCACATGTTTGTGTACATGTCTTTGGAGTCAGGTGGGGGAGGCAGCGAGTATAAAAATAATGTGCTAATGTGGCTAATGTGTTGGATGTTTGCAGCTCAATTATGTGAACCATATGTGATGAGTTTTGTTTGGAGGAAGGTGCTGGAGGTGAGGAAACATGCCGCCGTACCACGATTCAGCACATGGTTTTAATCTTAATGGATACGATCGCACAGGCCGATGCAATTTTATATGTTGCTGTCGAAGGTAAAGTAATGGACTGACCGCTGGGAGTACAATACGTTGATGGTTATGAGTCCTTGCTGCCCACTCACAAGCTACAATGTTAAATAAATAACAAGAGGGGTGGGAGATGTGGACGGGGATGAGGAGGAGCAGAGTATCAAACAACATAATGATTGAGAGGATGATTGAAGAAGAAATGCTCGTATTTACTTGTTTCAAATGCCAGAAATAAATTGGAGTTCAGGAGAAAATTCCTGTTTGGATTGTTTTGCTTCTCTGACTCAATCACGTCTCATATTTTTCAGGGTTTAATCTGCAAAAAAGGCCATTGAAATGAAGACCAGACATTAGGCATTTACAGATCATAAAATTTATGCTCCTAGCTCGACAAAGGAGAGTATGAATTATTTCTCTCTCTGAGTATAACAGACACCTAACAGTTCTCAAGCAGTTTAATTTGATGACACCATTTTCGCTCCGTTCTAAAAACTCTAACTCGTCTTAAACTGACAAATGAAGATGAAATATCACAATTGTAGAACCAGAACTTCCTAAAAAAAATTAATTCCAGTGAACTTTCTCAAGGTGGATTATACCATTGTGTATTGACGGTGTGGACACCCCCACCCCTTCACCCTCTATCACCCCCACGCAGTGTCAGATCAGATGCTCAACAGAGCACATCCTGGCTGCTCAGTTTCAGGCACAGGGGACATGACAGCCTCAAGTCCCTGTGATAGAAAATAGACTAAGCACATCTGCAGCACCATCAGTAATGACGTGAGGTGTTTCACAGCTATGGCATCGGAGATAAGGGACAAGTAGACAAGATGGGTCGACTGACCAACCAACCACTATCTCACAGAGACAGAGACGGTGGGAACATGGACACAAACTGGTGTATACATGCACATACTAACACACTGAAAACACACACACACTCTCTCCTTTACTCCCTGTTGAGATGCCAGAATGGCTGTCTTGGCTTTTGTGGGAGAAGGTACATCAGAGTCAATAAGCCCAGTGGAACTAGACGGTGCTTTCAGCCATCAACCAGAGACTGAATCATCCAAAGTGATGTGAATCACTGACGGGCTAAGTCAGATAAAGATGTGGATCTAATCAACCCAATAGTCCTGATGCTGAATCGCCTCATCAGTCATCAAGCTTATCGGGTTGTCCATTGCTTGGTGCCAGTGATGTGGCCTTCAAATCTACAGTGGCAGATGCCAAGAAAAGGCCCGACACTCGGAGTTCTGGGGTCCTGGTTTAATCTCTGACGACACGTCCACTAGCACGCAAACCTCCATTTATTGACAGTGAATAGGAAGAAGTCACTCTAATTATCCTCAAGGCCTTTCCTCCAAATCAAACAATCAAAAAAAAAAAAAGTAAAGGGCTTCTATAAACTGCACTTTACAAGAATGTCTGTCTGTATTAAACAGGGTGTCATGCAATAAAATGAGGCAGTTGCGCACATCCAGCTGCTAAAAATACATGACTGAAAACACAAATTGATGTGGGATGGAGCAAATCTAGAAAAACTACGTGTGAAGCAGCTCATCCAGGCTGCATAAGTGTCACAGCATCAGTTACAGGCTCAGGTTAAAAGGTGAAAGCATGTATATGCATAACAGACACTTAAGTGAACAGAGGTAGTCTGTTGTTGTGAACACACAACAAATCAAACCATCCAGCCACATGAGCATACATGCATGCTCACACACACAGAAACACACATACTCTTCTTCCTCCCTCCTTGCACCGCGAGCGGTGAGTCATCCCTCTATTCACGTCACAGAGAGATGAGCGCACCCTGTGACAGGCCAGTTAGTAGCAGTCACATTGATCTATGTGGCACCTCTCAGCTCTTTGTTTCTCCTCTGATGGAGAGACTATGTATGCTTGCTCCCTATTAGGAAGGTTTACTCAGCTCATAATGGGGGGGGCAGTGTGGGAGCTCAGTCAGACAGGAGCAAGGAGAAGAGCCCCACTGTGAGCAAACTGTATGATGGCTTCCTGCCTGGCCTGCATCACTTTACATCACCGCTTTAGCTCCTCTATCATCTAAACCTGGATGCCTGAGGCTCATTGTCCTGTTGTTTTTCATGTATGTCACAAGACACAGTCAAAAGCTGCAAATAAGAAACATTCACAGTGAGATAGATACTAAGCACTAGTCTGTCTATACATGGGTCATTAGATATATGCACTTGCCTGCTGTGGCCTCTCAGGGTAGTAAACACTATTCATTCATAAAAATAATTTTAAAAAAAATGTTTTGCCCACATCTTTTATTTTTTGGTTATGAAATTAAATTGAAAATTTCAAAAGGAAAAACAAATGAGCAGCTGCGAGCTCAGAGAAATGTCAACTCACGGAGGGGTGTCCGTGGAACAAGCCGCGAACAAAGCAAATCATTTTCCGATCAGTGTTTTCCCGGGCAACTACATTTGATCATAATCGTTTACAATTACAGGCCCACAGCTCTACCTCCTACAACAACTCCAGCTGTCTCCCAATCACAATGTCAGTGACGTGATGGAGCCAGACTTCATTGTTGTTGTCACAAAGCCAACACACTCACCAACAATTGAGGAGAAGGAAATGACAGCCATCAGGACAAATATGTGTAACACATCTTACTCCAACTCCGCTGTTCTGCCCTCACTCCTCTACCAACACAGAGTAATTATACCATATGTCTGTTTTACAATATGATAGACTATCGGAGCACGGTTCATTTTATCATCTGTCAAATCAACAGGAAAAACAGATGAGAAAAAAAGCTATTGTTTTTTTTTTTTTCTTTTCTTTAATAGAATATGACATAAAATGTAGGGTTGGCACATTCTGTACTGTTGTCATAAAAAACAATGAGAAAATAACATCATAATTATTATTACAATACACATTCTTCCAAGCTACATTACATTGTCTATACTGGTATAATGGCTGGAAACATAAGGTGTAATTATGTCATTAAGCAACCAGGAAGCTATAAAGACGTAACGACCCTCGGGTTGTTTTACGTCAGAGCATCGTGACTAAAACATGAATGAATCAGTGTGAAGGTGATTTATGGAAATAAAGAGATTAAAAAATGTAATACTCTCTGTAATGATTAATAGCGTATGTTTCCTAGTTGCTATAATATTAGACGTCTTTATCTTGATCAGACTTGTTTACTTTCGCTTTTAGCTGCAATCACGTGGTCGGATGACAGTATTGCGGAGGCGACAATTAAAGACTTAAAAAAGCATCTTAATTACTGTAACTACATCGACATGCACAGTAATCTGAAGATCTCATTTGGTTTTTAGTACATTTTAGAGCTGGAAAAATTAGACACATTAATGTTGTTAACCAATGAAACACAGATGTAGAGTAAAGAGCTCTCCTATAGTTTGGCTTTGCATTTGTTTATATGTTGAGTTTATTAGATATTTTCCATTTTAACATTTAAGTCTCTGGGCTTTTCATAGACGTCAGTTATTCAAAACCAGCCACGTTTTTCCTTGAGAGTTTCAGCAGCTCTGTGAAGCCTGTAGCCAATAAAGTATTTGTCTTTGTGTCTTGCTGCACTGAAATTCACACACTGAATGTCTGTCTATTCTCGCTTTACTTACTATGAATACACGTTTCCTTCCTCATTTCACACTCTCTATACATATATTGAGGAAATGCATAAAATAATTTCATTCATCTTGTTGTTTTTGGGGGGAACTAGCAAATCTAAACCATATGTTTATATACGGTTCAACAGCATAAAAACAGATGCTGAAACCATGAGACCGACTAATGCCTTTTTAAAATGACATGGTGAGCGTGTGCTCTAATTTGTTTGTTTTTTCTGTCAAGATTAGAATCACACAGTTTGCGACAGAGAAGAAATTTACGATAGTTAATGACTGAACATGGGTCCAAATACATTTAGAAATGTATTACAGGTTTTATAAAATGTATGTTTTGTCGTCAGCTCTTACCTGTGATACACTGATACTGACCATCCTCTCGTCGAATAGTGAAGGCCTCACCTGGGTTTACCTGCACCAGGATTACCTGCGGAGAGACAAACAAACTGTTTATTTCACTGTTTAAGTTTCGACTGATTAAAAACGAAGCCCCTTCATCGTACGTGGACAACTGACGCTGCCCTGTGTAAACCACAGCTATAAAATATTTTTCCTCCAAAGCTCAAACAAAAGCAGCGGCGACACTCCCACGATAAAACACACAATAGTGTTTCAAATTACACAGACAGCGTTTGGTGTCTACACTGAAATCTGACAAAAATAGAACGGCAAAAATTCAATCCCATCTCTCGTTGAGAGCATCAAGTCCTGTAACCAGTTTCAAATATAAGCAGCAGACACAAAAAAAGCAGGTTTAACTTTCATAGCAATCAGACAAAAATCCATTAAAACAGGTAATTAGCCCCTTTTACACAGTAATTAAAGTTATCAGGCGTTAGATGCATTTTTTAACGATTGGAATTCATTTTTATCTTTCACCATTCACCGAGTTCATCGTGATTGTTGGAAATATCAGGTACACGCTGCTCCTCTCCACTGAGTCATGCTTCTTTTTGTTATTACGACAGACTTGAAGCGTCACATCTGAACAAGGAGAACAAGATGATGCTTCGTGGGGGGAAAAAAAAAAAAAAAGGTGCATTTTTGGCCGAAAAGGAAACTTTTCGAACTATTTTAATGTCTCTGACAACACCTCCTTTTCAGATAAACAGATGAACAAAAAGGACAGGATGACAAATCATTCATTCACTCGATCAACAGGTCGACTACACTAATAAAATCAACACACACACACACAGTATAAACCTCACCCTAAAAACACTGTCTACAATTCACCACTCTCTTAACTCATCCTTATAAATGCAGACAGATCGCACATTACCAGGTTTTTTTGTTGCCTGGCACTGTCGATGTGTGTGTATGTGTGTGTGGGCACTAGTTACCTCACTCTTGTGGAAGTCACTGTCATAGAATCTACACTCCCCTGGCAAAGGGCTTTGGCTGTGGTTCTCTTCAAGCACAGAAATCATCAGCACCTCCATCTCTGACACTGCTCCCATTCATGTGCTCAGCAGGGAGAGGAAAGAGCCCTTTGACTGCCACACGCAGAATCTCATATGTTCGTACACACCCACACAAGCGGCGTCAGCAGCAAGTGTGGATGATGATGATGATGAGGTGGGGGAGGTGTCTAGGTGGGGGCGGGGGTGTGTGCAGGGGCAAGGGAGGACTGATCAAATCAAAGTCTAAGTACTTCACAGTCGGGTGCATGTATATGTTTATTGTTCAACCTCCTTCTGGGGCAAGAAAATTTCTCTCTTTTACAATTTAACCTGAGTTATTTATCTGTTCACTGTTTATCTATTCATTGCATGTTAATGAAAATAAAAAAGGAAGGAAATCTTGCTTGCAAAAGATCTGACTGCTACTTACTGTTGCCCGCATTGCTTTTTTCTCATTCAGGCGTCGCTATTCACGCAGTCACAGAGAATGGAAAAGATGCTCCGGGGTCTATCAGACCCCCTCCACCACTTCACCCAACCCTCATGAGAAATCACATGACCTGCGATGCTAACATATCTGGCTGGGGCTGATCCTTTACACCCTCCACCTCCATCAACTCCTGCACAAAATCCAGGAAGGAACTGGCAAGAGGCGTGGAGTGCAGCGAGGGGCTGTGTAAGCAGATGGGGCTGAGTCTCTTTCTCTCTCTTGCGCTGGATGTAGCTTTCACACAAAGTGCGGCGTGAATCTCATCTCATCTCATGTTCGCTTCGCCTGCTTCAGCTTCATTTGCTCCATAGCGGCTTTCTCTGCAGCAGGCGGCTCGTTCAATCTATTCTCTAGTTCCAGTGCAGCCTCCCTACTGTCAGTATCCACAGCAACCCCTTCAACAAATAAGCCACAGCGATGTCCACGCCAAATCTTCAGAGAAGGGACTGAAACCTTATCAGCAGTGGCCACTCTCCGGAAAAAGGAGGCGGATGAACCCAGGAAAACAGAACCACAAAAAAAAAAAAAAAAAAAAAATGAGGAGGGACTTTGGGTGATGCCTCAGTTTGTTTCCTTCTTGCCTCTGTCACTTACTGTGTGCCAGCTCAGTTAATGCCTGCTGTGCTCCTTAATGTGGCTAATTTCAAAAGCATTCCTTCAGGGTGTGATCATCATGGCACAGCTGAGCCGGCAAAGGTGTAAGGGTTCCATAGCGTGGGGAGTCCTTTGTTCTGCCTTTTTTCACAACAACAACAACAATGGCGTGAGGGAGCTGAGCGACCCACGCAGCTTCTGAGGCTGACATACACGACTACGCTACAGTCCCTTTCCCTCCCTCCCTCGCCACCTTCTCTCCCTCCCCCTCACTCTCTCTCTCTCTCATTCACAGAGCGACATGCCATACACCCTCTCGTAATACTCCGATCGATGTGAGAGGAGATGAGGTTGTGGGAGTTCAATTGCAGAGCTCCAGCACTGGCGACAATTGCAGCCTGGAGTTCTGTGCCGTCTTCAAAGATCACAAAGCAGCCCACTGACAGCCAAAACAGAGACACCATTTGTACAGCGACACAATAAACAGGCCGTGTGCGTGCATTCACTGCTTCTGTAACATCTGTCCTCATTCATTTGAAGCGGATCTTTCCTTAAAGCGACAGTGTTGATCACTTGATCAGCGTGTGCCAAGTTAACAGAGACTCTGCGTCATTGATGCTGCTGCGCAAAGGACCACATGACAATCGTCAAAAAAAAAAAAAATTAAATAAATATATAGAGGCTGGTTTTGAGAAATTGGACAAATATAGATTAAATTCAGATGAATTGTAAGTAACAGTAACAAGGCGTTAAATTTTGTGCACTGATCATATCAACAACTTCCTATTTTACTGTTTTTTCCTAATGACACTGAAAGTGAGATCTGGATAGCACCCCCTTTGGACGGATTCACATCTTGCATTTGACCGAACATGAAATTTTTTAGACGTCTTCTTCCACCCCCAGGGGTGCAAAATAATTGAGAAATGCTTAAGTGAAAACAGCAACAATTAAGATAACACTCAGCCTCTGCAACCAAATAAACAAATACTAAATAAAATAAAACGGTTACCTATGATGCTGCTCTACCAAAAAAAAACAAACAAGAAAGCTGGTGCAGTGCAATTTACAAGAGCAAGCACCTCTTTAAAATTACTTGCTGCAATTCGTCCCATACAGACATTTACTGCAATGCATGAACTTCGAGGTTATTGTTTTCACTCATTTTTGTTGGTAATATTTCCTTTGTCATTTTCTGTTTTCTGAAAATTATTCATGAAATATTTATATATATATATATATATATATATATATATCTGTAAATGTTGGGAAATGAAATGACACAGTGATGAATTAACACATTTTTAGATTAGCTAACTTCCTCTTCCGAAAACCTGACTTGCCCGAAGCAACTGTTAGTCATTGTTACTGCAGCCCACCCCACCCAGCCTTGGGGGTGACAGTGAGACACACATTTACACAGCTTTAACACAATGCAAACACACACATATGGAGCAGCCACCACAAACCCAAGTGTATGATGACTTCATCTGGAAGTGGATAGACTCTGGAGCACGACAACGACACCACAAAGGTTACTTTTCACACACATGACTGAGCAATATTAGGTGCAGTGGTTGCCTGATCACATTCACAACCAAATGATCTTTCTTTTTTTTTTTTTTTTTTTATACAGAGCACTGTGTGAAGAAACCATATGCATTAAGGGAACAGGAGCAATGAAACTCAGATGCTGCCACCAATTTATAGAACTATATACCTCTCTTTCCCACCACTGTCAAGATTTACAGTCATGTAGGAGACTTATGCAAAGAGAGTGAGGATCAGTTAGCACACACTGTCACACAGGTGGCCACTGCTGTGTTTTATTACCCAGGAGAATGGGTCTCCTCTGTGCGTTCATGGCTGTTAGCTCTGACGTTTCTCGGCTCTTGGTGACTCAGAGTTCAGGTTTCTCACTATTTGTTCCTCTTAATTGTTTGCTGTGCGCTGATGTGACATAGCAGCTGGGGTGGTCAGGAAACAGGAGCCAAATGACACAGGGAAAATCCTGCCAGCGTCGGAACTAGCCAGGCACTAACGCACTCTCCCCGCAGCTGATGGCATACGCTTACGTGTGCAATGATAATTCAAGGCAATTTGATGATCCTCCACCCTCCAGATTCCCTGGGAAACGTTGCATGACAGAATGGCAGGATGGAAATAGACAGAGGGGAAAAAGTCCATCCAGGAGGTGTTAACGCTGTAGCACATCCTTGTAAATATTCATTATCTTCTTAGCAATATTAACCCACAGGAGATAACCTGCTATATACGTTTATTACAGCAACAGCAAAATGTTATCAAGGAAACAGTCGTACTTTGGTTGTATGGTTAGGATTATTGTCCTGATAATTTAGCAACATACAGAAAAAACAGAGCTTTTACTTTTGCCTGTTTTTGCTCTGGTCTTTGTTCTCTTTAAAACAGCCTAAAAAAAATAAAGATTGTGCCACCACTGTGCTGCACGGAGGAGCTGGTGTTTGATGGGTGATAGAATGAGATCTCCACCCCAGCTGAACTATTCATTATTGTTAAATCAGATCACATTATCTTTTGGCTCATGCCTCTGAAAAATTCACGTGAATTTCCAAATTCCAGGCATGTGGTCACGCGCTTTTCCTTTTTCTCTTCCGTCTGGCTCGTCCACCACAGAGCTCACACTTGTGAAGTGCTGTCCTGAGTGTACTGCTTCCAGGGCGATCTCCCTTCACAGCACTGTGTACTTCTGTCAGACTTGTCCTTGGCTTCAAGTTCAGCTTCCCGGTCAAGGTCTTTCCAGCTTGATCGCTGTGTTTGGTCTGTCAAACTGCTTTAGTTTTTTTTTTTTTTTTTTTAAATGATGAGATTTTATGCACCCCTCGTAGATTTCCAACACATTAAAATTCCTGTTTTACTCTTTTCCACAGCCTTATGTTTCTTCTCCCAAGTTTGTCTCCCTCCATCCAACCAGTGAGAATGAAGTAGCAGTAAAATACTAATGAGGCAATTACGATTTCAGATTTTATGTTTGAAATGAAGAGTACGGCTTTTTCATTTTAACGCAAAAGCCAATTAAGTGATTCTACTAAAGACTAATGTGAAATCTATTCTTATTTATTTAAACACCTTGAATTATTGTTTTGATAGTAAGAAAGTGTATACACTGTAAGAGAATATATAACATTGTAAAATAATAAATAAATCATAAACGTTGACATTTGATGTATTGACTCAGAGTTAGCTTTAGGCTTTGAGCATATATGCTGATCACCTGCAGCACTTGTTTCTTCTAGTACTAGATGTCAGAAGTGAACACTTATTGAGTGCTGCTGCCATCGATCGGCCGACTTACTTGATAAGATATGCAGTACTTGTGTCTGTTCTGTAAATTGGTGCAGTAATGGTATGGTTCGTCTCACTGGCTTGGAAGAAAGTGTCCTAAACACTGCTGAGTCACGCACTGTCCACCTCCTCACAATCGCTGACAAATGGTGGGCTCACCCCCATCTTCACAGATGATTCAGTGGCTGACCGGGGGAGACGAGCAGAGTGGGTTGCATTTTTGTCACAACATCTCAGGCCCCGTTGGCAACTTGTGAGGGGCACAGATCCAGGGCCCTGTCTCCTGTGTCTGGCTATAGCATACAAGGCCAGCACTAAAGATGGCTGGGTTGTGGAGTGAGATCTCACTATCCCACAGTAACATTAGCCCACGCATGGCAAGTAGCCACGAGCAGACCACACACTCATGGCCGTGCGCTCCCTGTTCAATTGGTGTTGTTACTATTTAACACGCACACACACACAAGTGAAACAAACAAGCAGCGTTCTGATTTTCAAATCTCAGCTCATGTCACAGAAGATTGATCGTTTAAATATGTATGAGTAGAAAAACTGTTTTGTTGGCTTGAAAGATTGCGCAATTAGATGTTTTCCGGGGGAACGTACAGTCCGTCAAGTTACAAAACACAGACCTAAAACCAATCAAAGTAGAGGAGCATAAAAACATAAGCAAGCGAGAGCAGGCACGCATGACACAGCAGGTCAAATGAAAAAAAAAAAAAAAAAGTAATGAACAAAATGGAAGAAAATATACATAAGCACCAGCACAGTCACAAACAGCTAAGTGCATAAGCCATTAGCTGAGCTTAAACATTGACAGAAACACACTAAATCATCTGTTACCAATTTAGCTATGAATCAAATGGCAAGAGTAGGAAAAACTTGGGAGGGAGAGAGGGGCTTAAATGGATTGAGCCAGTGAATCATAGTGTACCCAAAGTCATCTCTACAAAGGAATCATCTCAGGTAACGACCTCAAGAAAACAACTCCCTCTCTGACTCAGAATAATTGGTCCACCAGAGCGTTAATACCAAGAGAAACCAAGAACAAAGCATGAGGTGTCCTTGCAGCTTCCCCAACAAAAAGGTCAGAAACAGAGGGGTCAGCCATCGCTGTGAATCCTCTTCACTGTCACCACAGTCCCACCTCGCTCCATCAGGGCCCAGTCCCCTCCAGTGGTTCCTGCTCCTCACTCCGCAGCTGTCATGATATTTACACACCTTCTCAGACACACAACATGTATCAGCTACATCTTAGTCACAGCAATGCTCAGACAACCACCAGACAATCCTTGAAAAGCTCTGAGTCAAATAAATCAAAAATGGATTTATGGAAGGTTTTTGTTCTTGCATCACAGTTGATTAGGAGTCAGACACCATTAAATCAGTCACTCTAAATTCCCTGTGTTTTCTGAAAGCACAAAGCATTATAGTTAGTGCCAGTTTCCGATGAGAAAACTAATCTAACGTTAAAGGTTAATGCAATCAAAACCAAAGATACTGTGAAGAGGAGGAAGCTATATAAATATATATATATATATATATATATATATATATACACACACACATATATGAGAAATCTGATTTAAATGTCAAAAGATATGACCACGTCAATTTAGAACCAAATATCGATCAATAAACATGTCAAAATCCAAGTTAGGACAAATTACAACTAGTCTCCTTCTCCCGAGCCTCTCGTGTGTGTAATTGCGTATGACCCATCATTCTCTGATAAAAGCTGAGCTCATAACAGGAGCAATAAACCGTGTTTTTTTGTAGACACGCAGCCATATAACATTTTTTTTTTAAATGATGGTTACAGATGCACGATAATGACCCTGAATCAGCGATGCGTAATATTCGGTTCTGGCAGCATTTCAGTGAAAAGAAATCATCGGCCATTGTTCACTATTGGTGTGACAACATACAGTTATTTTTTTTTCTAATCCTTTAATACTAAGAGTGAAATATTTGTTATAGCGTTTTGCAGGTTCTACCAGCGATAATATTGGTTTGTAGCTACTGACATCAAATCAAATTTCATATCATGCATTTAATTGTAATCAATAGAAACTGAATAGAAATCAGTTGTTTTTGTATCTTATTATAGGTTGTGTACGTGAGTACTGATACGTCTGACGCAAACAGCCTAAATGCAAAAAATAAAATAAAAAAATAAAAGAATAAAAGCAACACAGACATCATGGGGTTACGCGATACCTGTTATTCTCCCTCACCGTGACACATTTAAGTAGATTTCAGTGATTGTGAACAAAAAGTGCTGAAATTGGTCTGAACAGCAGGATAGCGACAATGTAAACAAGGAAGGAACAACCACATTTTATTCCTTTAGCTCTCATAAAAAAAAAAAAAAAACCGTAAACACTGACATGGGACATGTTCAGATAATCAGGTAAGCTTTGTGGGAGGTGGAAAGGTAACTGAATTCCATGAGAACAACACCCTCACAGCCCAACGCGACCGGCAAAATTTGATCTCTACGTGAACAAAGACCGATTCAGGTGTGGGATTTTCCATTGTGGAAAATGACAAGATGGGTGGAAAGGCATGTTATTGGGTGGGTTAGCAGTGCTAATATTAGCAAGTCTTATCTGGATAAACTGCACAAGAGTGAGTGAGGAAATGACAGGAAAAAAAAAAAAGATATCACTGTAGGTTCAACGTAATCCCCCAGGAAGTCACAGAAACTTAAGCAAATCGAACTGATGACCATCAAAATGACAGGGAAATCACCCAGGCTTGTCACGGCCACTCAGTCTCACTCTGATTGTGACAGCAGACGATGGGGGATGTCAACCCTGTGCCCTGTTCCTGCTCAGCGAAGGCAGCGATCAAAACTGAGAGATATGTGGTTCATAACCAGGAGGCACCTGTTGCCTGTGAAACAAGCTCCATGAGAAACTGAAGTGATGGCAGCGAATCCGTTGGGTTTGTTTCAATACTTATGTGACTAACAGACATATGTGCATGTTTTGTTTAGTATCTGAAACAAGCACTGAAAGCTTCATGTTTCACAAGAGATAATGTAAATAATATGAGAAAACAGATGAGACAACCACCTAAAATGTTACCGTTTCAACGCATGTTACAAATTCACTACATCACAGATTATGTTCATGAATGGCACCGATATCACCAGCTGTGCAAAGCAGTGCAGGGTTCTGCACATAACTGTACAAATATTTCTCACATTTTCTACTCAACAAAGCCAACTCACTCTATTGTATCTTTGTTTTCCACATGGTTGGTTTTGCTGCATGAAGTCAAGCACACAACAGTTCAATGACTGCACACACCAACAACAGACTAAATATGCCAGAGGCACCACTTCAGAAAAAAAATCCCCTAACTGTAATTATGAGGCAGACTGCTAAAAGTCCATTTGGGCGTAATAGACTTGATGCAGCAAATGTGACTAATAGCAGAGAGACACGCAAGGGCAGAGGGTTGTGACTGTACCTGCTGGGGGCCATCCCCGTTGACCATGGCTGGGGGTGGTGGTGAAGCCAGGATTGGGAGTTCAGGGCTGAGAAGCTGGCCAGACTCCAGAGGTGGGGTGTGATCTGCCATGTCTCCCTCATTCACACCACTGAAGAGGTACTCCTGCAGCAGAGACACAGAGATCAAATGTACAAACGTATTGTGGCATCACTGTCTTGTCATTAGAGCTGAGCCAAGAACAACATTTACCCAGAATGACCAAGAGGAAGTTATGAAATTATGCAAACATTATGAGCACATACTTAAACTATATTTAAATCATACTGGGACTGATTTCATATTTACTAGATAAAATTGTGTGCCTGTAAAATTATGACTAACTATCTTCACTGTTTAAACACCAAAAATCATACATTTTTAAAAGTGTTTCTGTCTGTATTTTGTATAATACATTTAAAAGGTATAAAGGGATGCTACATATACATATCTTAATAAATTCATAATTATTTTAAAGATATCAGGGATGTGCGATGGGTCACATACATCTGCAATGTTCTTTTCTTTTACATTTATGATAATAAGATGTATATTTAGTGATTTAAAAACTTTTTTTAATTCACAAGACATCACGGACAAGGCAATTAAAGTCTAAATGTGCTGCTGTTTCCAGTAAACACACAGTGACAAAGTGAATTGCACTGAGTGGGAATTTGATGCTCATCATAATTAATTTCCAGACACATCCATTGTTTTTCCACCACCAGTCATTCACTGGCAGTGTTTTCTGGCACTGCAAGCCATTTGCTTACTCTGAAAGATTTTTTTTTTTCCCGATGGCATCGATGAGCAGCCAGGTTCAATTGAAGATCTAAACAGTCCTGATCACACACCCAAAGAGAGAATGTGTTCATCTCTGAGCTGTTACAAACCAAGATTATTGTATTAACAGCAATTAACACAGTGATATTCTCACATGGTGATGTAGTGCAATATGTCTATTACAATTTAAGCTATCAGCAAAGGCAGATCAACCAAGAGGGCTTATACATAATCTCATGTCAAGTCAAACCCTATGACAGTTCCCACAGAAGATACATTACCTTTTAAGACTCTGCAGTTAAAATGCAACAGTGCAACATTAAAGTGGGACAGAGGATCAGGACGAGGACTGACCAGTTGTAAAAATAAATAAATAAATAAACAAACTTGTGAGCATCACACATCTCATTCAGTCAGAAAACAACACAAGACCATGAGAGAAATGTAACATGTGTCCTTGAACCTAATTACAATCTAGCGCATGCGCTTCAGCCCTCGACAGTGATCTGGCTTATCTGTTAGCTTTAGCCCCTCCCCTCCTTAAGCTTAGACAACAAAGTCAGTTTACAGTGTGATGGTCAATGAACTGGATTTGAAGGAACTATTGCTGCAGTAGGGGACTGACATGAGATTAGCCCTGTATTACTAGCAGGCTTTAGGTGATGGCAGGCTCCTTCTGTGGTCATTAGGCCTCCATGTCAATCACTGTTATCACTCAGTGTATCACTATGAACCTTGTTATTGTTACTGGTTATTTTTTAAGGAGGGGGTTGTCTTGTCTCTGATAACAACAGCTTTTCCTTTCATTGACCTCTGACCACCCACCTTTTACGTGTGGGTAAAGCCCAGAGTAAATCTCTATTTTCACACAGGAAATGAGGACTTTTTTAAATCTTTCATTGTTTCCACCTGTGATGTCATTTCATTAGAGTGAATGTGTTATATTAAAGTGACTTGGTATATTCCAGTTAATCAAGTTCTTGGGAGTTCCCAGTGGAGGCTGCATTGGTGCCTTGTTACCTGCAGTGAAATATGAACTCATAATACTGGTACTTTCCCCTTTTGTTTTAAACTATGCTTGTTTGTGGGAAAATATGTCTATAAACTTGTCCATAAATCATTATTTTTGCAGCACAATAAACTTTGGTCGTATGGACATTGTTAGAACTGGCAACATCTGTTGTTGCCTTGAATTTACATCATATTTGACTGTGGCTTTGAGAGCAGTCGATAGGGACAGAGCAGCTGTTTCTCAGTTACAGTTTTGATGAAATCGTGGGGGAAAACACCCTGCAGAGGTAGAATAATAGACTAATCTCTACTTTGACTAAGACTTCTGCTTATTCCTCATTCTTAAGAATTAAAACACAGGATCACACATGATGATGATGATGATGCATAACCTTAAAGCCTCGTGTGTGTGTGTGTGTGTGTGTGTGTGTGTGTGTGTTTAAATTTAATGTGACAGTTTATCTGAAACACCTGGAGACATGATATCCTACGTTAGTCAGCTGGAACAGCTGCTTTTTTTTCCCCCATTCACTGCATCTACCTGCACTTAGCTTAACCCCCTGATACTTTACAACGCTGTTAGCAGCCAATTATGTTTTAGCATGTGACGCTTTTGATACTGAAGTCCACACAGTCACAGTTAAAATGTCAAATGTTCCTTGTTTGCCACAGTGAAGTTAACGAGCCAAACAGAGCTGTTTACTCTAGCTACAGGTGTGTGTGTGTGTGTGTGTGTGTGTGTGTGTACCGACAGACTGTCACCAACAGTAATGAGTTATTACCAGTAGTGCAGCTAATGTTACTCACTCAGTCAGTCAGTCGGCACAGCAGCAGCAGCAGCAGCAACAACAACAACAACAACAGCAACAACAGCAACAGCAGCAGCAACAACAGCAACAGCAGCAGCAGCAGCAGCAGCAGCAGTCTTGACTGACACGCCGATGCACAGTGATTATTCCTCTGCAGCAGCTCTTCTCCCACCTCCCGGGGAAAAAAAAACCGTCAGCGAGCACCGACGACTAGCTACTTTCTGCAACACCTGAGGCAGATAACTAGCTAGCTTCCTAGATAAACACAGCGCAAGGCAAAGTGTGACATGCTAGCGTTAGCTACCTAATGCTAATAGTTAGCGAGATGAAGATGTACTAATATAAACGACGATCGTTTACTAACTACACCTAAAACAAATAGAAGCGGCCAGCAAGCGACAGTGACGACGCCACGTAGCGATATCGTTCACCTATTCGCCAATTTTATCGAGATAACTTTCCATCCAACCCTGCTCCTCGCGTAAAAAGCAGGAATTTCGCCATCGCTTACAGAGCTCTCTGCGCATGCGCGTTAGAGGAAATCATGACGAATCCCAAATTCCAAGATCGAGGAAAAGACACATTTCTAACATTGTCTCATTTGGTTTGATTTAATTAATCTCGCGCGTGTGATTAATATTCGCTATAATTATAATAAACTTCATACGTTTTTTTTCCCTCTACCTGTTCATGACTTTAAGAAAGAATATAAAAAAAAAACCTTAAGGTTGACGTGTCTGTGATCGGTTCGTCCAGCGGGTCAGTCACAGAGGAGAAATATGTGCAATCTGCAGCAGAGCGAAGAAAACACAGAGCCGTCACAGAGCGAAGTTGTCGCACCCAGACTCAGACAGTGATGAGATACAAATGACACAATGATGAAACAGTGCCCAGCCTCTTGTTGAAAAATTTCCGGTCCACCTTAAAAAGCACCCTGTCGTCTTTACAGGGTACTATAGTATAGTTCATTCATTTTTACTGTGTCTCCTATAGGGAATACAATTACTATAAACTTCACTAAACTGTCTCTTAAAATAAAATTAAAAAACCCTACATTTCCCACAACAATCCCATTAAATATCCTAATGTCTTTATATATAATGTATGGGATCAAGTTAAAGGTAGAAAGTCTGGTGTCAGGACAGGCAGCATCACAAATAATGCATCAACTACAATCCAGATCTACAGTCTCCAATGTTCTGCAGCGTTAAAATCACCAAGCAACAATCTTAGAAGTCAGAAATAGTCATTAAACACACATATATGATGTAGACAGACATGAAAACAAGCAAAACAACTGTTATAGATTAAGAAAAATGTCATTTTTCAATGAAATGTTTTATTTTCACACACACACGCACACACACAGTAAATCTGCAGTATTTAAAGCTACTATTTATCTACCACAAGGTGAATATGAAATTGGAAAAGTATTTGAAACATTTCCTCCCAGTTTATTTTCCTATGCTCAGAAATAATACTTACCACTACATATGGTTTTTATTTTCAAAAGAAAGAAAAAAACACCCTGTCAAAATGTTTGGCACAAACAATGTGCAATGTGTCATATTGATGAAAGGAACAACGACCAGACCTTCAACAGCGTCACCTGCTGGACGTCATGAAGCAGTACATGTTGTTTCTGGCAAAAGTCAATGTAATTTAAGTAAATATAAGTTATGAAATCAAGGAAGATATGAGAAAATTAAATAAACCACCTAAGGGTTATTAGGTTATTATTTAAAAATATATAAAATGATTGTATTATATTTAAAAAAAAAATGCAAGAGAGATGCAGATGCAAAAGAGACATTCAGAGATATAAAAAGAGGATATGGGTAAAGATATATAGAGACATGAAAGTATACATATAAAAAACGTAATCAAAGTAGCCACCTGCATCTGTTGAATCGTTGAATCTGAGGAAAGATAAGAGAGCATATGTAAATAAAGATTTTTTTTTTATGTTTCTTTTTTTTTATGCCCAAATAAAGTGTAATATAGTGCAGTGTAGAATAAGTTACAAATAAATATGAGTGAATTTATATATATATATATATATAGATAGATAGATAGATAGATAGATAGACCCAAGGTGCAGACTGTGCAAAGATGCCCCTGAGACAGTCCAGCATATAATGGCAGGGTGCAAGATGCTAGCCGGGTCAGCGAACATGGAGAGGCACAACCAGGTAGCTGGAATAGTGTACAGCAACATCTGTACCCAGTCTGGAATAGAAGTACCCAAATCCCAATGAGCCGTGCCACAGAAGGTGGCTGAGAACAGCAGTGCCAAGGTTCTGTGGGACTTGTGGGACTGACAAACAGCTCCTGGCTAACCAACCGGGCATAGTGGTGGTGGACAAAGTGCAGAAGAAGGCAGTGGTGACAGATGTGGCAATACCAGCTGACGCCAACATCAGAAAGAAGGAACAAGAAAAGGTTGAAAAGTACCAAGGGCTGAAAGAACAGCTGGAACAGATGTGGAAGGTCAAGGCGAGTGTGGTCCCCGTGGTAGTAGGAGCACTCAGGGCAGTGACCCCCAAACTGGGAGAAGTGGCTCCAACAGATCCCAGGAACAACATCTGAAGCCTCAGTCCAGAAGAGCGCAGTCCTGGGACCAGCTACGATACTGCGCAGAACCCTCAAACTCCCAGGCCTCTGGTAGAGGACCCGAGCTTGAGAATAACACACACAGATACCACCCAGGAGGGTGAGAAGGAGATTTTTTGAAATACATATATATGACATAATTTACTATATCATTATTATTTTATTAAATAATAATAATAATAATAATAATAATAAAAACTGGAGACTTTAGTGTTTCATTGTCATTAAACAAGGAAATGAACACAGGCAATATTTTAACTTTCTAAACTCCCACATTCCGTGAACGCACCACAAGACTACAGGAAGTAAAGTAGGTTGAGTGTTTTCTGTTTCACTCGCTTGGTTGTAGCGATTAAAGCTAACTACCACAACAAGGTTCAACTAACGGTAACCGGTGTGAAGTGATGTCGCATCTGATCGCAGAAATGATTTCATCACCAGTTTGACTCGTCCGATATGTTGACTGACGGATGTTCGCTGTCACTGTGGATTAAAAAAACGACATCGCGGAAGAAACATTAGCTAAAAACAACAACAACAGCAACAACAACACAGCAAGGTAACGACAACAACAGTTTGAAAGCATCGGTGGTTTCCATTAGCAACAACGCTCCTGTCGCTAATTAGCTTAACGGTTGTTGTTTTTGTCGGTTACAACTGTTTTAGCCGTTAGTTAGCATGAATGCTAACTGTCTAACTTTTACGCGGTTAGCTTCGAGAGTCCTACAACGCAACACGCCTAGCTGCTTTTTTCTTTCTTTCTCTTAAGCTGTGGTTTGTTTTTAATTCCTGTGTGATTTGTCTACGTGAAGTGCTAAACATCTCACTTAAGTGTAGGTTGATGCTACTTGTCACTGAGATACAATCACTGTTTGTTATTGTTGGATTATAACAACAACTGACATGGAAAAACATGCACTTTTCTTAACATTGCTACATAATGTTAGTCATATTAAAATATATCAATCTAATAATCTCATTTGACCCAGTCTGACACGAGTTATAAGGACTATAACTAATGAAAAATTAAACATGAGTCTCTATTTAATACACAGGCCCAGGCAACCTATTGCAAATCTATTTGATGTGGTTTGATTTCACCACCATCATCCTGATGTAAAGTAATAAGGAGAGTGTGCTCCTGGCATATGTTTCAACCATTACTCTGGAAATATTGTGTCAGGCTGTAGATCGTGTTGAACAGAGCAAAGAAGATGTAGAGCTAACACAACCTGGACTTCATTCATTCTGTCAATAAACACAAGTTAATGGGTTTAGTTCAGTCAACAGGCATGCATGTTTTAATCTGTCTACCAGAAAAAAATGGCTCCGTGCCTGGTTCCTGTCTGTGCCCTCTGGATACGGTTGAGATATGGAAAACCTGGTGGATTATTCATCCACTCAGTGATTAACTTTACGTGTTTGTTGCTACAGATTTTTACATATTTCATTATTGCCTGTAGCTCAGCATTTGTATGAGCTGATTGACTGAAAACAGTGCTGAGGGAACATAAACACGTTAAAGGCCTTTTCTTATATTTCCAGCCCAGATGACTCACATTCACATTTGTTTGACTGTGTTTTCTGCTCGTTTCACAGCTCAGTAGCATGCTGGACGTGGGGAAGTGGCCAGTGTTTGCACTGCTTCCTCCTGAGGAACTGAGGCTCATCCGGCAGGCTTGTGTCTTTGGCAGCGCCGCGAATGAAGCCCTCTACGTTACAGTTAATGATGAGGTAACACATGGGGGCTTTAGATAAAAGCTGCTTTTAATCCTTTGTATATGTTAAGGTTTGTTTGCAGGACTTAATCTCCTTTCATAACAATGCATTGATTAGTTTGTAGTGTTTGGAAGTAGATAATAAAATGCTGCAGGCCGATCTCTTCTCTCACTCTGCTTGATACAAGATGCAGTTGCAAGTGTGAAGGATAAGCAGATAGAATGAGGCTATCTTTAGCTATACAGGCCTAATACCCCAACAAGCTCCATTTATCCTATGGGAAGGTGCAGAGCATGCCTCATCTTTCCACGCTTGCGTGTTTGTTCCTGTAGCTCAAACAGTTTGTGAGCAGTTGATTTTTTTTTTTTTTTTGTGTAAACAAAAGTATTTTCGGGTGGATTTCACCACCTCCTGAAACAAGGCTGTCAGACTGTGGCAGACAGGTTGGCTGCACATGTAATTTAATCTGGCTGTGAATGGCGCTGAAATGCAATAGAGCATTAATCAATTAACCAGTTGGTATTGAATTAATGGTTAGAATCTCTTTATTTTCTAACACTTTTTATAGTTTATAATCACAGTTTCCTCCCAGTTTATCAACACACCAAATATTTACTGAGGTGTCAGTATACATCAGTAAACCCTCGAGTTTATGCATCATTTATAAATATCAGGAGCATTTCAGCGCTGGTGTTTTGGTGTTCGCAGGTCTTCGCTCTGGGCACAAACTGCAGCGGCTGTTTAGGTCTCGGAGACCTTCAAAGCACCATTGAGCCACGTAGGATTGATGTCTTGTGTGGGAAGAAGATTGTGTCCCTGAGCTATGGAACGGGACCTCATGTTGTTATCGCCACTGCAGGTAATCCACTTCACAAAATGTTTATTTTTTATTAATTTTTTATGCCCTCGGGTAAATTTTCTCAGGAGGAAGAAGAAACGATATCACAAGATTCTGATGTGTAGAGTCCAGTTTTATGGTGGTCGTGTGTTTTTGCTACACAGACATTAGTAGTTTAAGTAGCTTAAAACATCAGCTGGAGGTATTTGTCTTGTACCCCAACATTTAACTTTAGCTGTTGCTCTTTTGCTATTTCATAGTAAATTAATTAATTGTACAATTTTGCATCAAAAATTCACCGTTAACCTTTTCATGAAACTCTTAAAGGTGCATCAAGTGTTTTCTGATCATCTGAAATAACTGTATACTCGAATACACTCTTTTTACAACTTTTACACTTTCATTTACTTGATTTGCTTGTGTCAGTTGCAGCTGAACCTGCTATAAATTATACAAAGTCGACTGCTTCCATTGAGAAAACATTAACCACTGTGACAACATGAATAAAGGTTTTCCTGCTGTCCTGCAGATGGAGAAGTGTTTGCTTGGGGTCACAATGGCTACAGCCAACTGGGCAACGGGACTACAAACCACGGCCTTACCCCTGCCCTGGTGTCCACCAACCTGCTCAGTAAGAGGGTGACGGAGGTGGCGTGTGGATCCCACCACACCATCGCCCTCACCACTGATGGAGAGGTAATTTCTACTCTGTTCACTCTTGCCTCAGGTTTTCAGTTTTCACTTTGGTTATTACAGTTTTCATCTCTGTGCTCAGGTTTATGCTTGGGGTTATAACAACTCGGGTCAAGTGGGTTCAGGCTCCACTGCCAACCAGCCAACGCCGCGCCGCGTCAGCAGCTGCCTGCAAAACAAAGTGGTGGTAAACATCGCCTGTGGTCAGCTCTGCTCAATGGCTGTTCTAGACAATGGAGAGGTAATGGGTCGCATCAGTCTGCAGATGTTTAAGTGAATCAGTGAATCAGTGCTCTCTGTCTCAATGCGTTGCTCTGAGCAGTTTTTTTTAAGGATGTTTGGGATTTTTTTTTTTAATGAAATATGCAGATTATTCAGAAGAAGTAGATCTTTGTAAACTATTTTCTTTGCCCTGATTTAATGCCCTCGTGCTCACAAAAGTTGCTGAGTTTTCTCCACTGAGGAGACACAATTTATATTCAATAAAAAAAAAAAAATAAATAAAAATCAATCAGTGCAAATGAACGGCTTATGCATTCAAAATGTTCACAGATGTTGTAAAAGAAGTGAAGAAAATAAATGTCAAACAGGAAGCAAATGCATTGAAAATCCTTGTGTGTATTTTGTCATCTGTTTGCAGATCTATGGTTGGGGATACAACTGTAACGGACAGCTGGGTTTAGGCAACAATGGAAATCAGCAGACGCCGTGCAGGATCGCTGCTCTGCAAGGTGTCAACGTCATCCAGGTAAGAGCTTAGAGACAGAGAGAGAGAAATAATCTTATTTTCTTCAGTTAACATTCAGATTAATTGGACTCTTCTATCTATACCCAGGTTGCCTGTGGATACGCGCATACGTTGGCACTTACAGATGAGGGTTTTGTTTACGCCTGGGGAGCCAACTCATACGGGCAGTTGGGAACAGGCAATAAGAGTAATCAAGCTCTCCCCACTCAAATAAACACAGACAAGGAGAGGTTAGTCTGTCTCAGCTGTGGTTGCTATTCTATGAAATGCAGTCTGAATTAGCAGTGACACTTTTAACCCCATAAGAGGTTAGTGTATCAGTGTGTCAGAGCAGCAGCAACAGACTCCAGAGAGACATAATACTCACTATGTTTCTGTTGTTTACAACATCAACACCATCTTTGCTACTGTATTAGACACATTCAACATATTGAAACATGCATGAGAACACTACACTGTGCATTGGTCATATTTCCAGATTTTAAATTGTTTTTGTTTTTTTTCACCAGGATGGTGGAGGTGGCTGCGTGTCACACCAGCCACACCTCAGCTGCCAAGACCCAGAGCGGGCAGGTTCTGATGTGGGGTCAGTGTCGAGGTCAAGCTGTGGCGAGCCCCCACCTCACCCACTTCAGCAGCACAGACGATGTGTTTGCGTGCTTCGCGACGCCTGCAGTTACGTGGCACCTCCTGTCAGTGGGTACGTTTGGTGGAAGAACATAAAGATTTGAACTGAATCCTCAGTAATAATAATAATTATTAAATATAATAATGGTTTGTTTTTGTCCTATGTGACATTGTGTCCGTTCTGAGGTCACCATAACAACACCTCTCAGGACATATGGGTCATAGGTACATTTCAGGAAGCTACGAAAACAGGAAGCTCTGTTTCCTGTTTATTACTTTGACCACCACTTCGCTTTAAACAATCAAACATTGACTCATTGTCCTTGTTTGTGCTGAGCTCAACCTGGTACATATGTTACTGTGAGATCTTGTATTTTTTTTTTTGTGCTCAGTTGTAAAGTTAATGAAGTAAATATATAAAATAACAAGCCATTAAAATAACCAGCAGTCATATAAGTGCAATATTTTTAGGTCATTACCTTTTCAATCTTTTCAAAATAGTGACTCCAGCTTTTCAATAAAACAATGCATAACACTTTTTTCATCAGATGGTGATGACTACCTGACTGTGGCTCAGTCTCTGAAGAAGGAGTTCGACAGCCCTGAGATTTCAGACCTGAAGTTCCTGGTTGATGGGAAGTGTATCCACGTTCACAAAGCTCTGCTGAAAATCAGGTACAGACAATTAAACCAAGACACTGCTAAGCTGCACTCACCCACACACAAAAGTCTTCATTTTACAGGGAAAAGGGGCATCTTCTGTGATTATGATTCTTACTTGTTGTAACTGAATCACTTCAGAGTTGATGTGATGATCGTTGATCCCGAGTAGAACCAATGTCTTCAGTTTGTCCTCTGATGTCGTCCCGCTGAGCTCTTTTTTATCTTTGCTTGACAGTGTTTTTATATATATATATATATATATATATATATATATATATATATATATATATATATATATTTCTCTTCACCAGAGCTGCTTCTGCATATTGACTTTCATTCTGGTCACATGAGTGATGACAATGCTTCATGTACACACACTTCAGGGGAACAGAAACAATCTTTGCAGACATGTGCAATTGTTTATTTTAGAAACATTATATTAAGATGGGAAAGTCATATACATATATATATATATTTTAAATTGTGCAGCTGTTCTGGTAGATAATGCGCTGATCTTCTTTCACATGTTTCATGATGAATCTAACATATGTGTGTTTATAAATACTTGCTGTGCAGTGATGTATGTATTCGAACACCATCTGTTACACAGTGTTTCCTCGTCTTTCCTGTTGCTGTCACAGGGAATTAAAGACAGACCAATCGTTTCCCGTTTTTCTTTTTATAACCACGCTCAGACACAAAGAATCTGCATTCCAGCCACTTGCTCTTTTGCACCGTCACTAGGAAGGAGCCAGACTGTCTGCCACATCAACCTTGGTGCACGCGTCCACGCGGATATGCAAATGATACATTTGAGATTCACTTTAAGAGGATAAAAGACTCAGTTGCTTTGGACAAAATGGTGCAGAGGCAGCGTTTTGAACCGGTAGATGTTAACAGTTACGGTGTGCAACTGTGCTAATCTCTATTTAAAATGCAAAGGACCATATAGAAAAATCCTGTGGGTTATAGTTGTTGGCAGAATGCCTCCACTTTGCCTCAGGATGTGTTTAATGGCTGAATCCACAGTAAATCCACAGTTAACAGCATGTGAATTTGTAAAAGAAAGATTAAATAATAATATTTTGATGCATTGTAACATTAATAATTGCAGCATAATTAAAAAAGCACACATATTTGTTAAAGGTTATCAAAGTTTGAGGGAAATGATGTAGCGACAACTGTGATTAAAATGAGTCAAACCGCGAACACAAATGATAATTAACGCGACATTTTAAGTGTCCAGTGTTTTGTCCAGTGTTTTATATTAAAGCTGAATTTTTTTTATTAATGATCCTTGTTTTGTGTCAGCAGACACTGTTTCCACTGATTTTCAAACAGGATGAAAATAAATTTGCGTTCTCTTGAAATGTACTTGAAGAGTCAGATTGAACATCGAGTCTCATTTATCTTCATTTTCATGAGGTGGTAATGCAATTTGCAGATTTCTCTGCTTTGTCTCACATACGTCATTGATAAAAACAAGAAGTAAATAAAAAAACCTTTGTTGGAGAACTGTGATTCATGTGAGTTAATATTTAATTCTCCTTGCCTCCGTAGGTGCGAACATTTCCGTGCTCTACTGAACGAAACGGATGAAGACGCCATAGAAGTCCACCAGTTCTCTTACTTGGTGTACAGAGCCTTCCTGGAGTATCTCTACACAGACACTATCAACCTGCCACCAGAGGATGCTATTGGTAAACACAGACATGAAGATGAACCACAGTCCTTTAAACACACGAGTCTTAATCACACACTGAACTGTGTTGTTGATGTTGTTGGTGTTGTCGTGTGTAGGTTTGTTAGATTTGGCCACTTTCTACCGAGAGACGAGGCTGAAGAGGTTGTGCCAGGAAACGATCAAGAGAGGCATCTCAGAGGAGAACGCCATTACTCTGCTCTCAGCTGCTGTCAAGTATGAGGCGCGGGTAAGCTTCTAGTCAGACACCATGATGGTGGAGGTGGTGATGGTGATGGGTGCCTTCACAGTAGCTAGTGAGTTTTACTCCTCAGCACTGACCAGACAGCTCTTCATTTTTAGGACCTGGAGGAGTTCTGCTTCAAGTTTTGCGTCAACCACCTTACGGCTGTGACGCAGACCCAGGCCTTTGCAGACATGGACCACGACCTGCTCAAGAACTTCATTAGCAAAGCCAGCCGTTACGGGGCCTTCAAAAACTGACTAGAGTGGTGCCCCTGTGGTGACGGACTGGACACGATGGGGTTTTAGCTCACTGAGGTCTCGAGAGTCGACCTTAGACCAAAGTAAACAAGAGGCTGATCGCTACTTCAAAGCCTCGTCACTAAGGATGTAAACACAGAAAAGACAAATGGTGTAAAGTTTCATCCTCCATGTGACACGTCTGTGTTACTGCCCCGAAACTTTGCCCAAAACCACACACGCTGGTTGCATGAGAGCTAAATACTCCACACGTTCCACTACAATCAGAGGCCAAATAGAAAGCTGTGCCTCTGTGGGTGTCTTTCCTTTGTTACTATGAAACAAACATGGCAGCGATGTGTTAGTGATGTGGTGGAAGGTCTTTCTTTGTACCTGCAACCAGCTCAGATGGTGCACCTCAGAATCCTACAAACAAAACAAGCAGGTGCAAGCAAATCAGTTTCTTTTTTTTTTCCCTTTTATCAGTAAAACAAATGATCAATACGTGAATCATGCTTTAATACATTATCTCTGATCAGTATTGACAGGAAATAATCAGCAGTAAACAGGTCAGCGATGAATTGACCTTTCACATTGTTCTGCTTTTTCTTTGAAGCCTTTATTCTCAAATATTTAGAATTGAGAAGTAATATTCAATGAAGAAACACATGCAAACTGTCGTTTTGTTTCACAAGACTGCAGCCATCAATGATAATATCAGTTCTCTCATATTAGTCGATATTACACGTTGCCACTTTGATAAATGTAGTTAATCACCTTTGCCACTTTGTCTTTTGTACCGACCTTCGGTTCACTCGCACTGTTGTAGACAGTTGTTTTGGCCTCTTCCGAAAAAGAAAGATAGACAACAGTGCAGTCAGTTGCACTTTATTGCGAGATAAGGACATCCTATTGCATGTTTACTCTTCAGATTAACCCTTTCTGTGCAGCTTTAAACAGTGTCTGACGCGCAAGAAAACTGATTCCTGTGGAGCCTGATGATGTTGATAATGTTACAGCTGATTTTTTTTTTTTTTGCAGCTGTTTCATTGCAGTTTGGTATGTTTACAAAAAAAATTTGGTTGTTCATTTTTTTTTTAAATGTCTAATATATTGGCAGCAAACATCTGGCTCTTTTTACTATTAAGTGTTTCTTTCTATCTCTCCCCTCTGGTGCACCTCATGGTAATTTAACTGTGCTAGCTCTTAGTTATAGTGAAAATGCCAACTGTGAACTGTTGAATATAGCCCAAGTCTCATTACAGCGCACGATCACAAGGTCTTTAAATATAGTCACCAGATAATTCAACATTAAATCGCTAAATCTGTCTGAATAGAACGTAACAGAATGCTTTCACTTTAACAAGCCAATTATTCTATTTTTTTTGAAACATTTTGATATTTACTAAAAAAAATGCCTGTGTGTGTTGTCATTTTGTAAGGAAAGTGCTGTGTGCCGCTAATGACGGCGCTAATTGTAACATTGGACAAACTGAAATTAAAATATATGAATAACTGCATAATTTGTTGTGTGTGTGTGTGTGTGTGTGTGTGTGTGTGTGTGTGTGTGTGTGTGTTCAGATGAAGAGAACCAAACCAAAAGATTTAATTAAGATTAAATAACAAACTATTGTACTCTGAGTTAAAAGCAAACCCACACTGCACACGTGCTTTTTACTCTTTTTTTTTTTTTTTTTTAAAAAGAAATATTAGCCTGTGTTACTAAATCAAGCAACAAAACTGCTAAATTAAGCGCCACTTAATGTTCCCTCCAGACATATAACTACTAAAGCCTGCTCATTATTTTTTTCCCACCTCATTCTTTTTGCATGCAACACTTCCTGCCAGTTCCTTCTAGATTTTCAGTGCAGGAACTCATGCAAAATTATTATTATTATTAGGTTTTTTCACTACCCCTAGATCTCGCATCTTGGGAAACTGAAGACTAAAACTAAAAAGTAAACTATAATATTTTATGTTTGATAATGAAAGTCCTCATCTTTTCTTTGACATTTCTCCATCTCAAGTTGAGTCACACTTTTTAAACGTGTGACTTGGTGAGCGTGTGAGGGTGCAGTGCTTCGGGGCACTGTTATGTATATTTTATTTTTGTGCTGCGGTGTTGGTGCAGCTGCTACACACTGTGGTTTTAACAGCTACTTCATTCTGTTAGTAGGTGTTTGTATCAAGAGATAAACTGACTTCCCTTGCCTGAACCTCTATAGAAAACAAAGTAAAAATCCCTTTTTTTATTTTTTCGTTGCCAACAAAGATGTACTTGATGTCAAAGTCTTCCTGCAAGAGGAAATTGCATGTTTGTATCCTGATGAGCAACTTAACAGCGTAATATCATGTAACTGTACTTGTAAAATACAGGGAATTACGAAGATGTGTCACAATAGCACGAGCACTATTTCTTCCTTTATTTATTTATTTTTGATAAAGTCAGAGAACAAAGTATCACACGTTGTATAGTACACTGAGCTCTAACAGACAGCTTGTTTGTGTGATGAAAGCCAGATCAGCAGCTCACAGACGATAATTCAGTTACTTGGTTCCAGGTCATGGTTACTCCCAAAACAAATGATGTTAAATTCATGTGTGTGTGTGTGTGTGTGTAGCTCTCTGTGATAAAGAGAACAGAAGACTGTTGGTCTGCTGATTTAGATAAAACATCTTTCACAATTTCACTAAACCTTCTTTTGGTGTTTACATTACACAAATAAAATAGACTTTACAATAAATGAAGTAAATCGTCTCTTTATGGGTGGGGGCTTTTTTTTTATTGTCTAATCAGGTAGGTAAGTTAATGTGTCATCAAATGGAAACGTAAAATAATACAATACACTCAACACACAACTTAAAAGAGTTTTACAGAGTAACGAGGAACTGCTCACAGCTGCCAATGGAAACTGGCACCGTTACCGGCACCACATACGAACCTGTGGTGCAACAATGACTAATAATGAACAAAGTCATGGAACAATGTGGTGACAGTGGAGATGATGGTGATTGACAAAAGGGGTATTTTGAAAGCTAAATTAGGATATATATCACATCACATATCTATGATGTGACCTGACAACTTCACTTTCACAAATTAACAATAATAAAAAAAAACAGTTTTATGTTTGTTTTCCCAGGAATTTAATCTGGACTAAAAAAATAAAATAAAATAAAACTCAAACTGAATTGATGCTTTAATCATCAGAGATCTTTGATTTAAAAAAACAAAAAACAAACACCAGTTGACATATATATATATATATATATATATATATATATATATATATATATATTTGACAACCTCAAAACTAAAATTGGGTCAGCGGTCTCACAGTTGACTTAGAGAATTAATGCACGTGTACATAGCAAAATTTTAATTATAAATTAAAGATGAAGTGAGAAAAGGAAAGCTATTTACAGATAGTGTTAAACACAACATCTTTTCATTAGAAAAATGAAACTTGTTTATGTCGGATTTTACTGAAGTAACAGATGCTACATCACCATGTACTGAACCAAATCCACAATCATTTATACAAATCCGTTACTACTATTATTTATAAGTGTTTTACTTGGTCCTGCTGGGAATGAGTCATTCACCACCCACACACACCTACCAACACACACACACGCCTCACGGTTTAACCCCTCAACAGCTAACGTGATAACAGATCAAACTTACTCAGACACGAGTGTGTTGGTGCTTGGGTTCTCCAGCGACTTTCTACAAATAAGTTGACACTTAATTGACATGTAGTTAAACGTGAAACGATTGGTAATGGTTAAGCTAACATTCAGTCACTTGTTCCACTGGGTAGAGGTGAGGATCTTTGTGGGTGGGGAGTGTTTGTTTTCACAAAGACGTTAAAACACCTTGAGATGATAAGCTAGTGAGGGGGAGGCTGCTGTCTCCACAACACCATCTTTTCCTCATATTTTTCAAATGCCAAGACTGTGTTTTAGGTTTGATTTAGTCATAAATTAGACCCACAAGCACAACTGAACTTTCCAAGAGCTGTATCCAAAGATACAGATAAGTTGTTACTGGCGTAGGTCATTCCAGCATGTGAAGAACAGTCTCTTCCTCTTTGTGCTTCAGGTCAATCAGATATAACGTCTCATATTTTTAGTCAGTCAGGACTTTTGTCTTCACTACCTGAAGAGTTTCTGCTCAAACACTGCTGTGGCCTCAGGGTCCACGTGTGGACTGCATTTTTCACGGGTTGTGCCTCTTGATTTGTTTTTTGTTTTTTTTCTTTTCTGTTTTGTAGTGCGGTCTCTGTTTCCAAGGTGAACATTAGAGAATTAGGTCGAAACCCTTTTGAGTAACAGCAAAACCGCCCGTGGTCCAGAATAACATCTTCTTGCCAAGCTTTTTTCTTTTTTTTTAAGCAGCTTTCATTTGAGCTGCTAATTTTTCACATTGCACTGATCAAACACAATGACTTTTGATGTTTTATGGTGCTTTGTGAGGAAGTGGTTTTAAACGATTAATCACATGTTTTTTTGTTTTTTTTTTAATCTAGTGAAGTCATCGTTGTATCTGAAACGGTGGAATCTGAATCCGTCCACTCTAACCACACTGGCTACTACTGACCATCATGACACAACATTATGTCACCTGCAGTCTTTCTTTCTCGTATATTATCTTCCTGAATATTTGAAAAGCCTCCAGTCTTGGCCTTGAGGGTGCCAGACTATTTCCTGGCATTGTGAGATATTTAACAGTCCAGGGATTTTCATGCACATGCTTTTGTTTAGCGACCACATACTTGCATGTGAAGAGCTTGTTTTTATGTGCTGGATGGAACTATTTTGCAATTCAAAGACAATGGTACAGGTTTTTCTATTTTCTTGAACATTTCACTTTAGCCTTGATGGTGTTTATTTTGTGGTGGACTGACAAAAGAGAGTCACACTGGCCATAAAACACCCACTGTCTCTTTCATTCCCTGCAAGATTTTCCTTCATTTGTTTGGCTATTGTTGGCCCCTCTGTGAAGTCAACATGAACCATCTTTGAATTAGTGTCACGTCACTGAACTAAAAGACACATGTTTGTGTTACTGGACTCTGATCCAAGCAATGGACTATTATTGTAACCAGTAAAAAGCAACACAAGAAGTTGTGAACAAACATGAACTACAGAGAGTTGATTTGGCAGGAAAACACGTGTTAGATGTGACCAACAGATGTTGGTTTAGTGATGAAAAAGTGGAGCAGGTAGCTGTACACACCTGAGCATTCACTCACTACAGTGTTCATAAAGAAACTGTGCTTTCACTTTCTAGTTGCCTGAAGCTAATTATTTATAAACTTCACATTCCTCCCTGCTAAGCTACTTCACTAGTGACAAAAGCCCCAGTGTTTTTTACTGACTGCCAACTCGAGAGTTTCTGTTAAAGGAGAAGTTGAATGCTAACTTCACAGAGCACTGAGAGAGAGAGAGAGCTGTGGGCATGGACTGACAAGGGGAGTTGAATAGAGAAAGCTCTCTGTTCTGCTTCATTTTCAATGTCCCTTCTAGAATAAAAAAAAAAAAAACACAGTTCCTCTATATGAGAACTGCTGCCCACCAGGGTGGTTGGCGACGACAAGACTGCCCAGTTTTCTCATACCTCCTGTTAGACCTGCAGAGGCAGTCACCTCAGGCAAGTGGAGGATTTCAGTGGCCTTCTCAGGCACTTTTGACTTTCTGTCCTTAGTGACCAGCTCCACTGATGAAGCGGTAGATGAAGGTAGAAATATTCTGATCCTCACAATAAAATAGCCACACAACAATGTTACTGAAGTGAAAGAAGTAAAAAAAAAACAAAAAGAAATGTTGAAATATTGTATCTATTATATAGTTAATGTGGAATATTACTTTAAAATAATCTTAATCTCTGTTTATTTACATTTATTTTAAATATGTATCCACGTATCAAAATCTGTAATAAAAGCTTTGATGAATTCCCTCACAAGTCATTGCTGTTTGGATTCATTAAAGTGTTTTAGAGCAAACAAAGGAGTAGGAGGAGTTGGAGTAGAGGCAGTGGGAGGAGTTACTATAGCAGCTCCACTCTAGTACAAGTACAAAAACTGTCTGCAGCACAGCACAAAGGAGACGTAGAAACTCTGTGTGAGTGTGTGTGATCCACGCTGAGCTAAATCCTCAAGGCTGTCAGAGAGAAGAAAATGCTGAGTGACTCAGCCAGTAAGTGAGGTGAGGAGTAAGTGGGGGGAGAGGAAACAGACCCACAGGACAAATACTGAAGCAACCTCACATTGTGACATGTAGGAACTGAAGTCCAGCTCCAGATCTGCTCCTGTATCAGAAGCCGTGTGGTTCGTGTTCAGGACCCTGTGAAGTGGAAAGCTAAGGACAAGTCTTCACTACTGAGGAGCTGAAAGGGACAAAAACACAGGACTGATTTTGGACAAAGACAAAGGATTACGCCATGAGGACACGTTCTGTCAAAACTGAATGTGGATATAGTCGCGTTTCTTTTGTGAACACAGCAGCTTGTGGTGTTTGGGGAGTTTCAGAGTGACAAGGAGACACATTTCTGTGACTGAAATATCTGAGTAAGTAAAAGCTCAGTCTTCAACTCGTGGGGTAAAGCCTGCTGGAGAGATAGGGCAGGGGGAGGGGAGGACACACCAGCCTGAATATCTGTTCTTGGGGAGGGGTCCTTTCAACATAAGGTAAACCCCAAACCCCAAAGTAACTCCATCAGGACATGACGGGGGAATCACGTGCAGGAGCCCTGGGAAGTAATCTTCATGTTAATGGCCTGAGTGTCTTTCAACGCAAAACGCTCTAAGACTGTTCTGTGCTTTTCCCTCCATTTGTGGTGAGTCCTTTCTTTACATAGCGACTACATAAAAGACATCCCAAATCCCTCCACTCTGTCACTCAGAATGATCAACACTACTGAATGCAACAGGACTGATGAGTTCAAATACCCTTTGTACAGCACTGTGTTTAGCATAGTGTTTGTAGTGGGACTGATCACCAATGTCGTGGCCATTTACATCTTCACTTGCTCTCTGAAGCTGAGGAATGAGACCACGACTTACATGATGAACTTGGTGGTGTCTGACCTGCTGTTTGTCTTCACGCTGCCTCTGAGGACTTTCTACTTCGTCAACAAGAACTGGCCGTTTGGAAATGGGTGGTGCAAGATCTCTGTCTCATTGTTCTATACCAACATGTACGGCAGTATTTTCTTCCTCACGTGCATTAGCGTGGATCGCTTTTTAGCCATCGTGTACCCTTTACGCTCAAGGACGCTCAGGACTAAACGTAATGCCAAGATAGTGTGTGCTGCTGTATGGGTTCTGGTGTTGTCAGCAAGTCTTCCCACTGGGTTTTTGTTAGACACCACCAACAAAAACAATACAGATGACTCAAATACTACTTACTGCTTTGAAAACTTTTCCTCCACACAGTGGAAATCTCATTTGTCCAAGGTGGTGATATTTGTAGAAACAGTGGGGTTCTTTATCCCGCTGCTCCTCAATGTGTTTTGTTCCATAATGGTGTTACACAAACTGCGTCGCCCCCAAACAATCAATCAAGACGCGAAGCTGAACAAGAAAAAGATTCTGCGAATGATAACTGTTCATCTCTCTATCTTTTGCTTTTGTTTCATCCCCTACAATGTAAACTTGGTTTTCTATGCCCTGATGCGTACTGGTGCTCTGAAAGGCTGCTTTGCACAGTCTGTGATCCGTAACATTTACCCCATAGCCCTCTGTATTGCTGTGTCCAACTGCTGCTTTGATCCAATTGTATACTACTTCACATCAGAGACCATTCAGAACTCCATCAGGAGGAAGTCTCAGGCCAACCGTGGGTATGATGTCAAGTTCTCCGAGGCCCTGCAGTCAGAATCCAGCTCAAACTTACAGTGCAGCCTGAGGAGTCTCAAAGCTAAAGTCTTCCACAATGAGTCGTCAGTCTGACGTTGCAGTTGGAGGGTTTCATGAAGCACCTGCCAAATAGTATCTGATCTTAATTTTCATCTCAGGGCAAATGTTTGGACTCTGCTCTGCAGTATTACTGCTACGTGATCCGTTGTTCACATCTGTGGATTTATTTTCTTTATTTATTAGTACTTATTAAGTTCTCTGGCTTGGAAACGGTGTTAGGCGCAATTATTCTGCCAGTGACCTGGAAGGGAATGTGATCACTGAACAACAGGACAGTTATACAGATACTGAACGCCGGTAAAACTGTATATTTCTATTATAAGCTGTTGTGCTAACTGTAGAACAGTATCTTTAAATTAACAACAACAAAAAAATATATATATCAAACTATAAAATGTACAGGGCTTTTTTTTTTTTTTTTTTTTATTTTTTTAAATTGTGAATATCAAATAGGTCACAGAAGTGCCTTTGTTGTTCTTGTGGCATTTCATCGTATACTGTATGTGTTAATTGCCATTAAATGCACTGACATGAATCTTTCTGATACTGCACTCATGCCACAGTGATGAATAAAAGTCACGTACTGTCTAAAACAAATTAAATCTTTTTTTGTTTGATTGTTTTTAAAATTAAGAGCATGCTCTTTGGTTTCGGGGAGAAACAGTAAAAATAATTCCTGTGTCTAACTCGTTTGCAAATAAGACGGAAAAGTGGAAGTAGAAGGTCTGAACGTATTGGCACGACTCCCATATAGAAGTGCGTTTCCTGTGTGGCAACTAGTGATGGAGAAGAAGAAGTAGTTATTAATGGAAGAGACAAAATCACATGGTTTTTTTTTTTTTCAGCCAAACCGTAAAAACATATGCCTCTAAATGTGTAGCAAGAACAGTGTTCATTTGACTGTCTACCACAGTCATTTGCTTTAACTTCAAGCCTAACTTAACCTACGAAAGAATACTATTTCATCATCCTGTTAAGTTTTTTTTTCTCGCTTACAAGGTCACGATGTTTTTAATATCATAACTGACAAGGCTGCTCTTTATGCATCAGAACAGTACGGTCTGCACAGCTTCAAAATAAATCAGCACATGCCTTTGATCAACAAAGTTATTACCATTAGCATTCCAACAGTCATGCTGCAGTATTAAAAAAAAGAGATTTCTAACACCCTTGTGTGTATAAAAAAAGGAACATCAAAGTAAAAAATTCTGTTCACAGCTTACTGGAAACACAGATGTGTGAATATTTTTATCCTGCTGTGAACAAATTTACAAGTGATATGGCATCAGTGAGGAGTCAGCGCAGCGTGAGAGTGAATAACAGAAAGCATATGGTGATCTGACTTTATTGACATAACCTGAAAGTCAGTCAGCGGTACTTTTATTCCCGTCCCACCCTTAACTCCGGTTATGAGGCCATGTGAGCGAGTCAAGGACGAGGCGAAGCATCGCAGGCTGTTTTGATAACAAACAAGAACAATCCCGAGACTGTGGCAGTTTCACATCATGTGCGCAGGTGCCGGCCATCTTGACATTTTCACAAGTCACCACAAACTCACAGAGTATTGCAAAGCAGGATGGATGAGACGCTACCACATGTTAACCATGACTAAACAGTGTGAATGAGTCACACTGTGTAGTTGTATTTGGTTCTTACAAACGTTATCAGTTTGCCAAGTGCTCTGCTTTTATTATCTGGACCAAAGGTGAGTCAGAGAAATAAAAAACTAAAACACATTTACAGATGATCCCAAAACTTCAGCTAAAAAGAATGAGTATTTCTACATTACTTGGGAAAATGAGCCAACACTACTTTCAGCATATTACAACTACTGATGATGCAACTGATTTAGTTTCCTGCTTGTTTTCCTCTTATGTTGCTTAGAACCTGAAGCTACATGTGTGTACACTCCAGTGTGATGGTGGTATAAGTACACTGTATCAGCAGGTCAGACCTATGTCACGTGAGCCCTGCAGACTCCTCTGAGTACAACGCACATATCTAATCAGCGTGACCTCTCCTTCCCGTCAGACTTGCAGGTTGAGAAAACACAGGCGCAGCGCTGCTTGTCATCACATACATTCTCTCCTGTGTTGCTCTGGTAATTTCAAATTCATCAAAGTGTTCTGGTTGTAAGGTGAAAAATCTCAAAATAATCCAAATCCAAATACTTTTATCTCCATTATTTTCTCAGATCGGCCCTTTAGGGATAGAAAATATCCTTGAATAGACCTCGAAGGTTACAGAACATAACACTAATGTTTTGTCTTTAAAGGCGTCTGTCAGTTTTAGTGGAGACAAAAACAAGCCTGGATGGAGCTTTTAACTCATAACTTTTAACTAGCTTTAGGTTCTTGTTCCCCTGTGGTAAATGCATCATGTTTTCATGTTTTCCCCAATGAACCTCTTAATGGCTGCTTTGAAGTTCTGTTGCTCCTGAGTGGCTGCAGAGCCTCTGGTGTGTTGAGAACTTGTGTCAGGAGTAATTTCTGTCGGGGCCATTGACAGGGACCTCAGTATGTGCAAAGGAAGTTGGGTGAAGTAGAGGGGTGAGACTGGGGGAGGCGGGGGGTTTGGAGTGGGGGCAAGGTCCTCATCCTCAGACCAACTCCACAACCCTGGATCACATGACAAGGGAAGCGCCTGTCCTTCTACATGCATCTGTCGGGGGGAGGGGGTCCCTGCAGGGGATAATCAACTAACCATTTTCCCTGCATGGCTCACAAGATAAATTTAGGAGGAAATAGCTGCTATTACACTAATGTGACATGGGTACATTTATATATTAGATGCACCACTTTCCCACAATTAAACCACAATCACATTTCTCATCAGTGGCATTTACAGTCCCACTTTGGTTTTGTGGTAAACAGGTATTTATTTTTGTTGTTGCTGTTGTTGTTCTATAAAAAAGTTTGCAACCCTTCAGGGTGTTTGCAAGACTACATTCCTGACTGAGAGGGAGAAGGCAATAAAAAAGCACACAATGCAGCAGACAGAACATTGTGTTAAGTAATCATTTGTCCGGATGTGGTTTTTGACAAAAAAAAAAAAGAAGGATCTTACTTGTTCTGGCACAACAGCCTCACTCACACAAAAAAATCAGAGGCAGCACTGAACTAATAACCAGCAGCGAAATGAGCTCAGTGTCTGCGAGGAGGGAGGTAAACTAAATAACTTCACCGACAGTCACATGTAATCCTCAACTCACTGTCGCCTCAGACCATAAACAGGCCTTATCAGGCCCTCAGGAGGGTGGATTTGACCAGATCAGCCCTCGGTTGCATAATATCTGTGGAATGAAACAGAAAGCATAAGCATCACGTTGATGATTCACTCCCTTTACTGGAGGGGAGAGATGTTTACAAAAAACATGTAAGGATAAGCGTGTAAAGTGTGCAAAGAACTTCTGAGAAGAACCAGGGAAGGTCACGGCTGTCTCATATGTTTAAACAATGTAGATGTGATGTGAAATTAGGACATTTCAGCTCCATATTCCAAAGAATTTGAGCACAGTGCCGCTCATTGTTCTACTCTTCATCATTACCCACATGAGTCTTTACCCTGAGGCAACAACATTGAGCGAGTTTCTACTGCACGCTTGTTGCTAGAGCATGTGTCATATTAGTTTATTAGCTAAAAACTTCCTATGGAAATTGCGTAACGATGGCAGAGTGATTCATGACAGGTTTACTCAAAATTTTAAAAAAAAGAGTTTGCTTTGCACTGATTTTTATCAATTAAAATTTTTTTTTAGCCTAAACATCCAACCTGTGTGTGTGCGTGTGTTTTTGGAGGGTATGAATAAAAAGAAAGTCATTGAAACAAATGGATGAAAGACTTTCAATTTTCTGGGAATTGTGTCCTCAGTTAATCAGGAAGTCACAAGTCTCTGCACGAAGTTGGATTTGTGGGAAGACGGGTTAACAGTTCAGACAGGATCTGCTGTGTGTATCCTGCTGTGAATTCCCATAATTCCACACTCATGTGCTGATACACACTGACACATACTGTTGCGCTTACGTCTTCAGGTTGACATGTTTATTTTTTGTAAACAGCCACATTCACTGTAACAGAAACAGCTTCAATCCACTGTACAAACATATACGATCTATGACATTAAATCAAACTTCTACGTTTAGTTTGACCCTGGCTGAATATAATATTACAGACTAATGAAGAAAGATAAAAAAACACACACTTTGATTTAGTTGTGTTCTACTTGATTTGGCATCAAGAGCTGTTCCTTTGGAGACTCCAGTGGGTTTGTACAATGTCCGACACAAAGTTTAGACACATTAATCCTCTGCTGTAGCTACAGCCTCTAACCAGAGGGGACAACCCACTGGTGTGACTGACTGTCTCATGGGAGTAAAGAAAGGTCGTGGTGTCAAAGCTCAGAGAAGCCACATGTCCTGCACTTCCTGTCAAAATCCTCATCAGAAAATAAAACTGAGAAAAAATGTTGCTTTACCATTGTAAAATGTCATTAAACTTCCAATACGCTGATGCAACTTTATTGAGTCATTTTTCAGGAAAAAAGGAACCGAGTTTCACATTGTTATATTTTATCAATTGTGAAATATAACAATGTCAAAAATCCACCATGTTTTTACGCAGCGGCTCCACCGACCACATGGCAGGATTAGTGATAACCCGGGGCCCCGTTAATACTGCAGCACAGACTCGTAAACAAATACCCCCTAGTTTCACTCCACTGCACAAGCACATGTAAAAGCTGACGCTTACAGGTCAGACTTTAGGTCAGCGTGTTCCTGATGAGGAATTTCCACAGACCACAAAACACTTCTCTTCTTCTACTTTTGCTAAATTCTGCAGAATCCAAAGTCTTTTTCTCTGCAGAAAACCACTGTTCCGTTCCACATTGAGGTTATGTATTCACCTCCTTGACACCAAACCACAGCTCTTAGTAACATTTAACCGTCTCCGTGTGTTTATTCTGTAAATTCCTGTTTCGTTTTTTTTTAAAGTGGGATTCACCCCCACACCACTCTGAAACTGAAATTCCTCCATATTCTTGAAGGTCAGGATTCTGAAGAGCAACACCTAATTTATTAAATCGCTCACCTCAGGGTGGGAATGACTCAGCTCTCAGATACAGCAGAGGTTATCTGCATCCGCCTAAAACAAATCATGCAATTAGCAGAGTGTAGCTGACAGATAAGAGCAAGATCATCTCAGTTCAGACGAAATACAAAGCTGCTTGAGGATGATAAACATTAAACGCGGTGTTTAATTATCACATATCAATTCTACTGCTTCACTTCAAAGAACAAAGTTTTTATTTCCACCACATACGACAGCACTAAAGTACGCATCAAAGATAAATGTATTTACCGGGAAATTCCAAATGATGTGAGTGACGTAAACCAGTAAGTCATCACTGATCACTCTGTCTTGTTTAAACTTGTTGCAGATCAATGAGATACAGAAAAAAAATTGTAGTGCATCATACGACAGTCAAGAGAGTCAAACTCATTTTTTATGAATTAATAAAACTTAACTTTTCCTCTCAACCAGTTCAAGCTTTTGTATGAAACATGTCATAAAACTCTTATAAGTCTTTACCTGATATTCTTTCACTTTCTAAAAAAGTTGCAGTTCCAGTGAAATTAAGTCAAACACGTATTAAAACCACAGCTCACCGTGTTACTTTTTATGGACACACAGATGCTTCACAGAGAAGTGAAAGAGAAAGAAATTTTAATACAGACTTAGATCAGGACACAGCATCACCAAAAGGATGCATGTTACTTCTAAAACACTTCAGCAGCTGATTTCAATGAGCAGCTACGAGGGGAAAGTTGAAACTATTGATCTATTAATAAAGGCTCGAAGGAAGGATAATAAAGGTGACAGGCCGGTAGAGCTCAGTTGGTTCTGTTTAGGTGAACTGGGCCATCATGAGACAACAAGTCTCCAATAATGGCAGATGTTTGAAACTGAAAATGGAACCGGTGACACATTGAGGAACTGCTCTGTAACACATTATACTGGGAACCAAATTTAACTTCTCCTGACCTTTTTTCAGTTGGAGCGACTGATGAATTGTAGTGTTCCACGACAAACCTGTGGCTTGGCCACACCAATCTCTATTGTCTGATACGCAGCAACAAAACACTGACGGCAGACAATGGAGGGTCACTGCAAAGGGCTCGAAATAATCATAACAATGACAGCTCCCATATTTATAGACGCAAAGAGAGACTCCAGACTTGCAGAGGCTAAGTGCTTTGTTAGTGACAGGAAGAGCTGCTCCCTGTGAAACACTTCTCTTCACCGGTTGAGTCATGGCAGCAGGTTTCATTGTCTTCACCGTGTGGTCGACAGCAGCTGTAAATGTCTTTAAAAACCACAGTTACAGTAAAGAAACTAATGACGCTGAATGTTTACACACAAACACACTCTCTCTCACACACACACACACAAGTGGGAAAAGTGTAAAACGTTTCCCACAGTTTGTTCTGAGTCTGAAAAGTGAAAGTGGTCAGACGGAGATCAGGGTCAACCTGCATCTGCAGCAGGTCTTCCTGTGTGAAGACTGGGGCTGTTCAGAAAGTAGGCCAAAACACACACACACACTCAGATAGAGAAGAGTAGCATCTGAGATTGTCACAAGCATTGATATTTCACCGGGGATGATGATGGTAGCCAAGGGGTTGAACTTTGACCACCATCCTCCAGACGCTAAATGAAAGAACCTTTGTGCATCATTTGATAAAAGAGGAAGTTGCTCGATTGTTTGTTATCAGGTCAGAAGGTCGAGCAGGAAGAAAATCAGTGAAGCACTGCAGATTTGCTCTCGATGCAACATCTGCGTGACTGAGCAGTAGAAGGCAGAGGATGTGAAGTGTCTTCAGATGAGTAAAGTGTCAAAGAGGAACAGAGACAGAGAGCGACAAACAGGAAACACTACATTAGTAAACGCTCGTTCCACAGATTTTTCAAGCGAGTGCTGCATCGCTGCCACAAAAGGTAAAACCAACACCAATGAGCAAATCTTCAGTTTCGCTCACGCTTTGTCAATGACAACCCACAGTGGTGAGGCTGAGAAGATGTTATCACCTCTCACTTCTCAGGTTCAGGTCCGAGGCCCTAGCTGTCTGTTTACACAAGATGTTCATCGTCATCTTCTGTGAGAAGTTTTGTTCTTCTCACATTTATAGCCATGGAGATACAACAGACACAACTTCACATCCTTCCTGCAAGAGGAATATCCTGTTCATCGACTTGTTTGCCACTATATATTTTCTAAAGTGCATAAAACTGTTCAGTCAGGGTTTTCTTTTTCTTGTTTCTTGTCCTGCACCTTTGACCCAGCAGTTTCAGGAACAATGACACTGTTTAATTCAAAGCAACAACCCTGAAATAAATCTAAGTCTTTCTGCAGTTTATAATGTTTTAGAGTTAAGTGTCAGAGAGGCCACAGTCTGAAGCTTTATGGTGTGATTTTTACTTCCCCTAGGATAAATTTATTCTTTTCTGTAATGGCAAACATAAAAAAGAAGATGATTTAACTGCTGGTTTATAATAAAAATACATTTACTGTAAAAAAAAAAAAAAAACACACACAAAAGGAAGCCAAAACCTGAATAATTGTTATAAAACAAAAGAGGTCATAACTCCGTTAGCATCATTTCCTGGTTTGCTATATTAGTGCCAGTGAGCGACACAGTTATTATTGTACTACCACTTCCAATAGTGAAACTATATGATTTAGATCATGTGTTTTTCACCTCCTCATCCACATCAGCTGTGTTTGTCGGCTGCTGCATAATAATTATTCATTAAGGGATAAAAACAGCGTTAAGCCAGCATTAAATTTAGATCAGACACATTGTAGTATGAGACGGTAATTAAAAACCTGCCCACGGCAGGAATTAGGGTTGGGCTTACAGTATTTTTTGACAACAATGTTCCTCATCAGAGTCTGAATAAGCTTTTGATTCTAAATTATAAAACCATGACATTTAAACTTGCTTCAGAAAAACCGTACAACACTATCAACGCTGTCAAGTCTATTACACACAGTGATGTGACAACACAACACAACCACATCTGTATCTTTCCTAAACATGGACATGGAGGTACAAGAGGAAATACAGTAAGAAATCATTTCTTACTGGCTGGAGTATGAACCCTGTAAGGGGGGTGGGTTCAGTGTAGCCTGGAGATAAGAGGCGAGCTGCAGCCCCGAGCTTCCTCACTAAAACACATCAGGGACAGATATCTGGCCGGCGGAGGTCTCCTCCTGTCAGCCAACGAGAAGTGTCTTGTTCTGGAGGAACGTCTTGTACTATGTGACTGTTGGTGAATCAGCATCATTATGGTTTTGTTGACTTCAGGCTTTGTATCTATATCCTGTTGTGTCCAAACTGTCACGGGCGAGGTTTTGGTTTTTGGCCTCGCCACTGTCACACCGAGTTAAACTATTGTCAGCTTTTATTTCACGCTATTAAGTTCTTAATTTGTAGGAACAAAGTGTAACAGGCTCTACTTGTTCTATCTTATTGTAAGGTCTTTAAATTCTTCAGGAAACCAACAACCTCATTCTCATATAAGCAGCCACAGATTTATCAGTGAACTGTCTTATCTGTCTTATCTGAACCAGAATGTGGCACCTCTCGCTCCTTCACACATCACATCAGTGTTTCCACCTCCACCTAGTGGCACATAACCGCCATTTACTGTAGGAAACAAGCAGCCTTGCCATCTCTCTTAATGTTAATGTTACCGGTGGCTGCATTTGTTTAGTCTACTTTTGAGAGGAAAAGGACGTCAAGAAGTGTGTGTCAGATCAAAACACAGTGACCCCTTGAAGACCCCGATGCTCTGGGTCTGATATTTCCTGCTTCCCCCCTGACAAACTAAACAGCAGCTTCCAGACGGCTTCAGTTTGCTGGGAATGCCACTGAATTACTGGTAATATGACCAGTTCACAACAGATGTTCAGATGAAATGAGACACATCTCAAGGATCTTTACGTTAAAAAACCTTTATATTTAAATATTTAGATTGTGTTTGTTTAGTGTGATCAAATCCATACAATCACATGAAATATAAACTTAACTGGATGTTTTGTAAACTTAGACATTCCCTGCAGAAACTTAGTGTTTAAAACCAATGTAAACATTAGTAAAGTCAGTCTGGTCATTGTGTGAACTGAGAGATGAACCTTTAGTGTCCTGATAACAGTTTTTCAACTTCATCTATCCAGTCACATGGAAATTCCTCCTCAAAGTCTCTGTAAAGAGAAAGGACACAGTACAAAAACTTTTAAATATAAACTAATCATAGACAAGCCTCTTATTTCTGTTATTCTGTTTTTGAACTTTTTCAAAGGTGAAACTAATAAACCAGTGTTACTTACGTGTCATCGTCATCAGAGCGCGGCTCCAGTCTCTCCTCGTCCACATCCACCTCCGGCTCAGGACCATCGGTGGCGTCACCCTGCGGCTCAGAGAGAGGCCCCGTCAACAAGTCGTCGCCTGTAAACACAAACCACAGACGGTTCTTTTACTGTAAATGATCTATTGTGTTAAAATGATGAAAACATCCTCTAATGTAAGTTTATTTCCCAAGCTCTACAGTAAAGATTCTTATGGATTTCGTCATTTGTTCAGACCTCCTCTGCTTATGACGAAGGTGCTGAACGCTCGGCTCAGCTTGGCTTTTTCCAACACACTCAGGAGCTTCTCAGGAGGATCTTTTTCCCATCGTCTCCTCTGTCTGCCTCCTTCTGCTTCCTCTGACACTCCTGAAAAAACAGGGACGCTATTCTAGTTTTTTTTTTTTTTTTTAAATATATTTTATATTTCAGCAAATAAGAATACGACCTGTGAGCAGCTGGCATTCTGGTGATGCTGATGCTGATGTTGCTGCTGATGATGATACTGATGCTGGTGCCATGCTGTCAGAGGAGAGGAGGCTGGCGTTGGCCAACACCTGCAGCACAGTGTCTGATGGTGCAGCCGCCCACTGCCTCCGACCGTGAGGCTCCCTGCTTTCACTGTGACCCTCAAATGACTCCAGGCCTGTAGTGCACGTTTATTTTGGACATTTTCTGTTGGATTTTCTAATTCCTGCAGTATATATACAGCACTATATCCTTTATTTTTTATGAACTTTGACGCAGACTCCTACCTTCAAATGTTGACGTTTTTATTAAACTCTTCTCTCCCAGAAGATTAGCCACCTTCTTCCCCTCTTCTCTGTTCCACTGACCCGTACGCCTCCCCTGTTCCTCCGTCTCTATCACCTGTAAGAGATTTAAAGCAGCTCACTAAAGCAAACACATAACACAAGTTCAGCGGCCACCTGAACTAACAGCAGCTTGCCAAAGGTCAGATTCCACGTCGGGTGACCACAGCTGGGGACGTTGTGTAAGAGGTTAAAAGTCTTGACAGTGTGTTGCTCTGATGAATGTGAAGCAATAAAATCACATCAGGTTCAACTTGTTTGAGTGAAAATTGCTGTGCAGGAGGTGAAGTGAGTTTTATTTTTTATTTTTTTTACCTGGGAGGGAAAATGTGAACGCAGGAGTTTAGAAACCCGGTGCGAGGTGAGGATGGTGTGCAGGGACGGTCGGTCTTTTGGGTTCGTCTTAAACATCTGCTTGATCAAATGCTGCAGCTCGTAGGGCAGGTGGTTGGGGAGTGGAGGGTACGAGCCCCGACACACCTTAAGGATCAGGCTCTTCCAGCTGGACGCCTGGAACTGGACATGAGACTGAGGTGTGAGGATCTTTGAGACAACAAACCGCACTGTAACATCTGATCCACAGAAAATACACAGAAGATAATGTAGCTCAGCTGAAGATACGAGACCTCCGTGATTTCACAACAATGATCTGCAGTGTCTGGCTGTGCAGTTAAGATCATAGCACAAAGTATCACATATAACGATTCACATAATCAAACAGAGAGAGAGAGAAAAGAAGTACCGGATGTCGCAGGGTGCAGAGCTCGTAGAGAACACAACCCAAAGACCACACATCACTGCAGATGAACACAAGAGATGTGGTTGTTCACCCACACCAGACATTTGAATGTACTAGAACAACTGAGGAGATAATGCAAGACTAGTTAGCCCACGCACAAGTTGCATAATTACCGATGGGCTGGAAACTATTCTGAGAACACAGACTGATGTGAGAAGAGCAATCAAAATGGCACTTCTGTTTTCAAACCAATACTGTCTCCGAACTGACTAACACTCAAACAAATAAAAACTGGGAAACAACTGAAGCAGAGATCAGATTTTGTAGTTAATTGAATTAAATAACTTGCTTGTCATCGTTTTAAACAACGGCAGTTTAGACCTGAATGAAAACTGATTGTGCTCATAACTGTGAAACAATAATGTAAAGAAAATAAAACATATAAGTATATCAGATCATATTTATGTTAGTAAATGTTCAACACAGATATGGGAATACAATAACACTGCACACATTAATGAACAATAGTCTCTGGGTAATGTACTATATATATATATATATATATATATATATACGCTTCAGTTTGATTTATTTGTATAGATTCTCTCTAATTATATCTATCCTGTTCTTGTGCTGCTGTAACGCTAAATTCGTGTGAATCAATGAACTTCATCTTATCTCATCTTATTGTAATTTCTCTGTAGAACAATGAGTGTGTGTGTGTGTGTATTTTTTTGCTTTATCCATTTAATACTTCCAGTTGCATTGACCCAATTTCCTCCCCACATGGTAGAATACCTCTTATTGTTGTACGGTTTGTTGTCCCAGATTTCTGGAGCCACATAATATGGAGTCCCAACATAAGTACGAGCAAATGCCTTCGAGCTGCAAAAAAATAAATAACGAAACCAGTGAGCGTTAAAACAGCAACAAAAAACGTGCATTAACCCCCCAAGAAAACCAAAACAAAACCAATTCTGTTCTTCTACCTGTTCAGGACACAAGCTGAGCCAAAGTCTCCGAGCTTCACTGTCCCGTTATCGGTCAGGAAAATGTTCTGGGTGAGTGAAACGACAAGAAGAGAAGTGATGATTTAACACAAAGCCGGAATAAGAGCAGCCGAGCGCGGCCAAATGACGACATTATGCATAAGTGGGAGATAACACTGTGATCTCCATCAGTAATTTCATCATTGTTCATTTCACTCTATAGCGCTGGCGCAGATGAGATTCTATCAACGTACGAACAAACCAATAAAGCAGAAATTATTGACATCACCACAGTGTTTGAAGCCTGTCCCGTGTGTGACATGTTCTTTTACTTTACAATAAAACAACATTAAAGCTGCACCTTAGACTTCAGATCTCTGTGCAGAACTCGTTTATCGTGGATGTGTTTTGCTCCTGAACACATTTGAACGAACCACCTCAAGATCTGCCAAAAAAATAAAAAATAAATAAATAAAATGATGATGATTCATGTGACATTAATTCTCTAAAGGCTAAAAAAACAGCTGTATTAAACCTACATCATCAACACTGAACTGTGTAGTTTTCTGTTGTCGGATCTTCTGGAGCAGGTCTCCACCGCCGCAGTACTCCATAACAATATACAGGAGGTCACCAGCTGAACAAACACAATCACGCTGCTTATTGTGCAATCTCAGTAATAATAACTGTATGTCACAAGAGTCCAAAGTGTCCCATAATAGGTTATAGAGGGAGCGTTGTGACGTGTGCGGATACCTTCGAATGCCTCCCTGAAGGCCACGATATTAGGATGTTTCATTCTGGACAGGAGGACGGCTTCTCGTCTCGAATTCTCCAATTTGGACTGAGTCTATAAAAATGCAAACACACGCGTGAATGAGTTTCCTATTAAGAACAAAAACAAACAGACTGTGTGTTTCTGAGCAGGCGTGGCAGCGGCTGACAGGGTTATTGGCACAGTACAAATAACATTTCCCCCCCAACACCCCCCAAAAACACTGTAAACACCAAGCGTGGATTCAAATATAGTCTGACAGAGCTGGTTCCTGGTTCGTATCTTTATCTACATATAAATATGTTTGCGGCAGCAGAATATACCATTTTAATACTCTATTGTTATTTTTATTATTATGATAATGATTTGTTTTATTATGAGTCCTGTTGTGGTGCACACATAAGCAAGTAAAGATCAAAACAAAAAGTAATGAAATGCCTCAAAATAAAAGCACAAACACAGTTTTATTGAGAATAAAGCTCCATCATCTTTGTTTGTTTTTTGGTTATTTTGTTTGTTGACATGTTTTTACCTTTGGCAGCTGGATTTCTTTAACCACATATTTCTCCTGACTGTTTTTTTTACTCTGGACTAACAAAGCTCGGCCAAAAGATCCTTCACCGATGACCTTCAGCAGTGAATATGTCTCCATGGAGCAGCTTTATTAAAAACACACAAACACACAGAGAGAAGACAACATGTGAGATTAAAAACAAACAAACAAAACATCCATCCAACCTTTAAAACCGCTACTTTATAATAAAATATATGATTTCAACGTCCAGCACCAACATTATGACATTTATATGAATGAAATTAAACAATAGAGCAACAGAAACCAACCTACCTGAGCTCGTGCTGTTTGTTTGAAAGCTACTTCCTCATTATTTTGTGACGTAAGAGCGCGGGCGCATCTGTACCGCGTTACGTCACCTCTAGATGGCGGTAGATCATAATAAGAGTTAAATCCTAAATCGAGACCCCGTCCCGGACTTCAAGGGGGGGAACTGAAAAAAAAAACGAGCCGGGTCAGAGTTTGTGTGAGGAGAAGATTGAGTTTGGCGACTTCACGTGAACATGAGAAGTGTTTTTTTTAATGTGATGTAACTTTAAAACCACGTGTCAGAGACAGGATTTGGTGAAGATGTGGTAAAAGTGCTGATTTGTCTGCAGTCGGTAAACAATAGCAGGAGGAGGAAATGTTGATAATTTCCTAACGATGATGAAGTAATTGCAAACTGTGACGAACATACCACAACTCTGATAATAAACGTGGAAGAAGAACACAATTGTCTAGCAGGAGGACATGGTGTCTCCTCAGAGCCCGGATAGCTCAGTCGGTAGAGCATCAGACTTTTAATCTGAGGGTCCAGGGTTCAAGTCCCTGTTCGGGCGGTAACTTTTTCTCTTCTTTCTGCAAAGTGGTTACAACAACACGCTAAAATTAAACTCTAAACAAATGCTTTTATTTCTGCAAAAGCTGAGTATCGCAACGTGTATCACGTATTCAATGTTTGGTAGAGTCCAGCCAGTCCAAGTAAAGAAGGAGGTTACTGATAGTTGATGCATGTTTTAGTCGGTTCAGTTGTGAAATACCAGCAAATGTCTATTTAGTGTTGTATATAAAATAGAAGTTAGAAATAGAAGTTCAGATACTCGACCAAAAAATTACTTTGGTAGAAGTTAAAGACACCGACTAAAATTATACTCAACTATATCCAGTATTTATTATACTTAAGTATGACAAGTAATTTATAAGTAAATGTATGTAAGTGTATAAAGTACAAGTGCATTTTAATAAAAACAGAAGAATATCATGAAGTTTATCCAGCACTTTAAAACATGAGCCTACAACAATCTTTATAGACAATGTCTTAAGTCTGAGTAAAATTGAGTAAAAGTAAAATTGCCACAATTAAATACTAGTAAGTAAAGTTTAACATCTAGTCTGGAGTTTTATCATATTTTTCTGTTTTTGTGCATTTTTTATGCCATTTCCTGTTTTATTTTGAAACTCACGTCTGATCTCATGTCACTTCCTGCTCCCATGTGTTTCCCTCCTGTTTAATTACCTGCACCTGCCCTAATGTGTCACACCTGTGTCCCATTACCTCCCTATTTAGTCTCTGTGTTCCCCTTCGTCTGTGCCAGTTCGTCTGATCAGTATCTGTGAGCAGTCCAGCCCTTTCCCCTCGTGTTACTCAGCCATAGTTTCTTTCTGTAGTTTCTGTTTTTTGACACTGCTTTTGCTTTGCCCCTTGGATAGCTCTGCCTGTTCTCGCTGCCACCCTGTGTACTGAACTACTGTTTGATTAAAAACATTGACTGTACGACTCTAGTGTTGAGTCCTACCTCGAGTCTGTTCCTAACATAAACTACAAATACTCTTAAAACATACTTAAGTACAGTAGTGAAGCATTAGTACTTGATACACTGATATTTATGCTCCTAATTTCTTAATCGGCTGACGAAATGTTCAGTTAAGTTAATCTGATTTTGATCATTGAATGAATTAATACTTAAACATATTTACAAACTCAAAGCAGAAGACATGACCTGGTTTGACCCATGAATCCAAAGCTTTCTATTCATATTCATATGATTTGAAAATTGAATTATGCAGGAAATGAAAGTCTTTAAAATGATGCTGATTGATTAAAACTTTCACGATTCCTTCATACTTTCACAAGGGAACAGCAGCGTTTGTAGACAGTCAGCACAAAGACAAGTGTGTGTGACTTTGTAGTTAAGAATCTGAATCATTAAACACGTCGGTAAACTCCTTTAATTTTCAGCAGAATTCCCATAACATCTTGTAAAGCATAAACCAAGTGTTTCATCCAAATGTCTGCAGAGTGAGTCCAAAATGTTTAATATTTGCCTCATTACGTTCTGTTTTTTTTTCTCTTTTTCTCCCTTCTTCCGTTTTCTGGCAGTGGTCTGGTTGAACATATCAGCAAGTAATCTTCCACATGAGGGAAATAAAGGCAATAAGGGGTAAATATTGGGCACGGTGCAACAGTTTGTCTACAGCGTCTGGATTATGCTGCACAAGCTGTTTTGGGGGGAAAATTAATGGGACTTTTTTACTTTTGCTTTTTCTTTCGAGCTGCAAAAAAAAAAGAGAAATCAGGGAATAAAAATGTAAAAATATTGTAAAATATACACTTTATTAACGAAAGAGCTGCATACATTTGTTTGACCTCTTACAGTATTTTTATGTTTTGTGTCTCACAGCTTCTGTGTCGTGATTTTAAACCCAAAATGTGTAAAGTTGAATAAAACAGTGTTCGGTTACAGAAGTGTTCACTCTGCTCGGTTCAGTACATGAGAAATCCTCACTCCAACGACGGCCTAATCATTAACTACTGGTTATTAAAGAGAAAGAGAGGAGTTTTTATCACATATTTTAATATAATGAATTTGTGAAGTGATTGTAAAATTACAACATGGCATCACCGTAGCTGATGTAGCTGATTTTTAATGTATAATCACAACATTTTCTTACTTTACGCTGCTTTAAAAAATGACATATGACTGATGTGAAGCAGCTGTGGGGCAATAAAAGATTTAAACAGAATCACAATAAGAAGAAAAGTCTCTAGTTGTTAAGTTTCTCTGTCCCGGATGATATAGACCTGGATGTGGACACATTTAATTGTTATTGTTTGAATTTATGTCAGTCTTAAAGACATCAAAACAAAAAAAAGATTACAGTATTCACATCATTTAAGTGCTGAAAGAGCAGAGAAACCAGAGGATGACAGGAGACTCTGAGGAACAACTGGACACTTGTGGCATTAAAAAATCTTGGTCTCTTGCCAATATTATTCCTAACAGAAGCTTATATTAAAAGCCATCAAACGGACAGTGGGAAATCCATTGTCAGGGAGGGGGTGAATATTTAAGTCCATTAGTGACCCATTAAAATCCAGAGGAAGATTTGATACTGAGGGGTTAAAGGTAATAAAATAATATGCAGGCAGGTCTATGAGTTACTGTTACAATATACCACAACAATATCTCATTACCCAGATGACACATTTTAGTGTGATTAAGACGGCGGTGTTAAATCCTCAAATGTATGCCCTGTGAGAAATTAGATAATGAAAACAGAAAACTAGGGAGAACGAGGATTTGTGTTGAGCATTGTGCTGCCGATATCGTAAACAAGCTCTTAGAGGTGGAAACATTAAAGTTACAGCCGCGCTTCTAAACTTCTGAATCACTGCCCACGTCTCCTAATTGTTCAGTGATTCGGTAATGAAGGAATGAATGAAGTGAAACGAAATGGCACCAGGCCGTTAAAGTCAAGACATCAGCGTTAATCTGTCGACTTGTGTGAGTGAAGCTGCTTTGTGGACGGTGAAGGTCACTTTGGGAAGTTTATCTGGACTTGAAGGCTCCACCTGAGCATCATAAATAAAATCTTTTATCACCGTCCCTAACCTCGAGCGCCTTGGTCGCCTTGTTCCTATTTTTCAGTTCATTGTCTTTGTTTATCCCTTGTAGGATAAGTCGACATCACCACCCTGGATGTTAGCAGCTGGGAGCTTCTAAAGCAGTTTCAGAAAACTTAACACGTATCAGCACGTATCAGATCTACAGGAAGTAGAAAAAAAAAAACACCTCGCAATGTGATTATCTGTTGCCTAATAATGTTCCAGTCAAAACTGCTTCAATCCTTCCTGGAATGCATCAAAGTCTGGAGCAGGTTTAAAGCCGGATGCTGGACCCGGATCTTCACAAAACGAACGCTTGCGATTATTGTGAGAATCAAACACATCAGCTTGTGATAAGTTGAAAGAAAGTTAGAAAATAAAACAAGATTACAGCACAATTGATGACTCGATACATTGAAGCTGCATTCATCAAATTTGGCCACAAAGAGGCAGGAGAACACAAAAACACATCAATTCATGGTGAAACACACTTTATATTCGCAAATTTTGTGATTTTTTTTTTTTTTTACCACATTACTGTAGTAGTCTCTGTGCTCATGTTACCAGAGATTACTATTGTGCTGCATCCCAGCAGGGATATGTATTTCTACAGAACCTCGTGTTGTATTTTTGGGGACATGAACCACAGGATTGTACCAACGAACATTACAACACAACCTGTGGTGAAGTCTCGTTGTACGTGTCTTAAAATACCACATGATCTACGTGTGCCACAGAAATACCAGAAAAAAATATCACAAGAACACAAAAGACAAGTTTCCTAAAAACTTTGGTTTGTGTAATTTCGTGCAGGGCAGGTAGTTTGTCAGAGCTTAATTGCGAAACATGTTGCAGCTTTAAAACCCTTTAAGACTGCGACGTATTTTTGACGTCTTTGCTTAATAGGAATTTCTCATTAAACGGTATCAATTGGCACAAACTGAGCTGACAGAAGCAGCGGTTTAAAATGTGGCCTGTCATTAAATGAGGATTAAAAGATCAATGCTGCATTTCCAATCACTGTTGCTCATGTTTGCTTGAAACTGTGGTGGCCACAGAGCTGTTTATGACTGATAAGATGTTGGGATTAAGTTTGTTAAAGACCTCCCAGAGGAGCTCAGCTGAGACAACATTTTGAGGATAGGTGACGCACGCTTCTTAAGATTAACATGACAGGAAAATGAGCCTAAAACTATTTTAAAGTGCATTAAAACAGCAGCAGGCTGGAAATCTGGTGCTCACAAGCTTCTGGTGAAGGATAAAAGAACGAGTGAGTTTCTCCTGGGAGGCTTGTGCACTGCAGAGGTTTGATAGGAGACTTTATTACACTGAACACTTGAACAGCACCTCTATGTTTTGATGATTTTTTTTGGATAGAAGTTGAAGAGAAGATGCTGGTCCTGCGTCTTCTCTGCATATACCATATATTATATTAATGTCCTGAAATATTTGCACCCTGCTGATTATCTCTTATGTTTCACCTCTTTGGGGATTTTATTTCCCCTCTAAATAAAGTGTGAAAGCTGTGAAGTTAGATTTTTTTTTTACTTCCGCTGGGAACACTCAGGGACTGTGCTCGACAGTGAGAGGAAACTGTGCCATCTGAACAAGCTGAGGGTTTTTTTTTCCTTTCCGACTGTGCCCAGAGGTATGATTTCACTTCTCTAGAAATTTGTGAGGCAATACTTTTTTTTTTTTTTTTTTGGTCTTTAGGATTTATAAAGTTGCTGTAGCCAGGTCTCACTCAAGCTTAGAAACTGTTTTGAGTTTGAAGAGGCTTCAAAACTTTACAGGCGACGCCCGCGTGCATCCTGTAGTTTTTTTTAACTGATGCTAACTGAACATAGGGAAGACATCCATGGGAGAAAAAATAACAAAGGCCTTTTTTCTTCTTCCTCCTTCCTGTCATCCCTCAGTGCCACAGTCGTCTGAGCAGGAAATAACCTGAAGGAGACGATGGGATGTTGTGATGGTGAATTCATCACTTCTCTATCCTGAAATATTGGCATCTGTTATTGATGAATTGTTCCAGACTTGTAGCCCACAGGTTTATTTAAATAGTGATGTCACTATTTGAGGTTAGTAGTAAATAGAAAACACCTGAGACTTTAAAACCAGAGGGCAGCACAGATGTAGACGTCTTCCCTGCATGTAGATGAATTACGAGCTTAGTTTTTCCTCTTTTGTTTCTCTTTTATAGCTCTGCAGAACAACGTTAAACCCCGTAGTTTGATCCAGCAAAGAATCAAATCCATTTGGTTTCAGGGTCTTGGTCTTGCACATGCAGTGTCACACCATCATGACACGTATCACCTTTCCTTTATATCTGCAACGACAGTTAAAAACATCTGCTGTTCTGGTATCAGCTGATTGTGCGTTAAACTCCGACTGTCGTCTGAACCAGAAGCCTAGAGACACAGAAAACACCTGCGTTGGTGTGTGGTGTTGTTATTAATGCAGAAGAGATTATAACATTTCATTTTTTTCATACTCACATTCTCCCAGTGTGGGGAATTATCTTTTTTTATGAGTTCAAACAAACTGTTAATTTAAAAAAAAAAAAAAAAACTAAACCAAAACAAAACCCTGTGAACCAGTATGATTGTTTCTCTGTTGGTGAACCAGTGAACCCTGAGTTGTAATCTGCTCATTTGTGTTTGTGTGAAGCTTTAACTAACAGTCTCTGCTGCTGCTGCTGATGCAGATTGTCTGCTGCATATTATCATCAATCCCTGTCTATTTATTCCTCTTCTGCTCACAGAAACATGCTGGTAATAGTCACAGTTCTTAAAGCAGACATATATATCGCTAATTGACACTTCTTTTAGACTTAAATCAATAAGACTGAGTGATTTCAAAGTTTCTGACCTAAACTGCTGTTCACTCCACTGCCAGTATATTCACTTTCATTATAGGCTATGTCAGACCACTACATAGCTACACAGGCTCTACCATGTCTCCCCATCATCACTGTGTCCTGCAGCAATATCAATTATACAATAACTTTATGGAGATTAGAATTATAAAAGCACAAAACCTTTTTAAAGTTGACTTACTCTTAAGGGCAATAATTATCTAGCTGGGTTATTGTCAGGAGGGAAAAATAATTAGAAATTAATTGATTTGGCAGTATCTAAGAGTCAAGGTGATATGGTGCTTTCCTCCTTTAAATAATCCCCGTTTCATCAATATTAAGAAGTTTCTGCATCGTTTGGGTATTTTCAATGAGATTTTAACTTCAGTAACATTCACTCGTCTCTGTTGATCCCCCCCTTGTGGTTTCTTCCCCTCATGGCATTGTGCTTCAAGGTTAAAGAAAATTAAAAAGAAAAGAAGAAGAAAAAAGAAAAAAACAAGAGAAAATTAAGGTTGTTTTGTATTCAACACGCAGCAACTTCAGTTGACCTTCCAAAAAAAAAAAAAAAAATCGAAGTCACTACATCTCTGAAAAGATAAACCAGCAGTAATCCTGCTGGACTTCACAAAACCTGAACCTTATCCTTATCCTTTTCACACATATTGTTATCAGTTATTTGGATTATTTAGTTTTAGTTTTATATTTCAAATGTGACACAACCTACAATGTTTTGTGTCAAATGTTGAAGTTGGTCCTAAAGGGTCAATTAACCCAAATAGTTTTAAAAGTTTTGATTTTATTTTTACAAGATTTGACACATCTTCTTCTACCCCAGTGCAGTAAAGACGTGATCCTCACATTGCCACATGTTTAACACATTATTTTTCAATGACAATCTTCTGCCTATGAGTTACATGAACACAGATTGAACGGTTTGCATTGTCAGTTTGAGATACAGGCCCCGATAGAAAGAGTCAACGCGGCAACTTGACCCCAATGTGTCAGCCTGTGGTGATGAGGCATCTGGTTGACGCGCTGTAACAATCACTGGTGATATCAATCAGCACGGTGGATCAAAGACCGAGAGGAGCCATGCTAACATATTAAACAGAGAAAGTACTGAGAAAGATTTCTCAAGTGAGTAAAGAAAGGTTGGTGCCGTGGAGGGTTGGTATTATCTGGAAGGGGGTTGGGGTGGGAGGGAGTGGAGCATTGTGAGAAAATGGGCATGCTAATGAGGGCCAAATATATGGAGAAGGGCTGCATCACAAATGAGTTGACTTTGTACACTTGGGCTTGGATGAATCTCTCAAGTGTTGTTTGTTAATCAAAGGAAGAAAAACAGGGGAGGGAAAAAAAATGACTAAAAATAGTAAGTGATGCAGCTCCTGCTACAGCTGTTGCTGGTAATTGCTACGAAAAGCTTAACTTTATTGTTATTCACACTATGGAGGCAGGGTGAAGAACTATGAGATACCCATTGACATTAAGCTGACGGATGCTACTCAATGTGTCAGGGTATGATTGCGTCTCTGAGGGCGCTGAGAGCTGAGCAACCTGATCAAAAGACAAATAATCTGACTGGAAGTCACGGGATTTAACTCATCAATAGCAGAGAAAAAGTTAAATTCACTCAACTGCTTTTCCTTATCCTCTTTATCGATTGCAGTCGGGAGGAAATAAAGGACTCCCACATGTAGCGAACACCACGGAGATCAAGAGGTCATGGGAAAAGCTTTTTAGGAATGTGAGCACAGGTCTGTTCACTTCACCTCAGGCTGAAACAAAAGCGAAGATCCAGAATTTCAATAAACATTTATTTACAAAAACGAAAACAACGACAAAGAGTAAACTGAAACTGTGAATACAAAATGTGTTCTATTATGATAAAATACATTATCATACACAACATATATTTTATGAATGTGTTAAATAAACTATGAGTAGAGTTTTTTTTTTTTTTGAAAAGGCTGAGTTGAGGAAGCAGGCAGCCAGTGTTGGATTGCTTTACGTCGTAGGGATTATTGCATTTCGGTTTGTGTTTAAGGCAAAGATGAGATATGAGGAGGAGACAGAAACACTTCACAGAACAATGAAGCAATATTACTTTTTCTCTTGATCACAGGCCACACTATCACATAAACATCAATGACCCCAAAGAGAGGAAGACGACTACCACATAAAAAGAGAATACTCTTTTTTCGTTTAAGAAATAAAATTATGTAACAATTTTACAAACAGGATTGGTCCATACATTTTTCATTTAAGAACAGCTTTTAGGAGAAGAACCAGTTTTCAAAGCCGTGTGTGTGTGCGTGCGTGCGTGTGTGTGTGCGTGCGTGTGTGTGTGTGTGTGTGTGTGTGTGTGCTGTATTGTGAAACAGTCCCTGCAGTTGTCAGATGAGTAGTGTCCCATGATGTGCAGAGCACCATAATGACTTGATGTCTTTGGTGCTTGATGTGCTGTAGTGTCTTAAGTCCGCAGAGACAGAGTCCTCTCCCTTTTGTCAAACCGCCTCAGGTCTCTGTCCGTCCTCTCGTCTCTATTCTCTCGCCTCTCATCTCTGATGCTGTCCTCAATACGGGTACTGCTTCTGCTTCTTCCCTGCGAAACAAGACAACCAGGTGCACAGCAGCATGGCGGCCGCCGCCCCCGCTCCCGTGCAGTAATACGCCCAGCCGATCTGGCACGAACCTGCGAACCAGGAAAGCAGAGAGAGATTCAGGATGATATGATATCTTCTCACACTTTAACTTTAACTACCGTCTCCAACAGCAGCGAGTGGATATCAGTGAAGTTTGGAGTGATAAGCTTTTGGCTGAAGGAACCGTTTCGTTTTTTGTTGAATTGGATTCGCTCAAACTGTTTTGCTGATGTTGGTGGAGCTTTGATGTTGTGTTGTGTTTGCAACATCTCTGGGCCATCATGTATAGACGGACAAGGCTCATACTTTTGTAACAAACACCTGACAACATTATAGAAAGGATTCCTACAGTAATTGTCTGTATTTTTTCCGTGAACAGTTCAGGTTAAACGAACATAAACCTACATTTTAATGTGTTGGTGTTAAAAGCAGCTTCGCATTTTTACTCAACCCACTACATTTCCCTCCCTCTCGAGAAATGCAGTTAGCGTTGTTGAAACAAATGCTCCGAATGTAGTTGAGGCTTATTTGCAAACAGACAGTGTGGTATGTAGCATCCATGCTCTCTCTCAGACTTGTGGGAACAAACACCAGCGGCAAAACAAAAAAAAATAAACGCAGAAATGAGCGAACGCAAATTAAAACTTAAATTGCCTGAATAAGAAGCATCGTCTATAATCCTCAAAGGAAATGATGAGCATTATTATTATTATTGTGATATGTGGATATGCAGCTGATTGTAAATTTGCAGACTATTACAGTGACCGTTAAGACTTGTCTTTATAAACATCACATCAAATTTTGGGAGCGCGTCTGATTGAATATAGTTATCTAATTAGGAGGCGGGTGGGAGGACGAGGAGGCGTCTCATTAACAAATCATTGCAGCTTCTTTCTCACCATGGAAACCTGATTCAACAGCTGGAGCTGAAAATACTTTTTTTTTCATTTTGTGTTGCATATTCCTTTCTGTGTCAGAGTCACACTTTATATGAAAATTAGCTTCCCCACTTTTCCTTATCGTGGTTATAGTGAAACTGTCGACACGATGTGGGTGAGTTTAATATGAAAAACATGTCAAGTTAAAGAAATGACCTGGATTTTTGATTTTTTTCTGCTTTCCCCCCACTGAACATACCTGCAATTAATGTGTCCTGCGGCTACGTTCAAGGTTATCTCTGAATTACTGAAGTACTGACTCCCCTCTTAGTGATTAATGAGCGAGTGTGTGAGGAGGAGGATGCAAAAAAAAGCCCGCCCCACGGGAGAAACATCACAGCGTCGTCGTGGCAGAAACACGAGAACGAGGTGAAACAACCGAAATAACGGTTTGAACCAGCGACTGTGATGAAACAAACACTCTGATGCAAACGCTCATTAACAATAATTCATACGAACTAAGAGTCTGTGCTTTCAAAGACACCATCACTTCATATTCAACATGATTACTTCTGATGACATTGTCTGAAATTTTAGGCTTTTTGGAATTTAAATCAGACAAACCACACCACGTGTTTAGATTTAGATGATGACACATCCATCTAATCTATCTGCTAACAATCTGTGTTATTAGCTCCATTAAAACTGAACTAACATTAATTATCTTTGCCTTGCTGGTGCTGGTGAGGACGAGGATGAAGACGGCGATGATCTTTCTGAATATTACATGATCTCTTCAGGTCCCACTGTCAGGTCAGAACCTTTCCCTGTGTAATTATGTGGTGTAATGAAAATCACACCCTACATCAGACCCCCTCCCTCCCTTCACCTCCCATCACCTCCATCCTCTAACTGTTTTGTTAACAACCTCTATCTTTTCATCCAGTCGGTGATGGATCCATCTTGTGCAGAAAAATAAGAATGAAAAGTGGAAGAAGCTCTATCACAGCCGACACTGATGTAAATTAAAAGTGAGAGCAAATCTTAAGTGTGACCTGATTACATCTCAGTCTGTGGGCTTGAACAGATTTATCAAATATCTATATTTATTATATACCTGTGACATTTGATTAGCATATTGTGAATTTTTTCTGTGCTGATCTGGTTTGGTATTAATAATAGTTGGAAAAAAATGTGATTATCAGCAAATAAAAGAGAAGCTGCAGTATAAATTGAACAGCTTTTCTACCTGTCTAGTGTCTCATATAGTGCGTGATAGAGTCTTGATAACACCGACAGAATACGGAGCATAAATCAAGCTCCTGCTCATATTTATATCTATAAAACTCTTCAGAAACTGACAGGAGCCGCAGCTTCTGTTGACCTTTTATCATACATTTTAAATGCCAAGGGATCATGTCTCTTCAGAGTATGAGTCTACCACATACTTGTGTCTGATGGCTCCTTTAAAAAAAAAAAAAAAAAAAAAAATCGAGGAATATCGAGAATATCGAGGATCAGATAAAAAAAAAGTTTCTTCTCAAGTTTCCAACTTTGTCAGATTTATCTGTTCTGGGAGCAGAACATTCAGGCAACACGAGACAAATTCACACAGTCAAGGTTGAAGCGTTGGTGTGTAAATTAGGTGCTGAGCTCAATATGTGTGTGTGTGTGTGTGTGTAGGAGATGAGGCCTTGCAGACATCTTACCTAGCTGAAACTGTTCTGAGCGGTTGTTGCAGGTCTGTTTCACTTCCTCGCTGTCCCATCCCAGTGGATAGAGAGCGCAGCCGGATCCTATGAGCAAACCTGAGGAGGAAGAAGACAAAGGTCAGTCAGTGAGGAGAAGTTGAGAAATACAACCAGACGTGGCTGAAAGCTGAAGGACAAACTCATCATCAAGGTGTCACTTTATTCAACTCCTGGAGGAAGGTCTACTTTGTTTTTTAAGACCTTGTCTCTGTTGGTTTTCATTATTTAAGAGTTAATGAGGAAGAAAAATGCAAAATTTCTTTTGTCGTTGCTGCATACAGATATCCGTTGAGGTGAAATGAATGCAAAATTAGTTTTTCCTGTGGTTTCTGTCTCATTGTTTTACTTATATTTTAATTAAAATGACCCAAAAAAAGACAATTAGCTGCTGCTCTCAGACAGAGTGACGGACGTGTGTGATCTTAATTTCTCCACCTTATCAAACGTCTCCAGCAGATACTGACAGAGCTGTGGCTCTGGCCTCACGTCTCTTTGTAAAAATGACACGGTGTGTGATTTTTTAATGCACCAAAACAAAGCGCCGCTGTGCCAACAGCTCATAAAACTGCTGTGAATGAACAACGAACATATGCAAATAGCTTGGCAATTTCTCACCAGCAGGAAAAAAAACAAGCATTTTTTGGTATGCAATAATTACTGTAAAACTCTGGAAAATCCTTGAGGGACTGCTTTATGTCAGTGATTAAAGAGACTTATGACTGTGCTTAAAGCTGCACACAGAGACAAGAGCAAAATCTAGTCAAGGCCATTACATTAAGGATTAATATCCTCAATATTTGCCTGTAGCCAGGTCCTGACAAGTTAGTCCCCAGATGCCAAGGCCTGTCTCTTGAAATTACCCCGTGGGGGCCCCTGGTAGGTGGCTCTGCCATCACATTAGCTTAATCCCCTCCGATGTGTCTGCCCCGCTATCAGTTTTGGGATGTGAGGATGGAAGCAGAGGAAGAGAAGGCAAGAAAGCTCTGCCTTCCAACCTGATTACCCCTGCCTTCCAGGACTGCCTTATTACATCTAGGCCAGATAACAAGCAAGAATTAATCCACATGCTAATGCAGATGGGCTAGACAAACTGGCTAACATGTGAGGTGGAGCTGGGAAAGTGAAGAAGACATCTGTGTTTTTTTTTTTTCTGTCTCCTCACCCAGTCACAGCCAAAAAAAGGACGACGAATGAATGTCATCGGCTCGGGTTCTGAGAGAAAATACTCGGGCTGATTATGGCACCAGTGCAAGAAAATCAATTCAGTGAAACTGCAGCTTGTTGATGAGAATGAGGGGCAAAGAAAAAAAAAAAAAAGGCTCTGACCAAGTGTGTGTCATTACAGCTCAGGATCAGAGGGGATCCAGGGATTTTCATACGTAACAACTCAGCCGTTTCTTCTTCAGGCCCTTAAGAGAACTTCAGACGAGATTCTGCCTCAGACCTAAAATTACTACCTTTAGTGAAGCAGTACAGCAAAAGGAGCATTTGATGTAAATCCCTGTACAAGCAGCTACTGTGGACCCCTGATGAATACAAAAAACAGCCGCTCTACTAGGTACAAAAATGCATTTAGGAATGACAGAGCGTACGCACTCAGAGTCGTTAAAAATCCCGTTATATAATGTTATTAAACATGTTTTGATTCAAATTTGTAACAGTAAAGACTGTAAAGCATGCCAGCATGATAATGTATTCATGATTAATATTTAACTAAATCAGAAATTCTCTTTCAAGTGTTGTGTAATGCAGAGAAGATACAGCGGCGTCTAATCAAATTGAATTTCCTCGCAGCGAAAAAAGGGAAGAAAACATGTTTTGTTTCACAAAGGGCATTGTTATTCTCTGTCTCCAGCCGGCTGCGAGATCTTCACCTGAATTAAGATTAATGGCGACGCTCAATCATAGTTTGATTAACACGTTCGGTTCAAACCTGCCGCTCTGTAGCGGAGCAGACACCTCAGAGGGGAGGAACAGTACAGAAACAGAAAGACTTCAGCGAATAGTTTCCACATCAGGTCAGATGACGACAAAGATGATGATGATGATGACAGTGAGAGTGGAAAAGCAGTCCAGAGGATACACGGGGAAGGAAAGACAAGAGCTGCGTTTCATTGTGAAACCACAATGGAAAAAATGTGGGTAAACTGCAGTGAAACGCTGCAGTGGATGAGATCAATGTGAGCTCTCACATGTCACCATGACACTGTAAAGACAAATAAAATGAAACCCTCAAATCACTGTGGGAGAAGGCGAAACAAAAGCAACATAAACACATCAACAAGGTGGAATTCATCCCGTATCATACGTGGTCCTACATCCTTCTTTTAGCTTTTTTATTTATTTGATTTATTTATTTTTTCCCAGGATGTTTAATTCCATCAAATCCCATCCTCCACACTCACTATGTGGGTTATTGAGAAGCAGAGGTAGGGAGGCTGGTGACTGGAGGATGTGGGAGAATGATTACTAAGAGTGAAAAACGTTCTTTGACATCATGTTTATGAGCCGAGCCGCTTGAAAGATGCGCGGACTTATGGGAGGAAACTACCTCAGGCTGTGATTCTCCACGCATGCTGCTGCAGACAGATACTTCCTGTCCTTCTTATTTCCTTAAGCTGACATCGAGTCGCACGCTCTGCACAAACAGATACTCTGAGATTTGTGTCATTTAACGTGTAGTTGTCAGCTACAAGCTCGACCTTTTCCCGTGACCTCACATCACAGACCGAACACGAAGAAAATGTTGGATTGTGTCATTGTGTTTTCTCTCCAAATAATTTCTTCTTGTGACCTTAAATCTAGAGTGCTTGAGAAAAAGCATGAGCGAGTGGACGCGCTGTACTTACAAGCACTAAACCACATGCTAGACTTGTCTAGATAAGATAAAACTTAATGATCCCCTCTGGAGGGAAACATTCACTGTAGCAGAAAACAGATGCAGCGGAGCAAAAACTTTAAAACCTTCACATTCTTCGTCCCACAGATTAAATTCCAAATCTTCCATCTTCTGTGATTTTTTTCTTCCCCACAGAAAGGTTCATTTCTCTCAAGAAGTGGCTGTTTTATTTATTTATTTTTTTTTTTTGTTGGGAGCAGATGGTCGTCTCGTGATGAAATCGTCGCAGGACACCACTAAGCTGCCATGAGGGAGGCTGGAGGTGGAAGTCACCGTCCACAGTCGGGGCGACTGTTTGCTTCCAAAATAACACATTTCCCCATCGGTCACATTCTCCCTCAGGTCAAACCTGTAAGACGCCTCTCAGCTTCCTGGGAGATGAGTAGAGGTTCAAGCGTCGCTCTATAAACACAGACCCTGCTTTTCTGCTTTTCACCAACAACCACTATTTTCTTTCTTTTTTTTTTCTTTTTTGTGTTTTTTTTTTTTCAATAAAACTCCCATTCTGGAGTCGTATTTCAGTTGCTATGGCAACCAGCTGATGCCTAATAGTCTCCTCTAGCAAAAGACGCGAAGACGAAGAGCGAAGGGTCGGAGAGATGGAGCCGTGGCGGATGTAAGAGGCCGGACAAGTTATTCACAGATTGAGTTTCAATTGATCTCCTCGCAGTCGTTATCAGAACGACTATCTGAGGCCTAATGGCTTCTCTGAAAGACTATTCTCTGAGCGGGGAGAGAGTTCACTTAAATGGACTTAAATACAATCAATCCAACATATCATTGTTCAATCCATAAAAATCTGCTCTAATATAGTGATCTCTCTTTCTGCGTATCTCATGCCTCAGATTTCATCATCGTGGTTGAGCTCACTTTTGAAATGGTTTAAAAAAAGAACACACAGAAGAAGCTTTATTCCATCAGAGCTGCACCATTGTTCCCAACCCATTCCTTTTTCTGTCAACGCTTTTTACCTGAAAGAAAAAAAAGAAAAAAAAAAACTGCCCCCCTTTTCATATCCTTCGCATTCTCTGATTTAGGGAGTGCTGATGCCTTTTGTCAAGCCTTCCTGCTCTCCGTCAAGAACCAAGGAATTTCTTTGCCCTCGTTCATGCCCCGAGACAATACTTATTCAAGGTTATCATTCAAAAGGCCAAAGAGGACAGAGGGAAAAGAGCTGCCGCTAAGCTGAAGAGAATTTCTGGTGGTGGCCGGGGGAATTGGAGTGGAGATGTGGCTGAATGGAGCGGCTTAATGTAAGACATTCCCATTTGGGCTCAGAGGATCATCTGAAAAAAAAAAAAAAAAAAAAAAAGGAGGCGGAGGAAAACGTAAGAGCAGCCACACCTGAGCTGGCAGAGCTGAGCGGCACATAAATAAAGACTTGATTTAAAAAAATGACAAAGAGGTCAGACACTTTCTATTCATTCTCACTGTGGTTTTCTTTTTTTTTTTATAATGTTGAGATCATTTTCCAGAGAAAAAAAAAAACACAATGTAATGAAAAAGAATCAATAAAATGGCTCATTACTCCAAATAAAGCCTGAAACAAGTTAGAACCATTATCGTACACAAGCAGCATCTTCTGCTTTCACTTTTATATAAAAGTCAGATTTTAAGACATAAAATTAGTATGATCACAAGAATAATTATGTTTCACAAAAAGGGAACAAAGCGAGTGAAATCTGTGTTCGATTAAAACTAAATGCACATTTCTTACGTGGTCACACAGACTCATTTATTTGATGAGTAAACAGATTTGCTTTGGTTCTAATTAAAACGACTTTGTTAACATGTTAATGTGCAGCTAACCTCATTGTCATTCTCTCACAGTGTTTGTGTCTGAGCCTCAATCAGAGGCAGCGACAGGTTCCCAGAGAAAACCCTGCGCCTGAAACAGGCTGCGACTTATCTGTCAACACACACACACACACACACACACACACACACACACACTCTCTCTCTCTCTCTCTCTCTGCTGCATGTTGAGGCATGTTTCCTGCTCTTTTCCGTTGAAACACAAACATGTACAGCTTACATGCCTGCATATTTTTCTGATTCTCTGTCATTCAGGTTGGATCGAAACAGTTGTTTATTTTTTTTTTTTTCACCACAGTGGCCTCCTCCTGCTCCTCCTGCTCCTCCTGCTCCTACTTCTTCTTGCGTGAGCGTTTTCAACGAGGTGTTTTTGTACAAGAGCGAGAAGATGTGGAGATTCAGTTGAGACGTTAGATTCTGGACCGATGAGACGGAGGATGAGGGGGATGTGAAGAAAGGGGGGATTTGTGAAGTAGGTGTGATATGTGATGTGCACGGTGAAGCATACCAACACACGCTGCTGCCAACTCCAGCATCATTTATCCTACAGTTTACAAAGCTGCATCAGGCTTGTTAAACACATCCGTCCTCAATTATCTTTTACTTTACTTTACTAAACACTTGTGTTGTGTGTTTTTCTGCACAAGATGTCTTTCTGGTCGAACAATATGTTTCCTCTCCACCGACTGCAGTTTGATTTAAGATACATTTCCAAGCGTGTGATGGATGACAGAGCTGGAAATCTAGGCTACAGTCTTTTTTTTGAGTCAGTTTCTCTCTGTGTGTGTTTTCTGGGTTTTTACAACTTGAATTTCAAACACACAACAGGAAATAGTGTCAGTGACCGAAACAGACTATTCGCCATGTGACAAACAAGCATCACGACATCTGACTTTTTATTCCGAGTGTGACCGACTGTGACAAATTCTTCCAACTTCCCTCTGGTTCTTGATACTTTTGCCCCAAGAAACGTTCAAACACCAAAGCTACAAACACTCTCTTTATCCCGTCGGCCTCCAAATGACTTCACAAGAGTCACTGTTCGCTCGTGTTCACGTCGGGTCAAACGTTTGTGTGTGTGTGTGTGTGTGTTTTCTTTTACTATTACAATTTTGGCTTCCAATGATTATGAAAAAAGTTTAAGTTATCTTACTTAACTTATTTACTTACTCGTGTAACAGACTGGTGGATGAGAGCGTCTACACGTCGACAGACATCACATCATCGTCTCTGGTTTAAAGTATTTTAGGAATTTAATCTTAGAATTAATCGCTATTGTTTTTTGGTTTTTTTTATCTTGTATTGCAGCCATTTTTGTGCTTTAGTCTATAATTGTAGAGTTGCTTCTAAATCCCAGTGCTGCTAACTTTAATAAGTTGTTGGTAAAAACAAAAGTAAAAGCTAAAAGGTACATCAAAGAGGAAGAGATAAGAAAAAGATGATGCAACGCAGACGGAGCATAACAAGGACGGAGCAAGCACATAAAGATTCAGGTTACAATAACTTTAAACCACAAAGGAGCAAAAAGTAATGCACAACACGTTGCAGGTTTGTTGGTGTGTGCCACTCTAACACTGTAACACTGTCCAGCCATCAGTCACTATCACTGGCCCTGGGCAGAAAGAGCAGCTTGTGTTATATTGATCTGGTCCAGTGCTTTTTCCTGCAGGCGTTCTGTCAAGAGCCGCCTTATCTAATCACAGCATTCATTCGTCACACAGTTTCCGACTGCAACCGGTAATTAATAAACACACCAATTACAAGTGCAAAATGAAGCTCTGCTTCATTAAGCAGTGGTAATGTATTAAGTTCAGGAGCGAAACATGGTGAATAAAATGTGTAAAAAGAAAAAGCTGGAGTTGTGGGATAAATTCGTAGCAAATAACTTTGAAAAGGGAACATCTTCTGGGTGTGTGGAGAGAATGAGCTTTTCACATGGGGGCGCAGATATTTTCTGTATGTCTCAGTCTTTCCAGCAACAAACCCACGCCTCCCTGCGACCTCAACCATGTCTCCTCTGATCTCACATTGCAAATTGGACATTCTTCCCCCTCCTTTCACTGCAGATGAGAAGTCAAATAACAAGCAGGCAAAAAAGAGAGAGAGAGAAAAAGGAAAGAATTCGGCAGCACCCTCTTGCTTTTCCAAAAAAAAAAAAAAAAGCTGCACAATTCGAACTTTCTCTTGTAAATGTAGTTGCTGCTGTGATTAACTACTGCTGAGAGCAGCACAAACAATAAATTCAGGCCACTGTATCTTAGAGGACAAAACACTACTGTCATGTTACGATCACCTGACTGCTAAAATGCTGCAATAGTATTAATTTGCCGCCTCAATTTTTCTACCAAAGTTAAAGGGAAGATTAGCTTTTGCAATATCTTGCAATATTTTAATGACTTGCAGCATTATCATTGTGAGGCTTGGTGGCAGGGTGGTGACAATAAGCTTCTTTACTTGCACATGACAAAGATAGAGTCAAAGCCAGCTTACAGCAGATTCTGGGCAACATTTTTTTTTTCAGCCTGATTTCTCTGAAATGTCAGTAATTCAAAAAGAAATATCAGGGTAAGTGGGTGGGGAACATGCTACAAAGGGCCGAGTAGATCTTCGACAAAACTGCTACACAAATGTCTATTAGTATGCTGGTCTGGAATTTCAATTTAGAAAGTGATGGCTGCTTTATCCATCAGAGAGGCGAGTGGAGTGAAGAAGAAACGTGTGAGGGGAACAACAAAGCCAAAGGGTATGGAAATCCTCCTCAGGGTTGGATCCACTTTATAGGGTCTCTACAAGTGCAGCTCGTCTAACTGGGTCATGTCTGATGTGTTGAGCAGCGCCCTCCTCCCTCTGACAGTCTGACAGAAAGGCATGACATCAGGCCACGTGTCCACGATGACAGCGTATAGTTCGACCTGCAGTGATGTAGGTAGGTCGGCCGTAATTAGCCTTTACAATGAGCTGTGAACATGCCAACGTAAGCCCCTGTGGGGGAGAAAGGGAAAAATCAAAGACGCTGCAATCTACACTTTTGTGTTTGTGTTAATAGCATCCAAATATGCAATGAATGTTTTAGTATCCACCACGTACACACTCAGCCAGACATCAAAATGCCTTCACTGACAGTACTGGGGCTCATCATGTGAGCAACTCCCTACTGCTAACACAAAGAGGCTCCTTTCAAAAGACAATGCAACGCTTCAGGGATCGAGGAAAAACTGACTCCCACTGCCAAGTGTACAAAGTACTCCATAGCTTATGTTTAAAGTGTTGGCTGCATTCACACAGTCCTCTGGGACACACACAAACTAACTTTACTGTGGATGGAGTTAAAGCAGCTTTACCTAATTCACAAAAATCAAATGTTCCCAAAACAAACTGGTCGCTACTTCTCCAAACATTTCATAATATATAACTGTAATAACTGTTCACACAGAGCAAATCTCTGGAGGACACGAGGTCCATTCAAGACTTTAATGGAACCACGATTTAACTGTTATACACATTCAAAACTGCAGATTCAAGTGAAACAGTTTGATAGACACAACTTTTTTTCACCAAAAAGATAGATAAATATCAAGCTGTAGCTGCTTAGCTAAGCAACAGCATGGATCTGACATTTTATACCTTCATCTTTGCAGAAATCTATCAGTCCCTACCTGTTTCCAATCTTCATGCTAAGCTAAGCTAACCACCTGTTGTCTATGTGCATGTTTTCAGGATGTCAACTCCCATGGGAAGATACTTGTTAAAAAAAAAAAAACTTTCGTACAGGTTAATAGATACAGGTTAGGTGACAATGACAAGAGTCTCTCCTCTTTCATCACATTCTGTTCTCGTGACACTGAAGAGCATTTCGTGAGAAAGGAAAGGAGACTAAATGAGAACACATTATGTAACATGTCAAGTAATCTGCGACGGTACAATAGGGTAATACAGTGGAGAGGTTGCACAGGACTGTGTGTGCTTTTGACATTTTGTATGATGCTGAATCAGTATTGTGATCGTATATAATCATATATTATGTGGTTTATTCTGTCTGCTCGAGGATGAAAAGCTGTTTCTGCATCAATGAGTCTACAGATTGAAACCAAACAGACGTCAAGAAAAAGCTATCAGTTCCATTTTATATTAAGATTTACCAACATCTTGTTTTGTTTTTTTCATGTTGAGAGTTGACACAGAGGTAAAGTGAAGTAGGTGATATTATATTCAGATAAATGCTAGTGATGAAACTGCTCCTCCGGTTGAAGACACATCATCTTGACAATGCTGCAGGGATTTCTCTGAACCCAAGGGGCTGTCTAATAAAATAAGATCTAGAATAATAAACTGTGGTGTCTTAATGTTGATTGTGTGGAAGAGATGTGACAGTGACACTTATTTATTTCTCTTTGGTTTTAGAAACGTCTGGTGTGGTATAACGAGACGAAATCCTGCTGATTATTTTTGCTTCTCACGCAGACCATTGGTTAAACATGACGACTTGGGTTTCTATCTTGACAGGACTATTTATTAAACCTTCATCTTGTTAAACAGTTCTTATTTTGTCAGTTAAGCCCCAAGGCAAACTGAATCTCACACGATGAGAAGATGAAGAAATAAAAAAACAGCTGGATGAGCGTGAACTCAGACACCCGTTGAGCACAAGCAGGTGGGCTGAGAATAAAACTGTTTATAAGTGTAATTATAGAGACTCCAGAAATACTCCTATAATTATCTGAAATAAACTGGTAGCTTTCCTTTATTTACTCCTGTGTCCGTTTAGGAAAATGTGATGTAAAGCATGAATGAACAATGGCGCCGTTATTCAGCCTGATGTGTTTCCAATCAGATGAAAACATTTTTAAAACCGGATGGTGCACCGGCCAGGTTGCTATTTTTTTCTTTTTAAATTTTTCTTTTTATTACGCTTCAGACAATACACCCAACACCTCTATTACACAACTGCTCTGCACAAACATATGGCTTCAATCAGGCTGCAGGCATTTGTGTCATAAGAGTCAGTGGATCGTATGAATCCAGACCACAGCAACGGAGCGAAGGACGAATGAAAATCAATAGTTCCCAGAGTCCTCGCAAAACTGCCTCTCACCCAAATGTTTCAAAGTGTGAGATGGAAGAAGAAAAAGAAATCCAATGAAAAACAGACGCAATAAGATGCAAGCACAATGGTTTTTTTTTTTTCTTTTCTTTTTCTTTTTTTTTTTTTTTTTAAATTATCAGACATTTCCTGCAGCAGTCAGGGTCGTCAGAGTGAATTTCCGCTTTTATTGCTTCGTTTTCATCTCACACGGGACCGACGGCGCAACATCAATTAGCTCCTCATCTCTGAGTTTTCTGAATAAGACATTAGGATGAGAAATTGATTGGATGCTACTCTGTTAAAGTCAAAAATTTAAGAGTTTGTCAGTAAACAAAGTCACTCCTCACCGACTCAACTGCCTCCAGTGTTACACAACAAACAACAACATGTCGCTACTAAGAAAGGAAGACACCACTGTAAGTCAAAAAATCCAGTTCAGTTTACGCTGGATTATTAACTCTGATTTCATTTAACTGCAGCAGCTAATTTACTTTTTAAAATCTCCCAAATTATGACCATGGAAGACTCACGTCGGGATTAAAATCATCAGCGATGAATTATTAACTATATCAATTATAAAAATGACTTCCAAACCTCAGGTTATATTAGATCCACACAGATATAGCTCGACATCAGTATTCATGAACATTAACGACTCTCTTCAGAAGCTTAAAAAGTGAGATAAAAACCTGAGTCTGCTGCACCGATGATGGATTAGAGATCAACTTTGTAGGATGAAACTGTGAAACTTCACAGCCAAATTAACTTTGTGTCTCTATAGCGCTCTCTGTGATAAGCCAGAGAAGCTCTCCTCTGGTACGATGTGCGTCCACAAAGGATCACATTCACTCGTCAAACAATACGTCTCCTGATTGAATCAACGTGCTCTGAAAAGAGCTCGTTCCTGCTCACAAATTATGACCGGATTGTCTGAAATCACAGGTCACGACTTGGGTAACCTCTTTTTTTTCTAAAGATGGACCTTTTTTTTTATTTAATGTTGATTACTGTAGCGCCGTTATGGTAACCTCACAGAGACTGAATGGCCTGCCAAGAGCCGTAGGGAATCAACCACTGGGCATTTCAGACCTAGTCAGTCTGATTGATTGAGCCATAAAGAGTTTGTCCGTGGGGCTAACAGGACTTGGATAAAAGATTAGGAGTCAGTTGAGTCTTGATTAATGTTCGAGGATATAACCTCTGGCCAGCGGTGTTGGGAGATTTATATAAACAAGGTCTAGGCAGAAATAATACGAACACTGAAGACGGCGAGGACAGAACAATCGCAGGGTATCCCCAGGACACGAGCCAAATTAAAGCAGATTTGTCACAACAATATAATGAGGCAAACACATGTGTCAACTAATAAATGAAGTAAGATGATGACACGAGTGACAAAGCAGAGATGAGCTTTAATTTAGCTTCTAATTTTTTTTTTTTTTTTGAGATTCTATAAATAAGAAAGAATGTGATGACAGTGGGAAAAAAAATTCCTCTACATATTTATGAAGGACCTTGTCTGCCCCACCCCCTGGACTTAGGCTGCCTGATTAGTATTCAGTGAATTCATTAAGACACAATTGCTGGTGTCTGGGAACATGGGAACTCTTGATGGAGCAGAGGTTGAGTTCAGCCCACTGGGTATCCCGACAGAAAAAATGCCCCATCCCCCCCCACAAAAAAAAAAACTGAAGGTCAACGTGTCCTTACTCTGCAACTGATCTGATGATCACAGGGAAACGGTGGTTAGAGGGGCGGTGGCGGTGGAGACGGAGGGGGGATAAGTGTTAAGATCTTTATTTGCACATGCAGTGTTGTCGCCACCTTGAAAACATCCACACTGACTCTGCTCCGTAAATGCAAGTCTTGACTTTTTTTTAGCCCGATTGTCCCCAAAGGCAATCATCAACAATTCATCACCCAGGAGGGAGTGTTGTTGTGCTGCGTTATAATATAGTGTTTCTCCTTGTAAGCTATAAAAAAATATAAATGAGATCAGACTTTGCAGCCCGCAGACCATCCATCCCTCAAATGTTGCACCCTCACGCCCTCTGCCTCCCCCTCCACTCCGCACCTCTCCAACTATTAAAATCAATGTTGAGATGAATGAACAGCAGGAACCAGGAAGACGTTGGCTAGAAAAAAGTCTTCCAGCTGCTCCAGTGGTTCATATGTTAGCGAGTCGAGTTTTGGTTACGTCCCTGCAAACCAGTGATGAATCATTCCTCTGGGAATCACTTACACTCTAGCCACTTTAATAAAAAAAAAAGAAAACAACCCCCCCCTCCCAAAAAAAAACTGTCCTGCATGAGAGGTTCACAATAATAAATCACAGACAAGGGCAAAATATTGCATACGGCCTCAGCACACAGTTAAACTCAGCTGGACTGCCACTCTGGTGTGTTTGTTCCCTCCTGCTGTTTTGCTGTTTTTCTTTGTCTTGAAGCAACAAATAAAAACCTTGTTGTTCCCGTCGCCTCATACCTTTGAAAATGAATTCAAATTATGTGAGAATTATTAAAACAGAAGCAAAAGCACATCCCCAGGGTTTAATATCACAAGTTCTTGCTCCTCAGTTTCACTTCAAGTGGTCTCTTGATGACTGAGGAAAGATCCTTTGCCTGCACCAGTTTTAAGGTGTTCACAATAAAACTAATTACCATTAAAAAAAAACCCACAAACACATGAAAACAAAAACAAGAGAATATTATGAGGAGCAGTGCTGGCACAGTGCGTCTCCTTGAGAGAAATCGGTGCCATATCCTGAAGCCTCTTTCTGTTTTCCATCACCACAATGAGGAAGAAAGACTTTGATCATCCACCGTATCTCACTCACCAAGAAGAACAGGAAAACAGAGACGGGGCATAAGATTTGGGGTTTTCACACAGGGGAATGCAGAGCTCAGGAAAATGAGGTGAACAGTCATGAAATGAAAAAAGTAGAAAACCTTCAGCAACTGCATCACATCTGACAGGAAACTTAGCTGCTGAGGAAGGTGTCAAAACAAAACAAATAGCTAAACCTTTTCTGACACTCAGCGTCCTCTCCACATTGTCACGACAAGAGAGGAAATTAAGTTGCAGGGAAAGAACATGCCAAGGATACATCACCAACATCAGGAATAATGCTGACGTCGGTGGCCATGGTGAAGTACATCAGTACACATCTGAGAATTTATTTATTTAACTTTTTTTTAATATATTTCTAGCCACTTTGTCCAGAGAAAAATTGAAATTCATGTTGTGCTACTTGTTCTTTTTCGTTTTGTCAAGAAGCCAAAAAGCTAAAATAAGTCCAGAGTACTCACTCTCTAAAGATACCCATTTCCTTTTTCCTTTCACAGCCTGGGCACATAAGCATAAAGGTGACAGTCAATAAAAACACCCAAGCAGCTCACTTTCATTTAGGAGTTCTTCAAAGTTCAGCCAACAGAGTTAAAAGAAAATACAAAAGAACAGAAGAGCAATCAGTGCTGCTGAAAAATGCACTTATGATGGAGAACGACTGATACGGCGGCAGCAGTAAGTACCATAAACACATCCGTGATGCATTCAAATGCAGGTCAAAAAGAGAAACATGCTTCTCTCATTTTTCTATTTGAAGTTATTTTCCAGGGGCAGGAGGAACAGATTATCTGTCACAGTGAAAGTATTTCAATATGTTTGGTCTAATAATTTGGTTAAAAGGAACCAATGTGCTACAGATTATGGAGATATGTTCATTAAAAAGGTTTAAGTTGCAGTGCAGGAGCAAGTGAACATTAGTCAACAGCAAAATCCCTTCATAAAAAAAAATTTAAAAAAAAGTTTTGTTTCAACAAATTATCCACAGTAACAAGAAATGCGGAAGATAAGCATTAACTATAAATCACAGTGCAACAGATGCTAAAGGAGGTAAAAAAAATGCAAAGAGAGATGTATGAGAAGTGTTTCAGAGGAAACTTAATGTGGTTTGTACTGTGATTCAATGTTTGAATAAGATCAGGGTCATCTAGTGAAGGTTTGAAGAACCCATTACTGCTGAGTGAGGCAACAGTGGGATTATTGATACCCGGAGGGTACAGATGGCACCGACATCCCTTGAGTTGTTCTGAAAAGGTCACAAAAAATACAGTCGAACCACCCCCACCCACTCACCCGCCCAGGCACTACCGCTGCTGCTGCTAACAGATTCCTCGGGCTGGTTTCCACTCGGGCTTTCTGAGTGCCGCACAATCGTTCTTTTCAAGTGTGTAACAGAAAGCACAAAGAGAAATTCCTTAAAAATGTCAAACAGCAGCAGACGTGACTCGTGGCGTCACTGATGAGATCGTGGCAAAGATGCGAGTCGAGATGGAAACTTGTGGCACTTTGGAGGAAAACAGATTAAATCAGAGATGTTTTGTTGAGATGTTAACATGACAGAAACAAAGAGGGGGAGAGATGTGATGTATTGAAGGATGTGAGTTTTTATGTCTGCGCTGAGAACAGATGAAAATGCTGTGCACATGGTGATTTAGTTTGAAGGTCATTTTTGACCCTTTCCACTCTCATCCTCTCATTCATTCGTCTCTGTCAAACTTCATGCGCTCATGTTCCTGTAGGTCTGTTGTTTGCATTGCAGCACACAGACTTTTCCATCCCTCACCGCCTTGTTTTGCTGCGTCTGTGTATTTCCTGCCACCATACGGCAGCGTCCTCCCAAGGCGCTGGCTCCTACACCAACACCATATGGCAGGTCCAAGTAGGCAGGCACCTCTCTGCAAGACTCTCACAGCGTCTCCACTCTCACCATGTTTCCTCCACTTCACCGCTTTCTTTCATGGGGCCTTATTATCACTAACTCTGATACCTAAGAACCCTTATACAAGGTCCTTAGACCTACAGAGTTTGAACATTAATGTAAAACCTTGTCATATTTTTCTTATTTTCAATATACATATAACAAATGAGATATAATGAGTTAATTAGTGGGCTTCAGAGGTATTGGTTAGCAGTATCATGGGACTAGAAACAACACGGAAGACCTAAGGGTCTGTGAAAACGTATCATAATCTTCTTCATATATGTTTTAAACTAAAAAGGGAAACTGTGCTTTTTCTTTTTTCCATACAGATGTGCAAACTTTATTAAACTGACAGTTTTTTTAATCAGCTCGTAGCCCTTTGAGCTAATGTCTGCTAATTATACTAACAAGACATATCGTATTAAGTTGCTTTGAGCAGTAATTTCTCCACTTTCTCCACAGGAAGTAGAGATTTCTCCACATCTCAGAGCCTAAGCAGTGAAATCCTCAGTGTGGCTCAGATTCACTCTGGGTCCAGGTCTACAGCCCCTGGTGTCCGTCGCAGACGTCTTCACCAGTGATTTCACCCCAGAGAGCAGCATTAAATCTAAACCAGCTACGTGTGGAGACATTTTGGTCCCCAGACGAAGCTGCACACAGACTGACAATGACGGATTGATAAGGAGAGAAATGCAGCTTTATACCCGATAAGAAAGAATAAAGAGGGATAATTGAAATTACTGGATGGAGCTTTAACTGATACATCACGAGGTCATTAAATATTTATTTTTCAGAAGGTATAAGGTAAAAGGTTTATAAAGCCTGAGTGTTACACCACCATGCAGTTTGAAACCATCCGCTGAGACTGGACTGAGCCTGACAGCTGGCAAACCAATCACTGAACTACGTGGAGGAGTTTAGATGATGCGACTCAAAATTTTTTTTACTGCCGCTTGTTGTCTTCTTTTTTAAACATATGAGAAAGCTGACAGTGATGACAAAATGTGTCTTTAACTGTTTGTATTGTTTGGAAATCGACCAATCGGAGCCAAGTGAGCATCGTGTTCATGCATTCAGCCACAGGGGGAGTTTATAGAGAAGATTGAGTGAAGCAGAGGCCTGTCAGTCAAATGTTGGACAGCGTGGGTGAAATTCCTGTCACACCACAATGAGCAAAGAGAAGTTTGTGGTCTGGCTACGCGACTCGACCAGTTTATTCCATAACACAGAAATTACAAGGTGCAGCGCTGCAGTATTTTGGTCAGTACATACTGAACTGTCGGACTGAAACTGTTATTGCACTTCATCTTGGCAACACATCATGTAAACTCTCCCATTAGTTCCCCAGCTTGGAAGTAGAGCTGTCCTCTGATTGGTTGGTGGGTGGTAGACATCTTTTCTTTATCCTGACAAATAACCTATTTCCCATTTTGGCACCTGCAGTGTTAAAATGAAACCAACTCGTAGAACGAAGTGTGAAACCAACTCTCGAGCCGCAAATAGATTTACCCATCTCCTCCTGCCAGACAGACACACAGACATGTGGAGTATGTGTTAGAAAGGGGGGAGATGAAACCTACAAACAGTGGGATCACACTTCAAGTGTGGAGTGTGCTACTTTCAACTAGAAGCTCATTTCAAATGTGAAGGTGTTACCACTGTATCCAGTGTTACTGTAAATATATCCCTGCCGCTACAATGAAGTAACAGTTGCACAACTCTGCAGAGAGGACTTTTATTCTGAAACAGCAGACACAGAAAGTGTAGTCACAAGGCGACGCCCCGGCCGAGGCCAGACAGAGAGACATAAAGGTGGATTTAACTGGCTGACATAAAGTTTGATAGATTTTTTTTTATTACATATTGATATTCATGCCAACCATCAGTATGCGTGTTTGCCACCCAGGTGCCCAGACTGGCCATCGGGCAGATAGCGACAAATCACGGGACAAATCCTGGTGAGTTGCCACATCACGCTGCCACAGACATAAACTGGGTTTGGCTCAATTTTGCGATGGGAATCTTCCATCTCTGAATTAAAGATACCATAAAAATGTTACAGTCCAATATTGTAATTTATTATCTAATTCATTTAGTCTGTCTTCACAAGACCCAACCGTATAGACGTCTGCAGTGAAGGAACATACATTAAAAGTGTTGTGCAGTAAGCGATACCAACGTGCAGACGTGAGGAGTAACACAGCCGTCAGCGCCACCCCTGACATCTGTGACTGATTACAAGTCGTAATGTGCCAGTGATAAATGTCTGAACATGAGGTGGTGATGAATTTGACACCGTTCCCTAAGGAACACAGACCTTCCATTACACGTCTTATTACTGTGTGTCCCTCCTGATGGCTTAATTGATCCTCATGGGCCAACAAAGAAAACCCTTCTCCACCCATCCAAAGATTATGATACCTGATAGGAGGAGAAAAAAACAACCACAGCAGCTTTTAACCCAACTAGCCCCTTGTTTAACATTTAATTACGCAGCTATGAGGTACCGAGCTTCTTGTAATATCTGGCGGCTGCTGGACCATGAAGGTGAACGCGGTGTTTTAACACACGCGTTAACTTTTCACTGGATACAACTTGTTTATCCTGAGCAGAGAAAACATGGAAATAAGGTTCTCTTGGTGTGACTGGCACGTCGTGCTGCCAGGGCTACTTCAGCTGTGGTGCGTGCTAAACTGAGCGCCTTCATGGATGAATTCAGTGAAGAAATGCAAAGCATGGAGGAGCAGCACTCCTTTCTGCCCACAGAGGTTGACCATGGCATATGCTGCTGCTTATTATTCCCTCTGTCTGCCTGTTTTCCATTGTATTTATAGCAGAGGGAACTTGATTTAGATCTACTCCATCTGGTGATTTGCTGTAGGGATGGGTGCCACTTCTTCCGCTCCTCTGTACCACCCCACACCCCAACACTCCTCCTCAATCCCCCCCACCTCTGTCTGCTTACTAGCCTTTATTTAAAGATGGTAAGTGAGATAACAGGGCGTCACTCTGCTCTCTCCATCTTTTCTCTCTGACACCAGCTGCTGCTGTGCGGTTTATGATGCTGGCTGGGAGGCACTGGGAAAAGGTGGAGGGCTGAGGGTGGGGGTGGGGTTTCTGGAGCCTGTGGAGGTGTAAAAAAAAATTCCTCCCACTTTCTGTGGTGGTATGCAAAGATTCCATGGGCGGTCTCCAGAGCCCCTTTCCTTCAACAACCCTCCCCCCTCAAGCCTCAGCTCCCATCAACCTTCAGCCGCCTCCTGAAAGGAAGGCAGGAAAAAAAAAAGTCGAGGTAACAGAGCTGAGCTTTGGGGGCACAGGGGAGGACGAGGCTGATTAAAAAGCATCTTTACCATCTCACTTCTACGTCTAAAATCTCCCTTGTTTTTACCTCAATATGTGGATGTGCAGGGATTTTAGTAGATTTGTGCCTTGAATGGACCAAGTGTAGGTCGCAGTTTCTTTCATTTCACGGAAATGCACGCCACATGAAATGTAGGGCAGAATAACTGAGCTGCCAGGAGATGATTTTTTTCATCTAATGAAGTCTCCAAATTCTGCTACACAAGAACCAACAACAGGAGAAAAAAACCATAACAAATTATATTATTAGTATATTCCTGAACATTTCATCAGCACAGATATGGGCTTATTCCCACCGTAATTCCATTTTAGTGGCTTTAATAATACCTCTAAATGTGAAAGAAAGTCAGCTAGTAATGTGATTGTCTACCCATGACTGACACTCAATTCAAATCTTTCTTTAAATGCCCTTATTTCATTACCCCCTAATGTATTCTTTACCCAGTGTGCAAGTGCAGAGAGATGAGAGAGAGGACGGTTAAAGATGAGCCGTTATCTAAAATGCCTCATTTCATGGCTTCTTTTTTTTCTGATGGCTTAGTGGGTGAGGGGAGTTTAAAATTGGGTAATTTTTAATCTCATGATTTATCAGCATCTGGCTTCAGCCGAGACAGGCCGTTTGTCTCCATCACGACGGCGTTACAATGAAGTTTGCTGAAGCTGTGTTTGACTTCCTCTCACAGGGAACAAACGAGGAGCTCGGCCTCCAGCCGCTTCTTCGGAGGCAACGTGTCAGTCACTTTGCCACAGCTGCAAGACTTTCAGAGTGTACTTGCCAGAGTAAACAACTCACTATAAGGTGACCCGTCTGTCTCCTGCAGCACGGTGCAAATTTAACGTCAGCAAGACTTTTATTAAGTGAGTTTTCAGTAAAGGTTATGCTCACAGACTCAAATAATAATAAAAAGAAGGAAATGATCTGCATATGCAAATTTCCAAACAATGCTGCTTAAGATAAGACTGTAAAGCCTATGAACTGAAGTCAGATTGAGCATCGTGTGCCAAAAACAGAAGCAAACAAATACACAAATGACTTACAAACACTTCTTTGTCTCCTAAAGTCTCAGGACAAATACACTGATGGAGAGCAGCTTTGCCTCTGAACAACGAGCACGTGTTTGCGAGACTGATTGTTTGTTCTAACGACCCGGTGATGTGACAAACCCGATGGCTGTGATTTACAACAGGAAGAAAACAATATTATTAAATGTTTTTCAGCAAACAGTGTGTGACATATGTGAGAAGCTTCCAAAACAAATGGAGCCAGAAGCGAAAAAACAGGAAACTGCACAAACAGCAGCAACTGGTAAAAACTAACTGCTGTGCTATTTGCTCATCGTCACCTCAGTGTGTGGCTACAGTCACGCCTGCTTGTTGCCTCTGAGGAGGCTTGTGGCTCTCCGTGGGGAAAAAGGGCCGACACCACTGATTTTTCATTTCCATGTTCCAAGCTGGCAGAGCGCGGGGGAAGAGGCCGACCACTGCGCCAGAGCTCAACCTGGTGATCACATGAAGGCTTCAGGGTTCAGCATCCCACCTGGTAAATCTGCACATGTGAGCGCTACAGGATGGACGCGAGTTCAGGTCCCGCCTGGAGCCTGTCTTGAAGACAGATGATGCAGGAGCCGCTGGGCCTAGGGGCCTCTGGGCTCCCCGCAGGGACCTCACTATTTGGTTGGTAGATTAGGTCTGGATCACAGTTGACACGCCACAGCAGAAAGTAATGGTTCACAGAGAGGGTGGAGTATTTTTGTCTACTTCAGAAATGGAGCAGTCAATATGTGATCCAGTGTTTGAGATAGAGGAAACACAGTCACATAGTCAATTATTCAGTTATTCAACTCATTGGAGATGTAATTGTTTAAGTTATTAAGCAACATTGACTGCTTCCAGCTTTTTAAAGGTGCACTATACAATATTTTTACATTAATGTGGCAGCTTAATGGTCACTGTGATGGTTAAATTTCTTCTAACACTGTGAATGTGAATTCACAGAGCGAGTTCAGCGTCATAACATTGTGCAACGATTTGCAACAGTCTTCTCCCGTTTGGTAGGCATGTCAGGGAGTTACCCAATCAGCACCAATACGTGAGTAGTTGTAGGGCTGGCGTCATGTAACAGAGCGTTCAGCGTCTCTGTTTCTGTTGAATTAAACGTTTTGCTACAGATCTTGCATCTTGGACTTACCTTTACTCTAAGACTGTAGGAGAAGTGTACAGTATTCCTTTCAATGTGAGGATTTGTCACCTTCCTCATCATAAATGAAATTTCATCTGGTGTCATAAAAAAATAACTTAAAGGTGTCACCTTGGCTACCGTGAAACGAGCTGTGTCTCTGTACATTTCAACTCTGATCATGAAAACCTCATTTATATTGTTTAGTCCATTAGAACATAACAAGAAGATATTGTCTCTCTAGTCGTTTCATATTATCAGTGGAAAGAGCACATTAGCAGCCACTCAAGCAACAGCAGCCCATTTTCTCCATGTTCACCTCACCACCCCCACCTATTACCGCTTCCTTCAAGATATATAGCCAGCCATATACATGCCAGTGAATCACCGTCCTGCTCTGCACATGACACGCCGCCCTTGGTTAGGTGTTACTTCTCAAGCTCAAGGTCTAACGATGGGCTAATTATCACAAAGCGCTGAGACAGAGGAGGATATTGGAGGATGTGTTTAGTGTGCTTTGTGTGTGGGGGGCTCTTTAATTGTTGAGGATCAAACATCTGCTGTGTTGACTGAAGACTGAAGACAAAAGAAGTCGGTCGATGTTTGGATGTCAGCAAGAGAAACGATTAACTGTTACATGTGAAGAATGTAGACCAAGATAGTAGAGACTGTATAAAAGACACGCACAAAGTCTCCTGCCATTACAAGTGACTAACTGTGGTCTGTCGGTAGCACAACAGAGGATGTAGATCTCTTTTTACAGATCAATAAGTCCTGCAGACCTGGTACTGGTGCCTGCTTGTGTCTGAGTCAAGTCTCCGCCCTGCGACCACCACTCGCCTTCGTTGTGACTGCCCGCGGGCCTCACCGGGGGGAGAAGAGCAGGCTGATAACAACAAAGCTTAGGACCGAGGACATTAGAGGGCTCCCTGCGGACAGAGCTGAGCTTTGATCATGATTACAGATCGCTGTGGCTCAGGGCAGGTGTCTTCCTGACTCAGCGACACCCTGCTGAGAGCCCATCAATAAGCAGTGGGGAAAATGCCTGTTTGAATACTTCAACTCGACGACAACACACCTTTAAATCCCTGTGATACTTCCATACAAGCTGTTTTCTTTGAATTGTTGTTTTGTTCAGTTGCTTTCCTAGAAAGAGGATGTTTGTGAAAACCCAGGGGAGCGTCTGATGAGATTTCAGAGAAGAAACTGTTTTTTTTTCTATAAAGGAAATCATGAATCTCACCCAAAGGAGTTTATGAGAACAACGCCTCAGTTACTTTATCCTATGTTTGTGTCTGGTTGTCTTATCAAACCACAAAGGTTTTTTTTTTTACTTGAGCTTTTCCTGACCATCCTGTGTGACTATATGTTTCAGCTGCAGTGACTGTACTAAAGGAAATTGCAAAAACACCAGTTTCAAGTTACAAGTTAGGAGCCGTATGTATGTTGTATAAAATGAAAAATCTTCTCAAAGTGGGTGCACTCTGCTGGGGAGGAGGAAATCTCCATGTGGCAGTAGCTTGTAGCTGGTCGACAGCAGCTCAGGAAGAAGAGTGTAGCTCCTTTCAAGTCTTTAACTGTAACTGTCTCTGGAGGCCGGAGAACAGAAATTGTGGATCGACCACTAAACCATATATTTGCCATTTTTCTGTGGTCTACGTTTTCCTTCAGACTGAGAGTATGAGAAAGAGGGAACAAAATGAAAACACCAACCCCTCAGGAACAGAGTTAAAATAATAATCTGTCCGAATGTCTTTCTATTCTCTTCAGACCGGCTCTTTTCTATCTGTTTTCAAGACAAATATGTTTAATTTTGAATTCAAACTCAACCCTGGCACCTTCACAGACTCACAGACTCTTTAGAGCCGATGTTGTAAAACAATTAAAAAAAAAAAAAAAAGCTGGTCTGGGTTCTGGCTCAGGTGGTGTCATTTTTGTCATTCCTGCAGATAAGACTGGCAAACATCAGATCCAGATACATCCAGCTCAGCTCTGCTGATAGCAGACGAGATGTCAGTAATGTAAACATCCGCAGTAAACATCAGGTTTTGATTCCAGGTGAATCAGAGACGAAGAGCTTGTGTGGATTTTTTTTTTTTTTTTTACACAACTAAACAGAAATACACGGTAGAGAAAAGATAGATATAGTTTCTCCTTCAGAGCAGCCACTTGATTTTCATTAAGAAGCAAAGCTCTCGCTTCGCAGCCTGTTCCAAAAGTTGGTCTAATCACACTCAAAGAGTCGGCCAAGATACATAATAAAAGCCTGCTCGTATCCTGGAGGACATTTCCAGTACAGATCAGCAGCCAGCGAGTCCACGTGCTTCTCAGTTGTTCCTCTTCGTTTTTTTTTTTTACAGGCAAAAGTAACGAATAACTCATCTTCAACTGCGTTGCCTGAGGAAGTAGAAGCTAAATGATCACAGAGCCTGAGACACCGCGGAGGCCGGAGGGTTAAGATGCTGAGATAATAATGGACATTTACTGCCCTGAACCCAGCAGGAGCTGGACACCACACAGCTGTCTTTGCTTTTACTGACATTTAGCAACAAGTGGCATGGGTCAGTTTACCACATGGCTCCTGGACTCCTGACCTCGATGTCACTGATGTTTGTAACTATTAAATGATAGCTGTTGAATAGGAGGCATAAAAAGAAAAAAAAGTCATTTCTTAGGCGATTCAGTCAAGAGAGAGAGACAAAGACGTCAAAGTAACATGGAAGTACAAATCAATTGAGGAGGTAATCAAAGCGACAGTCCCGATGTCTGAACACATGAGGAGTTATTCAGCATCCATGCTCTCTGTCCGAGTAAAACAAAACAACACACACACACAGACTCCAGCCAACCTCTCACTCTACGCTTATCTTCAAATGTCAGACAGTGGAGCTCATCACCGTCAGGCTGAATGAAGTGTGTGGAGCAGAGCAGCTTTAAGAGGACTTCACTTCCTGGTCCAACAGCTGACGCTGATGATTTCTAACCTGCTATCACTTCGTCAGAGCAGCAGCAGCTCGTCTCGGTTCAGCTCAGCTAGTTGTTATGAGAAGCAATCAGCTCCAACTCGGTTTTTATTTTATGTAATGAAATAACAACACCTCGTTTCGAACTGCGTGCCTTGCGCGAATGAGCCAAATTCAATTTGAAAAAACCATTCTGACAATTTTCTGATGAAAGTCGCATCTTTTGTTTTTCTTGCGTGTGTGTTTTTTTTTTAATGTGGTCTGGCAACGAAGCAGGGAAACGAGTCGCCTTGAGGGGAATACCAACAAAGGACTGAAATTAGAGAAGCTCTATCAGGACGGTCGTGATAGTGACACATTCACTAATGATCAAGTCTTAGCTGGCGGTGTAGAAGATAAGTAGATGTGAATGATATCACTGGGAGCAAAGCAATACACTCCAACTCCAAAGGGCTTGGCTCCACATATTATCACTCTGTAATTACACATCTTCCATCCCGCTTCGCTTTAGCAGGTGACACCTTTGTCTTTAGTCGTCTCTGTAAAAACCTTTCTTTTATTTTTTTTTCAGATGCTGGACGCTGAAGCAACTCTGACATTGCCAGAAATAAAATTAATTTGATCCCATTTTCGCTCTTGAATGGATTTAGATTACTTTGTCTTTTTGCAACGATTTATGTAAAATGAAAGGTACAACACAAAGCAGACAAATGACGGTGGTCAGTGTTCGCATTATCTTGGTGCTATTCTCAAAAGATTAGTGTTTTCATTATATCGGCAGGTCTATGAAGCCTGAGAATAACTCATATTTAATCATTTCAATTCATCCACACCACAGCCTCCCCGCTAGAGACACCAGCTCACCACTCGTCAGCTCCAGCTAGAGCTGGAATATGTGATTTAAAAGAGCTGTGGGTTCAGTCGCGGTGCCATTCTAAATCACACCCAGAGAAACTTTTCTGTAACATTTTGGTCGATCTAACTCGAGCCAGGTCGCTGGCTCCAATGGTGAGCTCAGGGGCCAAGAGCTGGGTGTAGTTGGCTCGTCAGGCCCGGAGAACAACAACAGGAGAGAGGATGGAGGAGGGGAGGGGGAATCAGACCGGTCCAGACGTAGAATTAGAGCAGAGAGCAAAGTCACTCTGTTGGATCAAAGACTACCTTTGTTCCTATTGCTCCCTTTTGGACAGGAGAGGAACTCTCAGCTTTCACTTTTCGTCTGTGATATTTTGTTTCTGCTCGAAAAAAAAGAAAGAAAAAACACTAAAAGAAAGACACGAGTCGAGAGAAATCAGAAAAGAGTAAAGAAAATACGTGACTGATGGTAACAAAGTGCATGAAGCTGCAGTGGAGGAGGCAGAGCGATGACGGAGGACGGACCCTCTGCTCCTGTAACAGGAGAATAGATAAGCTGTCATTGCTGGTATTATTATCTCCATCGTGCATATGCTTATTTGTAAAATGACTTCCTCTGTTTTAGGCGTCTATCATATTTATATACACAGAATAGTATAAACATGGTGTTTAATAATAACTCCCAGGCTCAGACTGCTCGGCGCTGCTCATCCACTACACTGTTTTTCACAACAATCCTATATATGGCCATCAGCTCTTGCAGATTTTCCTAAACACATACAAATATGGCGAGAGCACATCTTCTGTACTGTTTATAGCCTCTGCTAGCTTTCGCTCAGATGAAGCTCTCTCGATGCATTCCTCAGACCTTGTGTTATGCTTTCACCAGGGTGCATTTAGTCCCATCTTGGGGCCTCCTTTTCCAAAGCAGTTTCACAGTCTTTGTGTGCTGGCTGGATGGAGTAAACGCTTAACTTCCAGCTCTTTCTTGCTGGATTTTGCTTATATCTTGCTGTTGTTGCTGTTTTTTTTTCCTCTCTCTTATTTCTCTTTTTCGGGTTCACAGAAAAAGCCAGTCAGCAAGGTAACTGTTGTGGTTTGACTACAATCTCTTCATAGAGTAAAAATAGACTGAGAGATGAAGCGACTATCAGCAGGATGGAGCTGTGTTTTCTCTGGAATCTAAAGACGACTTGTAGTTTAACTTGTTTATCTTAAGTTACAGACCACTGACCGCTACAAGACTGAGGGGATTTCTCCCAATGTTGACCCTCCTCTCCTCTTTCTCTCTCTTTCTCCCCATGTCTCTCCTTTGGGTCTACACCCCCTGCTGCTCTGGAAACCAGATCCTATAATGGGAAGAGCCCACCCAACTGCTGCCGACCAGCTGGAATGAGAGTCTGGGAAGCAAAGCAAAAGTGGAATCACATTGAATCGCCTTCCACCCAAAACACTAAATCCTCGCCAGACTCCACAAGCACCAGCCATGGGCCTCAAAATGGAGATTATTGTTCAGCTTGTGTCAGCCTTATAAAAACTGAGGCATGGCACATTTTTTTTTTTCTTTCCCTGAGGAATAATTTAATGCGGCACAATTACAGGGTTGTCATTTTATGATAATGACAGGAATGACATTTTGTTTATTGCTACACCAAGGTGCCTTTGATGGTGTGTTTCTTCTGCAAGGCTTCAAATAAAAAAATAAAAAAATAAAAAATAAACAAGCCTGTGATGCACATTTCACACTCTTTCAAATGAAGCCTTACTGGTATTGATCACTAAACACACAAACAGCCCCTCTCTCATGGGTCCTGACGCTTCTAATTTATATAAGCTGAATTCATAAATCCCTGACTCTGTTAGCATTCACATTCACATTCACATTCACATTCACATTCACAAGCCAAGTATAGATTTTAGCCAAACGCTTTATTCAGTTCAAACACTTTGCAACACATGCAAGTGGGTTCATTAAATGCCTCTCAAATTAAACTTGTAGTGGTGATGTGGATGGAAGAGCTGGGGCGGGTGGGGCAGAAGTGGAGGGGAGGGGGGCAACAGAATATATTTACCCTAAATTCCCAGCATTCCTTATGGCAGACAGCAAACGGAGGCCGTGGCCTCAGCACATAGGACATTAATACACTCAGCCACATGCAGTCTCAACAACAGGCTCTCAGGAAAAAAAAAAAAAAAAAAAAAACAAAACAGAAAAGGAAATGAAAGAAAGAAACCAGATAGAAGGAGCAACAACTTCTCACTTGACCAGAGAAGCTACAGTGATCAAATCATTAACAACTCGTGACAGACAGACGCATGTGCACAGGTGACCTCTGTCCTCGTCTGATCCTCGTCTCGTCTGATCTTCAGCTGTTTTTTTTTTTTTTTTTTTTTTTAAACGCCACCTTCACCTGTCTCCTGTCATCTGGCAGCCACATGTGCTCCGACCGACCCGCTGAGGGACAAAGTTTCTCTCCCTGAGCTGTGGATTGACCGTGATCTAATTCTCTCATAGACAGAGGCGACTCTTTCTTCACACATTAACTGACCATGAGAGCTCTGTCTCCTCATGCAGCTCTTAATGCTATTCCTGGCTCTCGTCAGAAAATAAGATGCAGGAGATACTTGAGCTCACTGAGGCAAATTAAATGAGACGTGCACAAGTGGTGAAAATAAGTTGCTCCTAAGTGCATGATCGCATTGTGTCTTTGAAATATAGAAGTTTGGAGTATGAGGTATTGAGGGAAACAAAAAAAAAAGACAATTATTGTGGATTTATTTGTAGATCTGTCTCCATACATCCAGACCGTTTTCTATTTCCTGGCTGACCTGCTATCTGACCTATGAAACAGCAGCACAAAAGGAGTATTGACCCCACATTCCCCTTCACTTGGGAGAACAGGCTATAATTAACTGTAGTGTTAAAGGCACGGAGCCTCTGAGACTGTAAAACAGGGTATGAATACTGAGCAAAATACTTTATCCCACAGGGCTCAGACCCAATCCATCCAATCCATACTTATTCATTTATTCAGCCCACTCGTGGCCTATGACTCCCTCCGAGATGTCTAACAGGTCAAATGTGGACTTTCCATCTTCTTCATCCATAATTAGACATAACATGTGGTGAAGTTCAGGAAAACAGTCTTTTTTCTCCTTCCTCTTGTTCTCTCATTGTGTTTCTGTTCATTCGATAGAGTTTATCAGCAACAGAAACAAAGGCTAAGTTTTATTTTCTTACTCGACCTGTGACTAACATGTTGCTCACTGTAAGTACAGGGGCCTTGACATCAAACGTGCCCTCAACGATGTGTGTCACCAGTGATACAGAGACACGGAGCCTCCGCCATCTGTTAAGCATCTGTCTGAAGCGGTGATTCATCCACTCAAACATATTCACTGTTTTAGGTGTCAGTGGCAAAGACGTGATACGAGTTAACAATAGCTTTTCTGTCTTCTACGCCCTTTTCTGTTAACACGGAGGAGACTGTCTTGGGTAATGATCTCAGAAAATAAAGCTCTTCACAAAGAAATCAATGGAGTTCCTGATGGTCAGGGATAAAATCAGCAATTCTTTTCATAATCAGTGAACGTGTCAGATAAGTTTCTGAGGCTAGTAGGTGTGGCAGCGGAGATGCCATACGCATAAAAAAAAAAACCTAAAAATCATCAATCATAATTATGAAGTATTTTCATCTATGAATATAAAAACCTCTCTGAAAGACCTCAACCTTCAGACACCACCAGCGGGTTCACATCTGAGCCTCCATGAAATCTGGTTCACACATTCCTGGTGATCAGAAGGTTATTTGTAAAAAAAAAAAAAAAAAAAAAAACTTTGATGGTATTCTGACTTTTCATCTCACATATGGTGACCATATTTCAAAAAACACCCCATAGTGGCCCCACATAAGGGCACCGCACATTCATGCATGTGCACATGTACATGCTTATACACACACCAAAGACGTTTACATTAGAGCATTAAAAAAAAAACAAAAAACATCTGATCTAGAAACATGATCAAGTTTAATTCTAAAAATGCCAATAATAAAATAATCATCGGTGTCATCTGTCCTTCGTTACAGCTGCTAAACATCCAAACATCTCGGTATTGTCATTGGTGATTATGTTAGCATGCTAATATTAACATTCAGCTCCAAGTATTGCTGCTGACTCATGTTAAATAAATTCTGAATAAATAATTTATAACAAAGCTTCACGTTTGAGCAGATGGAATCAGAAAATGACATTTTCTGCTTTTTAAAATCTTACAATCTTACAAATTAGCAACTGATTAATCGATTTTGTCAGTCAACAACAGTTTCAGTAAAATTAAATCTGATCCCTTATTCTCCTCAACTCTTGTTTTAACGGCTGCGTTAATGTGAGTCGCGACTGCAGACACGTTTTTCTGAATCAGGTCTTTTTTCAGTGACAAAACAAATACGCTGCGCGCCTGCTGCCACTACAGCAGTGAAAACAATGACTTAACAGAGAAACAGACTGAAATAACCCTTCTGTCTGTCCTATGGTTCCCCAGACTTCCTGTTTGACAAAACTAAATCCCCGTTGATGCTGGGCTTTCCGCCCTGTTTCTCTCTGTTTCTGTCTCACTCTTTTTCATCTGTTCTCTCGTTCTGTCTCTCAGGCTGAGGCCATGTCCACTCTTCGGGTCACTGGGTACTTGCCTATTCTGCTTTTTTTTTTGTGTGTGTGTGTGTGTGTGTGTTTCCACCCTCTGCTTGCAGTAGACAGCAAAATGAACAGCCGGTCTGAAAAAGAAGTAGAGGAAGAGGAGGAGGAGGAGAGTAAGTGAAGGAGACAGAGAAGGAGAGGGGTGCACAGAAAGAAAAATTAGGGGAAAGGTGAACCAAGCCTGAAATAGAGGGTTAAAGGCTGAGAGCACTGGAGAGGATACTGTAGTAACTGGAAGGAGAAGGGAGGAAAAGGAGGAGTGAATTCATCCTGAGAGCGAATGAAGGGTGAAGGAGAAAGATAGACCTGAGTGTTGGAGGAAAAAAATTACCTACGGTGCACAGGGGACGTTTAGCTGCTCCCTGACTTCACACATGCGTGTGGTGCTGTTGGTGGAGGTTTGAGGCGACTGTATATATATTGAATAAAAATGGCCACAGCACTGAATGAATGAACGAATTACAGTGTTGCAAGAGCGGACGGCACTTTAGGTGATCAATCAGCCCAGAGGAAGAGATCTCCACTTTGTAACCATCAGTGACCGGAAATGTAAGCAGTGAAGAGCGAGATAGCGTTCTGAAAACCATTACACCCAGCTCTTGTCCGCATTGAGAAGACCTGCTTTCTCTCCTCAGACATATGGGTCAGTGCTATCTCATTAGTTTTATGCAATGTCTACATGGCAGATGAGGCAACGTAGTTCATCATCATCACATCAAAGTGGCAGGCCTACAAGGAGGAAGGAATAAAGATCAGGGTTTGGAAATAAAAGGATAACACAGGATGTCAGGGAATATTTACCCACCACCCAGGAAATGTCTGGTGATCTGACACCATCAAACAATGACTGTCATGACTAACTAGTCCAGACACATATTCCCCTGGAAACATGAGCTCTTCATCCCAAAGCCCTCCTCATATGGATGCAATTTCATTTTGTTGTACCTCTTGAAAATGAGTGCTGGTGGTGAGAGGGGAGTGGAAGCACACATTCTGGGTCTGGGTGTGATCCAGCTGGCAAGGACTCACAAAGCCGACACAAGGACAAAGCTCCTGGCTGTGCTGGTATGGCTCTCAAACAGGACAACACGCTCATGTGCCAAATAGCCCTGGGCAACATTTTGGAAACCACAATGGCAGCCCGTTTGTAATTTATTTACATGTCTTTAAATGTATTGCTCATGTTTGTGCCCTTGACACACGCAGGGCTACACAGAGGTGGCGCAGACAGATGCGGTAGATTTAATTTCATTTGACCACGATGACCAGGTTGACCAGGACCTCATGTTCTCCGTTACAGGTCACCTCTGAGGAAGCAATAGACAGGTGCAGAGGCAAACCTTAAGATGAAACACATCTGTGGCTTCATTTTCTTCATTTACTGAAATTCCACAGCAGCGTGGGCAAACAAGATGCTGCTACGGAGGTATAAACAGAGCCAATCAACCAGAAAACGAAATGGAGAAGCTTTCCCAGAAGCCACCGCAGCCAATTATTTGATATTTCAGATCAACTGCAGCTTCAACGGAGGCTGGTGAGTATTGGGAAGTATTCAACCAGTGTGGCCAGTAAAGCTGTGCAAACTGCGACGGCTGCAGCCGCAGACTAATTGCTGGCGTTATACGGTTTCATCTAATTCAATTATGTTTGAAATAATAACATAAAAAAAGCTTTGCAACTGGTCAAGAAATAAATGCGTTTTAAATAAATTTGTCACAGGGAAGTGTCAGAAACCAAAACACATTTTTGTGTGGAATCTGTTAAATCAAAGAACCGTCAGAAATATTTGACAAGCTTTAAATGTCTCTAATCAGTAATAAAAGCTGCAGCAGTGATGGCATGAAATTCTCCTCTGATTGTAAGGAGTTCTTTATATTTGTCCCAACAATGACAGATAAAATTAGACTCCAGATTCCCTGCTGACCACAACCGTCCCTTGTGGCAGTAAAATATGCTGAGCTGTTTCAAACTGGGTTTTTTTCTGTTTTTTTTCTCCTCATCCCTTGGGGACTCGACACCTCAGAGGTCAGCTCCACCTCCGTAACAGTAACAGCTTCCTCTGCTTTATGAAAGTCCTCTACTCTACCTACCGTCCCTAACAATCTCCCACTGAATAAAAGCCCGACAGGCATCACAATGTTTGTCTTGTTATTTCGCCTTCGTTTTCAAGGACGCAGTAGTTCAACACCTGCTCCATAAAACACAGCCTCTACTCCGTGGCCTTGATTTGCCATATCTCGAGACATTTCTATCAAGAGTTAAAATGATTTCAATCCGTCTGCTTCTCTGCAGGTCAAAGCATTTTCCTGCACGTCTTGAAAGTGCATTTCATCGCTGCATCACCTAACGTTACTACTGATGTTACTTCAGCTTCAAATGCTCCCAATCAACCTTTCAGGCCTTGTTTTATTTTATTTTTTTTTTTTTTAAGATCATGGCACTTCTGTTTGATTGATTGCCCTGAATGAGCAATAGGGCACAAATGTCACTGACACAAATTTGTTTCACATTTGCAATTCATGACATTAAAAGGATAAAACTCCCCAGTCATCACTGATAGTGTTTATGAGTCTGATTCCTCAAACACAACCTATCTTCACTCATCCAGCTCTTATTCTACATCAAAGGTAATCAACTGCTCTTATGTTTTATCTTTTCTCTTTTTTGGGAGACAACACAACATTAATTCGTCCGTTGTTCTCTTTGAGAATAGACTTCCAGGGTTTGAGTAACGTCAGGTATGAGTAACATTTGACATCTTGCCATTGTTTTAGAGATTTAATTTAATTTTTATTCCTTCAGCTACGTATATTAATCCCTTAAAGTCAGTCTCACGGTGTGTGTGAATTAAACATCTCTCAGATAAGGATTTAAGATGTGAAACAAAATCCTAGTGTCGGAGGCGACCGAGCGAAATCAGTTCACTCGGGTCAGTGAGACAGTCTGACATCTGCAGATTTCTAACTTATTTGAAAGTCTGGAGAATGAGCAGAGACAAAAAGAGCTGGAAGGAAAATCGAGCAGATAAGGCAGAAAGTCAATGTTATGGAAAAGTCTGACAGTAAAATATATAGAAGAAAAACATCAAACAATTCACAATCAAAGTATATTTATGTTACCAGGTCTTTTCTATTAAGAAAACTGAAGATAAGTTGGAAACAACCATTAAAACCTGTATTTCCCCTATTTTCTCTTTATTGACATCTCACCATTGTTGCCTGAGTTCACACAAAGTTTAACTGCTGTGATCTCACTCATCTTTCGCAAGGTCCAACTGATTCATGGCGATAAGAGAGAAGAAGTTATTTGTATATTTGAAGTTTCTGTGAGACGTCCTGAAGATTTCCTGAACGGTCCCACGAGCAGATCATGTGCTTCACTTTTATAATCTCAAGTCTGAATAAAGTCCATCAGAAATGGGCTCTCCCGTCGCTATCAGTGATATTTAACCAGTGTGACCAGACGTCATGATAAATGTGAAAAGGTAACAGCCTGTCAGGTAGAGAAGAAAATAAAGATGTGAAAGTTTAACTTAAAACAAGGATATCTCGGTTAAGGAAAACTTTTTTAAAAAAATGTAAAAATGTGCATGAAGTTTGGAAATCATGGCTGTTGAAGAGAAACATTAAACAGCTTTCCTCCTGCTGTGTGCAGCTCTGGTGGTGGTGGTGGTGGGGGGGCGGCACCTAAAAGAACGATGTTGGTGGGGGAGGGAAGAGAGTGGGGATCAAAATCCCTAACAACCAAATCCAAGTCAAGAATCTTTTAATGTTGAAGCTCCCGTCTGTGCCACAGTTGTTGAGAGTCCACACTGCTGCTTAACTAAGACAAGAAAATACAGCGGAGGCAGTTGTTTAATGTAAGCAGCACAGCGATCGCAGGCCTTTGATTTATGAGTCAGAACGGTATCATACTCTCAACACTCACACACCAACTCTGTGCTGGTCTGAAGAGGAAATCTGGGATTTTCCCTTTGCAATTAAAACAACTAGAACAAGATGCATTTTATGGGGTAAACAACAACAATAACAACAACAACCACAGCAGCAGTGATGAATTACTGTCGAAGCTTCCTTCAGTCCAGTCTGATAAATCCTTTTAGCTTGAAGAATCTATTTCATGGGACTGAGGTAAACTACATGGAGATATAAAGTGGCTCCTTTGGCCTCTTCATTAGTGGACAACAATGGGAGCATGAATGAGATGATGGTGAACCACGAGGCTCTTTTGCATATGTTGAACTCGCACGCGTCGCCTCACTAACCGTGTGCTTCATTTGCTCACTGCTCCCGCTAATCGCACAAGATTTGATCATATCTCTCGGCACACATTCCAGCTCTCGCCGCGCTTATCTGAGATGAGTGAGTTTTTCGGTTAATGAGAAGTGAAGCTGAATGATTCAATTATCAGGTGTTTCTTTTATTTCTTTATTTTTTCTTCTTCTTTTCTCCCCTAACTTCCCCTGCCCGCCTCGACATTTCTCCTCTCTTTGTAAGTGACAGAAGACAATGCATTCAACAGCCCAATGAGCCTCCCAGGTGTGTCACTTCCAATTAGCCCTTTTGAGACATGTCTGACCTTTGGCTCATAAGTATTCAACTTTAAAGATCTGAGCGCTGCCTCGTGTATTGTAACCCCAACTTACCCCCACATCCAAATTCTTGTGTAAAAAAAGAGAGAAATCGTAAGAAAGACAGACAGGGGTTTTTTAATCCCGTGCCCCAAAAATAACAGCTTGATGTAATGCTCTATGTATGGATTTGCTGTGTGTTTAAAACCTTATGTAAAAGTGCAGATTTGCAGCCTTCACCTTAATCATCCTCCACATTATACATCATTAATACTGATGTTCCTAAGCAGCTAAGCTTTTTAGAAGTAGCACACAGCACGTTGTGGTGGTACTATTGAAGATTTATTCCTCTGAAAAAAAAACCTGCCAGCTCTGTCAAATCTGTCTGCAACCTGCTTCTCTGTCACATCACTATTTTTTTCTAAAAGCCAAACTGAAGTGATGAGGATTGTAAATAGCAGAGTGGTGAGCCACAGTATGCAAGCAAACGTTTCTGAGTTAATGAGAGGGCTGGAGCGCCGCAGCTTCTCAAACTAGGGCAGAGAGAAAACTTGCAGCTTCAGTGGAAGCCTTCGTTCAGACCTCATGTCCCGGGAGAACACATGTGCAAAAAAAAAAAAAAAACCCAACAGCACACATAAACAAAGCCTGTGTCGTGCAGAGCAGTGTCCACTTACTATCATGAAACAAAGAGTAAGACATTTCTATGGCCAGAGCTGCAGCGCGGACACAAATCTATTTATATAAAGAAAGAAAGGGCGTGGGTTTCTTTTCAACTTCAAGAGACACATTCTGGATCAAACCCAGAGAGGACATATTTTGGGCATGTTGTTGCCCAAATGAAGCTCAATTTTCCATCATTTCATCAGTGAAAGTAAAAACAAAAGATATGATCTGATGCCAAAAGTCTGGTGCACATAAAAAAAAGAAAAGAGTAATGAGAGTTGTTGGTCAGAATAAAAAAAACGCAGGAAAGTTTTGTGAGAAAAGAATTTTCCTTCAAAAAACTTGTTCCATATACCATATTTACAACATGTGCTTTTTTGAATGAAACCAAATCCTGAAACCTCACAAACACATCTGTCTCCAAATAATTCACTTTGAAAAAGTGAGTGTCGCAATGAATACAAAACTGACCCAAAGCCATTAAGCAAATAACTCAACTGATATCTCACTGAGAGGCATTTCATTTCCTGCACAGCCTCTGTAATCTAAGGAAACCATGGCGCTTACAGGTCGGGTTTGCTGCCAAACAAAAGTTAGCCAGAGGTAAAATTTGCATGGCTATCAAGATTTCTATGCCTCCTTGTTTCCTTGCCAATGTGATTTTATTACATGAACAACACTTCTGTCAAAGAGCTCTAAACAAATTTGATGAGAAGTTAATTACAGCTGTTGAAAACCTCCCAGAACCTCTCTACAAACCGTCGTCATTCAGTGCAAAGAAACATATTGAATGTGTAATCTAGCTGGTTAAAACTTGAAAGAGTCCGATCTCTTCATATTTGTAATCAGAGTTTCGCTCAGGAAGACGTAAACTACCCTCTGAGGACAGAGTCAGGGTTGGTTGGACACACAAACTCACACAGAACACCACAAGAACGTAATCTTACCTCCAACAAACTGGATGCCTCCGGCCACGCGACCAATCGTACGTGAGATGAGGTCAGAGATGCAGCAGCCCATGAGAGCTGTGAGTGCCACCAGCAGCAAGAGGCCACATCCCACGCCTGTCACCACCGTGCAGATCCTCCACGCCAGACTCGGGATGCCGTTGAAGGAGGCGTAGCGCCCGCACTGCTCCAACATCACCATGGTCTGCCTCTCTTCATCCCTCACCGGGTAAGAGCATCGTCGAAACGTGCCAAAGGACACAGGTTTGTCCATCTGAGTCCCCAACAGCCAGTAGGGCATGAAGAAGCCAACGCAGGAGGCAGCGGCACACAGCAGGGACAGCAAGGCCCAGATAACACCGGCACACGTCAGACTGGAGGCCATGGTAAACAGTCTGTGAACGCTTCACACAGTCACTGAACTAACAGCAGTTATATGAACAGTCGCTGTGTCGTGGGAAGACTCGCAGTGAGCATTTAACGCCAGCAGCCTTCACCTTCTCAGTGACTCCGGGTCCCTGTCAGAACGAAGAGAAACATCCAGATTGAGCAGTGACAAAAATAAATAAACTAGAAACATGTCCTCATAATTATGCATCCAGCATCACAGAGATTGAAGTTTCTCTCATTAACTGTCCAATTATTATGTGATCAGTCAAGTGTGGCTCAGTGAAGTTTTGTCTGTTGACTAGTTAGATCTGAAAAACTTCTCTGAAATGATGAAACTGTTCAATAACTGGCACAGGCATTCAATCCAGACACAAAATATTATATTTGATTAATATAACCAGCTCATGAAATATTCATAGCTCGAGTTTGATATGTGAGCTGTGACAATTATTCTTCTTTTTACTTATTTCCCCTCAATTATCTTATAGAAATATTGACAAATGTGTTTAAGAACAGTAACTAGATCAAGATGACACCTCTTTAAGACATTAGTGTATTGTATTAAGTACCTGGCTGGTTTTATTAAGAAAAAAAAATAGCTGCTGAGAATTCACTTTTATTTTTGAAAAGCAGTGATAACTCTTCAATAAATCAGTAAAAATTGATCCTATAATTAACAAAATGATGAAAAAATCAGTCAAATCTGGACCAGAATATGAAATGCGTGAAAAAAAACCAATAGAAATGTGACATTTAGTTGGAAGAATAGAGTGTTAAGTCTCTGCAGAAAAAGCACCACTGGAACATATAGTGATTTTTCTTTAGGGGTGACCTCAAGCACCATGCTGCCGTGTTATCGCAGTGCTCCCACTGTCGGAATGTTAATGGAGTAAACAGAGCATATATATAAATAAAAAAAAAAAAAAAAAGAAAAAAAATATATAAATTATAAGGAGGAAGATGATGAGATCTTACATGTTGTGGGAGCCCCGGAATGAGGTGCGCTCGGTGAACACTGGGAGCTTATTTCCATCTGCGGACTCACGCTGCAAACTTTTTCTCCAGTCGATGAAGAGAGGACAGAAAATGTCTCAGACCTGAGAGCGTTGAAATCCAACCAATAATAATAATAATAATAATGATAATAATAATAACCGTGATAATAATAAAGTGTCAAAGCACAATCCAGTTCACCGATCACTTCCTCCTCCTCATCGATACATTTATAACCGAGGCGGCGGGTGATTATTCACTCCGGTGACGGTGCAGAGACGCGCGGCGCGGAGCTGCCTGGACTGGACTCCTGTCTCCACATTCCTGCTCAGAGGGAGAGAGCGAGGAGGAGGAGGAGGAGGAGGGATAGAGGGAGGAGAGAGGGAGAGAGAAAGAGAGAGGTAGAGAGAGGTGGGTGGGGGGGACGAGTCAGTGAAACACTCTCGGGAGGTGACCATCAATCACACAAATTCCCACCCAGGGGCCGGACTCAAACGCTACTATCATTCCATACATGCTTCTGATACGTTCACGGACCGACTCGTAAATTGCTCGATTTCATATAGAAAATATCAACCCCGGGTCAAATAAATAAACCTCATACTGTATTGTATTAACTACAATGCAATACAGTATGACCACATGGTAAACGTCACTAATGTGTAATTTTAGTGGAATTAAAACCAGGGCTTTTATAAGGTGCAAAATGACTATTTATTTTTCTAATACTGTTGACTTATTCTAAATGGTTTAAATATGATTTGTTCTATAATCTTTTGGATTCAAACATGTGACATCTGACTAAACCGTTTATGCAGGTTGCTGTATGTGTATCCTTATGAGCTATATAATAGCATTTTTGTATATTTTATTACTATTTCCTCATGTATTATTCCTCCCACCGTTTGTTTTATTTAACTGAATTGAACTGTGTGCAGTCATGAGTACAGTAGTGCATCATTATTGTTATTGTGTTGATTTTAAACAGCATAATTAAATATTTTGATGGTAATTTAATAACAAACAAACAAAGTAACTAAAGCTTACCAATATAAGAACCTCAGTCTGCATATAACAAAATAGATATACTTGAATATAGTGTCAGCTGTCCGACTAATAAAACCTCAAATTTACTTTACTCCAAATATATGTATATTTGTGATTAAAGTGATGCTTTATTAGAGTTTTTTTTTTTTTTAATTATAGTTCTCCAAATGTGAGCTTCTAATTTTAACAGATTTATTAACACATTTTTCTTAAATTGAGTAATTGGCACCATGTTTATACAGAAGTAAATGATGTGCAAAAATAGATCATTTAAATCCTAATAAGTTGCATCATAAAATTAAAAAAGTTGAATATTTCCAACAGCTCTTGAACGCAGCATCTCTCTCTCCATTTCTCTGTGTTAAATAATTTCCTGTGTGAGTGTGAAGACAGAGGCTGATAGGGAAAATTAGTCAACCTGTCACGGAAATGCTGTTATAAGGAAATGTATTAAAATTATAAATTATTCGTCTCTCTTATCTTTTAAACGTTAATCTCTCTCATATGTTGAACCAATATACTGAGGCATCTGTAAAGTCATTAAATGTGCTGCAGGAGGTGTTTTATTCATAACTTGAAAGAAATCCAAGTGGCCTATTTTACCTTAGAAATAAATATTAATAATATGATAATGACTATTTGAAATATATACATACATTTTTCTTGAATTAGAAATAAATAATCCTGTGGCGGAACCTTGTGTCGTTTCCCCTCCGACCGGACGTTAATTCCAGACGGACCAAAACATCTTTCAGAAAAGTTGACGTGGAGGTGTTTGTCTATAATGGCTGAAATAAAAGTAGAGGTTTCCGCGGATAACTCCGCTGTCATTCAAAATACAAATTCATCTTCTCAACCTAATAATCCGCTTTCAAGGAAGCTTAACAAAATACTGGAGACGAGGCTTGACAATGACAAGGTACGTTGAAACAGGTTAGCTTCTCGCTAGCTAGCTAGCAGGCTAATCTGTAAGCTAGCTTCGTTTCAGATGGAGAAAAATGCAAAAAAACAACAATAACATAATGAAATATTTCACATTTCGTGACTTTCTATTGTAGTTTAGTGTTTACATGTAGACTCGGTTGTAAAGTCATATTTGTAGCCTCCTTTAGGAACAATTTATCTGCCAAGAAGACGCCGGTGGTTTCGTGTTTAGGAGTTAAAGGAAACTTGTTCTGCAAAAGAGGAGAATTACAGGTTATTAAAAAGTCTGGATTAACATTATAATGTTTTCCCCTTTGTGTTTGTTTTCAGGAGATGCTGGAGGCTTTGAAAGCTCTGTCTGTCTTCTTCACTGAAAATAGTTTACGCACCAGGAGAAATCTGCGCGGTGACATAGAAAGACGAAGTTTGGCAATAAACGAAGAGTTTGCACGAATATTTAAAGAAGTGAAAGAGGTAAAACCTGGTGTTGTCAGGAAATCCATCAAACTACTAGTTAATGCAAAGAAAAAACACAGTTGCAACAGTTAAATATCTTACTACAATGTATAAAATAGTTAATAATTGTAGTTTACCTCTCTATGTATGAAGCAGGTGATATTATAAATAATAAACTAATGCAACTATATATTTACTATTTAGAGATTTATCTCCACATCTGCCTCAGTTCTGCTATAACTCTCATTCTCCACAGGAGCTTGAAAGTGTCCATGAGGACGTCCAGGCCATGAGTACATGTTGTGAAGAAATGACCAATAGATTAAAGGTACAGTAATCATCTCTATGTGTTGGAGGAACATCCCTCTATAATTACTATTTAATAAAGCTAAACCAAGTGTCTATAACTACTCAAGACGGTGGTATAATTGTGTATTAAGTGTATGTTGTTAATCATGATTTATTAAAAGTCTTTTGAAGATGCAATGTCTGCAAATTATATTTTATAAACACATCAAATTGTATTTTTTTTTCTTCCACAGGCTGCAAAGGAGCAAACTCAAGACTTGATAGTAAAAACCAACAAGCTACAGGGAGAAAAGTGAGTTTAATCTGTGTGTGTGTTTAACAGATGCATGTATATTTGAATCGATTAACTAAAATCAATGGGGGAATGTTTAAAGATAAATGTGTTTGTCATCTATTATCCGCTCTATTAACCGTCTAGCTTCCAGTTTTTACATGGCTAAATGAATCACATACACAATGATCAGAGAAGCAGAAACTTCTGTCCAGTGTTATTATGTTATTACTTTAAATTCACTAGATTTATTGCCGCACTGTAGTTTAGTAGTAGTTTGGTATATTTTGTATTGGACTGTAATATATAGTGAGATTTTTCTCCATAAATTCAGTAGACAGACTGTGAAATATTTGTTTTACTGTTGCGCAGTCAAATACTAACACGGTCATAACTTACAGCCTTAAAATGTCCTGCTGAATTTAGTGAGGAATCACAAAACATTTATTTAAGATGGTGTTTATTTTGGGGTTGTTGCCTGGAAATTCAGCTGTAATCTGTGTTTCCAAGCACAAGTTGTTTTTCATTCTGACTGGAACTAAGGTGTCACCAAACTGTGAAATAAGACCATATGACAGAGCTGCCAACCCGAACCTTTCTGGCATTTCAGAATGTCAAAGAGATCATGGTGATAAGATTGCAACTTTATTGCAAATGATCTGCAGAAATTTCAAAGAAAAGATCACCAAGCCATCTCTGCCCTTATCTGTTCTAAAGCTACAAGTCATTTTGGAAACCTTTCAAACATGTCGCTGATAGGCATCTTCATCAGTCCAAAGCCAGACAGTAGACGCCTTCATTTCACTCTCCCTGGTGTATCATTCACAGAAAATATTCTGGCAAGTTTCCAGGCAAATAGCACTTTGAATCAAAGCATAGACACAGAAACGAAGTGGTTCTATTTGCAAGCAATGAGCTTTGAAGTGAGACCTGGTACGAACACTGGCACTTTCTGGCTTGTCAGTCAGAGAGATCTTCCCATTTAATTACCAAGTCAGTAAATTAAAAGTTATTGACTAAAGATTAAAAATACTCCCTCAAATCAAGATCTGACCTACTGAGTTAAAACACTAAGTTGAGAAGATTTCTTGACTCTGAAATGCTGCTTCTCTTTAGTGTCAGAAGTTAGAGAGATTTGGTTCAAGGCAGAAGGAGCTGACAAGCACATCTTTATTTTTGATGAGGGTGGATGAATCATTCATGTGGTAGATGAATATTTCTTTTGCAGTTGCCTGTTTGCATATGGAGGGCACCAATCATCTTTAATGGAGCTTTATTTGTTTAATTCGTCATGTTCTGTAATGTTTAGCATCAGATACACATCAAAGTAGTTTGTGTTTACACTGCGGTACTCCCTGATCTTATTGAGGCCAGACGATTACAGCTGGAGAACAGCCCGTCACTGTGCTCTTATATTGGAGCATGTGAACTAAGATTTGCTGACAACACACTTTAACAGCCATCAGATATGCAGATCCAATATATAAAGTTCATCGTGACATAAAATCATGAGTGGAATCAGTGTATCTTGGGTACTTGCCCATTTTGCAACTCTTTTAATATTGATGGATATTTTTTTCTCTCTTATTTTGTTGAATTCCTGGCACTAAGATAACTCTAAGTATCATTAATCTAAGAGTTTGGCCAGCAAGCCGTGAAAATAAAACACCCACTCCTGTTGGCTGATAGCTGGGGGTTGGGGAGGCATTCATTAACATCTGTGGCGGCTGTAACCTCGGTGCTCAGTGACCTTTGTAAGGTGACGGGGGGCACAGGCAAAGTTAATGTAGATTTCTGGCAAAAGACACTGCTGACAGCTGTGATGTACCGCAGCAATTCCATGCTCCACTGGCACAGCTTCAGGATCGTCTTGACTAAGAGGTGGGAGAGGAGGGGAGACGGTGGGATCGAGGACTGACAGACACCAGTGGGGATTAAACCACCAGTGAGCACATAGAGGCAATGAATTAATAAAAGCGGTATCGTTTTGTGCAGGGGTCTTGTTGAAGGAAAGTGGTCAGAGGTCTTACATGAATGCCCCTCTGAGCAGACCCCTACCTTGTCTTCTTCCTTGCTTAGTGGTCCCATTGGGACCGGCTGTCCGTCTGTGTGACATTTTCATTCGCAGAACCACAATGATGCCACGGCCAAATGGGAAAGTGTCTGCACACTGGGCTTTGACCTTGTCTTTAGCAATTCTGTCTCAGAAGAGCTGCCAGGGGAAGAGAGCACTCAAGCTGTCCTTCAGCCACCCACCAGTCAACCCGCTGCACCACACCACACCTCTCCAGTCTTCTCGGTCAGATCTATTTCAGGTCACCCAGTCCTCTGCTGTCCCAGGCCTATGTTTCTTTTTCTTTTCTTTTTATTCAAACTTCTCTCCTGGTGACACTTATTAAAGCCAGGCTGAGATATTTACAGGATAATCTCACATTTTGTGCTTATAGAGCAGCTTTGCTGAAAGAGTAGAGTCATTATCAGAGCTCTGCCGATTCCCCCGATGTGTATTTACCCAGCAGAGTGGACCTGTCCTGAACCGTTTGCTGTGTTATCTGCCACTGGCACCGTGTCATTTGTCAGCTTTAATGAAACTGAAAGAAACAGGGTATTGCTTACAGTGTTCAGACGCCAAGGTTGACGGGGCCGAGCCAATGAGAGTAGACGACCTGTGTTTGTCCTCCAGCTTTTCAGACACGCTGCTCTTTTGTTAGAGGGTTGGTGTTTTTCAAAGGCTCTGTCAGCAGAAGCACTTAATAGGTGTTGTGTGTTGTTCCATAATGAAACCTAACAGTGCCCACCTGCCCCGCACTGTGTGATCTTTGCATTAGCGTGACATGTTATCACGCTGAACAAGTTGAGACATTTCAGGCAGCGGATGTTTCTGTGGACTTTGACCTCACAAGCAGCTGGAGCCAAAGTGATTGGTCTGTTTAGTTCTCCTGAGCCTGTCAGACAGCTACAGTAGGCTGACATGGCCGCGTGCCAAAACGTAGATAAATTTAGTAACAGCAACTTAGCTTTACCTGCTTTTTATGCACAGTCATGATGAATCATCAGACATTTTTTACTGTAATGAAAGTAAATGTCCTCAGCGTGACATCTGTGTATCAAACCATCACAGGCATCAGCTGACAAGCTGTGTAAAATTACACTTGAGCCTTATTAATGCTCAGCGGGCTGTTAATGATGGTGCTTGTGCCTTTGTTTTGTCTGATGCGACGGTGTACGATTTCTCTCTGTGATCATTGGCGTGGAGCTATCATCAGCTTTGTGGATGCTACTTTTCCAGAGGAAGTCTTTGAAATGTCCACTAATAGTTTTTAATGGATCATCGACCCACATGTTTTACAACTTGATGACAGAGTTGGACATTGGCTTGTTACAAAGAGCTACAATCATTTATTCTTTATGATGATTAGTCAGCTCTCAAAGATTTACTGTATTTTCTCATAGATGTCAAATATTTAAATCTTCTATTTTTACAATGTGCAATAAATAACTGGGTTGGTTGGTGTCCCTCTCTGATCACGCCTCTTAGTCTCTCTGTACTTTGAAGACGCTGTGTACGAGATTGTGGAGGGTTATATCGGTTCAACAATTTTGGTTTTGTTGAGAAATACACACACACACACACACACAAAGAGACAGATTGCTGACACTGTAACTTGTCTTCATCCCATCATGTAACATTACGTAACCAGGATCTAATTTAACATTGTTCTTGTTTGACATTTATTCATGAAACGCTTACATCACTGAGTTGATTTTGTCTTTCAACCAGCGTCCCACCGTCTCTACATGCTTCTCTTTATAGTGTGACGTTGCCACAATCACTCAAGTATGTTGCTTCTCTCTGGTATTCAGTAATTGCAGTCTGTAGAAGAATGTGTCATGTCCTGACAGCGCTGGAGACAACAATCCTGCTGCTCCATCGTTCCCTTGCTCTCCTTGCTTCCTGCTCTTCTGCTGCTGCAGCTCCAACAAACCCCCCCACCACCACCACCACTCCACCCTCCGTCCTCATTTTGTCCAAGCGTGTGCAGCTTGTCTCTCTGTTGTGATTTACATTCTAGGTGGAACAAGGTCTGTCTCTCTTGACGTGGACGTGAAAAATTGGGGGCATTTCTTATCTTCCAGAGGTGAATCTGTTGGGAACTTTGCCATGTGAAAACTGAGAACTGTTCTTTTCCCCCAAACTAGTGCTTTCATGTCTTTGGATCTCATGTCCATAAACAGAAACCTTAATCAGGAAGGGACTGGGAACAATTGCTGACTTCAAATGAAACTCATGAGGTCATATTTTTGATATGGGAGGTTTAGCAAATTATATAATTGCCGGTCAAGTGGTTTAAGTTTTAACTGATCAGAGGGTCATTTCAGTCAACTTTTCTCAAACTATTGTTGTCAGGTGTTGGTGGACGTGCAGTTTATACACTTAAACTCAGCTTGTATAAAAGGAACAGCCACTGACGGATGCCACAGCTCTGATTGTAAAATACTGGCATGATACGTGTAATCACACTCTGAGGTGGCATTATGCTTGGTTTGTTCAGTTCAGAGTAAATAAGCAGGCAGCATAATAAGGGGTCTTCTTACCAGCAACATAGCCTGTTCTCTATGTTAAATGAGCATGTGGCTTAAATACTTAATGAATGAAACTCCAAGATATGGCATGTTAAGTGTACAAGATGAGATGAGGTTTATGAAGCCTTAAGACTATTAAACCCATCGGGTTGCTGGTTTGTTTTATGTCCCATCAAAGTGAGATTCAGACTCAGTATCGTGTGTCTCTGCCTTTTTTTTTTTTCCTTTTCTTGTGAAGATAATAACTCAACAACCTCTAATGATAGAAAATCCACCGTTTCTCCCTATAGAACAAATCTTCCAATTAAGAGTTTTATAAAAAAGCGTTGCTGCATAAATTTGCATAGTACATGATTAAAATCTCTTTTCTTGAGACAACTGTACCTCGGCCCGGATTTTACTCCACATTGATATTTCTCAGGTTTTGTGTGAATACACACATGCTCAGTTTAATTAATGACCTCATCAGTATCTCTTGCTTATATATATATATATGTAATTGTGTTTGATGTGTTGCCTTTATTTAACATTCTGTTTTTCTTCTCGGTTTATTCAAGTTGAGTGTTTGTGTGTACATATGTCCTGTAAGTAAAGGCAGGAGTGTTGTGTTACTGTGTAGCATACTTTGTTACACAAGTATGCTACACAATGCAGTTGATCTGTGCAAGGACTGGAGTCCAGTAGGGCTTGTCCTCTTTTTCTGTTTTTGTGCTGCAAAAAAAAATCTCACTTTACAAAACATGCAAAGGGCAAAGACGCCTCCAGGTCCTGTGTGTGTGTTTGTGTATGTGAGGTTCAGTGAGTTGTGCAGAAAAATACTAAATCATACAATCCTGTAACAGATTTACAACCCGTTCCTCTCAGCTGACTGAGCCGTGGTAATAGCTGTGTGAGAGACAATAGTCAGATAATGTTGGGTTCTGCTTCTTCACCAAAACAAGCGGGTGATTTACTGACGCTGCCTTCACATGCAGGAGGAAGAGGGAGGGGGTGGGGGTAGAGAATATAGACGAGGTCATTTGGATGGAAAGATGGGGACAGAGGGAGGAATCGCTGTTGTTCTGCTATCCCGTGACAGAGTTCTCTGTTTGACTGGGGCGGTTGCCTTGGACACTATTGTATTGAGACATTTATAGTGACACTGATAGTGATCACTCTCCTGTTATGGATAGTGACAAAAACCTGGGCAGTATCCGGCTTTGTATCCTCTTTGTTTCTTTCTCCCTCCTCTCTTTATTTTCTGAGTGTTGCACATGATATGTTGACTCTGTGTCCCACCCTGTCGTCTCACTCTCAGTTCAAGGTCTGTGAGTGATTGTGTGACTGAGTGAGTGAGGAGTGTGACTGCCATCTGCTGTACGACTTTAAACATTACAGCTTGTTGACAGCCGGTGTTGTTTTTAAATTAAATAAGAGAATATAATATTTTCCAGTTTTCCACGCAGACAGATCTTTTCATTTGAATAGTTAGAAACCACCAACGGATGATGATTTACAGGCGATAAAAACTCAGATCAAGAATTTCATCCGTTTCATTTAGATTAAAGTCCACAAAGAGAGACAAAATAAATCACAAGGAGAACTGGGGGGAAAAACATAAATGGCCAAGATTTATAAAAAGAAAGTAATATTCTATTTAAAAAAAAATCAAAGGGCAACAATGACAAGTGAAGGAAATTACAACATTTATTTCTATTTCCTTCAGTCACCGCCTGGAGGTGAGAGCTCAGGTCGCTCAAGCTTTCCTCGCCAAGTTCCAGCTGTCACATGAGGAGATGGCCACACTGCGTGGGGCTCGGGATGCACCCATTACTGAGGTAATTTCCATTATAATGTATGCAAATGAATGAAAACATGCATCCCCACACCCACAGAACATGGGGGACACAGTACCAGGAATAGGTTTTTTTTTTTTTTTTTTTCTCAGGGACGGAGGCTGCAGTCATTCTGTCAAGGTTATTGTCGTACAGAAGTGGCTATAATTTAATCAGAACTGGAAAAAAATGTAAAAGATATAGACATGTGACATTTTACAATAATCACAGCCTCCAGTTTGCTCTCAGTCCCACATGAGAGATGAAGACGTAGCGCTGCCTAGAGGGCGTTTTCTGAACTATTGTCAGATAAATGCAACAGTGGATGAAGCTTTTACAAAGTAAACAGCTGTTTAGCCGACATTGCTGCCGACATTGGCCTCAGCAAAGATTTGAGTTAATCTTTACTGTATCTCCGAACATACGTATATCATCACACACCTGTCAGACTCAAGTCTTTTCCTACCACACACTGTTGTATATTTATATTTATTTACGGTTTAATTTGTCAGGATTTCTTCAAAGCGCTCAGTCGCGTGAAACACATCCACGAGGACGTGAAAATCCTCCTGCGAACCAACCAGCAAACTGCAGGGTAAGATGTTCCTCTGTGCAGCTCTGACACTGACGTGTCCTTTTATGGTGATTTAATTCCCCTTGTTAAAATCATGATGTTTATTTTGAACCAGAAAGGTGCAACGGTCGAGTAGGAAAAAAAAAAAAAAACTCATCCACGTCTGGTATTTATGTCACTGTCAGAGATCTGACACTATGCTGCAGGTCATGAGTATGTAATGTGTGGTCTTGGTTTGTGCGCTCGCCTCAGGTTAGAGATCATGGAGCAGATGGCCGTGTTACAGGAGACATCATATGAGCAGCTCTACCGCTGGGCACAGAGTGAGTACAGCGCACAGAGTTAACACCATGAGTACACTGAGGGATAAAACCGACTTAATGTGACCGTCTGAGCACAAGGCCTCTATACTGAACCAAAGTGTTGTGTTTTAAAGACTGGCAATTAAAACAGCGTATTTTACGTCTATTTGATTGAGTTGTTTTTGTTAAAAACCTGTTTGTTTTGCTATTAAATATAACAAAATCCCAAACTGTTCTCTTTCAAGTGACTGTAAATATCCAGTAATAGTGTGTTTGGAGTGATTTCAGAATAGATGTGACTCATAACCTCTGAGTGAGTTTTGTTAAAAGAATGGAAGAAACCAAAGTTTCTTGTTATTTACAATGAAAATGGGTGTATACCATTTAGATCACAGAAACCTAATTTGTGTAATTATACAAACGAAAAATAGATCATCTACTAAATTATGTTCTTTTTTACATAAACCTTTATTTTGCTGTGGTTTCATTTTTTTTTTTCTCTTTTTGCCAAAAGCCCCGATTCTATAAATCTGGCAAATTTAAGTTCGGTATTGGTAAAAAGGACTAAGATGTAAGTTATTATGCTCAAATGTTTTGTTTACAGGCATTTGTTAGTTGTTTATGAGGGAGACCAACATTTCCACACACAAAAAAAAAATATTTCAGCACATTGTTGGAGGAAAAACTTGTACTTGTATTTCCAACGTTAAGAGAAGTCCGGCAAGAATGAAGTGTGTTGTTGACCCAGTTTCTCGACAGTCTGGAAGATTGGTCACTGCCTGTTCATTGTTTGTATTGTGTGAAGCATAAGCAAACCATCCGACTAAAAAGCTCATGGGGGGAAAAATGATTGAAAACGTTCTTGGTGCTTTGAATATTACGTTTTGCCAAAAGGGTTGCCATGGTCCAAAAACATTTTGCAACAATGAATGGAGCACAGTTACAACAAAGACACAAGTAATTTCATGAAATGGATCATAATGTCTGATTCCTATTGACATTACAACGACTACATTTCTTGTCCTGTTTTCTTTTTCTACATAGATGAATGTAGGGGGCTGACCCAGGAGACATGTGACATCAGCCCCGTGTTGACTCAAGCCATGGAGGCTTTACAAGACCGACCTGTCCTTTACAAGTAACATACACACATCAACACACAAACAAACAGATTAGAAGTTATTTATCTGAATAACATAATATTTGTGCATTCATATCTCTCTCTCCCTGCCGGACAAAACAAGTTTCTAACAACAAGTACAAGTGAACTTGGTTGTGGTTGATGTTTTGAAGGAGGTTAAGATATTTGAATTTAATACTAACAGTAGAGAGATGATCCTAAAAACAGCTACAGGCTCTGCACTTCACTTCAGATAAACTTCATAGAAGCACAAAAGCATATTTATTAAACCCTAAATGAAGAAGCACTGGTGGGGTTTTATTTTTCCCTGTGCTGTTGACTGAAATGTGAGTATGTAATGTTTCGGAGACAAATAACATCCAGTCAGCAGTGTAAATAAAGCATGAAATAATACAAATATATTTATGTAATACAAATATATGCATCATTTCTCCTCATCATCTGCAGAATTTGGTTCAGTTGCTATGATATATGCCATTATGTAGCGCAGGCCTTGAAAATCTTTAAGTGCTTTGACTACTTGTGCTCGGCCCATTACTTACCATCAACTGAAGAAAAACATGAACTGAAAGAGAAATTTTGGAGGTAAAAAATGTTGAATCTTCACTCTCTGGTTTAGCGAAGCAATTTGTGTCAGTGTAGAAACAAGAGGTCTACCGTCCCCTAAACAAAACATCCCAACAGAATGTTTCACACGTTGCCCCAAGAGATGTTTTCATTGCACAGTCTCCTGGTGTTTGCACATATTCTTGGAAATGCACCTGTTTCAGCGCCCAGAATGTATCCAAGGTCACACGCTGGCTGGAGATGTTTAGGCTGCGAGAGTGTGGAGACCAGCGTTCCTGGAATCTTAATTCAGCACTATCTTGTGTTTAGTCTGTCACAGAGCCCGCCACCACCAAGTAATCAAAACAACCTCAAACTCTTTCCTTTTGGAGGCGCTGCCTGTATTGTTGATGTATGTCAGCGACTGACCTCCGACACAGTCTGCACCAAAACACTTGTGACTGCGTCTTTTCACATGAGGTGTGTGTGTGTGTGTGTGGGGGGGTGTTGACCGTTGCTTTCTCTGTCCCGTGTTTGGTCAGATACACGCTGGATGAGTTCGGGACGGCCCGCAGGTGCGCCGTGGTACGAGGATTCATTGACGCTCTCACCCGCGGAGGGCCGGGGGGAACCCCCCGCCCCATTGAGATGCATTCACACGACCCTATGAGGTAATAGATCTGGTTGGGATGTGACACTTCCTTTCTCAAATCCCATTTAAGAGCTGAATGCAACCAATTCTGTGTGTAATAGAATGCATTTTTTTTTTTTTTTGATAATTGGATGTTGCAAAATCAGTAATTATGCGTTTGCATGAACAAGTGATGTTCAATTTAAACTGTCAGACTTCTCCCAAGCTAAATTCACTATTCAAATTGAATCAAAGTATTAAGTAAGTAAGTATTAATTTAAATCTATATATCGCAGGAAATATAGTTATAGTTAATGACTATAAAATAAATGATTTTCTACACATACATTGTGTCTGAAGGATTGTTATCATCATATGCCCAAACCAAAAATCAGTAATTCCGATTTAATTCCGAACCCCTCCAGTCTTACCTTTTTTGAAACCCAATTCAAGATCATATTAAATGTCTGTTTTGTCACAGAGTGTCTGATGCGTCTGTGTTTTCTGTTGTACCACATTCTCTTCCCTCTTCTTCCTGTGCCCAAGAGCTAAATGGGAGATTTTCTCAGAATACCAACCATGTGTGGAACATAAAATCACCTCCACTTTATAGGAAGCATCAGCAGCTCTGAGAACATCAAGTTCTTTCTCACCTCCCTGTGTCCTCACACTCGCTCACACACTCACACACACACACACGTACAAACACACACACATCCAGGCATACACATAATAATTCAAGTTTAACCTTGCTGTTTTTCACCGTTACGTAACACCAAAAGCCGCGTGTGTACGTGTGTGTGTTTCTGCGTGAAGGGAATGAAACACGATGACCCATGGCTCGACGTTTCTGTGGTCACGGCGTGGTAAGATTAGCCCCCCGAGTCGGCCCCTCGGAACGGCTGCACTGTTTAATACGGACTGTTGTGTTGCTCTTTCAGGTATGTTGGGGACATGTTGGCCTGGCTGCACCAAGCTACTGCTTCAGAGAAAGAGCATCTAGAGGCTCTGCTCAAACAAGTCACTCTTCAAGGTATGATGCGTTCAAAACAGCAGCCGCAGCGTGTGATGTCTATGACACACCTTCAATTACAAACGGTGTGATCACACTCACAGCTTTTTTTTTGCCAAGACAGCGGAGCCCAGAAGCTTTATGTTTTCTTATGTGTTAGTCTCTATCCAGTTCTTGTGAAGGCGATATCTCCGTAAACCACTTCAAGGGAATTTCTTACAAATTTAGCACAAATGTTTACTGAGACTCAAGGATGAACTGATTAGATTTTAGTAATCAAAGGTCAATCTCACTGTTGCATCACATTTGTCCTATTTTTGTGAACTCTCTATATCAGGAACACCCGAAAGGAATTTCATTACATCTGACACAAATGTTCCCTTTGGCGGTCAAAGGTTAAAGTCACGTTGACCTCATGATGCACGTCTTCAATAATTCACAGACTAATGATGATAAAATACCTAACACCTTTTTTAGAAAGTCTGGATAGACGGAGATTTAAACTGCCGTTGACTGGTTGGTGCAGACGTACAACCACCAGACTTTAGTTCCTCTGTCTGTTGTTTCCGTTGTGTTTTTTATCTTCTTCTCACTGGAAACATTTGCTTTGTTGTATCTTTTATTTGGTATATTTTACAAGTATTGTAAACAAATGTCACATGGACTCAAAAGTCTTTGTTTATTGGACAAGAGTTTTTGTAACCAAGCATGCGCTGAGGTTAAAGATGCAGCACTTAGAGAGTGTGAACAAATCTAATTCTACTTTTAGTTCAACCTGATTGACTGATCCTATACTAATTTCTCTCATTTAAGTTCCTCAGTTCATGTCACAGTTAAAGCTCAGTAGGGAACAGTTGAGACCAGTTTGTCCTTGAAAGATTTTCTCATGCTGAGGTTCTTCCAGGCTTTTGGATGTTGATGTTTTCTGGCATTAATTTTGATTACCACCTCAAATATTTTCAAAATTGTTGTATTTATGAGTGAACTCTTGTGTGTTTGTCTTACTTTAGGTGTGGAGGAGAACATGCAGGAGGTGGTTGGACACATCACTGAGGGCGTCTGCAGGCCGCTCAAAGTGAGAATCTAAATAAGTTTAAGAGGCTTTAAATAAAACATCAGCGTGTCATGTCGTGCTCATGTGTTGTGGATCTTTTCTCTCAGGTTCGGATCGAACAGGTGATTGTGGCCGAACCAGGTGCCGTTTTACTTTACAAACTGTCCAACCTGCTCAAGTTTTACCACCACACCATCAGGTATTTCAGCTCGTTCCTAATTTAGCAGCTTAATAATAATTCACAACGAGGAGCTTGTGATGAGAAGATTTTTCTATTTTTTTTTTACATTTTCTTTAAATCCATTAGTTGATGAATTGAAAAAGAAACTGTTTGATCTCTGTCCAGCTCCATTATTGGGACCAGCGTGGCCTCTTTGCTCATCACTATTGAGGAAATGCACGTCCTCAGTAAGAAGATGTTTTTCAATAGTTTGAGCCTTCATGCGAGCAGACTTATGGATAAGGTACAGTACAAGTTTTTTGTTATTTTTGATGTTTTTGATACTGTTTGCCTTTCGGTTTTATTTTCAGACCTAAGCTATAAGTGCCCATAATAAAATCTAGAAAGATCATGGTGAAGTGAGTGTAAACTACCATCACCTAAGGAAAGAGATAGAAGAGGCCGTCTTTTTAAAATAGAAATGGTTTACAATGTTCTTTCATAAAAACGCTCAAATGACAGTGCAGAAGTTCAGTATTGCACCCTGTGGACACATGCTGTGTATTTCAGATGCGCGTCTAAACCCTCAAAGACAACAAGGCTATTTCTGAAGCACTTGTGCTTGTAAACAATTTCAGCCTGCTGGCCACAGCATTGAAATGGTGCTAGCTGCCAAAAAACAGCAGAGTTGTTACTGTTTAGTTAAATTGGCATCCAAATATACCTCAGCACGAGCAGCAGCTCTTGAACCTTATATACTTGCTGTTTACTGATCAATAGCAGTTACAAGAATTATCCCTGTAGCTTGGTGTTAATCAAATTGGAAGCCCTCAGGGTTTTAGTGTCAATTCCAGCTAATACCAGGAACACAGCCTCCTCATAATTTGCTCTATTAGGTGGACAAAGGTGGCCAAGCTCAGTTCTGTGTTGTATATCCAAAGGCCAATGAAATCAAAGCCCTCTTCATTAAAAAGCTCTACTGACTCAGAACAAGCTGCGGCTGTGAGTAGCAGCAGGATGCAGTTGTATATTCAGTTTATCATGCTGCTCATTAGAGATATTTAATGCTTTGATAATGTGAGCACCACTTATCTTTGTGACTGAAGACTACAGCCCACACACGACTTATCTCAGCAAAAATAACTTTGCTATTTTCTATCCACCTCATCCTGTCATAACCATGACTGTCTGGGCAGGTGGAGCTGCCTCCTGCAGACCTTGGACCTACAGCCTCTCTGACTCAGACGCTGTCCCTCCTCAGGGAGGTGCTAGCCTCCCACGACTCCTCTGTGGTTCCTCTGGATGCTCGCCAGGCTGACTTTGCTCAAGTAAATACACATTTTTATTATGACCTATACTATGCCGTACTATATGGGAGGTTAAATCTGTAAATGGTGTTTTTTTTTTTTTTATCTCCTGATCATAAAAGTCCTATTCATTCATCTTTGACTTTTTCTCTCCAGGTTCTTTCTTGCATCTTGGATCCTCTGCTCCAGTTGTGCACCGTGTCAGCCAGTAACCTGGGCACCGCTGACATGGCAACCTACATGGTCAACTCGCTGTATGTGATGAAGACGACGCTGGCTTTGTTTGAGTTCACTGACAAGAGGCTGGAGATGCTGGAGTTCCAGGTTCGCTTTATTTGTCAACAATTATCAACAAATGCAAAGTGGGTCAGACAAGTAAACATTTTTCCAAGTGTCTATTTAAATTGAATTTCATTGAGTCAAGGCCATGAATGTAATAAAACCACACCCTAGCGGAAAAAGACAAAGTGAATCATGACAAACTAATGTTTTCCAACATGAATGCTCAGCATACAGTCATCACATTGTTATTTATTCTTTTCTCTTTATTAAAACCTATAGAGCCCAAATCTTTTATTTGAAAGATTTAATTTGCTTTCTCACAGAAGGGTGTGCGTCATGTATTGTTGTTCATGTTCAAATGCGCCATCTATCCTTCTATTTTTAGAACATCTTTTGTAATTGAGCACCACAAGAGCTCCTGTGGAAGTTTCATTATCAATAGCACCATGATTCTCCATTAACCACAAGTACCATCAGCTCACAATACAGGCTTGGGCTGGATTTTAAGCCACTCTCTCCCACATTTTCTAGATCGAGGCTCACCTTGACACTCTGATCAACGAGCAGGCATCCTACGTGTTGACCAGAGCCGGGCTGAGTTACATCTACAGCTGCGTCCAGCAGCACGCTGCTGATCAGGTCTCACATGTTGTATCTAACCACACTTTCACTCACACTCAGTCAACTTGTAGAAGTATGGATTTTTTTTCTCACATCTCTTATGTTAGACTCCCTAATGGTTTCCTTTCTACATCCTATGGACCTTAATAGTATTGCAGACATTTCCCATTTGGGCTTTACAATAGCTATCACTATGGTTACCACATGACTAACGTCTTTATTAGGGCATAATAGCATTTCTGTCAGATTTTCTGATGAGAAAAGGACAGAGGGAGGCAGATCATATTATGTTCTATTAGAATATATTATCAAGCTCTGTGCAGATGAGAGCACTGATGCCACGGAGCTTCGTTCTTTGTAGCACACTGCCACTGGGATGACTGAGAGCCATAGTTGTGGTTTAGCATGTGAGTCTTGAAACCCCAGGTCATGTCAGGACACACCACACCCTGCCGCTGCTGCTGCAGCTCAATGCAAAGCTCAATCAAGGAACTGTCATTCTCCTGCAGACTGCTTCTCTTCTCGGGTGGCCTGCCCATGGTTTTCCTTAAATAGTCCTCTGTTTGAAAAGATTAAGTCTGGCTGGATACACTCGACAGCATCCCAGATGTCAGTGAAGGTCAAGAATCCCTGAGTCTATTTTAGACTGTTCAAATTTACTTTCACTATCTGTTGAATTGATGTTTTATAATATTGTCAGCGATGCATCACAAGAACAAGTCAAGAAAACTGTGATTAAAACAAAAAGTGTCGATTGACTTGAAACTAATAGGTAAATTTTCAGCTCATAGCTTGTTGTTAATGTGCCCGTATCCCCATAAAATCGCAGCAGGCGCTGCAAAGTTGCTTTGACCCTTGCACTGCCTTGTGTTTGCTGCTTTTAATGTTGGCAATTTGGGCGTTTAAGCTTGACTTAATGTTTGTCATTCTGGATAATCAGTGTCAGCTAATTGCCTTAAAGGTACCTGCTGTTGTGCTCACAAAGTCACTCATGTATTTACTCTGAGTAGTTAACATCGGGACTTAGAGACGGGAATTTCGAATAGAAAGTCGAATAGAAATTGAAGTTTTTGTTGCAGCTTTTGTAAACATGAACATCATATCATTTTATCTTTCTGTCTTTAAAGAAGTATTTATTTTGCAGCCTCAACATGAATCATCTCTTGTTTAATTAAGAAGAAAGGAAGTAGTAAATTATACACAACAATTAGGTTTTTTTTTTTTTTTTTTTTTTTTTTTTTAGCTTTTTATTATCTTCCTCTTAATCAACGTAAAAGAAACAATCCTCGTTATTTTCTAAGGTGGCCGGAGGTACCATCATTCATTCAGGCTTCATTGTATTCCTGCCTCCATCCATTTTTAGCATCTGCTGAGGTCACTGTATACAAATAACACAGGAAGAAACCTTTTCACTGCTGCATGCAGACATGAATTAGAGTCTGACCACAGTCACACTGTGATCGCTCAGTTCTGAGATTCATCATTGTTGCTGTTCAAACTCCATGACCTTGAGTCGGCTTCTTGAGCTGATGTTCATGTTTTGTTTTTTTTTTGTCTCAGGGCGCTCTGTCCCTCCTCCCCAGCATGGACAACTCCTCTGTGAAAGCAGCGATGGTGAGTTACGCCACATGTATTATTAAAGCTAATTTTCTGCAGGGATTAATAAGCTGTCATTTAATTGTGATGTGTATTTGACTTCTCACCTGCTGTTCAATCTTTTCACACAAACAACAGGTCCAGTTTGACCGGTACTTGTCGTCTCCAGACACTCTGGTGATGCCACAGCTCAACTTCCTGCTCAGTGCAGCCATCAAGTGAGTTCCTGTCCCTAATGATGCGAGTAGCTCTGCGTGTTCAAGGAAAAAACGACATGTATACAATATTCAGGCTTTAGGCTAAGTGTTTACCACATGGCACCGTGTTTCAGCAGAACGAAGAGCATAAAAATAGACGGGGAGCGTTGACCGCTAAATGTTCAACATTCATTAGTTTCCCAGATGTAATATGATCATCACTGCATTCCAAACAAAACACTCTATGACTAAATGCACAGCGAGTTTGGATGCTAAATTGCTAAATCCCCCGACACATTGAGAAGAGCAGCCGACAGAACTGCCTGTATTTGAGAAAATGCACATGCTTTTAGCTCAGTCCAGCTGCTACATTGGAGGCCTCTTTCTATGAGTCACGTTTACTGGGAAGTGCAGCAGGCTTAAGGAGCACTCTGTATCTCAGGTTAATGTTCCCTATTAATGGACATGGGAGGACTGATGGGCAGGACGCCATTAATTAGCTTCTGGTCCATTTCTCACTCACACTCATTCCCTGAAATCATTCCTCCTCTTTGTCTTTTTCTCTCTCACTCACTATCTCTCACATCTGCTCCTCTGCTCACATAAATACACAAAAGCACCCGGTTGCACTCTGACAACACTCCTGGAGTGCACATATAATGGGGAATGTACTTTTAGACTCCCTTCTTTTCAAATTTTGTGTTAGTGCATTTGATGTGGAGTAAGGTTACACGCAGCACTGTAATTCTGTGTTCTCTGTGGGCCAATTAAAAATATGGATCTCAAGAGTCTGAGTGAGACACAGGCGAGATGCTCCCACTGAGTCCTCTCACTGGGCTCTGAGCTGGTCCAACTGTTGCATCCTCCGTTTGTTCTCCACTGGTGGAAAAAGTCAAATTTCATCTTTCACTTCACTTTCATTTTATATCTAGGTTTTTTTTTTTTTTAATGACAAAACAATCCACAGTGTATCTTTCCTTTCTTAATGAATCAGTCTTCCCCAAATTAAGATACTTAGATTAATAGCTTGATCTCTAAGATATCAGACAATAGTGGATATCGTAGTATCTTTGAGGATTAAGTGATTCAAATGTCTTGTTTTTTCTTACCAACAACCCCAAACTTCCAAATATTCAACTTAACACAACGTGGCAGCAAATTCTCACATTTAATCTTCCAGAACCACCAAATGTCGGCCATAACCTAAACAATATCAAAATATCTTTCAATTGATTATCTTTCCATTATCTAATGTGTTTATGGACCAACTGCTGCAGCTCCAACAGAAAATAACAAAGATATCATCACAAATGTCATCAAGGCCTCTAGAATTAGATCCAGACACCCATGAAATTAAGTAAAAACAATTTTTAAATGTTCAAATCTGGGGTTAAAGGTCGCTGGTTGATCAGAGGGCATAGCTGAATTAGACACCTGCTGTTTGTGCATTAATGCTGTAATGTGTATCCATAGATGGCAGTGTGCACCACATACTCCAGCTCTTCTCTTGTTCCTCAGCCTGGACAAACTATGGTTACTGAACAAAAAAAAAAAAAAGTAATTAGGCCAAATAATTTCTCATGCTTGATTTATTTCAGATCTTCCGATCAGTTCAGCTCTGCTCGTGTGATTTAATCTGGAAACACTAGAATTTAAAAAGGCCCCGGTTCACTTCACTGCTGTTTTCGTTTTGAGTTCAAACCTGAAGAGTGTTATCTGTTTGTGTGCAGGGAGCAGATTTTCCGTCAGTCGACTGAGCTGGTGTGCAGAGCCTACGGAGAGGTTTACACGGCGCTGACCAGCCCAGCTAACGGCTACAAAGACCCAGAGAACCTGGTGCCCAGATCCCCTCAGCAGGTCCAGGCCTTACTGTCCTGAGAGACATTTTCTGTTGATCACTAGCGAAGCAGGCGAGCCTGCAGGTTATTTAAGGAGCTGTGTAATTTGTACAGTATAATAACACAAATGTATATAAAAGCAGCAAGGTGGGGTTCTGTGTGGGAAATGTGGGATGTGGGTCACTGAGTTCAGTGAGAGAGTCTGTGTATAAAGTCTCCTGTTCACCAGGAGGAAAGAACATTATATGTATATGATCATTTAACTGAGCAGCAGATTTTCTCCTTGTAAAGAACATATGTCTTCTTCTTTCTGTCTGTTTTTCACAGCGTTGATCCTCTCTAGGCTTCATAACTGTACAAAACAAATGTCTATTGAACTTCATATAAAACAAAAGGATACACTGAATTAAAGAGGCTTGTCTTATTTTTCCACACTTAAAAGTGGTCAGGAAAAATTCAGCCACGATGCCAAGAGGAACCTCAGCAGCTTCAACACAAACGTCGTGTTTATTTTAATCTCAACTGTTTTGAGCTGTAGGGATAAAATGGAAAATCTGTCTTACCATCTCGTTTGGCCTTTCAAACAATGTCTGCCGTGCTGACTAAGATGTGAAAACAAGACTTTAATGAGACTGGATTTAGTCATTTACTGTAAATTCTACCTTTAACTGAATCTTTAACCATTTCAAACTTGTTTTTCTTTTCTGTTACAACAGCATTAAACTCAAACTGTCGTTTTTATAGTAAATCAACACAAGTTAACATTCTCATTGTGATGTGATGAGTTGTAACTGGATTAAAGTCATATAACTTCAAATAATGACGTACTCCTTTAAATTAAAGGTTTAACAAAGATAATTCTCATCTTTCAAACATTCATAATTTGTAAATACAGAATCCTGCTTGTTAAAAACACTGTTTTGCTACATAATAACAGTAGTAGACGTAGTGTTTTTCATGTCTCAAAAATAAACTCTGCAGCAGTGAAGTTGTGACATGATGGTGTTTAATATATCGGTGACAATCTGAAACCATCCAGCCAACAGAGTTCCCAATAAAGCACCACTGAAACGGTAAAACAGATAAAACAAATATTGATTCGGACTGTTGTAATGGTTTCTGGCCTGAGAGGCAGCAGCATTTCATTTCTGCTATCTGACATCAAGGTTCATGGCAGCGGGCCTGATCTCGCTGGCAGTAATGCCAACACTGAGTCCCAGGATTTCCCCAGCTCACCGGATGTTACTCAGATATCATTGGCCAGGACATCGAGTACTGGGAATAAATGGAATTCCACAAAGTTCAGCATCTGGACGACGCTCTTAAGTCCTTTAAATAGACCGACTCTCTCTTCCAGTTCTGCTTGGCTCGGCTCTGATACAAGCTGGATTCTTGAGTGTTTTTACTCAGCAGTCTTTGGCAGAAAGTGGGATGATGTTTGAAAAGCAGGATTATTGAATAACAATAATAACAAACTGTTCCTGTGTGACGGCACACACACACACACACACACCTTCATAAACTCCACCACACACACACACACGTCAGCTGTGTGTGACTGCATGAGGGTTTTCTCCTGCTGGTTGCTGCATTAATGAGTTAACTGATGTGAGAAGTGATGCAGTCACCACTTAGAGGGTGGCAAACATACATCCCATCATTCGCTCCATATGACAGCAGTGGTCACCAAGCTGTTGCTTGCTGAAGCATGAGCCCAGCAGGAATTTGGGTTAAAGGATAATAGCAGCAGTATTGAGCTTTTCTCCTCTCGTTTCTCATTGGTTGACAGTTGAGTCTTATCTATTGCTTCAGTCGAAACTTTGAAAGGAAAATGACTCAAAACAAATGCGCAGCCGCTGTGGAAATCACGTCTCACTCCACGCTTTCTGCACCAACGCTGCTCTTTCTCCACATTTTTTGCTTATAAATGTCATGTGTTGCTTCCTCACTCGGAGATGACTCATCATCTCCTCAAAGTAGGATTTGGTAACTTGTGCGCGTCAGGGTTTATAGTGACGTACTGAAAAAGGAAAAAAAAAAATGTAAAAAATGTTTTTTTTCTTTTTAACGTGGGCTCTTACGTTCTCAGTTATTGGAGCAATAAAACTAATGTCGTCATTGCTCAACATTTTTATAAAATAATCAATTGGATTTACATCTTAATACATCAACTTATTATCTTAGATAACTCATGTAATCGAAGTGTTCCTGATCAAGTCCCAATACATTTATAATCCTTCAACTTCCTCGAACGACTGTCAAGCACAAGACGGCTTTAACTCATCTGTTAACCTTTTAAATTTGATTTATCAGCTTGTGGAAAGCACCATCCCAGGGATCAAAGCATATTTTCACAGTTATAAAATCATGTCTTGTGGTAGACACGAGTTTTTCAGACTTTTCAGTTATAGTTTGTCAATGCTGCAGACAGACTTTGCTGGAAAACGAAGGAAAGATACGTTTAGTATAAAACGTTATTGTCTGCATACACCTAGAAATCTGCTTCATGACATGACGATTAACCGTTCGGAGATTTGATGTGGAAACAGGATCTAAAAAGTGAAATTATCCTTGAAAAAGACTTCGAATGAATAGGGAAACAAATGTGACAAGTCAGCAGCCTTGGGGGAATTTGAAAAACTCAAATCTTGTAAAACAAAATCCTTTATCACCGCTGGTATGTTTCTTTACAGAGGACGCCGCGGCTGCTTCTATTTTCCTGTTGTAAGATAACGTCCTGTCCGATAGGAAGTTGTTAACAAATCAGTGAGTGAGTAGTGGACTTTGCGCCACTAAACTACAAAGTAAGAGACTAAGGTGTACGGTGTTAATGTGTTATCTGTTTCGATTAGACTCGACATCTCACAAACTGTGCTGTACTTGCAGATTGAGGACGGCAGCGGCATACGCTGCCCCCACTTTTGTTAAATATTAAATGGAAATTTTCTATTTTCTGCAAATGGAGTTATCGTTGCCATTGTACGTGGATCCAGTTGATACTTGGAAGAACACTTTGATTCATCACCTCTGCCAAACTCTTGGTTTTAATTAACCCATTCACCTCCTCCACGCCTTCATCTCTTATTAGACCCATTAGAAGAATTATACATTAGTTATGTGCCATCCTATCCATGCATTGTGTTCTAGTTTGCCTCGAGCACAGGGCATATTCATTCGTCTTATTATGGAGCTGAAATATCTCCAGCCTCTTACCAGAGCTGCTCATAATTATGTTGCCACATTGCTTTTGTTATTTGGAGAGGTTACCTTGTGTCAGACCTCTCTCTCTCTCTTTCTCTTTGGAAACCATTATGTAATTTGTCTGTTAGAAACAGGAAGGGAGACGCTGTGAAGTACTGACCTGAAACAAAAGTGCACAGTAATTAATTTTCTTTTCTGATTCTCTGCTGTTCCCATCATCCTAATCAGCCACTCAGTCAGAACTCTCTACACACAGCGCACAGAGTCTCACGAACTTTAAAAGTGCATCAAAAAGTGAACATGCTGCTCATTTTTTTTTTTTTTTCAAATATATATAAGACAGTGTTATTAACACACGTCCATCACCACACACTGCTATCGACAGGCGATGCTCCCTGTCTGACCAGATGCACGTCCAGGTGGCCTGATAAACACAGCATATCAGAGACGCTAACGACGCAGTGTTTAGATAGTTGTGGGATGAGAGGTGTGCGCAGACATGACTGGACAGAGATGAGCCAATGATGGAGCTGCTTTTCCCCTTGCGCTGCTGGAAAAGGTTGGACCCCCTGATGGTGCCCCAGAATGCTGGTACAGTTTTGTGCGTGTGGCCGCGATACTTCATTGTGTAAGCTTTTTTTTCTCCTCCCAGCAGAAACATGTTTGCTTTTGCTGGTATGAACACTTTGTACAGAGTCCTGGGCCAAAACACAAGCACGTTCAGTAATTTCCGAATTGTGTCACTAATGACTAGATACGTCCTGTGTTGTTGTTGGATTTTAGTCACCCATGAAAAACCTCTTGCTGTTTTTTTTCCTCTCGCCGGATCCTCTGCAGCAGCAGAGTGAGCTTCATGAACATGATGTTTATTTGAACCTGTTTTCAGACTGAGACGTGTCTACTTCACTTTTATATTGTTTACCGTGATCATCAATGAACATTATAAGGTGAAAGAAATCCATTCGAACAAATCCATGAACGCAGGAGACAGACAGACCTATTCACACTAACAGAATAGAGAACAAGAACATGTAACAAATTCACCATGACTAATGTCTCTGTGAGTAATCCAACATGCTGTCAATCATTACTCACACAGAGAGCACTGTCTCTGCTCTCATTGGTCTCAATACGGCCGTGCTGAGCGCTTCTTCAAAGCACAGTCCCGTGACTCTCATCCTGAGGCAATAGAACAGGGCTGAGTTGTGTGTGTGTACATGTTGCTCTGTAGCTGTTTGGGCAAATTTGGGTTTTAAATCATTGTTATGAGGATAAATTAGTTGTTGTGAGGACATTGTGACTCGTCCTCACAACTTCACAGAGATGTTTGAAGGTTAAGACTTGGTTTCTTGAGATTGTGGCTATGAATGAGTTTAGGTCATTTCTTTGTGATTGTTATGGTTAGGAGATATATAATGCATTGTGTGGATTAGCGTCATAACTATAGAGAGAGAGAAGTGTGTGTTTGTGTGCAGTAGAGGAAGAAAGGCAGCGGTTGTATAGACAGTTTGCTCGTATCATCAGGGTCACGCGACAAACCCGGTCACCCCACTTTTATGTGTCCACGCTCAGGGACGGTAAACACAACATAACTATGAACACAATCTATAGCTGCCTCACACACACACATATGGCTGTGTTTTGAAGACATACTGCCTGGATGGTGATGCAACAATGAGAGGCTGTGACTCGGTCACTGGTGGCAACATCCGCCCTGTTTCTGAGCTCCATCATCACACTGTTTCTCAGATTCTTGCTTAAAATATTTCTCAGAATGAGAATTGTTCAACCCCCTAAAGGCAAACTTCACAATGTTTTTATGTTGGAGCCCCATGGAACAAGCAGCCTTTACCAAATAATGTCATTTGCGAGTAGCCTGATGTGTAACTCAGCAGAGGCTGCTGGTTTTGGTGAGTTGTTGGTTAGTCACACACTTATTTGATATATTGGATGAAAAAGCAGCAGCGATTTTCATATCTTCAATGACAACTAGCTCATATTTCTGTTACACTTTCAGGTTTTTCAATGAGGAAACGGAGATAAGAACTAGGTTATTGTCAGAATATTTGTTTCTTTTTTTCAGAGAAAAGGGGAGATAACAGTGATATAACTGTTGTGTCTGTATCTGTGTGTGTGGTTGTGCAGAAACAGCACTAAAGGCCTGAGAGGAGAGAGCCCCAGTTACTGAGTAACTCAGAGCAGCAGTCCCATTCTCCCCTTTCCCCTAATAGCCCTTCACCTTCCAAACCACGTGAAGTGGGCCTGTATGCTGACTCCCCATAGTGTGCTCTCTTAACAAACGCACACACACAGTCAAGTAATAACTTGAAGTTTCCCTTGACAGCAGAACAAACCAAATAGCTGCAACTTTAAGACAGAATATGTGTGATGACATTAAATGAACAGAATATACCTCATCTGTTGGTCAGAGTTAACGACTCCAGTGATTTGCAGTAATTTCTGGGTTTTTTAATCTCACCTTCACACACTTCAAACAAACAGTTGGGGGGTCGTGTGTTTGCTCTGTGATCAACACGACCTGCTTCACTCAGTCCTGACTGAATATTTTGAAACTTTTAAGGGCAGACGGTTTTTCTATCCTCACCTCCTGTGGGTGAGGCGTGACATTAAATATCTCAGCTGTATCTTTTCATCAGACACCTTCGTGATTAGTTTTCTGAGTAAAATGAGCAGGTTGTTTTAATCTGAATCATAACTGAGGGTTTCTCGTTTGCTTCACGGCGTGTGCGGATCGTGTCGTTGATGACTGATTTCTTCTCACGCAGTCAAGGTTTTGGGCCAAGAGTGGACTGTTCATCAAATGTATCTTTGTTGCTGTTTGTCTTTGGTGTCTCAACCTAAACGTCACTTTTCAACACCACAGCTCTGAACCCCAGCGACTGTGGTTTTTATATTGTATTTGTGTCCCTTCCAGGCTACTGTAATCCAGATAAAATGGTACTGTTGCAATTCAGAGTTTTCACAAAGGCTGATCCTGCTTTAAAAGTGAGACCAGGCTGAACTTTTTTGGAGTACAGACGTACAAGTTGAACATGTCTGGATGGAGAAGTGTGTGGGAATGTGTGTCAGCAGAAAGCCACTCCTTCCCATTGTAGCAGTTGAATGAGTAAGATGTCAATGGAAAGTATGAGTCACTAGACCTACAACTCACAACAATAATATTTAGCATGAGTAGAAAAGTCAGAGCAGTCTACAGAACGTGGATTGGTGATTAGTGGCTTTATACACAGACTGGGAGTGGCAGTGACAAAACTGCTGGCCTGACATCATTAATCCATCTCAGCCCACACACTCTTCATGCCAGACTGGTAAGGGAGGTACCAACTGAAAGACGAGCTGCTAATTCAGTCCAGGGTGAGGAGCAGAACTAGAGTGATCCAGATCAGCCACAGTGAAACCTTCACCCGTCATCTGGGTGTGACTGGAAGATTTTCTGGTAATGCCCTGTGTCTCTGAATTAAAAAAAAAAAAAAAATAGGAGTGTGCTTTCTCACACTACCGAGTGCATTCTTTTATGTCATTACACACATTCTTTAAAGTTATTTAGTGAATAATGAGGGAGAGACATGTCGTGTCAAAATGTAAAAATTTAGCCCCGGGAAAAGGCTTCAAGTTGTAGCAAATGAGAGAAACAGGAAAAAAAAAATGAAAAAAAGAAAGAACCGATCAATTAATCAAAGTTTAGACAAGTTCCGTGATGGTTTTTACAAAAAAGAAAAAGAAAAAAAGGAATCCACTCGTTCTGTTGTTGAACATAAAAATAGGCCGGATGACGAGCTTCATTATGTGACTGATGAAACCTCTAAATTATTTAATTTGTATTTTAATAGTTTCCTAATGTGGAGGGAGAAAAACTGAAAAATAAGTTTATATTACTGACATAATTTTCATGCCAAAGTGCTAAAAAGTCATAATGTCGTGCTGCAGTTCGCACTAAAACAGCAACGTCTACTAAAGTCTTTTCATTTATGTCATCACGTTCTTTTAATGGCTGCTGTTCTTTACACACACACGCTGCTGTGTCCTCAAAAACCAACACTTAATAGGAAGTTGAGCTCTAATGCATCGGTGTCAACTGGGGCAGTAGCTCTGCTGCACGTCACAAGAGAAGAGCAGCAATAATTATCTAGCAAACACTGTAGAAAATTCCTTATTATCTCAAAATAACTTGTAAAATTCAAATCTCATGACAACAAACAAAATGTGCCTTGTGGTCTGTTGAGAGCAGAGAAGACAAGAGAGAAAACCTCCATCTTTTTTAATGTATCAAAACTGTTCAGTGTCCGTTTTTTGGGGAAAAAAAGACTGAATATAAATATTTTTTTAAACTTTTATGCTGTGTTTTGATTCTTATTGTATTATCCTTTTATTTACACGCACTCTATTCGAGATAAACACTTCGGTATTTATGCTGTACGCAGCAAATTGAGTAATCATGATTCAAATTTACAAATCTGTCCATGAATCACGACTGCATTGAGGCTAAAAGCTCAAGTTCGTGGTGTTGACTCAGAAAATGAATCATGGAACCTGCAGAGAGCCCAGATCATCTGAGCAGCTGTCCCAACAAGCCGGGGGCCGGGGCCGGGGCCAGATCAGGCCCTGTTTTCACTGAGAAAGGTGGTGGGGGGAAGTGGGGGGTCTGAAAACTTTCCACAGTCACTTTCAAACCATGGAAGCAAATCAAATCTATGCAGAGAAAACAAGCTTTGGTATTTCAACCTGAGCACAGAGAAGAAGAAAGGCTGTTATTTTGGAATGACTGGCATGGTGGGTAGACTCTCCAGCCATTTCCTCCCATTCATACACCCAAAGGTCTCGACTTTCTCTTAAGTGATATCTTGGCTCCGACATGTGAAACACTCCAGATTGATCAAGACGTAGGAAGCTGCATTTGACCTGAAGTAGGAAATCACGGTAGGAAGTTAGATAAAATTCAAGAATGGACGTTCAGGCTTTCACAAAACACTTCTCCACTTCTCTTGCTATGTGATTTATGTGGATTTGTGCTGTTTTTTTGCTGTTGCCTGAAGTCAGCATCCGTAAAGGCGACATGTCAAATTATTAAAAAGATGTTTTTAAATCTTTTACCTACTTCTCTCAAAAAAAGGAAAATGGAACTGGGCAAAAAAAATCACTATTTGACATTATAAGTCCAGAAGCTAGTTTCTAATTACATTTTTTTTTGTGCAAGATGAAAGAAAAAATTGTTTTGAAGGTATAAATTATGGTTGTCGTGGAAACAGTGTGTGATTTTAGCTTGGCGCTCTCATATGTGGGTGGCCCAAACATGTGAGTCAGCGAAGCGGACCACTCGGATTGCATCTGCTGTCACGATATGAGAGAGATCGTGAACTCTATCTATTTTTTATTCCCTGAAGAGCAGCCATATGGTCGAGCCTCTTCTCTGTTGCCAGTGCAACCCTCCTTCAAACCAGGGTGTCTCGTTCCTTTTTTTTTTGTCTCCAGGTTAGAGCTTAAAGATGGAGGGGACATACTGAGTCAAGTGAATCAGGAGTAGGAATATGCTGCATTATGCAATAACAATAAACATCATAATCAGTGCATCGGTGTCATAATTAAACTGATGTATAAAATGAGCTGAGGTGTTTCCTACTTCCCACCCGCTTCTTATTCCACTAATTAAAACCACTTTGCTTGTGACAGATTGGTTTTTGAGCAGATTTTGACTATGGGCTGTGCACAGCAGGGTGCAACTGAAGAACAGGAGATTTTCTTTTTTTTCTTTTTTACATAATAAAATCTTTTGCATCTTAAAGAAACAGTTCAACACTGTTGGATTTAGCTGTTAGCTTAGCTTAGCATAAAAATGGAAGCAAAACTATTATTATTATTAGTTTGAGTGACATCTCATTGTTTTTGTGTAATTGTTTATAATATGTGTATGTAACTGTATTTCCCAATGTGTCAAACTATTCCTTCACGTAGGGTAAAAAAGGAATAAGAATAATAAAAGGATAAAAACTGGATATAGTCGCTATAGTCACTTTAACATTTGCAGGTACAGAGATGGATTTTAGTGGATTTGATTCATCGATTTTCACTTTGCTGAGCTCAGATCTGAAACTGATTTTCAAGAACAAGAGTCTTTAAAGTAAGTTTGATCTTTGTTCTTTCAGTCGAACATTATATATTCTGTTTAACTTGTTTTCAATCAAACAAATCCCTTGGTAGAAAAATTGTAAAGGGAATAAAAATCTGCTTTAAAGGCCCATCATAGAGGTAAGTCACTTTCATTTCTTCTTTCTCTCTTCCAGACAGTGAAGCAGGGCCACTGATGAGCTCAGGGAGTCAAACAGGCAGCGAGGTCTTCCACCTGCTCCCCGTGCAGGCTCCCATGAGACCAGGTCTGGATCACACCTCGCATGCAGCCTCGGCCCCAGGAGATGCCAGGATACAGGAGGCCTTGTCTGGACTTGCCAGCTCTCATTCGAACTGACTCCCACCGTACAGGTCAGGCCTGTTTTCTCCTGTCTAGCCTGGAGCCTTGTATGGGATAATTAACAAACTTTCAAGGATGAGTATGACATTGGATTAACTGTAACACCTGAGCCACCGCTGTACTGTATGTGATTGTGTGTGAAATGCTGGTGTTGTGTGAAACAGGTTTGTCTCCGGAGCCTGAACTCTACAACATGTGAGGTTTCTGTTTAATTTTCATCAGTTAAAATGAGCTGAGTGCTTCTGTAACACTATGAGGGGAGGGGCTACATTACATGTATATTAACTTAGATAATTCTGTCTGAAAATAATCATAAAACTACTCAGACTCTGAATTGTTTGATGATTTTAATAATCCTTCATGTTAGATTTACATTAGCCAAACTGATTCCTCATGACCTGGAAATATGAAATATTACATACAACCTCTTTGCAAGAATTCATTGACATAAATGAATAAATCAATTTGTTAGGTAAAGTCATAAAGGGTTTTTAGAGTTGGAGTTATCAGATAAAGGGATTTAAGATGCCATCCAACTTCCATTACCACATCAAATACTGGTGTTCATCCAACAACCACTCATCCCCAACAAGCCATAAAACATCCTCCACATGCCACACAACACAAGCCTCCCACTCTTTCAAAATCCACCTGATGCTGTATTACAGTGTTGTATTGCAGCTCCCTGGGAGGCTCAGCCCTCTAGGGACTAATAATGTCTGTCATGCATACTGTAATAGGCCCACAAATCCAAAGGTGAGAGGCATTAGTGAACAGGCCTGACAGATCCTCGCACAGCTCGTGCAAGATTGTGTCTGCGTTACACCAGGCCTGTGGGCATCAGCTGGGAAAACAAGCTGCGACTGATAACAGATCAGACCCACATTCCATTCTGGGCTGTGCTGAGGGACAAAGCAGACCACCAATTCTCACACATGGTGATAGCGGTTAGTGTGGGACTAAGGGTGAGGCCTAAAGAGGTGCGGGGTTGGCTGCGATCACAGAGCTCCTCTGCTTTGATACGTATCTCGTGTCATGGCCAGGTTGCATGCGACTGTGTGAATGCCTCTGTGAGAGCAGAAAACAAAAACATAAATCTCACTGGCTTTATTCGGTGTCAGTTTTAGGCGAAGTCTGTTTTTAATAACGCAAGGACTGGTTGGACACTGTAAGGCCCAGGTGCTGACATGCCCCCGCCGTGCTGAGCAGGCTCTCTGGGTCCATGCTGCGCAGGCCTGGCCGGGCCCGGCTGGACGGCTGAGTGCAGGTTGCTCAGCAGGCTGTGTTGTCTCAGCCTTTCAGCCAGGGATGATAGATGGAGTTGGAAATGCTCCCAGAGAGGGGGTGAGCACATGTGTGGCAAAACGTGGCAGGTGGTGAGCGCTGACTTGACAGCAATTAAATGTACAAATCTTTGATTAAGCTCATGGGAAGGCAGTCATTAGCAACACTGAATCGGCTCTCCCACAACACTTACACACATGCACAGCCACTCGCTCTCTCACGAACACACACACAGACGCACATTTTTCATCCTGAGTAACACTAACACTTATTTCTGATGCACCCGTATTTTAATACAGCTATTAAATGATTAGCTCTGGTTAATAAAGATTAACGTTGGTGTCTGTGATGCCACAGAATTAGATTCAGATCAATGTTCACTGTATAGTAACAACATTCATGTACAGCATTGTTGCTATTTACTACATGTTGCTTTATCAGTGACACAGCAAAATATATAAAGAGATTTACAGCAGTTCAATAGTGCAACAATTATCTAGGTCACTGAATATCATTTTATTTTGATCTATTGCATTATAAAACATGATACGCACACAGCAATGATATTTGCAGGTCAATATAACATTAGCCCATAAAATATACAACATACATTAATAATAACTAGAGCCTGCCGCTGTATCTAAAACCCTTTATATGTTAAATGCCCTTCATCGTCCGAAGGAGTTTACTTTCCAATAACTTGTGTTTGATTGCTGTGTGTAAAACTACAGCCTAACAACCACATCCTCTTATCCCTGCAATAACCCTGTTGACTAAAATCATTTCTTAACTGATTGGAATGATGACATCATGATAACCAAGACTATGAAAATAAAAGTGTGATCCAACAAAGCGTGGGCAGGAAGAAGCAGGAAGTTCCTTCTTGTAACACTAACCAAAGGATTAAAATGTCCTATATGTGCATCGCTTGCCACTCAACCACCACAGCACTGGGTGGAAATAGTATATGTGCTCGCCACAGAGAGCTTTGAAATGTTTCCTTGAAGTGTACCGTATGTACGAGGTCATGTGAGGTCCTGAGCACAGGCCGTGAAACTATGTGAGTCTTATAATGTGGCTTCAGTCCAGTTTCATCTAGTTTCATCACAGCACCACTGGGTTTTTAATGAAAGTGAAAGCGCATTTTCTTTTTCAATAATTAAAAGTCCAGCCAGGTTATTTTGGGAGAGATAAATGCAAAAAATACTATTGACTTAAACAACTTGTTTTAAAAAGTCTGGTTCGCTATAACGATGACACATCCACACATCAGTGTCTCATATGACGAGACGGTGTCATCTTTACTTACAGTGTATCGCAAACCTCACAAATCCCCTCAGAGGTGTTTTCCTGTGGGACCTCCAGTGGTAATTGCCATCCTCTCCCCAAGCTCACTAATGAGACCCGGGTCATTCCCTATACCCAGGCTGCCTATCTCACTGTCTATATCCCATAATCCCATCGTCTAGGAAACAGAGGAATGCTTGCACCTGACAACCCTCTGGTGAGTTCGATCAGCTCTCGGTTGCAACACAGGATTACTGAACATTAATCTGTAAAGCTCTGAGCAAAGTAAAGGCTTTTAAACATCACAGCTCAACTCCAGCATATCTGAAAAACAATCCACACTTTCTCAGTTTCTGTGGAGAAAATAACTCTTTGCAGCTCATTATAGAATAGAATCAATCCTAGATAGTAGATTAAAGTAGATTTGGTTTATTTTAGGGGAAAACACGTTAGAAAGAAAGAAGGAGGTGAGTCTTTTTTCCTCTGTCTCTCTCTTAATGTCTCATTTTAGAATAAAGCTTCATCTTCTATGGTTGTCGAGTGTGTCGAGTGTGCTCCTTTCATGGGAATCTGTCACCGTGGAGATGAGCTCCCTTCCTGAGTCAGAGCCAGGAGAGACAGCGACACCGTCCCACTGGACTGAATCCATCCTCAGAATTACACCAGTCAACTGTTCGTGATGAGATAATTACAGACTTGGAGCTTAACGTGACACTATTAAATGACAATTATACCAGACCTGCTCCTGATTTAAATCAAAATACTGAAGTAACATTAAAGCAGACTGATGGAATCTCAATGGCTATGATACAAAATACAAGTTTAAAACCAGACAATATCCAAGAATTGACTTTATATTTGTGTCTCCTGTTCCTAAACCAGTGTATTAACTACTGATATACTTCCTGTCTGAACTGCTGTAAATATTCACACAGGTGGCATTTGTTAGCATAGCATTTAATTGAAAAAAAAACAAAAAAACAATTAAAAGTTGATCATAAAACCATACTGATATCCATCATATTTATGTACTCCTGTGTTTTCTAATAAAACAGTGAATAAATGGTTTTAGATTGTATTGTTCATTATTTTCTCTATCCTGATGAATGGTCCATTATTTAATACTGATGACATTATTCTAAACACCTGCGGTAGTATCCCTTTTGTCCCAGAATAAATGTTTTCCTGCAGGATGCAGAGTAGATTTTTTATTTCCAGAAGCAGCAACATGCAGCAGAAGACATATTTCTGCAGAGTAACTTTATATCAACATGCTGATCCTGTGTTACTTAGCTGTATAGGAAACATCTCCACATAGTAGATATCCTTTCAACTTTGTTTTGGTCTCCACCCACGCAGAATCTTTTGGTTTACATTATTCACCAGTAAGTTTCTAGTTTCTGCTGTTTGGAACTTGGCAAATATCATATTGTTGGACTATACTTTGCAGCTTATATGCAGCTTTACAGCTGCATATAAGTGGAGGTAATCATGAGAACATAATTTGCTCATATTTCCATTTTATATGTTATTATGACTCAGGATGTTGCTTCAAGACCAAGTCTTATCATATCAAGAGAGTTCATGTTATGTCAAATGATCAATAGCATTTCCTGGGTCTTGCTTTATATCCCCCGTGTTTTCCTGCATCTCCCCTCTTCTAAGAATACGCTATAGCTGGCCTAATCATAGGAACCGACCCAAGCTGGAGGTGCATGCCTTTGCACATGGCAGCACAAATTAAAATGTCTCCTGCCGCCCGCCTCTAATTCCCTGGCACTGTGCCCTGGCCTGTCCCACGAATTACAACCAGACCTCTCCATATGGTGCAGCCAGCATGGGGCAGGCCATCTTATTGACATGAGCTCCTCCCTGAACTCTCTAAGTCAATAACTAAGAACCTCAGAACACACACATTTGGACAGCCTGAGAGTGTTAACTCCATAACATTATTAGGATCAATAGTAGAGGGACTTTCTTAGAGGATTTTCTTTTGTACCTTATCTAAAGAAGAGTACCAGTTGATATTACAACACGTTATATGGAGAAAAAATCAAGAGTGTATCCAATTCTGCGACATTTAATCCCCTATGAGCTGCACAGTATGATTCTTGGACAAAGGTCTCTGGGTCATGCCCAAGTTTTGAACTGAAAACAAAAAGTGCCTGGAACATTTCCAATGTGATCTTTGGCTTTTTAATCTCAATTTTATGGTTTTGCTCTCATAGTTTTCTGTCTTTTTTTTTTTTTTTTTTTTTCCAACCTCCAACCTTCCAACTCTAAGTTCTGTTATTAATTATCATTTTCCCTCAGCCACTGAAGGATTTATTATTTGCACATAGATGTTAAACTATGATACATATCCACCTGGTGTTGATGTCATGTTGTTAGAAATCTGATGAAAACACAACTTTATTTTAAAAGACAGTCATAACAGAACATATATCTACATACAAATAACCTGTTCACATTTTAAATGCAACCAGAACAGACAACCACAGAATCCTTGAACCTGTCCAATGTTACCGAGATTCAACCTACGAGTGTAGAAATTTTACCATTGTCTATTTACAATTAGTTTTTCTTTTAATGTACAGGAAATTATCTGTTAAATTACTTGTGTCCAGTGTATACTGTATTTATTCATACATTTTGCAGTTGTGAACATTTTGTATTTTGAACATTTTTGTCCAAATTGAGAGCAACAAAAACAAACTATTTTTATAGCTTCCTTATCCATGCACAAACTTCAAAAATATGAGTTTTGACAATAAATTTTAGGATGAAAGGAATGAGGGGAGGTTACAGACTGAGCATTTTCAGCATAAATAATTGATAACTTGAAATAAAAGTGTTTACCACAACAAAGCTGAGAGAAAACAGAAAAATTGGTTGTTTAAAAGATGAAAATAAGGATCTATGCTATAAATTTGAAAAACAGGGTTTGGGTTGCCATTTCCTTTGCTTTGTTCTCTGTTGGGTGCATCACTGCTGGATTTTTTTTCTTTTTTTTTTCCCCATTTCTCTTATGTCTGCTTCTCAACTGTGGAGAAATTAGTCAACAAGCATTTACTCTGGTCACCATCTCTGTTCACTGCTTAAACAGTCATGTTGGAATAATTTTATTATTGAAAGCTTGTATTGACAAAATAATAAATTCCTGATACGTAAATATAAAAAGGCTGAACAGACACACTCCCCCAGCATCAAACCCAGACAATGTCGCTGCTGTTGACTCTATTATCAGAAGAGAAATCTTTGACCGCAACTCCTGTGGTTGGAACGCAGAGACGGACTGCCGCCACCTGCAACTCAGTGCCAGACTTTTCCAAACACACATGCTGCTTTGTTGGGATCTGCCGTCGGTGTTTGTCAGCCGCACTGAGTGTTGTTGTTGGTGTTGTTTTCAAATGTCCTGCTGACACTTGGTCCTAGGCCACACGTGCCCTGGATGCAGAGCGTTCCGCCCCGGCTCAGGTAACTGATACGTTCCTGGATAAAACGTAAACAAGTGTGAAATGCCTTATGACACACATGAGTACAAGGGACACAGAATCGAATACACCGATGCATAATTTCATCACCAGCTGAATGAGCCACTGCTGCCACAGGATGCCGTTAACCTTTCTCTGCCATTGATGAGTAACACTTTAAAACTCATGACTTAAATCCAAGCACCGGTGAATACTAACCTGGGCCCATTTTTTTATACACACATAAAACTGAAGGAAACACTTTTACCAAATAGAGCTGACATTTTGACAACAGCAAACTCAAAGAGTCCAATTCTCTGGAGCTACATTAACCATTCAGCATTTGTTAGGATGAACAGCTCTCTCAATGGAAAACCAGAGAACCACAACCCATAGTTGTCAGTCATAAAAATATCCTGGGGCAGCTCCATCCACAAGAGAGACCAGACTATCTCTGTGGGTTTATGGGTATTAGGTTGGGACTTAAACATGCAAATGAGTACTATTGTTCCAAAACCAGAAAATGCACTGTACCACAAACCACAACCCAGCAAAGTACAGTTAGAGCATCCTGTTGTTCTTGAATTTTAGTCTCTGTGGAAGTGTACAGCTGCAGCCTCTTAGGACAGATTACGAATTAACCTCTGGATAGATTCATATATAAGAAATGAGACAAATGTATCTCTTTTTTCTGTCTTGTAATACAAACCACATAGTCTAGTAGTAGTTGAGAAAAGAATAAGCAGATTTAAAGGAGCCAGACTTCTTCTTTTCCATGGGTTAAAAAGACGACTGCCTCAGTAAAATCATTGGAATAACTTAACTCTGTGTCTGAAAGGTGCTACACAAATAAATCTGCCTCACCTAACTCTTTCTTTCGTCTTGGCAGTTTTCTTTGTCCGTGCCTTCTTTTACTTTTCCTCTTTTCTCTCGTTCTTTCCCTCTTTGTTCTCTTGTAATTTTACCATAGAAACTTCAGTGTTTATGTCCTGTGTGCCTTTCAAGAAGACCTTGTTTATTCTTGAGAGTGCCGGTGTGTGACTCTCTTACTATCATTCAGGAGGAAATACCATGAGTCGCGTGCCAGTCGCAGCTAACCACAAACCCGAGCTGGGTGGAGAAGAGCATTTTTCATATAAATCATGGAATATGGCTGTGGGCGAGCTATTGCCAGGCTGAGTGAAAAGCCATAAATAGACTCCCCCATTGCATGTAGTAACAGCTTTGAGCAACACAAAGGCAGACTGTAGTAACCATTGCCTGTGGTATAGCTGAGAAAAAGAGCTCCTATTGTTTCTGTGTAATGTCGAGTTGGTCATGAGATATTAACAGCCTGTCAAGTTCAGGGCACGAAGCATCAGAAGTGAACCTTTGAAACTATTTTGAATGCTTGAAATTCCCTGAATTTTCACTCCAGCCTGTTCCTCCAGGCACCACAGGCTTTGACAGTATGACAGAAAACACCCTTAATGAACCCCACTTGAGATGTCAGGAACCGGCAGCTCTGACACACTTTGGTCATCAGTTAACTTCTCACTCACAGACTCTGCTCTGTCTAGCTCTTTTTTCCAAGATTGCTTACATCACATGGCATAAATGGGAGCTCTCAGGGAAATATATATACCGCTGCTATGATAGACACTTAAATAATGTCAGAAGTGGTTAATGAGGGCTCCTGGAGCAAGAAACTGTGACAGTACAAAGGCTGCAAGGAGCAAAGACTGATGTGGAATGTAACTAACCTAGAAACTTAAGTCATATGGTGCTAAATGGTTCCAGCAGAATATAAATTACAAAGGGAGGAACTGTGTTGGTCAGCAGCTTGGTCAGAGTCAGTAAAGATAAGAGAATATAGAGAAAGCATCAGTTTGTATGTGTGTCATGTCTTTTGGGTCATAGCTGCTGGAGAGGTCAAGTCAGGACACAAATCACACCCCCAGGCTGGGCTGTCTCCTCTCAACTTACACAACAGTCGAGCTACATCTGTTTCTCTTTTGCGCTCTGTGTCTGTCTACGTCTTTCTCTTTCGGTCTCCCTCCTCATTGCCCAAATGTGGTGGCTCATTATGACGTCTGTTGTTGACCTAAACTAGAGTTGCTTTGGTACACTATGATGCGATGCAATGTCACTGAGCTCAACAAATCATCTGATCACTGGCATCCACAAACTCTTCATGGGACAGGGAGGGAAAACATGGCTCTGTGGCACAGAAACAGGCTTATGTTTGATTTTATGGTTTATCTGGCACTTGGGATCATCGGAGGGGCACTCATGAAAAACAGAAGGTCCATTGGAGCAACTAAAAGGTGCATTAGAAGAACATTTGTGCTAAAAGAATGTTTAACAAAAAAAAAAAAAACACTTTTCAGTCGACCCCAATCTCGAGTTCAACTCTGTTCTGTGATCAAATCAGACATTTTATGTCTATGTACTGGTTTGTAAAGTTAACTTCACAGAGCAAAGCTAAAACAAGGCAAAGGTCAAGATCAACTGAAAACATGTTAACTTTTAAATGCATTCCCAATGCAACATGAAGTCTATACTACATGTGCAATGCATGTATGTCTTATGTGCATTTGTAAAACAGGAAACCATAAATCACCAGACAGTCGATGTGAGTGAATCAAAGGTTGTACATTTATTTACCTTTGATCTCTCATTCAAATAAAGTGTGGAGGAGGTTGGCTGTGGGGGTTGTGCCAAACAAATGAAATAAATAAAACAAAATGAGGCCTAACTCATCTCTGTCTGAACGCAAAACAAAAAGAAAACGAAACAAAAAGTCCTGACTATCTTCTCTAAAAACAAAATAAAAATAAAAATAAAAAAAGACTTCAGTAAAACATACATTGGTGGCACCAACCCATAACCTAGTGAAGTAGACAGAGAGCAGCTACGTGTGTGTTAAATGTACAGGGTACCCCAGACTAAACTCAGACAACCTCCCATCACAAAACATTATCAACATTATAATAATTCAGCTCAAAAAGCTGGATCCCAGTGAAGAGGATGAGATGATGTCCTCATTCACAGCTGGAGAGAGAAGAGAGATGGTAAGTACAGGTCTGAACATGACATTCCACTGATTCTTTGGCCTATTAACACAATTTTTTGCATTTCTTATTCTCTTAGGTGAGTATTAACCACAATAAATGATTTTTTCCCCCCAATAGACCACATTATGTTTTTTTAAATAATGACATCTTCTAAATAGAGAGAGGAGGAGTAACATGTATTAAAGTATAAATAAAAATTAATAATATGAAAGAATGTACCCGACGACATCTTGCAGTGAGGAATCATCTCCGAGGTCTTGGTGCAGCTCAGTCTTCTACTCCCTCAGTGTCTGAGTTGTCACTTCTCCAGGTCACAGCCAACGTTGACTTCACCAGCGCCGTGGAAACTTCTCAGCCTCCATCAGCTCCTCGTGGCTTCTGTGTCCTGAAACAGTAAAAGCTACAATGAGATGTTGCCCCTCGTCAGTTTACAAATTTTTCAGGGGTGCAACAATCTCACCTGGTCGAGTGTTTGCCTTCAGCCTGGACCCTCAACATTCATCTCCCTCACTCTCACCCTGACTCTGTCTTCTACACTTACAAATGTTATCATCCACCCCATTTAAGGAAAAGCATGTACATAAAGGGGGGCTTTAAAAAATATAAATATCCTGTATTCTAGTTCTGATATGGCAGTTTTATCTGGAGTTTGAATAAGAATTAAACTGGATTAAAGTTCAGCTAAATTTGTGAAATATGAACAGTAGCAGTTGAGACATTGGTAATGTTTGTGTCACCTTTTTTCAGCAGTTATTTGACGTTGTAGAAGCTCCAAGATGAAAGATGGTTACGGCAGTAGAGGAATATTCTCTGCAAACGTGATGTGGTGAGTTTATCTGAAGTTTCATCAAGATCTAAACTGTTTTTATTGTGTGTCTGTGCTTTAGGTCCCGTGATGGGATAGTTTCACAAACTCCTCTCCCATATCTTTCTGACATCTGCTCTCATGTCTGTTGTCCAGTGTTCAACTTTCAGGCATCAACAATCAGCACTTGACGCCCACTTGATGCCCTGATTGGCTGGTTTGAAGAGTCATTGTGGAATAATTTTAATCCAATGATCTTGTTGATTGTACAAGAAACGTCTTTGACCTGATCGTCCAGACGGATGTTTCTCTGCTCCCGACTCAGTTTCTTCACTTCAGGTTGGTCTCTGCATCGACGCTCAGTGGTTTGTACATGAACTGACCTCCCACCACCGTCACCAGGTCTCACTTCCTCCTGATGTGGCCTGTCAACATTCACAGCTGCTGCTGTCACATCTGTGAAGGAAGTCGTTCTCCTCATTCAACACAATTATTTTTACACATTTGGTGAGATGTGACATTTGACTACTGACAAAGCAAACAGCTTAAAATGCTACAAACATTATTATACAAACACTATGTACAGTGTCCCAATTGTTTAGATTAGCATCGCAAGTTAATTCAACTGCTGCTGTTGTAGGACACTAACATCACACCATAGTCAGCAGATTCACAAAACAAGATGGATCCAAGTCTAGTTTTGGAAACCGCATCACCAGGCAGACGACTGAGTCCTACATGTAAAACTTTAAATGTTGTAAACAATCAGTTTCCTTCGAGCTCAGACTTCACACACAGAGAAGAAGGGGAAGGAGAAAAGCCTTACCTTCTTCTGTTAGAGTCGACTCAGTTTACCTTGTTCTCTGTAGTGTTAAGAACTGACTCAATGGATTCTGACTGTGACTAACAATTAGCATAAAGTATAACAATTTTGCTCCACATAAAGACTGAGGAGCTTCTTAGACAACCTCATACAGTAATTAACACTGTGAGGTTATTGTGTAATATAGTTTGATGCATTTCAAGCTGTTTGCTTTGTCAATCATCTTCTGTCACATCTTCCCAAACATGTAAAAACAATCAGTGAATGAAGAGAATGACTCACTGAACAGATGAAGAAGCAGCAGCTGTGAATGTTGACAGGCCACATCAGGAGGAAGTGAGACCTGGTGACGGTGGTGGGAGGTCAGTTCATGTACAAACCACTGAGCGTCGATGCAGAGACCAACCTGAAGTGAAGAAACTGAGTCGGGAGCAGAGAAACATCCGTCTGGACGATCAGGTCAAAGACGTTTCTTGTACAATCAACAAGATCATTGGATTAAAATTATTCCACAATGACTCTTCAAACCAGCCAATCAGGGCATCAAGTGGGCGTCAAGTGCTGATTGTTGATGCCTGAAAGTTGAACACTGGACAACAGACATGAGAGCAGACGTCAGAAAGATATGAGAGAGGAGTTTGTGAAACTATCCCATCACAGGACCTAAAGCACAGACAGACAGTAAAAACAGTTTAGATCTGGATGAAACTTCAGATAAACTCACCACATCACGTTTGCAGAGATGGTTCCTCTACTGCCGTAACCATCTTTCATCTTGGAGCTTCTACAACGTCAAATAACTGCTGAAAAAATGGTGACACAAAGACTACCAATGTTTTAACTGCTACTGTTCATATTTCACAAATTTAGCTAAAAACCAACAGACAGTAATGTCAATTTTCATACTTTGAAAATAACTGAACATTAACCTGCACCAAAAAGGTTAAAGGTTCAGATTTTTAATTCTATCAACAGTAAATCATGTGGTTTTACTAAAGTTTACTCACTGTTTTGGACTCGTCATTGCTGTCACTCAGTACCAATGAATTAAATGACAAATACACCCAAGTTGAGTGTCCTGTGGCATCACTACCATCTAAACCACCTCACTGTCAGGTTCACTTCCTCCTAGAGAACAAATGTTTCCTAACACGTACTGACACGTAAACGTGATGTTTATGCTTCACAGGGGAGAATTAATTCCCCTGCTGGGAGGCCTCCCAATATGTCGCGCAAGAAAAACTGAAAAAAATACCTGAAAAAAATAAAAATAAAACTAGAACATTAATTCACCTGACTTCAGACTCAAACTCTACAACTTTACATTTGAAACTCCAGTTAGAATTAAACCTGACACATAACTTAGACTTCAAAAGTCAACATAAGTATGCGGTCAATGTTGATAGGGATGGTGATGAGTGACACAACAACACAATTACACTACATGCCATGTCATGCATTTAAACTGCACCTATACACTACATGAAATTAGGAATAATTTGTCAAACCCCAATGAAAATATTAAGTGAAGGTCAATAGATGACTGAAGCTTAAATTAAGTCTCTCATTAAACCTGAACACTTTCACTACACCTTTCCCTAACTTTATCCTAAAGTTAAATTTCCTAAAACTAGTCTGAGGAACCTTCTTACCATTTTGGGTCTTCTTTCCTAAAATTAAGATAGACGAACACAAGAAAAGGAGCAAGACAAAGAAAAGCTGGAAATTGTCAGTGAGACAAAGGAAGACAAGTAAATGTAGATAAAGATGTGAAGAGATCAAGACAAAATGTTAGTGTTGTTACCAGGAACATGTGCCACCCTGAAAAATCAAAGAAATCACATTGATAGTTTCCAATTCACAAATCCACCTCAGTGTTGTTGCACCAAAATGTGACCCAAAGCTGATTAGACAGAAATCAGCTTTCGACATAAAAGTATCAGTATGATAGATTACAGATGAAACCCAAGGACACATGGAACTGGATACACAGAGACAGATGTGAGGGAACGCTCAACAGATGTGACAGACGTTACATACAGAGGATAGACAGGACAAAGGCATGGCACAAACAAACAATGTTGGACTGATGAGTCAGAGACAAACATCATGTACACGGACACACAAAGATGACAGGAAGACACGAACCATACAAACCTACAAAGACACAGATAAACATTGGACAGACAAGTACAAGACAACGTCTTCATCCATCAATGCACACAGACAACAGGACAGACGGACATAAAACGAGACAGATTCAAATCATAACCAGAGAAAGCAGATGGAATCTAGAAAAGAATGAAAGCTCAGGTGGCACGGCGGCCCAGAGAGGACAGAACTGGTTCGGCGACCAGGGCGAAGACCATATGGCATGGTGGCCAGGAAATGATTTGCTTTATTGTGGATTCTTCAGCAAATCCATTTGATTCCAGATAAAAAAAAAAAAATTAAAAAAAATAAAAAAAAATAATGGAGCCCAAATGAAATGCGATTCTTCAAAATGAAATCCATTTGATTCCAGATAAAAAAAAATAATGGAGCCCAAATGAAATGCTGAAGCTAAATGTGACATAAAATTGTTGCGTCGAAATGAAATGCTGGAGGCAAAAATCGCCGCGTCGAAATGAAATGCTGGAGGCAAAAATCGCCGCGTCGAAATGAAATGCTGGAGGCAAAATCGCCGCGTCGAAATGAAATGCTGGAGGCAAAATCGTTGCGTCGAAATGAAATGCTGGAGGCAAAAATCGTTGCGTCGAAATGAAATGCTGGAGGCAAAAATCGTCGCGTCGAAATGAAATGCTGGAGGCAAAATCGTTGCGTCGAAATGAAAGAAATGCTGGAGCCACAGGATAAATCGCTGATTCAAAGTGAAATGCTAGAGAGAGAAAATGATAGTTAAGTCCAGATGCAGCTGTTACACAGTGGCCACAAAATACAGCAAATGTGCACGACACTTACTGTGTTTGTAGATTCAGAAATGCGTAAAATTAAAATGCAGACGTTCGACGGCAGCGTTGGAAATGTGACGCAGGTCGAGTGGGTGCAGTGATGTAATGTGATGCTTGAAATGGAAGTGGACAGTCATGACACAGCGGCCATGTTGACAGATGAAACAGACAGTTGGGGCACGGTGGCCATGATACGCTTCATACACACTCCACATTCACAGCAGTTCAGCTCCACCCCATCCTGCATTTCACTAATCAAACCCACCCACATCACCAGCTGACTAACTTTCCCTAACATGAGGGAATGAACAGAGGCGCGGCGGCCAGGAAAGCAGGAGAGTTCGGCAACGTAGCCGAGCGAAAGCATGACACGGCGGCCATGTTAGAAAGAAAGGTCAGCAAGGGAGCTGGGAGCAAGGGAGGTTGTTGTTTTGGATGAACCATAATATTTGCAGCCATGTTTGATAACTTTTAAAATTCAGGCTGTCAGGTGATGTTTTTAGATACAGGTCATGTTTGTCTACCTGTAAATAAAACAAACTTAAAGCAGCTTCAGGTGCGGCGAGTTGCTGCCATCGAACCAGTCAAAGAGCCAGAGATTTAGTTCAAAGGCTGTCGATACAAATCTCAAACAGCAAGTTGACGTTCGACAAAGGAAATGTTTTCTGTCCCTACCCTGATCTACACCAGTAACAGAAGGAAGCGCACACAAGGTTGAAAATGTTTTATTGGCACAGTTCAAACAAAGAAACACAATTCAGCTAATCTGACCTGACTGAGAAAGAAGTTTAATTGGGTCCTACCTGAAGTAGACAAACCTACGAAGGAAAAGTTAGTGCACAGGAATAAATACAACACTGAAGCCGAGAAACAAGCTTCCAACACACACACACACACACACACCACAACCTAAACACAGAGTTTTGAATTAAATTTTATTTGGAGACAAATACCAAAATTATCCAAAGACAAAGCTCAAAAACTGAAACTATCAAAGCTAAACGACTAGCATAAGCTAAAACTATTAACCAAAGACAAAAGTCTGTTTGGTCCAGTGAGCTCTGTGTTCTCATCTACAGCTCCACGCTGAGCAGCTACAAACCTTCAATCACACAGAGAAAGAGGGAAAGAATCAGACGTGTGCCTATGTTTGACGGCGGTGGCGAAGTTGTGGTGTGATAAAAAAAAAAGAGAATTTAGTTTGCACGGTGTCCAGGCACAAGTAAACACAAACAAATTGAACATTGGTGAAGCAAACATTTTTGAGCAAATGCAATGTAAAGCTCACAGGCATAGCACAGCGGCCATGTTGGAAGGATAGAGACAGAAGGGAAAACATAGAAATTCAATGAGCCTTACTGGTTGACAATCTAGAAGATCTACCTGCGATAAAGGAAAAATATTAAAAAAAATTAGTCTTAAACTGAGCTTTGACTTTCACTTCCTGTAAACTTTAAAAAGACTTATCCCTTGTTTATTATGTAAACTATGAACATCACATTATCTGCTGTTACCACAAACAATATGGCCAGCACTTTACCAATAATATTGATCATATTTAAATCCATCACTGACCTTCATGCGAGCTTTGAAGGGCTGCTTCCTTGACGACTGCGGTCAACGGTGGGTCCATAAAGGCAGTTTTCCTTTTTAAACAAACAAACAATCAAAGTCATTCAAAACTGCAGATCAAATAAGACACACAAAAAAAATTAATTTACTGCATCACTTTGATTAATGCCGTCAAGTGCTAGCAGGATTAAACCTCCTAGATAGCAAAGTCGTTACGTAAACATACAATTTTGGCAAATGTTTGGATGGATGTTTGGCCCCTATATGGTCAAAATAAGGAGTGGAAAAGAAAAAATTGAAAGCACAGCAAAACACACACAAAACCAAGTATGGAACTCCAAAACAGCCATAAATGCCCCAAAAGGAGTCCAAAATCCCCCAGTCAAACTAAAAGCCTCTACCTAGCTTATCTTTACTTCTTAGTAAACCATGACTTTGATAGTTAAACCAAAGACCTTCACCCTACTTTATCTGTGTATAAATGAATTAAAAAATGCATGTTACAGTCTTTGCTATCTAGTTTCTCCTGGTAAACCTCCAAACTACTCAAACATTAATATAAATCATGTTACACCTAAATATTGAAGCTTAACTGATAAAAATAAATCACCAGTGCATTGAGAAGTGAACAAATGAGACACTTTAGCATTAATTAGTGAGCACGAGCCAATCAACACACCTGATGGCAGTGACATTATTCTGCCACAAACTATTCAAACATTAGAATAAATTGTGTTTTACTTAAATATTAAATCTTAACACAGAAAAAAGCATCGGTACGTTGTGTTACCGTGAACAAACACAACGACCATCTTCAGCGTCTGGCAGCGTTTTCAATGGCGTCTGACGTCACACTCGTTCTATCAGCTGGCGCGCTTTCGACGCGTTCACGGATCGCGGAGAATTGTTAAAAAAAAAAAAAATAACGTTCAATACAATGACTCGTTGAGCTTTCAAGAAGCGTATTTTTTTTTCTAGTTGTGCGTCTTCACCCGCTTCCTAACGTGTCAGCGCCAAACTGAGCGTGTTTGCGTCAAAGTGATTAGAACTGGCTGCGCAGCTGCGATGTAATTAAACTCGGTGGGAAACAGGTGGGAAATGTTGTGTGGCGTTCAAAGGTGGCGCGAAATATTAGGAACACCAAAGATTCACTCCAAATCGATCACACAATTCATGAGGAATGATTTATTTGATTGTATTAATTAAGAATAGAAACACAGAATTTAGAACAGAGTTAAAAAGAGTTAAAAAAAAAAAAAAAACAATTGCAATTAAAACAGCTCCAAAAAGAAAGATAATTGAATAAATAAATAACAATATTACATACAGTGGAGTTATTGCACCAATGACTGTACATTTTTTTTTTTTTTTATTTATTTTTTACACACAAGAATCAATGCTATTTTTTTTATAAACACAAAGTCTGGCCAGGGCAAGTTTGCAAACAGTATAACAGATGAGCAAAAATCAATAAAATATAGGGAAAAGGTAAATAAAATAGTAAAGGAACTGATCAGGAATCAATATATGTGTAGTGTAGTGGTGCCAGTTCTACCAAGGTACCAGGTTTGGTGCCTGTTAGATGCATAGTTGGACTGGCCAACTACTTTTATGTTCAGGGTGGAATAATAATTATAATAATCAGTAAAAACACAATAGGGTTCCTGCAGCTATCACTGCATAGACCCCTAATAATAATAATAATAATAATAATAAAAGAATACCAGATAAACTGACAAATAAAAAAGTTGTGCTTGGTGTGCAGCAGTGAGGCTCAGCAGAGGCTGGTGACCACCCATGGGTTCTGTCATACACATTGGCACTTCACTAGTTACAGGCCCCATTGCTTGGTGTCTTTTGAGCCCAAAGTCTCTCTGAGACTTATTTGTGCTATCTACAGAGCCCTGGAGACACACCTTCAACACACACACTCACACATATACACACACAATCATGCATGTTCAGGCTTGCATGATCTCTGGAAAAGGCAAGTGTGATAAAGTACAATAGATAAGTCTCAAAATGTGAGTTAAGTTTTCCTATTTTCTTTTTCAATTTGAAAAGGAATGTGACTGAGTCTGAGTCTGACCAACTTTTTGATTCAGTTTAGTTATTTATTTCTTATTTTTTAACAGTCCAGAGTTGTATTGACCCACTCTACAGTATTTATCCCATAACTCTTTTCACTTTGTGTAACCACAGATATGCATGACTGCAGCTCATTTGTCTATTCACAGATGTCCCTTGTTGTTTTGTGACTGGTGAGTCAGTATACCTCAGAATAAATGTGTGTTTCCCCTCAGTTCTTTATCAGTAAATACGACACACCTTTTTTATTATTATCATTTAACTTTTAACAGTTATATCCATCAAAACATGAATGCTTTAGTTGTGTCAGGAATGTTGTGGGTCTGAAACGCTCAAATAGCTACATTGTTAATGGACAAGTACCAGGAAGTGTGTTTGATGGCAGATTTGACAATAGGCCAAAGTTTTCTAGTACTGAGAGTCTTGCGTTTGTAAATATTGACTCAACCGTCCCTCCAGGGGAATGACAAGAATTTTAGATTTAAATAGTTCTTTTTTTTTTTTTTTTTTTAAAGAAAATAAAAAAAATGCCCTTTCATTTCCTTTAACTCCTTGTTTTCAATTCACATTAAAAAGCAAAAGAAAACACAAGCTGGAAGCTAAAATGTGAAAACACAAATGCAGCAGAGAATGAACTCAGTGCCCTATTACGATGTCCTTACGCTGCATCTGTGTCCTGACATGGACCCAATTGTCTAACCACATTTTGCCTTCTTACACCCAGGGGAACATAAGGATCGCATATGCCTTTGGCAGGAGTCCACGCCCACATTCCTCAGTTATGTGCTCACGATCGTCGCCCCCCCCCCCACCTCCCACTTTGCTCTGACACCAAAACCTTGGCCCACATTGCTCTGCACTGTAAAGAAATGCAAACACTTTTTTTCACGGATACAGAGGGAGACTAAAACATTAAGTATGATGTTTCTTTTACTAAGATTAGTCTTTTAAGATCTTCTCAACTAAACTGACTGTTACAATGTACATGCAGATTATGTAGGTTTGTCAAGTTTCTGGTATGAGAATTGTTTTGGCTACAATAATAGATACTGACACTCACTTTACAGATATTTTCTTTAGTGTGAAATGTGGCTTGGTTGGAAAGAGCAGGAGAAAAACTGGTAAAGTAAGAAAAAGAGTTGAAGACTGGAACAAGTCTTGACTGCAACTTCCTAACAATCTCTCCAAGCCAGATTTTTTTATGAGACTAATCCCCAGTGGCTTGTCTAGTTAAAGGTTATCTTTAACTTACAAGTCAAAGTCAAAGACAGTGGGTCCAGAGAGGCGGTGCAGTTTGCAGTCTGGGGTGACTGGGTTCAGTGGTAGGGGGTGCATGGTGCGGAATGTGGCTGTAAGGAAAAGCCAGGAGGAATCATTATAGGGAAGAAATGAGACGCCAGAACTGGGAGTGCAGCACACAAGAGTAGAGAATTTTCAGTCTTTTATAAAACAAGCCTCTGCACATGGCTTAAATCTCCTGTTCTGGGCTCTTTTATCCTGCTGTGACAATGTGTACTTTCTAGTTTTTAAGTGTGGAGACTAAAGGAAAGGATATACCTATTTTGTTCTCTGAGCACACTTTTATTTTCAGATTATGGGATTACAGGTCACAATGGCTTTCACCATTTAGCTCCTGACCTGTCAGTTTTGTTTTGTTTTTATCACAAATGTAGTCAACTACTACACTTTACCAGCAGACTTGTCAAGCACTGTAAGTCTTAATATGCCACATGAGTCATTTTGACCGGGAAATGTCAGTTGTCTTTTTAGTTGTGACCAAAATATGACCTCAGGCCAGACAGCCTGCTAATCATGTCCGGCCAAAGACAGCTTAGGTATTAGAGTTATTATTATTATTAGGGGGTTTAGGTGTACAATAATATGTGCAACATAACAACAATAAATCAGTAATGACTGCTCTGGAATCATTGGTTGTATGGAAGGTTTCCCTGCCTCTGAGCGTGGTGTAATTTTGGGAGTGGTTGGTGGTGACGGTCGCTTTCCAAAAGCTTTAGCTGTATTCATGCAGCGCCACCTCTTCAGGACAGACTGGATGCTACAGTCTTGGTCATTAAATGAATAAAGTCAGCTCAGTGCATCAGGTACCAGAGAACTTGCTAGTAAAGAAAAAAAAAATGTAGCCAACTTGTGTGCTTAGCCAAATTAGCATCTCTAACTACTGTTTTTTTTCCACGATTCTCAAATCATTTCCTTTCCTGTTTGTTTCACTTTGTTAAAAGACACATCTGACACGTCTTAAACACAGAAGTACATTTATTCAGGTCTTAATACATTAATATTGAACAAGTTACATATTCTTATTGATTGCAAATCACACAGCACAATTTATTCCTGTATACCTGTATAAGTTAAATGTAACAGAATTTTTAAATTTTAAAATATGTATTGGGTGGTCTTCCTCCTGTTACGAGGAGCACTTTGTTATAAAATGTAAGTAAAAGTGCAACATTTTTCTATTCATAAAATTACAAAAAAAATTGGTCCAGAATCTGCGTTCTGAGCAGGACTTCTCTGACAGACTAAATATTGTGTTTTTTTTTATTTTTAAAAATGCAATATATCTTACCTTTTTTTTAGTAATTTGCTTTTTGATGCTATTTTCTAAAAACTGTAGCTAAATACAAGAAATACAACATTGTCAGTTTACAAAAGCTTAGCATATCAATCACTGCATCATCTATTTTCTAAATAAACTTCATTTTTTTCCCATATAACTATCTGGAACATAGAGTTTTGACAACAACAACACCATAATATCTCACAGCGCTATGTTACAATAAAATATCTCTGTCAAAGTTCAAAAGAAAAAAGAAAACATAACAATAGCAACATAAAATTAAGGAATACAATGCATAGATTCAATCATTTAAAAATGTAGAGATATAATTTACTTAGTACAGCTCTTTTACTTTTAGAGTGAACCCCGTGACACTGACTACATGGATTCATTACAGTTTATCCTGACTTGAGTGACCGGCACAAATATATATAATTCTGAACATATCACATGATAAAAATGCTAAATATATCACTTTAACTTCAAAGGCAAATTTGGCTATAGTACATTATGGCATGTTTGGGTAAGAAAAGGCAACACCTGGCACCAAAGCCAAACAGCAGCTTCTTTAACGGCTTCACTGCAGAGCCTTTTGAAATGTTAACAATTTCATTTTACTCTTCTCACCCCTGCCCACTCCCTGGCTTTCTTAAAAAAAAAAAAAAAAATCGACATCAGCGGAGTCGAATCATGTGCCATTAGTAGTCTGGAGTGTGAAAGTTTTCATTTCAACCAGAGATCACAGCTAAATGAAGAGCTGTGACGTCAGACTCAGACTCTTCAACGACACATGAATGGACACGCGCTTGTATTTGTGGCTTCTGAAAGGAAACAAATCGATCGGCATTAATGTCGAAGGCAGTTTATCAGTTTTAGTTTGTCACTGAACCGTTCGACTTCATGAGAAGCAGTCATGTTTACAGACACCACCATCACAACGGTCACCAAAATCTTGCACAGAATTTGTGACTGTGCGTAATAAGTCACTGACAGGCTGACAAGCTCGTTGTTAGTACAGCAGTAAGTGGGAAAAGCAAAGTCAGAAATTGCGTATTTACAAGCTAGATAAGATATTTAACACTTAGTAGCGCTTTTCAAGGGGAAACTTTAAACTCTTTAAAAAATAATCAAAAATAAACTGGTTATTAAAAAAGATGTTTGGAGCTATTAAGCTATCACGTATTACCATTATATCAAATGTTAAAAAAGACACAGAGATACAGTAGGTAGAGGTAGGAGGGGCAGAGTGAAAGTGGAGTCTCATTAAAAGCAGTAAAGCTGATCCTGATGGCACCGCAGGGCTCTTTTTAATCAGACTGTACTCGTTTCAACTCAGTCACACTAACATCTTGGGGAAAATGAAAATGAATAAAAGTTGTGAAAGTGAACGGGGAAGTGGCTGATTACTCTGCGTCTTTAATGACAATCTTTAGCACATCTGTGACTCAGCCTCGGTGTGACAGCAACAGTAGCACTGAGAATATCTTTTTTATCCGACCTGCCTTGACCTCCAAACATTCACAAAACCTTCGGCAAAAAAAAAAAAAAACCTTGACGATAACAATCCACAAATCACAGTCGCTCGCTTCTTCTTGTGAACGCAGGGAACTGAAATTAAAGAATTTACTGTACTTCTCTTCAAGACTGCTGGATTTGAGAATCTTCTGGACCGTGGACATTTACAAATATAACACCCTTCAAGCCTGCAGTCAATATCTACTTTGTTAGGCACAATAAATAGGCCCCTGTGGTATTAAGGTTCAGAGTGACGAATGACTCAGAACAATTGTGATGTCTGAGTGCAGGTTATGCACCAGCATAAATCTATATTAACCACAAATAATTTAGGTCTCAAATATATACTAAATCTAGTAAACACCTACTACATCATGTTAATATACATTCTTAATGTATGTACAAGAAATCATAAAGTGTGTTGCCATTTTACATCCTGATTGAGAAGGATTCTCAAGCACACGTTTGTGTTTAAAAGAATCGGATCCAGTTTTTCTCTGTGAGCTCATTTCTGCTGCCTTAATTTTTGCTTCCATTCTGTAAACACTATTTACAGTCTTATAAAATACACTACAAAGATGTGATTTTACACACTGTATGATGACATTATGTACATTCAGGAAATAATAAAAGCGAGTTATTATGTAACAACATCCGAGGATCTCTAAAGGAGTCTCTCACTTTTTACGTCACGTCACATCATATCATGTCCACGAACTCATGAGCACGATTACCTTCATGATTTGTCTGTAGTGGTAATCAATTATCACTACACTGTACATACAAAAGCTCGATTGTGGAAACAGTAAACAGCATGGTCTGAGTTTGTGCACTTCTATGGATTGTGCTGCTGATGATGATGATGATGAGATGTAGTTGGCAGTGTCACTTGTAAAAGTTGCAGACAAAAACCACTGTATAATTGTCTAACCTTGGTGAGTAAACCAGAGAGAGGTGTGTTTCAGTTTGGCTCTTATGTTAAGGCAAAATGTTTGGCACTTAAGTTTGTACAGAATATTTGATATTTCAAAAATAATTCTGTTTCTTCAGTTCAGGGGCTCTGATGTTGTCGGATCACGGTCAGTTTCAGTCTGCTGACGTAATATATCAGAAATGTTGATGGTACAGAAACTGCAGATGATGAGGACTGAGATGAGGATTAAGAATCCGATGATACAAATGAGTTCTGATTGAGTCTTTTTTTTTTTTTTTTTTAAACCAAAACCAGCAACCACCAGTCACATGATCAGAACTCCTTTTTTCGTACTGCGGCTTTTACCCCGACACCCAGCTGTGCGTGGTGGTCTTCACCCCGTGGGGGAAACCTTGCTGGGTCACCATTGGCTCAAAGTTGAAGTCCAGTGAGTCCCCGTCCATCAGTGTGTCGTGGAGGACGGTCTCCATGTCAAACTCAAACTTCTCGATGGACATGTCGTCCAAGTCGCTGGGCAGCTTCTCGGGGTGCACGGGCGGCGGCAAACCCGGTCGACCATACCCGTTGGTGTTGAGGGGGCAGAAGCCGCCAGGCATGCCCCCCCCGCCGATGTGGCCAGAGAGGCCGTAAGGCATCTGCATGGGGCTTTTAGCCGAGCCCCCGCTGTGATTCAGAGACATGAGAAGGTGGCCGTTCATAGCTGGTGACGTGGTCGGAGCTTGGTTGTGAACGTTGTGAGGCCGGGGGTGGGACAGGCCATGCAGGTGACCGTTCCCTCCTCCCATCAGTTTGGCTGCGTGTTGACTGCTGCTGTACGGCGGCAGCATGCAGCCGCCACTGGGCTGCGACACCACGGTGTCCACTGACGGCATGAGCTCGCCATGCTGGTCTGTGTCTGACGTCAGCAGCTCCTTCAGGAGTCCCGCGGGGCAGCTGTACTGGCCCATGCCGGGCCCGAAGCTGGGCTTACTCTCCGGCAGCGTCTGCAGCGTCTGCATAGACGACAGGGTGTTCATCCCCGCTTGGCCATACACACACTTGCGATACTCCTGCTGAGGTTGCGTGGCCATGCTGGGCGAGCTGTACGCTGGGTACCCGGGGCTCGGCTGCATCATGGGAGACGGGGAGGACTGGGAGGAACCGGGGGTTGTCGCCCCACCTCCCACCTGAGAATTGTTGGGCGAGAGCAAGTTCAGGTTGTCCAGAAGGTTCTCCATAACGTTCTCAGAACTGTGTCCCAGAGAACCAGTCATCTCCGTGAGACTTGGCAGCGTGGCGGTCATTTTGGCCCCAGAGGCTCCTGGGTAACCCATGTGCACCTCAGCCTCACCGAGGTCGTCCTCGGGCATGAAAGGTGAGAGGCGGCCGCTCAGAGTGCTGGCGTTGGAGTTAGTCCGGGTCCTGAAGCTGCTCCAGGCATCGAAGTCATCGTTGCTGTGGGAGTTGGGGCTTCCAGGCCACTTGGAGTAAGAACCGGGGCTGTCGGCGCCTCCATCTGGGCCGCCCTGAAGAGACAGCTGGAAAGAGATGAGAAGACAGTGTGAGATGGGCTGATACCACTGAAAATTATATGATCGGTTGGTGATACTAACAAAATCAAACGCCAGTGTTTATAAATAAGAGGGTTACTGCATGAGACATAATGATGCAAAAGATAAAGAATCTTTTGTAGTTCATTTCTTTTGAATCTAATGAGTAAGCTTACCAGATGATATTAGCTGATTATTACGTGGATTAAATGTGTTACTGAAATCCTTTTATGATATAAAAAGATGGATCCTGGACAGCACAAGATGGATCCTTCATTTACCTTTTTCTTCGCTGCTCTTCCTCTGCTCTTGTTGTACTTGCTGTTGTTGTCCATGGAGGCTGCTCTGCGACGTGGAGACTTGCCGCTCTTTCCGCCTTCTGGGTTTAACATCCACCACGAGCTCTTCCCCGTCCCCTCATTCTGGACGCGAACAAAGCGGCTGTGTAGCGACAGGTTGTGTCTAATAGAGTTCTGAACAAGAGAGAGAGAAAAGGTTGTGTGAGGAGCAGATAAAGAGAGATTCCTATTTGCCCTTTTCCCAAAACACCTCAGGTCTCCTTTAACATCCAGGTGCAAATCCCCATGTACAGGTGGCTCTCTTTTAAAAAACATCCCCAGCCTGACAGATGACTTACAGAGGAGAAAGGGGAGATTTTAAGGTCACTCAACAATCTAATACCATTTGCTATTCAAAGAAACACATGTGCACAAACACACACACATACACACAAACGGTTTCAATACATTTACTCCATGAGCAATGCATCCTGAACAGAGTGAGGATTAAACAGCAGACACTCTTATCTCCAAACATACTGTACAAGTGGGCCTTTATTTCCTTTACAAAAACACAGGGGCCCATTGTCAAACACCATTGTACCAACACTCACATTCCACCTGACTACGTGTCTTGTCTGAACCAGCACAGAATCAAAGAGAGGAAACAGACTAATCTTTGCTCCTTACAGACACATTAATTCTGCCCTCTAACGTTGCCTGGTGACACCACCAGTGGAAAAACTAATTTTTGTGCAGGAAGGTAGTGAAGCATTATTAAAACACTGCAAACAAAAGAGCGAGAATATTGGGCAAACGTCTGCTGAGCAAACCGCGGAAAGTGAGACACAGTTTGTGTCTCGCTTTACTGACTGAAGCCGCTGCTACTGTACCGAACTCAACATTTTTCAGACATCATTTGTTTTTCAGCCCGTTATAATTTTCAAACTCAGACTGTTGTTAAAGTGACCGTTTACCCTCGGAGAATAATTTACACCCTGGCTCTGTTATGGCCTGGCTTGTTTTGTGTCCGGGCCATAACATGAAGTAATGAGCCTTGGCCAGACATTACTGTGCATGCGTAAAGCTTGTTGTTTTGGAAGACAGGCTGGAACTCCCAGCAAATACACACACACACACACACACACACACACACACACACACACACGTGGAGCTTAGCGTGCATAGTGGCTAACGTCATCAAGCCTGTTCCTGCTGTGACTCACTGCCTCACATCTGGTTCACAGTCTGCCCTCTGCTCTGCCTTCACCTCTGCTTCTCTTCCATCTCTACCATCACCTCTGAGTCTTGACTCTGAAATCTCATCCCACTCAAACATACAACACAATTATTTTCACACTTGACCAGTGAGTCACTCGAGTTTATTTGTCTTCAAACTGTTTGCTTTCTATCACAGTCCAACACTGAAAAATATTCCATTTACAATGATGTAAATCAGAGAATATGAGCTAATTATTGCTTTTGAAAAGTTGGAGATAGCAAATGTCTGGTGTTTTTACTTAAGAAGTGACTTCAGTGATTAATGCTCCTCTCATGGCACTGATTAAACACCTGAGAATTCATCTCTTTTCCTCAAAATGGCATATTATGACGTTTTTTTCCATGAAAAGAATCCTTTTAATGACCATTAAAATGACTTGGATGTAACTTAACACCTTTGCTTCATTTAGTGTTTAAAGAACTATGAATGTTTACGTCACATTGTATGAATCACTAATGTGTTGTGGTGCTAATGTTTGATAAAACCTTGTTCCCATTTGCCAGATCTGACTTGGCTACTTACTGGCTAATTAACCTGCAAAATGAGGACAGTTATCAGAGGTTCAAGACGCTTAAAACTCTGAATCTTTCTAATGCTCTTGATACACTGCAGTTTAAAGACGGAAACACTCAGCTGAGTATTTCCCTCTTGATCTCTTGAAACATCTTATCAAGGTGCCATATTAACATCACACATGGACATTAAAAAGATTTGAAGTGTGTTAAAATGCACATTTAATCAATTAACAAAAGTGTGAAATTGACAACAATCAACCTGTCTCCTTCCAATTCAGCCATAAAAACCATCTTTAACCTCATCTCCTCTTCTGTGTTTCTATGTCTCTCAGGGCACATGAGGGCTCTCTCCTAAACCCTGGCCCTTCACAAATGAATGAAATTACCTCAGAATCAAATGACTCCACTGCTTCGACCAATAGTCTTAGGCTAGTTTGCATGATCTGTGGGACGTGACAGCCCTTCACTGATAAGCCTAGCGAATGCTTTTCTCCCCCCGCCCTCCTCCTGCACATCAGTAGCTATGACAAAAGGCGAGGAGTAAAGTCTGGTCATGAGCCTCTCTTTCCCATGACCACTAAGAGTGCTGGTAATTTCAGCTGTGCTGCAGCAAGGAATGACTGCAATGTGAGCGCAGACGCCGGGATGTCCTGTTACAGCCCTATATCATCCTGATGACAGGAAGGACAAAGATGAACTCCACTTCAGAGACTCTGGTTTCTATTTTGGTTTGTGTCAGTCGACATACTGGGTGCTGTGATGATCAAGAAGGTTTTCACAAAAACAGTTTAAAAGTCAACGCACGAAAAGGGAGTAGAAGTGAGCGGTCATTAAAGACGGCTCTGATAGGAAATACCAGGACTTGGTGTGCTGTGTGGCGAGAGTGGTGGAGGTCTGGAGGGGGCCAATGGAAAAGCCTCGTCTCCCACTCTGTGTGTGTATGTGTGTGTGAGAGTGTGAGAGTATGTGTGTGTGTGTGTGTGTGTGTGTGTGAGTGCCAGCTCATGTTTTTTGTGGAATGGCAGAGCGACAAACAGCAGTGCAATATGGTTTCGATTTTGTTGCTCACTTGACTGCAGTCAGTGATATCGTGGTTTGAAAACACACGCGACTGAGGATGAACACACGCACACAATTACACACACACTAACACACAGTCACACACTCGTCTACATTTGCTAAGTACTGTTTTTATATTTGGAGTATCTGATTTTGTCCCTTTTTCTCAAATTAAGAGAGTGTTTCTTTTTGAATCCGGTGACTGTATGTGACACTGATTTATCTTTGGCTGCAGTACACAGGAATCTTAACATTCCAGCTAATCACTGTGAGCAAAGTTCAATCGTAATCACAGTCGACTTGTTAGTATCTCTTAGGAAACAGTAAAGGCAGGATTCCCAGTCAGGCAGTCATCACAATCAACATTCCTGAGCAAGGTTACAAAACCCACAATTTCACACAACTGAACTCTGATTACTGCTGCTGGAGGACGCTCGAATCTCCTGTTGTATAAAAACATTACGTTAACACCGTCCTGTCTTAACAGAAGAGCGTTTAGTTTTGACAGAGCCGCCTGTTAATGGTTAATGTGAATGAAAACCTTATTTTTGCACTGAGGAATGTAATCATAACAAATGTTGTGACAACAGCCAGTAACCTGACATCGCTGTTTCTCTGAAGGTTTTACACTTCACGTAGCCAGAGATAACAAAAAAAAAGAAGTTTCGTCGGGCGCTCGGCCCAAGCCCACCGCGAGGAGCACCACCTCCGTTCTCTGAGTCAACAGAACAGAGCAGGCGCTGGCAAAACATGAGGAAGTGACCACATGAAAGCGGACAGTGACAGGAAACAGAGCTGACTTCCTGCCTCACAGGAAACGTGGCGGTCGTGAGGCAGAGAAAAAGGCATGGAATGTGAAGCCGCAGCGTTGTGAGCCAAGTGGACACCGCAAATTTAGCTTTCACCCCCACCATTCCTTCATAACACCCCCTCCCTGCCCCCTCCCCGCCCACTGACGCTGTCAGGGAGTTTATGTTTAGCAACAGACACTAATCCCTGATGTCACACTATATCTATTAAATGAGAGCAATGCTCACTTTGTCATGTGACGGCTGAAAACGAATAATATGACTCGATACGTCATGACTCAACAAGTGGTTGCAGTCCGGACGTCTGGGTGGTGTGACTGTGTGTGTGTGTGTGTGTGAGTAGGAGAATGTGTTTTGAGTGTAGGCTGTTAAGAAATAGAGAAAGAGGGGTTGTGTGTGACAGAGTGGGCATGGATCAGTAAAGAACACACTGTGCTGATTTAAACTCCCTCACTGCTGAAAGGCCACAGTGTTCGCTACATCACCCTCTCCTCTTTATTTCTCATCATTTCTCCTCCCTCTTTAATGTCCTCTCCTTTTGCCTCATGGTGCCTTCTTTCACCTCTTTCCTATTCTTTTCATCACTCCTCCTCTGACCTCTCCTCATCTTCTGTCATCTCCTTCTTACTCCTAGGTCTCCTTATCTCGCCGCCTTGCCCTCTCTCCTTCTCGGCTCCTGTAGACGCCCGAGTACCTGCAGAAAAAGTGAAGACAGTGCTGCTGCAGACAGACGCTGGCAAGATGAGTGAAGTGCTGACGCTCTCAGAGCTTCTCAAATGTCAAATGATCGAATGAAAAATCCCCATAAGAGTGAAACACCACCTACATGCAGGGCTGCTTTGAATCAAGTGAAGCCGCAAGAGAAACCTCAGCTGCAGAGGCCGCAGCTATAGGTATAAAGACTCTGCAGCAATGCTCCCTCTGTACTAAAATGAAAGCGTGCAGCAGATACAAACTCATACCCCATCAGCTCCTTGAGGCAGTTTCACACGCACTTATCAGAGATATATAACTGATGAAAGTGAAAAAATGTGGTTTCCCTGCACATTTCCACTGAACTCATTAAGAAACGGTGCTGTCCTGAACATGCATTTTCACCTTTCATTACCCAGATTTTAGCTTTTTAGCAGTAGGTGTGTTCTTGCACTGTAAGTAGCTATTTTCTGTGTAATGTCTGCGGCTGTGAAGAAGACAACCTATGGAGCAGGCTGCACAGCACACACCAGTTTCTAACCACCAAAGCACTGTAAGTAGCACTAAAGCTGTAGCTTGGTCATGTCTGGAGCTTTGTGCTGAGTTAGAGCGGCGTGGTTAAGACAGAAAACGTGTAAACCTGTTATTAGGCTAACACCAGCTCAGCAGGTCTGCCTGCTTAACAACAGCATGGGGCTGAGCACACAGCTCCAGGTGAGGTGGCGGGGGACATCGAGAGACGGGGGAACTACCACTCACTGGGATCAGACATGTCAAAAAAGCTGCGTTTACAGCAGGTTTTTTCCCTCTGTGTCACATGTGCTTCACTGATCCACATTGCTGATTACAACTGATTGCATTCGATTATGAAAGCAGCTTCGCTAAAGTTGGCACATGGCAGGAAAATAGCTGCAGCATCATCAACGTAATGACACCTGGAGCAGCACAGACATGAGCAAGAGGGAAGAGGCAGTAGTTATTTCCATAAAGTCACATAATATGAGATTTGAACTCTCCTGATTATTCTTTTTATTTTGACAAACACTGATTCAAATCTCAACATAGAACAATTAGTTTCAATCTATTCAGGCAAATCTCTCCAACAGATGCTTGCTTTTAGACGATATTTAACATTTTGACAAAGTTTGGCTACTTTTGTTAAACAAATATGTTTATGTCCTTCAAAGTCTCAGATATTCAAAAGAATTTTAAACAACCCTAATGTTGTTTTTAAATTTCCATCCGCAAGTCAAACTTAATTTGACTTTTTGAAAAGATTTCTGTCTGATTGATCAAAGAGGGAATCTTCTGAATCATTCAGGTTCATCAATAGTCTTGCACTTAATGTTTTTTTAAGCATCATGGAATTTTAACTATTTGTGTGACAGTAGAAATTAAAGGAAAGTATCAAACTATCTGACTATCAGAGAAACTGTAGCAGTCTGGATGCATTGATTTCAATCTACACATCTCTCTCTCTCTCTGTGTCTCTGTCTCACACACACACCCAAGCACAAAAAATAAAGCATTACACCTTCACATTACCAAATCCACAGAGCAAACTGAAAAGCCTATGATGACTTTGTGTGTTTGCAGTTTGATAGGTTATCATCAGCACCAATACTGAACTGACCAGTGATAATCACTGACCTATTTACCAAAGTCAATATGGCAATGATCGTAAATGGCAGCGGAAATAAAAAAAAAAAAAAAAAAAAAAAAAAGCAGGACACAGGAAATGTAAAACCTCGATCATTTTTTTTCCCCGTTTCATTATTTACACCCTTGGTTTCATTAAAACGTTCCGGAGAAAAGGAAATGATTGTTGTCATTAATGTTGCGTGGCAGCGAGCAGCACAGCCACAGTGCCTCAGGTTGGACTGGCTGGAAAAGCATAAACGTGTCACTGTTAGCGACGATATAAAAAGAAATATGTTTTGCCACAATTTCTGTTTTTAAAAAAAGATGTCTCAGATTAAAAAAGGAAACTGACCCTAGGATATGGTTTGAGCCAAAAATAGGACTCTTCTGCCCTCTCCCTCCATCCCACCCCCATCCAAGTCTTCTATTCCTCTCTTGTCCTTTTCACTTTGCTCCTCTAGGATATCGTGCACGTACACTACTGGCCACAGCTGATCGCACACTCGTGTTGCAGCAAAAAAAAAAAAAAAAAAGGGTCCCTTTCTCACCCGCTGACGTCAACTTCCAATAATTCAATTTGGCAAAGAGAGGTGAGAGAGGAGGCCCTGGACACAGAGTGCTCAGTGTGGAGCTCCTTAAATTCACTGAGCACAAGTAGCAGTCTAGGACTTCCAGGAAAGTACCTCTTCAAAATGGTCATTATCAGATGTTGAGTTATATGACCATTGAAAAGCGCAGATGGAAAGGCAGAAAACGCAAGTCATGCAGAAGCAAATCTGTCTGCAAATGTATTTACTGACGGTCTCTTGGCAGGATCTCCTTTTCACAATCCTCTGCAAAGAATCTGAGTGCAACCAACTTCCCTCCCCCAACACACACACACACACACACACACACACACACACAGCTGAACTTGGAAGCCTGAAGGGATGGTGATTGGTTAAGCTGAAGATTGATCGGTCTCACAGACGCTACAGACAAATGATAAATCGTCTGTGAGTGGTTTTGTACATATGGTGAGAAGCAGCAAAGCCACTGACACTCCAGGATCTTTCATCGCCGTATGATAGTGTGAGACGGGTGGCGGAGTGGAGGAGCTATTAGCGAACTTCCTGCTGCATTGTATCCGCACAGGAAGAGCTGGCCAGTCCTGATACTGATCCCACTGATGCCTCTGGTTTCTATGCAAAGCACTGCAAAATGAGGCCTGAGCAGGTCGGTACGACGTAAGGGACCAGCTGAAGAAAACAGCGGGTTCAAGAGCCACTGCTTCCTAATCAAAACTCTGTAGTCTGACTGGACAAAACAAGAGGAAAAAGGAAAGAGGGGCCTGGTACAGGTAAGCTTTCCCAGCAGGATTACAATGACAGATGAAGCTCTTACTGTACGTCTTAGAAACACTTCCCCACTTAAGATTTGCCCTTATTGTAGATCTAAACAAACACAACTTGTTGAGAGAATAAATCAGCTGCCATTTCCGTCCGGTTTGGGGCCAGGTCTAACACTTGGAAACTTGGCTGACTGAGCATGTGAATGACCAAAACATCCAAACTTTTAAAACTACGTAATCAACAAGTCAAATGGTCACGAAGGTTGTGGGCTGAGGAAAGCAGGCCTCAGTGTGTCGGTCATTAAGTTTAGAAACCATTTTTATTTCACAGCGTCTGGAAGGAAAGCGTCAATTCTACAGAAAATTGTTGCTACGATTAAAAAAGCATCATACATACATATGTTGTGTGTGATAAGTGTTACACATACATCTCAAATAATGTCCCAGCAGCATGTTAGCAGCAATCAGAGCATGGTGTTTACATGCAGAGCTCTCTTTCTCTCTCGTGCTCACTGATTTCCTGACTCAGACTTGAGCAGCACGTAGCTCATGTGTACAGACAGGGACCGGGTTGTGCTGGCAAAGCTTACCATGCTAAAATATGTGCATGTGTTGCTATGTGCAACACAATGTGAGTCTGTAAATGCACAGAGCTGTGTCTGTGGAGCGGGGATATTTTTCGCCTCTGATCAGCAGAGCGGCTGGGCTGGGCCACTGCCTGCTCTGCCTGGATAAAGCTGCAGTGTGTGGACCACTGCTGGGTGCCTGTGTGGCGGCCTGCGTCCGTAGGTCTCACCCACCACTGGAGGGAGGGTGAGGGGTGAGGGTGGGGGGTTTATTTATATGCTTGTTACCTTGAGTTCAACATGGCAAACATGGGGATATCCCCAAGCTGTTTTCATGGCTGGATGTTGATTCCAACAATAAATGTTCATCCATAAAAATAATAATAATTAAAAAAAAAACTGTATGCCAACAATGTTTGCAATAAGTTAACAGTTCACATGCTAACGTGTTTAGGTGAGATGTGATTTCTCAGTCAGCAGGACTGAAGAGAGGCAAAGAAATAAATAAAAAGGTGGCACTTGCAAAAACAACCACCTCAGCCTCCACACCTATCAAACAAGTGCATCACTTACAGGTAAGAGTGTGAACAAGTGTGAGACTAATGTCACAGCCGCAGCTGAAAGTCACAGATTATCAAATTATTTTTTATTTTTAAGAAAAAAGAAAAAAAAATCAAGAGGTGTTCGAAGACTTTCTTTTCTTTTCTTTCTGAAGGTAAACGGTTCGCACTGTGCAAGACCGAGCAGGTAATTGGCTGCAAGTGTCTCTGGTTACAGGATTGTTGTTTAATCACACAGGAAAATGATTTAGTTTTAAGCTCTTAATGCCACTTCCTGATGCATTTAAGTCTTCCTCAGACATGCACAACGTCTATAAAGGAGTCTTTAAGTCAGGCTGTAATGTACTTACCTGTTCTAAAATTAATGTGACTCATTGTCTGCCACAAAAAAATCTTATGAGACATAGTGAAGCCATTATAGCCCAATAATCACATAGTAGTTTTTTAATGGGCTCATTATGAAAAGGACATAACAGTGCCATGCCATGTCACCAAATAATGAAATATATATGAATGTCAGTGAAGGTGTGTCCAGGAATTCAAGTGAGCACATGTTAGAACATTAACTGGTAAATTACACAGTGACTCTGTTGCTGTTGTCTTAAAAAAAATCCTGCAAGACAAATGTTTAACATAAAAAAATCAGTCTGTGCAATTGTTGTTTTTGTTTAGTAATTATCACCAGTGTTGTTGTTATTTGGCCTTGTTGCTAATACACCAGCACCATTAGATAAAACCCATCCAATACAGTGTAAGTGTGTTGCTAAGCGAAATAAAAGTCTCACAGGGACTCTCTGCTCTGAGCTGCTATTTGTTCATTTTGCTGCCTGATGAAAACAAAAACAAACCGAAAAACTTTAAAAGTGTCATTCAAGTCTTAACGTCCTCTGGATGTATCATTACAACAATGCCGCTGCCGCTCTATGTTTAAAACCTCCTCCAGTAAAAAAAAAAGGCTTATCGGTTGTCACGAGGGCTCACATTTTTGTGAGGAACAGTAGACAGCAAAGGTGACATTATACCAGGGCACCAAGACCTGGACTTGGCATTGCAATCAGAGGGGCCATTATCAAGCTGGCAGCCGTACACGTCAGGACAGGAGGTGCACATGAGTAAACCAAAGTCTCACTCCACCATTTACTATTGTACTACCATTTACTTTGGCTCCATTTAACTCAAGTCCATATAGTATTGTTTAGCTGATTATGAGTGATTACCACCCTTACACAATATGAGTACTGCCATATTTCACAATATATGTGTAAAGAAGGTGACTGGAAAGAAATCTGATGGATTTTCCAGCTCTGATTGAAGTGAAGGGGAAGACTGAGAAAAAAAATGACAGAAACACTGGAAGAGGAAGAAGCCACCGAATCTGGTGTCACGCGTCAGTGTTACTTCCTCTGCTGGTGACATCACAACCCTGAGAACAGATCGAGGCAAGACCTTCTGCCAGTACCTGCAATAAAACGCTGTCACAGCAGCCACTTCCTGTCAGGCTCAAACTCACGCCTCTTAGAAAGAGAGGAGAGGAGCAGGTGGAGGCAGAGAGCGCTAACAGCATCGAACTGAGTGTGCAGCCACAGAAAACATCATAACTTATGTGTTAGACAGATGATGTGATGCAAAAGGCTACGTTTTATTACTATAATGTTACTATCAAGATTTTAGTGCAGAATAAATCCAGATTTACAGATACAAATCACCACTGGTGTAGAAGAACTATCATACAATTAGATTCTGACTGTTTGTGGTTTTGCTTTTTTGTAAAGGTTTGTAAAATAATAATTAAACTTAATCAACTTTTAAATCCGTCAGCGTCTTTAAAAACATAAAATTCTTTGCTGTTGACTCATTTAACTCCCGGTATCTTGGTATATCCTGTGCTGCGAAATGCTTTGATCGGGAGACAAATGATTCATTCAGAAAAAGAAAAAAAATAGTCCACATGTGGCTGCATGTGCAATCTGCCTGATTGGCACTGACGCACATCCTACAATCCAACAAAGGAACCTGAATGAAGATCAACACCATAAACTATCAGTAGCACTAATACTCCCACACAAACAGTTACTTTAAATCAGTTCTGGTTGTGTATAAAGTGCTGGTAGAAACTTCTCCTCTTTCTTCTGTGAGGTGTTTCTTTCATAAACACTATCTGAGCCAAGAGTCACACTATACAACACAGACAATAGTGCTGCAATGTTGCAACATCAATGCAAACCTTAACGAAACACTCCTGAGGGCGGTCTGGGTACACTGTTATACACTTTGACCTCAAAACAAACTATTAGTTCCCGTGGCAACGGGTGCAGGGAACCTGCTAAGTGACGCACACATGTGACGACACTTCTGATGCATTTTTAAATTCCACCCATGCCATCCAATCTGACTACAAGAGCCCTAGCTAGCGTTCATGTATGTGATAGAGAGCCTGTGTGATTGTGTGATAATGCCAGGCCAGTCTGACAGGCACCGTGCATAATCGCTTTAGGGCGGGAATTGCACAACAATGTGGGTCTGGGTAATGCCTGTGGTTTGGGGCCCTCAGCAGCGAGCGGTCCCGTAAAAAAAAAAAAGTGTTGCTTTACTTGCTCCCTGTGTGTCCGCAGCCACTTTTCACACACATATATATACACACACAGGCTCAGGGACACACCACTCTTTCATGTGTGAAGAAGCGTTCGGGGGTTTTCACTTCTCACTCAAACGGTGAAATTATTTAAAATCCATAAAGCAGTTCCTCTTCTCACACCGTCAAACAATGCTGAGGCCTTCCTGTTAACCCCGCAGGAGATTTTGCCAATCTTCTGACGGACGAGAAGTTGTGGTGGCAGACAGAGCAACATTGTATTGTGTGTGTGTGTGTGTGTGTGTGTGTGTGTGTGTGTGTGTGTGAGAAACAAACTGCCATGCCTGGGCAAACCCACTGCCAAAACAGACAATCACGTGCTCTCATCCCGTTACTACCAAAACCACAGTGAGAAAAACAAAACATTCTGACTCATCCTAAATGACTGTTTACCTGAGCGTGGAGCTGGATGTCAGCGCTGTCTTTTGGGCTCGTGCGTGGGCACCTCTCCTCTGTCCTGTTGAATAAGCTTCTACTCACTGCTGTTGTCTTTCTGTATCACTTACACTCTGTGCAGTTACTGGACACTACTATCGCTGAATGATCTGTCTGGTCTATAGCCAGAAAAAAAAGAGGGATTGACAAAACAAAACCCTGGCAGGAGAACTGAAGGGTTGTACGATGCCAGTGTCTGAGGTGGATGGAAACACCCATGATTTGTTTGAATTCACTCAATAAGAGGAGCACTTTGTGGGGATTTTGCTGGGTCCTTTCCAGTAAGATAAAGAGTATGTAAAGGTGAAGTTATCAGCTGTGTCACAAGCTCATAATACTTAACTGTCATTGGACTATGAGCTTAAAGTGAGTTTTAACATATAGTTTTAATAGGCCATATGCCAATAGTATTGTGGTGTGACGATCTGCAGCTTTTCAAAGCTCAAATCAATGTAAAACAGAGGAATAAATGGAAACATTAGAGTTTTAATATTCAGTAAAACGTTATGAAAATGATATGTTATGTAAGAAAAGTCTCCTTTTTCTCCTGCTGGAAGTCTTTCCACATTTCTACAAATCATAAAATGTATTAAGAAAGAAATTAAAGGATGTTTGTCATTTTTTGTTTTTTTTTTTTTTTTTCTCATTGGTGGCTCAGATCGATGCAGCCATGCTGTTCTCAGAGCAGCGAGAAAAAAAAAAAAAACCTTGACTGAGAAAGAAATGTTTAGCAGACCATCTGGAACATCAAAAAGCATATCAACCCACAGCAGATACAATGTGGTTGTTTGTCCTATGGAGCGATGGCCACTTTAATTATTGCCCCTTTAAAGTAAAATGTATTTATATGGTAAAGATGTTTTTAGGGATGTTTATGCACCTGGTGAAACACTCCTGCGTGGTGTTTGTGTGTGTGTGTGTGTGTGTGTGTGGTGCTTCTGCTTGTTGTCATCTTCCCTCCCACATCATTCTGGACATGATGTTAAAGGTTTACTGTGAAACTCTGACCCAGACAGCGGCTGCACATGGAATCAATTGTCAATACTCGTTTGAGGTTGGAAGTGATGTGACTTCATAGCTGCAGAATGGGGTTTGATCCATAAACAAATACACATGTACCACACACAGATATAAACATTCAAACACCACGTGATATCCCTGCTGTGCCACACTGACCTGCTTTCCTGCCTCTTTTTTTCCCCCTTTTCTTTTCTTTTCTCTTTTCTTTCTTTTTTTTTTTTTAACTTCAGGCAGTTGAGGTTTGAGTCAGTCATTAATTTCCTAAAATGTGTCTTGGTGCAGAGGAGAGAGAGAGAGAGAACTGACGCTGAGGCAGAGACGAAAACAAATGTGGAGCAGAACACGGAGGAAAACATGAAGTTGTGAAATATCTGTGAGGCTACTAGTTTTACACTGTTGCTCAATCAAATCAGAGCAAATGTGCCTGGTTACATCACTTAGAAAATGACAATATTTTCCTCTCATGTGCAGCACATTTTGATACTATGAAGCCAAAAGCACAAAAATAAACACTTAAATCATTCATTGGTGACACTAAACTTGGCATTTCCATTTTTTTCTTTGACTAAAGACTCACATTATGTCAATTAATATTAAAAATAATCATTATCACGACTCACACGGATAGAACAGACAGTGTTCGTCAATACTCACAGCTGCTTTTTAACACCTGTGGTGTGCCAACCATGGTGATTCAGCACATCAAAGCACAAAGTGATATGAAAAGTGAAGGGGTGGTGGAGAGAAAAAAAGGCAGTTGTAAGGAGATACTGGATTAAAATCAGCTGGAGGAGAAAAAGGAAAGGCAGAATATCACACCACAATAAAAAAGATATAAAAGCCTTGTGCTGGAATGTTCCCTGTGTCGGCCTGTCTGTCTGTCTGCCATTGTGTCTGTGCATCTGCCAGCAGCAGGGCTTTAATTATGAGGCCCAGGTTATGTGTGCGCGCACACACACACACACACACACACAGGGAGACTAGCGTCCCACATATCTCTAACACAGTGCCTCACAGTTCCGCTGACTAACCAGTGGCACCAGACTTTGGCCTGCGGCTCCCTGATTCCAGTAAATGTCTTGTTATGCAACTCCTAACAAGTGTCACCCAGTCTGAACTTAGAGCATTTTGGGCTTCTGCTTCTCCCTCCCTCTCTCTCTTTTTCTCTTTCTTTCTCTTTATTCTTAATTTTTTCTCTGAAGACAGTTAGCGGTTGGCTCCTTGGAGTTTGACTGGGGGTTGGTGGAGGTGGGTGGGATGAGGGGTCCAATAACCCTTCAAAACACTAAGTGTGGCCTGCTTTGTGCAGAGCCAGAAAACCAGGAATGGAGAGGCGGGCAGTGCGAGCAGGAAATGGGGAGGAGGGTGAGGAGAGCTCCTCCAGCTCCTTGCCTGAGAAACACAGCTGCCCCTCATGTCTTGGGGCGATGCCAAGGTTGGACTCCTCGACTGGGGGTGAGAGGTGTGCATCTATATATGTGTGTGTGTGTGAGTGTGTGTGAGTGTGTTGAGCCAGTAGAAACAGGAGGACTGCTGTTCTATCCAGCTCCCTGTCCTACTAATACACATTCAGACCCACAGAAACAAGCAGTTAGTGACTGATGATAAAGTACAACCGCCTACATGATCACCTTAAATCTTGATTTATGTATCTCTGTAATTATCCGTATTCATGCAGTGTACACACGTCATCATCCACCAACGACTTGACTATAGTTCTCAGTCAATCAATCATCATCAACCTGAAACAGTTACAGTCACCTGTAATGTGGAACATACACACCCCACGAGACAAAAGAAATCTGTCAACAAGTGACACCGTTGATATATCTGCTTGTATTAAAGTATTACCAGTAATGTGGTTACCATGGTTACCATGGTAACTTTTATCAGCAAGTTTGCTTTTAAGATTTGGAAGAAGTCAGGAGGTCAAAAGGTTTCACTTTGTTGATTTCTTTAAAGAATCAACCATTATTATTATTATTATTATCCATGAAAAATTATTACGAAATATCCATAACATCCCAGTGGTCACAGCAAACAGGCAAAAGTCAAGTGTGAAGGTTGAGAGATGCTTCACAAATTTAGATCAACTCAATTAATACAACAGCAGTTATTTGGTCCTTGGGATCATGACTTGATTATAAAGTCATGATCAGAGATTCCTGTTCTGTTCCAACACACTCACATCCTGACCTGGGTGAGTGTCTCCTCTTGGTGATGCTTACAGTGTTTGCTGTAAGACTAAGTGGGATTGGAGTCAATGGGTGCGTTTACACGGTAATGACCCTCGTGTCACTTGCTGTACGATTTGCTCGGACCTACGTGTTTGTCTGCTCAGGCACAGTTTGTTTTGAGAGCCGTGGGAGTGTTTACCAGCGTAGGCTGAGGAATTTCAGGTCAAGAGAGCACCATGTACTGAGAAAAACCTATGACCGAATTGATCTCGATACTGACATCAAAGAGCGCCTGAGCCATCCAGCTCCACCGGCTGAAACCAAATATTTATCCTGTGGTGACGTATGTATAGTAGAGAATTACAAGAAAGAACAGATTTTTGGCAGGTTTGCAGGGATGTGTGTGTACGATGCACTGTGTACTGTACTGTATTGATGCACACGTGCAGCCTGAAACTAACATTAACATCACTTTGCAGAGTGAAATGGGCATTTTAGGAATAAATAACCAGCTCTGCAGGGAGGTTTGGTGATACATAATTTGTGCCATCTGTTCTTCTTCCTGTTGGACCTTGTCCTGTGCCAGGGCCAGTGTCCAGTCCACTTGGAGAGCTTCTCCAATCTGGTCCCACCTGGCACAACTGTCTTGAAATTCACACTGTCGCAGACGGCCTGAGAAGTGTGGAGGCTGTCATGACTCAGTTCAGACACGACCGACTGTGGAGGATCGGCGACGCTGTGAAACCAGCCTTGGCCTTAAACAATTACAGAGCAGACAGCCTTAATCGAACATTAATGAAAACTTCACGCACTTGAGGCAGTTCATTATAGCAGAGGAGAATCTAGACTGTTCAGAGAGATCAGTCACATAAAGAGATGATCCTTAGTGGCCTCACAAAGATCAAATTAAAGGTAAATTACAGCAGATATGTTAAGGTGCTGAAGAGTCACTGGTTTCTGGAAACCAAAACCTTCAGCCTGTTTGTGACAGTCAGTGAATCAGCTCAATATTTCCACAAACCACTAAATATATTCTCACTCCGAGCATTGTTTTTATTTTTTTCTTGAAGGTTATTCAGTTTGAGTGTTTTTATTCGAGCGTCTCAAGTCATTTTGCAAAGTCAGTGTCTTTGGAAGAAAAAAGGCTGCCACATCATTTCAATATATTTTCGAGTTTCCATTCAGTCATTTCACCTCAACTGAGGTCAGAATATAAGAAATGACTTAAATCATTTCGGATCCGATGACATCAAAGGAGTTAAACGCTGATTGATTTATTTAATTATGTGAAAATATCTTTTGTTATATCAAAGGATCGCTGAAGAAGAAACAACAACAAAAAAAAACAAAAAAAAAAAACACATGGCTGGACAGAAAAATTACTGATTTTCATTGTCATGTTTACCACAGAGACATTCTCCGTCTGCTCGGCCCGGCTCATAAGTAAGCTCGCTCTGAAGAGACAATGTGTGATAGCCCCCCTGTGTGGAACCGAGGGGAGCTCTATGAATAACTCTCCTCGCAGCAGTGAATGGCACTTTTCTTTCCCACAGTATTACTCAGCCTACACCCCCAACATGGCAGGATAAGCAGCGAGCCCAGGCGGTGGCTGAGCGCCCCTCTCCGAGCCGCCAATCAAACAAAAAAACTGCTAAAAGGATGGAGAGACGGCGACAAACTTCACTGTTTATTTAGATGCATTAATGAAGACACAAAGACGTGTTCACAGTTGGTGTGGCTGTGACCCTGTTGCACACTTTACAAAATGTAAATGATCTTCTATTGTAGTTAATGATGCTGGAGACAATTACCTCTCAGCCATTGGTCTTGACTACACTCTGATACATAATAACTCTGGTTAGTATTAACACTTGAAGCGGTGAGAAAGTGTTGAGCGCAGCTGTATTTCATGGTCTGAATCTGGTCAGAGCTGGAATGACTGCTGACAATCATGTGGCTCAATGAAAAATCTTCTACATTTCTCTTTTGATTTTCCACATCCACAGATTATGCATGACTAACAATCTGTAGGTGATTCTGTTTTTTCTTTTTTACCACAGGCTGCCTATAGATTATTTACTTCCTCAGACTTGATCTTTACTTCCTCATGTTTGATCCATATGCCCTCTGCTTCATGGAGTTGTGAGAAAAGCACACTTGAAGTTAGCAGCATCTTCAATAAAATATGTTCACAAAGTCACAGGGCAGCATAGAAGCACAACCTTTTAACGCACTAACACGTGTTACGATGAATTAAAGACAGGATGTTGCTTTTTCTTCAAATGGCCACAGCCACTTGGACAACATCGCCAACCTAGCAACACATCTGCCCAGCACCTGCTTTGTTTACACTAAAAGGGTTTTTCCACTCTCATATAATCTGACTGACAGGGCTGTGTTTGACAGCTTCACATGAGTTTTGTGCTTTTTGTAAACAGAGGGAGGGAGCTGCTGAAAACTGCATTTGTTCTCAGTCAAAACGTAACAGTTGTGAATATCTGTCAATGATGTTGTGATTCAATAAGAACTGGAAAAAAAAAGATTCTGACTGACATGAGTGTGTCATCTGTCAGCACATGACTCAAACATGAAAGTGTGCATCTGCCAGAAGAACACACACACAAAAAAAAAAAACTACTCCGCAAAAAAGTGTTTTAAAGTTCATCAGCTACCCAGACACCATCGACCAGTGGGAAATAAATCTCTCACTGTGTGTCTACGGGGCTCAATATGATTTCCCACTGGGAGAGTAGACTGTCATCAATTTATTGTCAGACACCGCTGAAACTATGTGTCTCCAAAGGGAGGTTTACGCCCTTCAATAGTGTTCAGTGGGAGGGCCTGTCACACCACATCAGAAATTTTAAGTCCCGTCTTGTGTAATGTTTTGGAGAATCTCCAGGACACATGAATGCTTCTGGTATCTCGTTACGACACAAACGTCCAAAAGGCAGCTTCGCTCTAATATGGAAAACTGTGAATTAGCCGTAAAATCTAACTTTAATTTTTTTTAAACGACTGTTAAACGACTGAAAAAATAAAGTTGTTTCAATCACATTAAACCACAATTATGGGAACTTTTGAATAGTAGATTCAGGAACGCAAAAAACGACAGAGAGAGAGAGAGAGAAAAGAAAAAAACCCTGTTGAGTCAGCAGACTCATATAAATCACATACTGCAGGGAAAAGTCAGATGACTGTCTCAGGTCATGGTCACAATTGGTCATTTTAGTGAATTGCCATGAACTAGATGGATGACAATGTAGGGGGACATAGTTTCACAAAACCATGAATAGCAGCAAATGACAAACAACTTAAGAGTCATTTAACTCTTCATGCATGCTCCTCTCCCTCTGTTTTAGTGCTGTGACGAGGTGAGGGTGCAAGTGCAAATATTAGCTGAATCTGGGCAGGAGATGTAATGGATGATAACAAAGAGGGCGATGATGATAGATGATGGAGATAAAAAAATAAACAACCCTGACCAAAAAGCATTATAGACACAATAAACTGACTATTAAACACCGCAGACGAGCCAGAAAAGCCCTGGAGGAATATGACAGTGATACCACAAGAGATAAAAATATAGCATGAAGCACAATGGAGTCCCTGTGAACACACTGTTGAGGAGGCTACCACAGACACAGCACAACTCCCTCCTGGAAAACTTTGTTCAAGTACCAAGAAGACCGGGTTCACACACACACACACACACACACACACAATGAGAGAGAGAGAGAGAGAGAGAGAGAGAGACACACACACAGACAGACACACACACACACACACACACACAAAAACACATTGCATCTCCTGGATAAATTCATCAAAAGAGAAAGAGGGGGAGAAAAAAAAATCAAACCTACCTTCCATCCTGCAGAGCTGTTGCTGTCACCTTTATCCTTGAAATAGGGCACACTCTTCACCATCCAGTCATAAATCTGAGACAGGGTTAGTCGGTTCTCTGGAGAACTTTCGATAGCTTTGGTTATGAGGTCTGCATATGACATATTCCCCCATGCGTTTCGCCGGGAGGAGCTGCTCTTCCTCTGGGCAGCGGCGGCAGCTGCAGCCGCGGCCGCTGAAGACGACGATCCGGGGACCGGGGAGGAGAGAAGCGGCACCTGCTGCTGCTGCTGCTGATGCGGGAGTTGCGGGTTCGGGTGCTGATGCTGCTGATGTTGTTGCTGATGTTGTTGCTGCTGCTGCTGCTGCTGCTGCTGCTGGAGGAGGAGGTTGTTGCTGGTGGACGCAGTTCTCCTGACACTGGAAGTCAGTGCACAAGACGACCGGCTTCTGCTCCGTGAAGTCCTCGGTCTCCTCCAACAGACTCAGGTTGTTGATAAACTCAGTGTTGCTGGTGGGTTCCTGCTTCACTGACGGCACCGGCGACGATGTGTTGGAGTCGCCCGGGTTGATGAACTCCGGCCGGGGCAGGGGCCAAGTGCAGGACCGGGGCCGCGGTAGGGGCTCGAAATCCGGGTCGATTTCCACCAGGTGTGGCTGCTGGGCCGCTTCCGCCATGGTCGAGAGGTGACGGAGCCAAATGTTACAATATCATGTAAAGTCGGCAAAAACTGTCGCCACTTCAAAAAGTTGCAACTTCGCCTTTAAATTGTGCGTAAACACGCGATAAATGTGTCCGGAGGGGAAACAGTCTCCGCCTGGGCGCAAACTCTGCTCTGACACTTACATCCCAAGCCGGTAAAAAAAACCCGAGTCAACGATGATGATAATAAAAAAATATGTCTCTTAAAAAAACAAAACAGATCCTGTCACGTGAAGAAGAAAAAAAAGTTGTGTAAAGTGGTGAGAGTGTGTTGACCCGCTGGTTTGTTGTTGTTATCCAGTCGCAGTGATGTGGAGCCCGGCGCCCCGTCCAGCCTGTTGACTCTGTGTGTTGTACGGCATGTGAGGACTTACTGGAAGTATCATCGCAGCAGACACCGCCCACACTCTGATTGACAACTGAAGAACCAATGAGCGGCTCCTAAAAAGCCTGACTTAAAAAAAAAAAAAAAATCCTTGTTTTCATTCTCTTGTCAAACAAACACGTTACGGAGACCTAAACTTTTGGTGTTTTCCTCGAAAATAAATTATGTATCAGCTCATTAATAATTCATTTCAAGTAAAACCTAACAGAATATTCTCATATTTCTAAAATATATCTATATATATTCAGTTGTTTGATCAAATCAAATCAGTGTCAATCAAACTCATCAGATCATATCTAACGTATCTGTCAAATTATAACAAATCAATTGTTTTAATCACAACTTATTAGAAGTTTATATGCTCTGATCTGATCTGAACTTGTTTTTAAATTAATTTCCTCCCAAACAAATAGCAAACTACTGCTACTACAAGTACTGCTCAAACTACTATAGTATATAATAATTATATAACTTAAGTTAAGCTACAAATATATATATTAAAATAGTTAAATAGACATTAAAACATCTATAACACCATGTTTTTTGATCGTGTTGAGAGTTTTAGGGGAAAAAAAATTAAAAATTAAAAAAAAAAAAAAAAAACACAAAACACTTTTAAATCAAAGACATGAAGAAAACTGGGCTCAATGAGAAGATAATGCAACAAACCGGTTCCTGACTCCAGTTGAGTGTAGTTGTTGCTGGTTTGTTTGACCAGAGGAGTCCTCGTGGACTATACTGACATCTAGTGGTTATTGTTGAGTTTCACAGCCACACGTAGTAGCGTCGCATCTCTTCCGCATTTACACTGCAAAGATGAAATCAACCACACTGAAAGGCATGGATGGTTTATTATTATTATTATTATTATTATTATTATTATTATTATTATTATTATTATTATTATTGTTTTTTTTTATCCTGTTTACTCATCATCACCTCTGTGATGTCACTACTCAGCTGTCAAGTAACTGTGACTGGCACATTTTACGCATTTATTTCAAACAGACTGTAGCAAAATGAGGATGAAAAACAAATGATATGTACCAATTATTAAGTAAAAGAATATGTACAAAACATGTCCATGTAACAGTCCAACTATACCCCCCAACATATTTCTTTAATTTTTGTTTTTAATCGACCAGTTTCCTGTGTGACTTCCTGTGAAGAGCTTTACGCAGCCTCTCGTGCGCTCAGCGCGCACGGCAGGAGGCGCGGACCTGATCGGCTTAAGACGTAGCTGCTAAGAAAACGGAAGTACAGTCTCAAACGAAGCAGCGACAGTTGAATTGAAAGCTGATTGTCACTCGTCACACTCGTTTTTTTTTTTTTTTTTTGTATTTGTTTTATTCTGCGAACTGAAATGGTCATGAAACTTTTTCCATCACGTTGTTCTTGCGCCCACATGCAGTGAGCGCCTGTGGTACTTTAACTGTTCTCAGAGGCAAAGGAAAGGAAACAAAGATTGACCTCAACTCGAGTGTTAAACCGCAGCAGACTGAGGAGACCGCAGGTGACAACTCTCTTCAGCACTGAGTCCTTTGGTCTGATGACACTTTGTTGCAGATCATTATTAATCTTACAGCGGATTTTTCTTAACTGGTTGTATTTATGTGTAAAACGATTAAACTAACGGTGTTAAATAGCCTCATTTAAAAATGTATACGTATATTTTCAGGTTCATAGCATCTTTTGAAACAGAATGGCTCCTCACCCTGTTATCCAGGCAATCATTGACTTCACAGCTGGAGCAATGGGTGAGTTTTGAATATACAGCAGATCAAAACGTTAAAACTAACTAATAAACCTTATTATGTCACAAAAAGCATCATTTATCACTGAGTTTTATAGAACTGAAAAACCAGTTAGGTCATATTATATTTAAGACAAACCACTGAGACACTGTGTAATTCTGCACTGATAAATGTGAGATACGATGACCTGTACCGTTCTTGGGGCAAGAGGAAACAACTGGTTGCAGAGCCACAGATATTCAGATATAAGTCTGTCTGGTTTATCTTGTGAGAACATGACTGATTAAAAAGGGTCATGGACTCAGTTATATCTTTATAATTGAATCCTCCATGTTTCCTCAGGTGGCACAGCCTGCGTGCTGAGTGGTCAGCCGTTTGACACCACCAAGGTGAAGATGCAGACGTTTCCCAACATGTACCGTGGCTTCATCCACTGCTTCATATCCACCTTCAGACAGGTGGGACTGCGAGGCCTCTACAAAGGCTCGAGTCCGGCGCTCGTCGCCAACATCAGTGAGAACGCTGTGCTCTTCTTGAGTTATGGCCTCTGTCAGGATGTGGTTCGCTTTGTGTCCGGAATGGAAAAAGGGACAGAACTCAGGTTTGGCACCAATATTTCTGTGCATACATGTGTTTCTATTGTAACCTTTAGAAGAGGATGTGGTGATGAGCAACAGTTTATCACTAACTGAATCTGATGTGTTATCCAAATACAAAAAAAGACTTAAACCTGAGAAATGTCACAAGTTCAGATATGAACTGTTTTCTTGACAGTGAGGACTTGATGTGTATTGATGACTGAAATGATAATCGGTCAGTCCTCGACAGATTATTGAAACTTTGAATTGTTTCTTTCTGTAATCTAACTCTTCTTATCTTTTCTTCATTGCTCATCAGTGATACACAGAAAGCATCAGCAGGTTCTTTAGCCTCTATCTTCTCTGCCATGGCCTTATGCCCCACTGAACTGGTGAAATGTCGCATGCAGGCCATGCATGAAATGGAAGCATCTGGCAAGATCGCAAGTGGACAGAGGAGGTCAGTGTGACCACAGAGACAGAACATGTTTGCTGTATTTTTGGTGCACGATGCACGTTTGACCGTGTTGTAATTTGACTTCAGCACAGCGTGGACGGTAGTGAAGACGGTCTTGAAGACAAACGGTCCTCTGGGTTTCTACCAGGGACTGACATCCACCATCGTGAGGGAGGTACCAGGTTACTTCTGCTTTTTCGGCGGCTATGAACTGAGTCGGTCTACGTTTGCACAGCACATGGGCACAGACAAGGACGGCATAGGTACAATTCGTTATTTTCTCAAATATTTAATAAAGCATTTTGTGATTGTTGTGTCTTCATATTTCTGTGATTGTGATTGATCTTTTTTTTTTTTTTTTTGCAGGAATTCTTCCACTCATGTTCAGCGGTGGTTTTGGGGGTGCTTGTCTTTGGTTGGTGGTCTATCCCATAGACTGTGTAAAGTCCAGGATCCAGGTGTACTCCTTAGCTGGGAAACAAGAGGGTTTCATGAAAACCTTCACTGGTATTGTACGCACTGAAGGTGAGAAATCATTGTGATTTGGTCTTTGTGTGAACAGAAAAGCACAACTGACTCATTTATATTACCAGATGACCAGATAATCATAGTAGCTAGAAGGTCAGCTGTTGTATAATCTGGCTCTTTGTGAACCAACGTTGTTCGGGAGATATTCTGACTCAAATACGCAGACTTACTGTCTATACTTGAGTGTTTATAACAAGTTTAAACCTTCAGAAATAACCTCTGCAGAAACACACTCCTCAAAATAATAAACCTTAAGTCAAAAGAGGATCCTTAACACAATATTTGTCTTCCTAGCTTCTCTTAAGTTGCTCAGTATCTGTAAATACAGATACAGACTCTATTACAGCCACCATGTCTGTTACCTATAAGCTGGAAAAGACTGAAAATAATACAAATGATTATGCAGACTGTGTGGTTATACTGTCTCTCGGTGTCTTTGGTGGTTTGTAAGGAGTCCGAATTATTCAGAATTATTAAAACCATTCCTCCACAAGAACAGAAAAATAAAGGAACATGAACCAGCCCTGAAGGAGGCTGCTTTGTTTTAACAGTAAACAGCTCCACTGACTCACACACACGACTTACTGACCCTGACAACAAGTTAGTCCAACATAACTGCAGCAAAGCATGATGGGATAGAAATTTGAATGTGTTGCTTATGTAATTAAAGTTTGCTCAGCTGAAAATCCAAAGTTAAACCGATATTGCAACAGAGGAAATAGCAGCAAATTTTGGCTGATGTATCACTGGAAATCGAAAAGTGAAACAGATAGAATAAGACAGTAGATTAAATAAAAAAAAGCTGTTACTGAAGGTGCCAACAGCACAAAGCAGAGCAGCTTTAAAAGGAATATTTTATTCCACTGTGTGGTATAATTTAGTCACAGTAATGTTCAGTCTGTTTCATCTCTGTGTACATGTACTGGACTAACTTCCATCCATATGCTGCACCATCTGCACCATCTGCTGGCATAATGTGGAAATGTGCAGAGGAATCTAAGAGTACAGGGTGTTATAAAGTACTCAAAGTATGTTTATTAACCTGGTTTAGATTCTTAAATAAAGGACAGTTTTATCTTTTTCTTTAGATCAGATAAGATTTACATCATATTGACATAAAATATTAACAAAAGCTATAAAACTAACTGGTTAAAATGCAAATAGAAGCTTTTAAAAAGGTGCAAAGACGTAAATGCATCACTACTAGTCTGTCTTTCCTGATAAAGTATTTGATTGCTGACAAACTTTAACATTTGTGATGTTTCTCAGTTTATTTATTCAGGTTTTTCCCTTTAAGTTGTCTCCTGTCAGTAGTTGGCCCATTAGTGTTGTCGTCTGTAGGGAATGACTTGTTTCACCACATCTCGTCCCACAGGGTTCGCTGCTCTGTACTCAGGTCTGACTCCCACCATGATACGCACCTTCCCTGCCAACGGAGCCTTGTTCCTGGCGTATGAGTTCAGTCGTAAGTTTATGATGGAGAGAGTTGGTGCCTGACGTGAGTGACTCGGAGCACTCTGCTGAAACACTGCATTATTCTGTAGTATTTGAAAAAAAAAAGACATTACCAAAACTTTTATTGTGTCTTAATATATAATGTGACCTGTGTGAACAACAAAAACACTGTGTTTCTGAACTGTGCCAGTCACAGTCATTTCATCTTAACATTCATGAGTCACACAAGTCACAGAGAACATTTCAACCTCATGTTTCACCAAAGTTTTTTTTACTTCAGTTTTTTTTTTTTTTTTAGTAAAAACCAACACAGATTGTCAATATTTTCTTTTCTTTACTCGTCTTTAGCTGGAGCAGATTGTATCATCTAATCAAAGAGACGTTGCTGCTAAATAATTATGATGATGAGTTGATCACATGTCAGTTCTTGTGACTTATCACTGCTCAGCTCCACATCACATAAGTGACTTTAACTGATTATTGTCTTTGTATTCATGTTACTCTCTGTTAAACAGCACTAATGATATTAAATTGTTGCATTTTCATTATTTCATGTCTCCATCTCTTTTTCCTCATTGCATATTTGCGTCTCAATATTTCTCTTGTAAATTATTTTGTGAAAATTGAAATTTGCATTGAAATTTAAATAATTAGATTGGATGGAACAACACAAAAACAAGAGCAAACACTACAACACTTTATGATCTTTTAAGATGTGAACCTTTCATTGTGAATTACTCAGAATGAACATGTTGTTGATGATAAATATTGTTTGAGGGTTTCCCTACAATGCAGTAGTAGCAGTAGTAGTAGTAGTAGTAGTGTTGTTTGCAATGTTTGCAGCCTCTCAAAGAATGTGACTGTAAACATTTCACAGCCTAAAGATAAAAATCCAAAATCAAGTTTTTTTTTTTTTTTCTGTGACTGATTTTCAAGATGTCACATCGATAGTTCAACAGCTTTACACGTTAGTCACATTACTGGAAATTTACCAAAGTCACAGAGTGTTTCTTGGACTGGTGAATTTCCAGTAATGTGACTCCCCTCAGAGACTCATTGTATCATTAATGACAAATGAGAAGTGTGGATCTACAACCTGACACCTGACGTCACCTTCAGCTTCTGCCCCACTGGATCATATTACTGTGTAATTTCTGTCACTGCAAAATTAGTTTGGACTGAAGTTGAAAAATATGCAAAAAAAAAAAAAAAAACATGCAGAAACTGATGTAGAGATTAGTTTGTTTTTTGTTTTTGTTTTCTTTCAGCACTCTTTTTTTTTTTTTTTTTTTAGGGCAATTTTCAAATTGCAGCCAAGTTTCATCAATATCCCTCATGAATATTTGACAGGTTATAATTCATCCATCATTCAAACTACTGCAATCACAAGTTTTTTTTTTTTTTGTTTTTTATAGAAAAATGAATCAATCCCAGTGACGGTTGATGCAGCCTTTGTTGTCTCCATGCATCTCTGCACCAATTCGGAAAATTACCAACTAGTTCATCACAAATTGGCACCTTGTGTCATTTGAATGAATCTAGAAATCGTGCAGTTATTTTCTCCTTGAGGCTCTGAAACCAACATGGACCATGGATCATCATATATTGGTGTCACATTTAGAGCCAAATATTTGCATTAGTTAACATGTGAGATCTGTTTTCTGGTCGTTGTTTGGCTCGTTGTGTTTCTTACATTCAGAGTTCATGAGCGGGCTGTGATTTTTAGTGATTTTAACTTTATCTAAACCCGACACTAACCTTAGCCAAACCTTAAGTCATGTCTTCACCTTAATTTTTTGTTTTTTAAATTATGGGGAGCTGCTTTTTGTCCCCATAAGGGTGCAGGTCCCCATAACGTGAGTGTGTAAACAGATTTAAGTCCCCACAATGTAAGGAATACATAGACCACACACACACACAGGAGCATACTTCTTTCAGAGCTGTTGTCTGACAGAGGCCATATCACTCAGTATGCAGGTGAGGATACATTACCGTCCATATTCCCCTTCAAATGATTTGTTGTTGCATTTCAGAGAACATGAAGCAACATTATCATTGTGTTTCTAACCAACTCATAAATATAATTCACTGTGATGTGAATATTACTTCAGTTTATTTATGTTTAGCAGTATCTTCACTTAAAACTGAAGCCCTCTGCTGCCAAAACTGCTGAACTTGAACCAGAGAACAAATGCTCCACAGAACCAAAATGAGTTAATTAAAGGTTAAATATTCAATATTCACCCTGTAGGAATCTCTGGATGAAGCCACTGACTCGTGGGGTATTAAGGTGGAATGTGCGGATATCAAGGATGTGAAGCTGGACCACTGCTGCAAAGAGTCATGGGAGCTGAAGCAGAGGCCAGAACAAAAACATGAACAAAAACAAAAACACGTGTTATACTGAGAAAGACCCTGAGGAGAAACAGTGATCGTCAGCTTGTGTTACAGCTCATCACTGCAGAGGAAGAGATGAACTCACTGCTGAGGCGCCTTCTGCTCTGCAGACTGTCAGCACCATGACAGCAGAGAACAACTCAACCATCGTCTTCCCTGTACTCTCTCACCCATCGACATGATGCAGAAGAAGTTATGCATCTCAGCATGTACATGTATGAGCTAAATTATTATTATTATCTGATATTATTGTTACACTAACAAGCTTCAGTGCTCTATATCAGTGTTATGTATTAAAAGTATATCCACTCCAACTCAACTCACTTTTGCACAGTTATCTTTCTTATCATGATTTAATACTTAAATACAAAGTGCAACATATACAGACATTAGTGTCTCATCACTGATATACACAATATTTTGACCAGCTAAGCTACAGGTTGCAGTTCTGGAGGACGCATAAATAAATCAAATAAATAAATCAAACACACATGAAATGTGGAACATATATAATGCACAACAACCTCATAAACACATGCTTTCATCTAAACTTATCCCGAGTTCCTGGAATACTGAACAGAATCCGACTACAATTACAACAGAAGTCGTGTAAACAATCAACAGAAGTCCCAACATCCACCTGACACACACACGCATACATACACACAGACCTTTGCTGACATTGGATGTGATCTGTAAACAAAACCTCTTGTTCTAGTGTCATACAAACATTCAGTACTCGAGCACAAGGTCATGTCCATAGGACACAGAGGCGATCAGTGCAATCGGAGAACCTGATGGCGCGAAAATAGCATTTCCACTTCCTGTCAGAACACAGTAAAACTCCAACAGTGATCAAGTTGAACATCATCAACCTGTTTCCTTCACATTAAACACAACTCACCTGCAACCTAATTCATGTTTGAGCTGATTTTCCATATTTTATGTCTGGGGAGCGAATTATTAAACCATAATATAATATTCTAATAAAGCCATATTTCTTCAAACTGTAGCTGTATATTTGCGAACCTCAATATGCTCTTTAAAACATTTATACATAATCTGTACAACCAAATCATTTTATACAAAGGACAACATGTGGTTATGTAAACATGTAAACAAAACTAAAAGAGTACGACCACTGTGATTTTACAAAAGGTTATGGCAGTTGCTTCCCTTTGATGATTCATAATTCTCAACACCTGAGATTATTCTCCACAATGAGAAACGAGGTAACGGCTTGCAGCTTTATCAAATTTAGGAGGATTTTTTTTTTTTTTGAATTTGCCAAAAGTTAATTAGAGGTACACATGGAAGTTGAAAGTGTAGAAGCTATAATAGTTTTTTCTTAAAATCTCCGAACACACAGAAAACATTTAGAGTGACAGTAAAACAGACTCGACTCCACTCAGCTGCAAGAGAGCAATGATAAGATTCAAACAAACTGAACGGATGCGACATGATGAACAGATATTCAAAGACAAGAACTGCTTAGTTGCACCAGTTATGGCTGATTTTGCAGCAATTACCTCCAGACAGATGACCGCTTAAAGAACATGATGAACTGTCTTCTTTGGTGGTTTCTACAGCTCCTGTACTTTTGCTTTTGTAGGAAAATGCTAATCTTTTTTGAACCCGACTGAAGGTGAGGGGCATCATTGGTCTGAAATGTATAGTACACTTATTTTTTTCTGGATTTCATATCAATAATAAATCCCGCTCTGCGTTGTGTGAAACCCCTTCACCCTTCCTCTCCTCCTCATACTGTAGGTAATCTTAAAATGAAGTTCATTATAGCTGGAAGACAGAACATGCTTTAAAGAGAGCAATACAAGTACAGTTTTTTTTTTTTTTACAAATTATAATCAATACCATAGCTAAACTGTGTTGGCAGTTCAATGAATGTATGAGTTGTAATATTGTTCTAGTCCACACTCATAGTTAGCTGTTTGAGGAAAAAGTAGGACCGATGACTGAGGTTCGGTGGCTAGGTAGTCACTCATACTCTCCTGATATATGAAATATTTCAGCATGAAAATGTTTAGATGCCCTAGAGAAGGATTGACACTTCTTAAATTGACTGTACATAGTTTTGTGGTTTTACTCAAAAGTATTTGCCTGTGCCGTTGCTGGTGGGAGAGACTGGACGGCGAAGGCGCTTTTTGTGTTCATTGTTTGCACTTCTGATGTTCACTATGTCTTGTTCATCCATCGTCCTGAGAAGGTGGAGATGCGGATGGAAGGCGAGAACATGGAAATGAGGCACTGTGACTCTCTGACGTCTACAATGAGCAGGTCTGCCGTCGTAGTGTGTGTCGACTTGGTGGGGGCGTTTGTGTGGAATAGAAAAAGAGGAGGGCAGAGAATTCCCTTTTGAACAATACGAGGCATAATTATTAATACAATTCTTTTTTGTCTGACATTAAAATTCCTGGGGTTTTGACTTTGGAGATGCATCACATGGGCGAGTAGCTTTTTCTCCCCCAAGAAAAAAAAAATAGTGTCTGCCCAACTACACTGTGTAAAATTCTACCCTTTAGAGATTGAGAGAAACATTCAGCAAAAGGTTAAAAATAATCTGGATTTCCGACGACGGATAAAAGAAAGTGTCTGAGTTTTCCATTGTGAGTGTCATTGATGGTAGGAGTGTGGGCGGGCGGGGGAGCCTGGTCCAGAGGTGGGCCGATGGATGGGGGAGGAGGCGGGGGACATACGAGGGCTCAGCTCGCCCGTCTGGAGACGCCACAGCAGCTCCTCGTTGGTGCGACTCAGACGCTTCTTCTCGTTGCTCTCCTTCTCTACATGCACTTGCAAGTTGGCGTTCTCCTCAGAGAGTTGCCTGAGGACGAAGAAGAGAGAAGGAAAAAACAAACAAACGAAAATGTAATGAACTAGTGCTGCGTTTGCAGCTGCAAACTGTAGCTGTCTGTTACAATAATCCTGCTTTGAAAAACAACTGAACGTGCCAGAGATTTAGTCGTATTTGCCTAAAATTGGTCAGAATGATACATTATACTAAACTATGTGATATATGAGAAAATACTTTGACAAACTTCACTTCTGCTGGTTTTAACTGTGTGTTTACACTGACCTGGATACAGCCAGGTTCTTGTCTATTCGTTCCTTCAGATCTTCATTCTGCTGCTGTAACACCTGCACTCTCTCCTCCAGGTACACGTTCTTTTCAGCCTGCTCAAAAACACAGAGCACAGGGAACAACATTAAATTCTTCAAATGATGACGAACAATGGCGCTGAATCACAAATGTCTGATGCTTCGCCTGACTTCACAGCCTGAAACAGGAACCTGTTTTTTTTTCATGGCTTAAACAAAGCAGAAATTTGAAGCCTACTATTTTCTCCAGTTCTGAAATCTTCAGCTCCTGCTGATGAATCTGCTGATTCTTCATCTCCAGAACTTCTTTTAGACTCTTCAGATCCTCCTCTATGTGTTTATATGGTGCCAAAGCATCCTGCCAAAGGCAAACTGCATTAGTGAAAACAAACTCGGTCATGGATTTTTGTTCTATATCATGTTTCATGTGGAAGTTACCACAATCTGCTCATCTGTACTCCTGCGAAGAGCCTCCTCAAATCTCTTGGCTCGATCTCTGAGGCTGCGATTCTGAAACGTCAACGTGTCCACCTGATCCTGTTGCCAACACAGATATTACAGTTACTAACTAATAACATGTATCAGCTTACACAACTGTAAAAAAAAAAAAAAAAAAAAAAGAGATGTGTTTACCTGCAGTGACAGTCTGATCTTTTCAAACTCTTCTTCCAGAGACTTCCTCTGTTGTTCATGGGCCATTTTCAAATCTGTCACATGAAATAACATATTATTTTTATTATTATTATGTCTCATCACCTGCAGCATAGTGAGTCTGTAAAGAACAGGAACAGGTTTTAAATATGGTGCTTTTACTCTTTACAGTCCTGGCGTGCTCCTCCTGCAGAGTGGCCATTGTGTCGTTGTGAGTCGTCTCCATCTCCATCAAAGACGCTTCATGGTTCTCACTCATCTCCTCGATCTGGGGACAAGATTTAGACAAACTGATTCACAAACGATTCAACACAAACACGCAATGTCATATATTTACCAGACACACACACCTGCTCGTGCTGTTTGAGCCGTAGCTCGTCCAGCTCCTGTCGCTGCTCAGACTGCAGGTTCTCCGTCTCGGCCATGTGCTGCTCCTTCAGCCGCTCCTCCAGCGCTCCCAGCTCCCTCTGCTGCCGAAGCCGCAAACCCTGCAGCTCAGCCTCGAAGCGCCGCTCCAGTTCCTCCTTCTCCTGCTGCAGTTGCTCCCAGTGTGCGACACTGAAAGCTGGAAGACAGAGAGACACAATGAAGAGATGAAGTTAGTTAGATTAGATTTTAAATTTAGGTCAAAAAATGCAACTTTTTTTTCCCAAAAGATGAACCAAAGATAATTTAGCTGTTGTGTTTTCCACCTTAAATTAAAAGGATAACAAATACATTCTAAGTCCAAAAAAAGATTGACATTTGTTTCAGCGTCTGAGGGACAGTGGATTCTCCAGGGGTCTCTTGTTCCCAGCCTGTCTCCTGTGGCAGTAACTGTATAAAACATGATCCGCTGAGCAGCAGTGACTCGCTCCATATCTGTCACAATGTATCCCACTTACCCACTTCATCCCTGATTCTGGCGAGCTCCAGGGACAGTTCCCTCTCTTTCACAATGGCGCTCTCGCTCTGAAATGCAAACGCAAACCAACTGTGAACACGTCTGGACCCATGGTACACATGGATTTCTGACAAACACCTTGTGAGAAAAATCTGACTGAAATGAATGTGACAGTTTGTGCTCAAATACGCTGCTACAAAGAACGACTGACACTTGACTTGGTGAAAGGATTTAAATTCATCCCATAAGACTAATAAGAGCTTTTTTTTTTTTTTTGAACATAATCATTTTATTGTGCTGCTTTATCCTGAGGTGATAAACGAGGAAAACCTCTCTGAGGTGAAACCCAGAAACTCACACCTGAAGTGACAACAATGTCACATGTGTATAAGACATCCATGTTTAATTTATTTTTATTTCAGCTAAAATGTTCCAAGTAAAATATACAAATATGACTGAAATTAAAGGATAAAAATACAACTTCATAAACACGATTATAGACAGTAACTTTGCACAGTATGTAAGACTTAGAGTCAGACATCGACAACATTGGGTTCATAACAACTAAGATAAAAGCCTGGTGGCACCATGTACAAGTCAATGTCAGCATTTATAAAGTTAGTTATATTTAACTGTGATTTAGAGTCTTCATACAGATCTTAAGTGCTTCTCCTTTATCCCCTTAAGACTCCTCATGCTGCTCACCGAGGCAGACACTGTTCAGTGAAATGACTGTTGATAAGAAGCAGTAAGACACTGTTGCACAGGTCACAAAGCAGCTCTTACGAGAAACAATGAAAGCACAGACGCAGAGAGGAGCAGGTGAAATATACATGAGACAGGATTCGGTTAGTCTCAGCAGTGATGATGTCACCCTCTTAAAGGGTTTTTACACAGACCACGCAGTCATCAGACTGCGGTGACCTCATGAGAGATGAACAATAGTCAGAGGCTTTTTCGTTTCATTTCTTACTCTTCAGCTCCACCTCTGCTACCCATCACCCTTCACCCCACAACATCCCTATGTTTTGTTCTCTAGGGAGTTATCCGTGACGTGAATCCTAATTTTCCTATCCAGCCCTCACACCGGAAACATCAATCCATTTTTAGTTGTGTGTTAGTGTGATCGATGAGGCCCATAACACAAGAAAGTAGTAATTGCAAAGGTTTGATTAATAATCCAAAACCCAGAGACATTCAGTTAAATATGAAAGAGACAACTTACAAATACATCTGTCTGTTTCTGTCAGTCAGCTCATCACCGCACATGTGTCTTTTTATGGTGAAGCTGCTCCTACTTGAGATGTTACGATTTACAAAGTCTCAGTTTCAGTGAGAAGATAAAATCCCCCCAATGTGCAGCTGCTTTTTTTTTTTTTGTTTGGACTTTTTTGTCCTGAAGAGATGGAGGCTCCGGTGATCTCACAGGAAGCTGTAACTGCAGCACAAATCTCACACAGAATCACCCGACACGTGATTTGTTTTTTTGTTTTTTTTGTAGTGCGAGACATTCAGGTAAATATGAGATTAATCCACTCTGAGTAAAAACTCTCTCACAGTCACCACCATGAGCATATGCACAGTAAGAACACAATGTACACAGTAGAAAATAAAAAGACCACAGCAGCAGTAGCATGTTATGCAATGTTTCTGCAAAAAGGAAAGAAAAGGAAAGAAAAGTGCGACAGACGAGCTTTGACTCAGCATAATCATGCACAGATTTATCCTCTCCACTAGCAGAAGAAGAGGTGAATATAATGCTTATACACAAACACACTCAGACACCCCCACCACACACACAAACACACACATGCGCACAACCGCACACACATAAAGGAATCCTTGATTTGCTGAAACAAGCCTCCTGTCTGCAGAAGATCCTGCTTTTACCGTTTGGTCCAGACAGCGCAGAGGGAGGAAATGGAGCCTACAGCAGCAATGGCCCATACTAAGCTAACAGGCAGCAGCATCCCTGCGCCGGCTGGGAGGCAGCAGTGACAGATGCGAGAGCCGGAAAGATACAGAAACAGAGAGAGGGAGACAGAGGGTGGGAGGGAGAGGGGGACCAGGCAAAGGGAGGAGAGGGGAGGAGAAATGAGAAGACCAAAAGCCTCACCTCGTTTCCTGGTGTGCGAGCGGCATTTATCTCCGCTAGAACAAAGACTGCCGGTCCCAGCCCCGGCTCTGCCTGCCCACCCCCTAAACCCCCGTCAGCACGTCCTGTGTCACATTCACACGCACGGCAGAGAGCAACACACACACCTACACACACATGTAGTGTTTCGCATCTTGGAGAGGAATAAAAAAAAAAAAAAAAAACAAAAAGGGTGGACTAGAAGACGATGGGGGAGGGAGATGATCAATAAATGGCCAATTAGCTGCTGTGTTGCTCAGCTCTGAGAACATATCTACATGCAGCAGACAGTTCAGTCCATATCGAACACTCATGTGTTTAATGGATCATTTATTCTACTTATGTAAGAAGGAGCGATGTCCCAATCCAAACATTATAACTGAACAAGCTGCTGTCGAGTTCACCTGTAATTTATTTATTTCAATTAAGAGCATTGATAGAAAACTCATGTGCTTCTGTAAAGGAGAGGTTTGTCAACCCATATTGCAAGATCTTCTGCCTGTTAGACCTTGGTGTGTCTCACCATCAGTCTCACTAAAAGCCCAGCCCAGGCCCAAACAGGCAGCTGTAATCTTATTAATCATCTCCCACGGTAGAGCAGAGGCCGTGGGTGGGGCTCGGCGATGGATGAAATGTAAGTAGAGGACCAGGAGAGGGCAATAACCAAGAGCTTAATCCAGGTCTGAGAGGCAGAACACGCTCAGTCACATTGTACCAACAGGCTGTTTCAAAGCAAGAAAACTCAAAAAAGATACATCAACCCAGATATTTCAGAATAAATACTACACATGTTTAGATCCAACAGGAGTCAAATATCCAGCAGCTGTGGAGCTACACAACCTGTGGACACACAAACGTCTATTCACACTCAAACACATCACACACTGTTTCCCTTCAAATCCAGCTGCTTCAGAGTCTTTTCCAACATTTAAGAAGGAATAAAAGTCACATTTCAAGGCGAGTGATCGTCTTTGTAGACAAAGAAATGCTGACAACAAAAGCCAGATGCTACAGGTGTGGTTTGTCCTAAAAAACAAACCAGCTGCTCTTTTTCTTGTGTAGTTTTTGACAGTGGTGATGTGAATAAATAACAAGATTAACCCAGACAATGAAAGTGGATTTGGCATTCAGCTGGTTCTACATGTTTTATCCTAAAAATGATAAATACTTTTGACCTTTTCCCTGCAGTGTACTCTTATGTTTTTAGATTTATTCTCTGTTCAGAGGAATATGAATACCAAATGGCAGAAACATGAACCTCTCTTGATAGAGCAACACATCAATCATATTGAATGTTATGAGTGTCTATTGGATCAAATGATGTTATTGTTCGGAAAAATTCCTCTCTGCAGAACGTCCATCTTTTTTTTTTATACAAAAACAGGATCAGCTTCATCAGCATCAATAAAACTAATTTATCACGACGTTAAAGACAGCAGATCCGTCTGGGTTTCATTTCTAATCATTCAGTTTATAAATATAATCCTTCACAAACTGACCACACAGTGAATTCAACACGGTCTTGAACATCTATGTTTTTAAGATTCAGGCTAAAAGAATTTGTGGCTTTACCTTTTGACAGAAATGCTGGGTAGTGATGCTGAAAACATCCAGGCACAGAGAGGCTTTCTTTAATTGGGCCTGAAGACTCTGGAGTTGAAGGGCCTGCTGGTCACATCGCTCCCTCAGCTGCTGGATCAGAGCCCGGTCCAACTCCTGGGCCCTGTCAGACCGAGCGGAGCCGTGGACCACCGGCGTACGACCACGAACTGTGAAAACAAAGAGCGGAGGAATCGATATAATACACTGAAATAGCTTCAATAATATAAATAATGTAGAACCATGCGAATATAACGACATAAAATTACATAATATTTTTCATTTTCTATGATTGTAAATTGACCATCTTCTTCAAAACCCTAATCAACAGCTTGATTGAAAGTAGCAACAGGCATTAGCTTCACACCCAAAACATGTAACAAGCAAACAGCTGAGCTGCGCTGCTGATAATATGAGCTCACCTTGCATATGTAGCCTACACAAACTAATTAACCGCTGATTGGTTTTATCCTCTGTGGTTCACATCCTCCCACATGGACAAATGCTCCTCCAGCAGCTCAGCTCAGCTCACTGCTGCTCTCATTTTTTGTATTTTTATTAACTCTCTCATCTCAAAACACTGACGTATGAATTAATAAATACATGTGAAGCTTTTAGCACCTTCACTAGAAGTCAATCACAGGTTATTCAATGTGTCTTAGAAAAAAAAAAAGAAAAAGAAAAAAAAAAAAAAGAGATTAATTGCTGACTTGTGGTAATGTGACCCAACGGGATCACTACCGGAGGAGCCACACTGGCATTACAGCGACTGTAGCCTGTTGCTATGACAACAGCAGGCTGCCATGGATCTTGTAATAAAATGTGTGGGGGGGAGGGAGAGAGAGAAAGTGACAGTAAAATTTTAAAGATGCAGCAGAAGCTGAAGGAGCTGCACTGCTGACTAATACTTTATCACATCTGGTACCAAATATAAACAAACCAAACACAAAATATCAGATATTTACATTATGTATACATCCACACACACACACACACACACACACACACAGTGATAGTGTGTGTGTGTGTGTGTGTGTGTCGTAAGACTCACCAGGGGACTGAGGTTTGGGCGAAACCACTGCAAATCTTTTAGGGGAGGACTTCAGTGGCATCGCAGCTTCTGTGTCTTTCATCGTTTCTTTTCTGGAGGCTGCGAGTTATATGATAATGTAAATGTTATTATTTTCTTTAAGTGTACACATACATGTTTTTTCACATATAAATACATTATCTCCTGTTAGTATAGATTCAGTTGTACAGAGGTTTAAAGCATCTGTACATCACTGACTGTAACATTTCTCTGCACTTCCTGTCACAAGATAATGACATAGTGAAATTTTTTAAATCCTTTTTTTCATTTTTCTTAAAAACATATGGGCTTAGAAATGATTATATATTTCTCTGGATTATGATACACCTTTAAATGAAAGCATTGGTTATAATAATCTGTAAATACTTTAAAATAAAACCTGCATGAAGACATTTTTATAGTAAAATTATTAAATGAAATGATCAGTTTTTGGTTGAAGTGGATCAAGATCTATTTGTGTCAGATATTAAACAGTTAACTGAGGTGCAGTGTGACACAGCAGCCACTAGCTGGAGCTGCTGCTCTACTTGCCTCATGCAGATATATACATACTGAATCTGCTCCTGGTTTCTCATATAAATACACCAGTGTGACCACTGGGTGGTGCTACATTCATTACAAAGGTGCCAGAACCAGTAACAAGGCAAACACACCAACATTAGCATAAAGGAAGTGTATTGTGTTTTGCTGTGATGCAACGCTAAGCAACAATTACACGACAGACTCAGTTTTTAGGTTATTTATGTTTTGTTTTGTTCTCAGTTCTTAAATTAGATCCGTCGCTGGTAAAGTGAGACAGTGGAGGATGAGGACATGAAGTCATCATGGAGCTGAGGCGATTATAAAGTTTCTTTGAGCAGATCAGAAATACTCAGTTTTATGTTCATCTGGCTCAGTGACAGCAGCTTTATTATCTGTTAACACGCAAAAAGTCATTGATTAGATAATCCTGTTTGTTCAGTTAAGTTGAGATTTGCTTAAGTTAAATGACATAGGTACATAAATAAACAAACCAGCATAAATACCTGCAGGAAAAGAAAAGGAGCTCACTTTAACTTAAAAAAAAAAAAAAAAAAAAAAAGTAGTTTTAACAACAACTCGATAACTGAAATGCACAAAGCTTATTTACCTCTGCTTTGTTTTTATTCATTCATTTCATTTTTAAAGCGAAATTTTCAGTTCCATTTTATTGTCTCTGAAGTTGAGATGACAACTAATCCATTTAAATAAACACATTTCACTCACAAGCCTCAGTGTTTCATATGTAAATAAATTGCCTGAAGCAGGTCAGGAAACAAAAAGCGACTAATTCACCTGTTTCAACTGTTTCTGTTTCTTTTATAAACATGTTCTCTGTTATTCTGGACTTGGGCAGAGTACGACGGCATTCAGATCCAATTACGCTCAGTTCACCAGCTTCTGTAAACGAACCCTGCAGCTCAACTGTTCCTGTGTTGTTACACAATTCAGTGACAACTGACTGACTGGGATAAACATCAACATGTGACTGGTGGGCTGCATGAGTTGCATCATGGATTGTTGTGAGTATAAACACTTGCACTTAAGGGTCATTAGGTCACAGAAGGACCTTTAGCTCTGGGTGCTTTTTCTTTCTGCCGTCTTTGTGCTTCAGGGACTTACGAATCGGGGAGCAGCGCTGCTGAGGCGGAGGACGTCGCTGGAGGCTCGGGGCGTGGGGAGGTTGTGGACGGGTCTGAAGGTGGGAGGTGTCGCCGGTGGCGACTGTGGCTGCTTTGTGTACAGGTGCATCATCGCTGCCGCTGCTGGGATCTGAAGAGAACGGGAGATATAAGAAAACATAAAAACATAGTCAGAGACTGGCAACATTTCAGAAAGAATAATATGAATGAATGCATTTTTTGTTGTTGTTTGGCTTCAGTAATTCATAATTAATAAAGACACTACTGTCTTTCTAAACAGTAATTGAAATTACTCTACAAAAATAAGTAAGCTGCTTATTCTTTGACATCTGGCCTAATTTCTTTTGCTCATAGAGACAGAGAGCTGTATTTATGTGTCAGTTATAATCTATATATTTACACAAGATCAATAAAAATCTAATTACATCTGAAACATCCGGTGAAAAACCTTTCACTTCCAAAAAAACTTAAAAGCATATATTTTGCCCAGAGCACGGTGAAAGTAACCGTGCTGTGAATCAACTCTCACTGACCTATAAAGGATTGTGGGATATTTTATAGGTCAGTGAGAGATTTACCATGTTGTATTCTTTTAGTATTTTTTAGGATTAAGCAGATCACCTTATTTCTTCTGGGAGTAGATCTTTTTTTTTTTTTTTTTTTTTTTTTAGCAGAAATTCACAGAGAAAAAAAAGAGAAAATGTTGCAAACATCTTAATTATTCATAGCAGCTGTTATTATGCCTCCAGCTCTCTGTGGATGGGAGAGGCTTTGATTCAAAGACACACTGAGGGAGAAGTGAAGTCTGACAACAGGAACAAACACAGCTTCCAGATGAAAAAGAAGGATCCTTGTGGTTTTTATAGATTGTCACTACTTAATGTTGGATTCCAGCACTAAAAGAAAAAATCCAGCGTTTAGTTTGACTTTGTCAGCGTAAATGAAGAATTGTAAACCAGACAGCTTTAATTACTTACCATGAAATATTTAGCTCCTCAATCAATACGGATGCTGACTGATCAGGTAACTCAACACCTCCGAGGAGGAAATGACATTTAAACATTGTTATTCTGACATGACGGTGAATAAATCACGTTCGCGTTTTTATAGTACTACAACTAAATTAATGAAGGTTGCATAAAAAATTAGAGAGAGAGAGATGTAAAAAAATGCCCAGGGCCTGTTTGAAACCTCCAGTGGGATCACAGTAAATCTTCAAGAATCAGCAGATGCTTTTTTTTCTTTTCCAAAGGCGTGTTGATGAAACCAAGGCTGAGCCATGAAGCGGATTGGACGGAGGAGATGACCGGAGGCCGACTCACACTGTTAAACGCTTGTTTCTAGTCTGCAAATCCATCTCCTGCTGTAAGCTTCCTCCGACCAGTGTGACACCAGCAAGAAGCAAGAAAGAGGAGACTCCACCGCTGCCGAATGATTCACATTCAACACATTAAGTGTTGAATGTGCTGTTAAATACTGTATATGTGACTTCTTTGTGCCTTGTTTTTCAAAGCACAATGAAGTTTCAAGATACAAGGATTCATGGGAATAACATGGTGCATTTGTCATTTGGCAAATTATTATTATTTTTTCATTATTACACCTGGTGTTCTTCTTTTCCTGCCAGACAGAGGCAGATCTGGGACTGATCCACAGGAAAAAGGACTTAATATTTATTAGAAACTGCAGAGATCAGAGCTGCTTCAGTGGCTATGCAGCCTCATTTGTAAGTGGAACGCAAAGCTTAAAGTTAGATTATGAAAGATAAGTTGAGTTGAGGTGAAATTCAACTTCACTTGAAATTAAAAACAATAGCTGTTTTATATTCAGACACACAAACACGCCGTTTGCTTCCACTGAGCAGCAGCTGGACAGATGATTTCGATCTGTCATTTCTGACCTGATGTTCAGTCTAGAGAGGATGCACTCGTTTGCCAGTCACAACAGTTTTACTGCAGTGCATCCACAGTGAATGTGGCTGCTTTCAAGGCATATGGCAGCATACTAATAGAGTGGTGCTGTCTGAGCCAACAGCCTGAAGGGAAATTGTTGGCATGAAAGCTGCCAGCCATGTATACGCTGTAGATAGACACACATCTATTCACTACGGCATAGCTGCAACTGGCTTACACACACAAAACAAACCAACACAACAACAGACAGAGCACGTCACACTCACATGACTGCAGGTTATCGTCTTGAGCTACGGTTGTTTTCTGAAGAATCAGTGTTAAAAATGGTACAAAATAACCCAGTAGAGTGTACATTGGAGCTTTTCGGGACAAGATGCTGAAGCAGAGAGAGAGTGAGACCATATTCTGTAGTGAAAGTTTGACAAGGGGAGTCCACCGGCATGTAAGAGGCGGGTCAGACGTGTCTGGGGTAAAAACGGCCTCACACCCCGTCTCTCTGTTTTCAACACATAGTGCAGCCGCCGGCACCACGTTTTTTCGAAGGATTATAAATAGGGAAGCGAAGACTCCCACAGACATGTGAAGCAGTAACTGTGGATGAGGCTGTGAGAGACAACAGCTGTCTGAATACGAGGACTCGGTCTGCACCAGCTGCAGATTGAGGAATCCTTTGAATCTAGCAGGTCAGAGTAAGTCAGTAAGAGAAGCAACAAGGGGAAGGGCAGCAGTCAGCTGTCTGCCCGGTGGAACAAATGTGGTGACACTTGAGCAGAGGACGGCACTAAGTCATCATCATCTCTGCCCATCAGCACAGTCAGTCCACCCATCGACTTAAAAAACAAGATTTTTACAGCATGTCTAAGCGTATTGAGACAGTGGTGAGTTTGAGTCAGCACTACTGTGAATAAATGAGTCTGCAGTGTCTCTGCGCTGAAACACGACACATGTGCACGTGTTGTATTCAGTCTTTCTCTGTAATCTCTTTTTGTTATCTATTATATCTGTTACACAAAGAAATAACTAGCATGTCAGATAGATACAATTTTTTTTACAACCATTGATTCTCCCGAATAAAGTAGGAAGAGTTTATGAGTTTATGAGAGGTGGCGTCTGCCACAGCTCCGGGACCTGATCCAGATAAAATGCTGCATTTCGTCGGCTGGAAGATAAAGCAGCAGAGGGAGGAGAGTGACTTTAAGATTTCTTCATCAAAGCTTCTTTTGGCGCAGCAGCTTGCAGCGCCTACTTGTGATAAATGAATGAAAAAAAAATGGAACAAAGTGAGCGGCTGTTACTATAGTAACAAAGGGTAGAAGGGGCGGCCACAACTGCTGGTGAACTAATAAGGAGATATAGATGTGAAGGAAAATAAACCATAATAATGAGACACAGTGCTGTCAATCTGACATCTGAATTAGATGTATCCTTTTTTTTAGTTACAGTGTGAGATGAAATCATCATAATAAGGCCAACACATGTGAAATGTGGGGGTGAGAGCGTGACTCACACTGAGACAGTCGACAGGGATCGCTGTGACCGCTGTCATTCGACTGGTTGCTGGACACAGACGAGACACTGGAGCTGCGGACGAAGCCGAAGGCGGCCAGACGAGCAGCTGGCAGCGCGGTGAAGCCTGGAGGACGGAGACCAGACTGACCTGGTTTGAGCAGGAGGCTCTTGGGGGCGGTGCTTTCTGGACCTGACCTCTTTTGCTCTCCTGGATGTAGGAGAAAATAAGCAAAATGACAATAATGAATCACAAAAAGCTGCTGAGACACAAACTGTTTTTTTTTCAGTGTTACATTATCACACCGCACTGAATTTTTATAAACAATGGAGAAATGAGAGGAAACACGACTGATACACGACTGTGACTTAGTCAGTAATCTGCAGTGCAGAGTTGTGTGAATGTGTGAGTGACATTGTTATCAAATGCTTTGCACTTCAAAGAGTTCAGCTGCCGAAAGGCAAAGCTCATCCATGAGGAGGAGGAAGAAATGTGGTTAAAGTTTTCAACATGCGGAAGAAGATAAGTTCACTGCAGCTCAACAATAACAGGATGGGATGTGTTCAGAATAACAGAGGATGTCATTTAAGACCTTTCCCACAATTAACTAATTGCCTTAAAACAATTTTGTTTGTTTTAGGGCAGAAACACATAAATGTGGAGCACATCACAATGAAAAAAATTAATTACACTTCATTAAAAACCTTGTACATGCCTCATGAACTCAAATGTCACATGTGCAAACGTTTCAGGTAAATTTTCACTTTGATTTAAATCTCAGTCAAATTTAACTGATTGCCATCATACCTGCAGAGTCACTATGTCCCTGTGTGGAGACTCCGGCTGCCTGAGCAGACTGACTTGAGGTGGCGACCACCCTTTGACCTCCTGGTTGTTGACCTCTGGTCTTGGCTGCAGGCTGCCTGCTCGCCATCCCTAACCCCAGCTGAGGCCTCAGAGCTCTGGGTGAGCGGTAGACACTGCTGCCCTCTTGAGAAACATGCTGTTGAGGATGTTACAATGATTGTGATTCCTACTGATGGGCAAAGATGATATAAGATATTTTTATGTGAATTTAATGATAGAAACCAAAAAAGTGACTCTAGTGTTTTGGGTTAAATTTTGGGTTAGAGTTATTCACGTGTGTAATTTAGCATTTATTCTACATGTGTAGCTTCAAGTTACACTCTTACCTCTTGGACATTTTTCTCTGGTATTTCTTCATGAAAACTGCCCGACTTCCCACTCAGCCTCTGAGGGATGGTGCTGCTTGGAGGTTTCACTCCACTAACAGCTGAGCCCGGAGGATAGTATCCTGCCTTCTGCATCTCCTGACGATATTTGTCAAACAGCAGGTTGGAGGAACACAGCACCGGTGTTGATTTAGGTTGAGGACCAGCTTTTGGATCTTTATGAGCTGGTGGACTGGAGTAGGAAGATAATCTAAGTGGGTGTGTGGAGGCTTCGTGTGGGGTGTCGGTAATTTGTTGCTTTGTTTGAGGATTTGCCCGAACGTAGGTGATGATTTTTGGTCGGACATTTTTGGGTTTCTGGGGAGAAGAAGACCTCCGGGGTTCAGGCTCTTTCTGCTGAGACATGACTGGTTTGGGGATTCCACTGCTCAACAACATCTTACCAGGTGGTTTGACTGTTTGACTTAAACCTCTCTGAGGTGAGCTGCCGCGCTCCAGGCTCAGCGCCCTGATGCCCTGGACCTTGGCAGGAGAACCAGGTGGTCGTCTCTTGGGCGAACAGGAGGTAGGTTTAGAGGAAGTGGGAGTTGCTGGTCGACTGGGGCTTCCCCATGGCTTCCTCCTCTCCAGACTTGAAGAGCTGTTCTCAAAGGAGCCCTGTTTTTTCAAAGTGTTATCAAAGGAGTTTTGTTTTTTCAGTGAGTTATCAAATGATCCTTGTTTCTTTATGGCTTTGGACTGAATTGACTGAGTCTCCTTTGTAGCTGTTTTGGGTGAAATGTAGTTCACTTCAGCAGCTTCATCAGCCTGTGTGCTTTTATCCATTTTAGTGTTGCTTTCTTCTTGTGATTGTTTTGTAGCGACTACAATCTTGTGCTGCATCTTCCTGCCTCGATCACTGTTTCCGTCTGAAGCGGCGCTGCCCGATTTGTTTATCTGGTTATTGTTCTTCCTGTGCTCGTCAGTGACATCTTTACATGGATCAACTCCATTACTCACTTGTGACAGTGATGTTGCATCTTGTGACTGAACAGTTGAATTCAAATTAATGTCCAGATCTTTCTGGTGTGTTGTGCTTTTTCTAGATGTAATTGAAGGATGATCGGCTCGTTGAGAGGTTTTGTTTCTCTCAGAGACTGTGTTACAAGTCTGGGAAGCCAGAGTCAAATCTTCTGAGATAGTTGAGTATGGACCAGAGGCAATCTGCCAGGAGTCTGTTGTCTGGTTCTTGCCAACAGTGTCCATGGCAGTGGCCATGCTTGAAATGGTGGATAGACAGGACACAAAGACATCAGTTTCAGAGCTTAACTCAGTCCTGGACACATCTTTACCCTCAGAAACATGAGACAACTCCTGCTCACTGGCACCGTGCAGGACAGACTTCCTGTCTTCACTCTTATGATCGGTTGCCTGCTCCACCGCCACTGACGGCTGTTCAAGCGGCTCCTTCCGGTCTGTAAGTCCGACAAAATCTTCTCCCTCCTCGACGAGGTACGCCTCCAGCTCCTGACACTCCAGCATCTCAAACTCAGCCAGTTCGGGGTCATCACACTGAGAGTCTGTTCCCCAGATGATGACTTTATCCTGCTCTGCTGTTTCTGTCATCAGCGCTGACAGAGTGGCGGTATCAGCCGTCCTCCCACCATCCTCTGTCCGGATATCATTAGCGTTAGCATCACCGTCGGCCACACCACCAGGCTGGTTGTTATTCCTTAGCTCCCCCTCAGTGAAGGGCTCTCCAGGATCGCACATTTTGGAAACAGCTCTGAGCTTACAGCGCCGTCAAGAGCACTTTAAAAATCAATCATCCATGGCATCAGTTACGAAAAACTTCTGCCCTGCCTACCCATCAAAGAGTTTTAGTGGCACAGCAGGAGTCAAGAAGTGATTTTCGCATGTCTTTCCATTGTGCCAGTAATCCGAATGTTGAATATCATGTCTAATATGGAAGATGGATCTTCATGACATCTGGGGTCCTTCTCCTGTATAAAAACAACACAAAAAAATAAAAAGTTTAACTAGATGACATCTTTTGATGAGAAAGTTTTTAGCAGTTTAACTTAACTATTGAAACTCTCAGTCGGCATCTGATAAAATAACTATTTTTCCGGCTTGAAACAGACGAGGATTTGTTTTATTTATTTCTAAAGAGCCTGACATATTATTGGGGATGTATTGTCCTAAATTTCTAGCAGCACAAAACAATTATCTTTCCTGTTGTGTCCTAGTTTTTCAAAGGACAAGTTTCTGAAATCAATTTTAAACCAGGAAATTCGGTTAGGAAATTAAATTAATGGCTATTTCCTATTCTGTAGCGTATTTCAGGCATCATAACTATGAGCAATATAACACATGTTTTCACACATATGTCAACCATGACTGTGAGCAAAACCTAAAAGTAGGACAAATCTTAGGAGTGGTTTGTCATTTGCCAAAATCCTTTAGTTGACTGAAAAGCTGAACACTGACCCATTTTACAAGAAGAATAGCATGAGGGTAGTTTTTATTTATTTATTTTTTTTAACTACATCTTTTGTCAAGTGGAGCGGAGACAAGAAAAGACTGCAGATGATATATAGTTAACTCAGGTCAAAAAAAATCTTACATTTCCAGTACAAATACTACTGATTTTTTAAAGTAGGTTACAAAGTTTCACATTTGAATTAACTACTTTTACTCTTAGTTTTGATATTGACATTTGTATCTGGACGAATGTCTCATCCTTCTGATTAACCATCGGCTTTTCAGGATAGTTTCTGAGATCAAGACCATCTCTTTAAAGCTAACGACAGCCTCAGGACTAAAGCACAAATTAAAAGACTATTTATGTTTTGCAGCAACTGCAATTTTCTGTACTTGCTGTTTTCTCTCTGTTATGTTCAGGATGATATATTTTCAGTTCTCCATATGGTGTTCTTAATGCCTAAATCTGCAGTTTATACAATAATTTAAACTGTTGTTTAATGTGTCTGGGACCTCTACAAACAGAATGCACTATTATATCAACAGAAAGTCTAAATCATACTGATATCCGACTGTTGAGTGGAAAAAAAAACCTGTGCCAGTACCATGTGGGACTGAATTGTCCTGCTGAGATCATTAGGGGGGAAATTGTGCACAATGCACCACAACCTGGCCCCTCATTAGTGATTAACAAAGCTTTATTTATTAATTACCTTAATGAACCAGGAATTATTATCAGCCAGCTGTGGTGTTCATCTCTTCTGATTCAGCACAGAAGGTTTCTGATAAAGGCCTCTATTGTAAATGGGAAGAAAAGCAGCAGTTTCTTTCCATCTCTTCAGCTAAAAGCACAAAATAATAATAATGAAAGATGTCTGCTGTTGACATATTTCCTCAGAGGACTCGTGTACAACACAGAAAACCTTGACAAGACTCTTTGATCTGAAGAAGCAGCTCCACATTAAACTCCCACATTCTGTTATTATTCAGCTCTGGTTGTTGAGACCAGCTTGGTGTCCTGAATTAAGAGTTTAACAAGTTTAAAAAATAGACACCTGTTGTCTCTGCTTTTGACTATTATATAAAAACAGTTACCTGTTTTAATCTTGTGGTTGATTAGTTTATAAAACAAACAGCTGGAAATATAAGTATTCTGGGAATGAAGAGAGGACAACCTGTTTAAAGCAGCTTTGTATAAAAGCAGAACTAAACTGGTGAATTCTCTGTTCGTCCCAGTTTGACTCATCAGCCCATTTGCATGAAATGTGACTGATTCCTGCTCCACCTCATTTCTTTTCTCTCCATTTATATCCAAATAAAATCACTCACACAGCAGGAACTAGTATCTGTTTTCCCTTCCCATGAAAATAAAACTGAGCTGTTGACTGAAAATAGAGTTTGCTGCATGTTTTGAATAAGGAGGATCAAATAATATCAGCTACAAAATACATGAACATGCACTGTGTTTTATTTCGCCTTTACATTTCCGGATACTTGATATGAAATTCAAAGAGGGTCCGAAGACAGAAGCGTGTGTTTTTGCAGCACAGACTAGCACACTTCATTAAATGCTGCCTCAGCACCTGCACTGCAGAACACGACCCAAAGAATCAGATTCCCTCCACACCTGCCTCCCTATCAGACTGTGTGCTTACTGTACCGCGGATCGGATGAAGCCACAAACTCCCCGCGGACACAAGAACAACAGATGAAGCTGTGATAAATATTCTCTCAGTTTTCTGCCACAGGGTCATGATGAAGAGACGGCAAAGTGGATAAATGAGGACGTCTTGTTTGAAAGAGCGAAGCTGCAGTAACAGGATTGTTCCTGCTGCAGCTTCTGCTTCTCCAGCCCTTTAATTGATTTGAAACTCAAAATCGATGCAGTGCACATCACTGCACAGACACAGCAGCACTTCATTTGACTTTCATCACTTCTTATTAACTTTACAACTGTTTCTTGTTTGTACAACAAGATAAAAATAAAACTTCATAAGAGTCTGAATGCTATAGGAAAAGATTTTAGTGTAACATCAACTATATTTGGTTCATGTGCTGCGTAATTGATGACACCTGATCACACCGGCTCTATGGTGCTGTATTAAATTGAAAAACTTCTTACTGTAGCTTTCTGACCCAGTGAATTTCTTAATGTTCTGCTTCACAGTCGCGCTCATGCTGAATGGAATGAAATCATTACAGAGACAATTAAACTTTTTAATTTATCTCAACCTCTTTCTCTGCACAGAAATCTCCGGAGAGCTGAGTGTCACAGTTTGTTAAGGAAAGAACAGGATGGTGCTGCTTTTTACTGACTGAAGGAAAAATATCCACATAGCACATACGGTCCTAGTTAACATGCAGAATTGATTCCTGTCACTTTTTAATTTACATTCTCTGGTTGTTTTACTCTCACGTTTTATTCCTGCTGTTGCAACAGCTGATAATGTCCTGGTGCTGACACACGTCACAGCACAAGAGACATTGAGGAAATGTGTGTTCGCCTCAACAACACGCTTCCCTGAGCATGTTCCCCCATCCCCCCATTGTTGAGCAGCTCACCCTGCCACCTGCCTCCTGATATGCAGCATGATGGCAGGACCTTCTTATGAAATCTGTGCATCCCTGTGCAAGTGCACGTACGTGTACGTGTGTGTGTGTGTGTGTGTAACACCTTGTTTTTTTCCCTCCTTTCTGTGTCAGTTTTTACAGTCACACAGTAGATCTGAAGCAGGGCACAGATCAAGGACTTCATTTGTCCATAAAGCTCCACTTGACGTTTTAAACTGGAATCCTCATGAAATATTGAGGATGAATGAAAATGGAGGCACAAGTCTGTCTCCCATTTTAATGCTCCAGTGGCCTCTACGTCTTTGTGCAACCAACCAGAGCTCAAAGCAGATGAGGGCGACTTATAGAAACTGAAACAGTAGCAGAGGCTTTAAAGACACAAGAACTGGAAGCAACATGCACACTGGAAAAATGTTAATGTGATAAAAATGCAAGCTGCCGCCGCTGGATGATTGTGGATGCTGCACACATGGTCGTCACTGTCACATCTTACATAATGTACCAAACTCAGGCCTCATGGTAAAAACAATGTGTTCTCTAACGTCCATTCACTCCTTCCTTGTTTCACAGCTTCTAAATATAAACTACATGTACACACATGATCCACAGGCAGGAAAAAAAAAAGAGGAAGAGTAGGTGCTGCTGTTCCAGACACTGATAAACAAAACATGAGATAGAGGTGATAAAAAAAAAAATCCAGGGTCTGACCCCACAACACACATATAAACACACATGAACACAAACCCTGAGGGGAGCCTCCTGTAGTTAAAGGTGAACCTCCTTTTTTTTTTTTTTTTTGCATTATAACAGCAATTATTCCCGCAAATAACACACTGATGAAAAACAAGAAGCAAATGATATGAACATAACATAACAACGTTAAAACAAACACCTCAGATAACAGGATCATCCGCAGCCACTTCAGCACATGCAGCAATGTCAATAAATCCAATTATACTGGACGATGATCTGAGATTGAGACAGACCCACCGTCCCCCCGGTGTGTGTGAGAAACGTTTCTTACCGTGTAGATTCAGGTGATCCGCTGGAGAGGAAGAAGAGGAGAAGAGACGAGGAAGAGGAGGAGGAGGAGAAGGAGGAAGGACACCTCCAGCTGGAGCCGTGATGGAGGTGAAGGTAGGAGAGAGTCTGCAGCATCGCTGGAAAACAGGGAGAGAAGAGGAGGCTCAACGCCCATGTCGACATACGATTATGTCGCCCCCTGCAGGTCAAAGTAGGAATTTATTCTCTTTTAATTATTTAAAGCGACATCTATATATTATATATGTTATACCAAGTTACAATGTGTCTGTATTGATGTGACAAAATTCTATTAAAAACAACACTTAATAATAATAGCAATGTTAATAAATACACAAAAAAATGTCAATCAGGATGATTTTACTTAAGTCAAATCAAACTGTGTGGTTAAAAAGAGATAATTAGTTAATTGAGTTTACAGGAATGTAAACTATGTATGTGTTTGAGATGAAAACAAAGACAAAGTTTGCAGCTTCAACTTTTCATATTATTTATTACAACAGGAATTTTACAAACTACAGGCAATAAGACAACACACATGCTGCACAGCTGACTCACTCAACAATGCTGGAGTTGAGCGTCCATATGTTTACACAAAGCAGAGACAGGCGAGGATGGAAAATTCAAGCTCTCTGTTGGTGGTTTCACCAACGTGGATGAAACATGTTACTGTAGTATCTGTAGCAGACACAACCAGCACCTAAAGACACAAATATATACTTATATGTCTTAGTAAATCAGTTCACAAAGTAAGTCTGCAGCTCAATCTCACCAGACAATATGTAGCTTCAATATCTTAAACAACATCTATTTACAAACTTATATAAGAATTAAAAACTGTTGCCTACTTAACGTCAGACATTTTTTTTTAACAACATAATAATAATAATAATAATCCAATTAAATCTCAAAGACACTTTGGCCTCAGTGAAACAAGAATAACATCGTCATTGTAACATTCAGGACTGAGGAGATTTTGCACCTTGCATTTTTATTTATAGTTCAAGTTGCATTCAGGAGTCTTTAGTGGTTCCTGGCTTTTCAAAATAAAAGCTAGTGGAAAGCCAAAACAATGTATGCAAGCTAAAAACTGAAAAAAGGTGCACTATGTAAAAGTTCTCTATTATATATATTAAAATATAGGCTTTTAAAATTTAAAGTGTACATTATATACAGACAATAAAAGTATATATATATATTTATATACTGTATATATTTCACAACTGCAGCTGGTTGTAGAAAAATGTCATCGCTCTAAACATTTAACATTCATTTCAGGAAATAAACATTTAGAAGACATTTATATTAGTATTTATATATATATATATATATATATATATTATATATTAGTTCACATTAGCAGCTTTTTTCATTGGTTGGTGCTTTCTCTGATAGACACAACACTGGTGTGTGATGTAAATGTTTGCTGTTCGACATCAACTTTCACAAAGAGATATACCGATCGCAAAATACTGTACCAGATTGTTCATAGCACAACGCTGCATTTCTCTGAGCTACGTATACAGATAATATATATAATAGACAGAGATGTGCGTTTCATCTTCTCTCAGCATGAAAATGTACTGTTTCTACATATCAAGTTGTACCTTGGAGGTAAATCTACAACTATGAGATGTTTAAAAAAAAAGCCACTGAAGATACTGTGAAATTCCCAGCTGTGTTTAAATTTACCAATTAATTAATACAATGACTGAAAAGTCAAATAAAAGAATACCAATCCACCGAGACACGACATCTGCAAACGAAAGCGCATTGACCAGAATAAAAGATGAACCTTGTTTCACCGTAAAGCTTCAGAGATCACGTACAAATGTTGAGCAACTTCAAGCACAGACAGACAGCGCTAACGACTGTCAAAAAGTTCAAGTTCAAATATGTTATTCCAATAAAAATGGAAAAAGAATTAGGCCCATTTATATGTACTGATTGTACACAACTTTAAAAACTTTGTATAAACCAATACTGGTTTCCTGTGGACAGGTTGCGTCTGTCACAGGGTTGATAAGACAAACAAACATTCATGTTCATGTTCACAACTTGAGGCAAATTTAGAGCCGACCGATTGTCTGTGGACTGTGAGAGGAAGCTGGAGAGGTTCAGACCCAGAAACTTCTTTCTGTGAAGTGACGGTGCCGACCACTGGCTGCCTTAAAAATTTGATCCAAACAAATAAAAATATTTTCTATGTGGAGATTCATCTTGTCTGTTTTTTCTTGTGTTTCACATCTACCTCATTTAAAAAATATACATATACACAGTTTTCTGAAGGTCTGAAAGTGAAGATGTGCACATATAAGTCTTTGTACGTCTCCTGGATTTAACACGACAGTGTTTGATATATGCCAAACAGAGCCAGAGTAGATTGGTAAACCTCCTGTTTCCTCAGGAATCTTCATCATCGTCATCATCTTCGCTACCATCATCTTCTCTGGCGGAGTTTTGTGTGTTGTGTAAGAAGGCTTCCTTCTCTGTGGTCATGGGTTCTCCTATGATTGTGCAGGTTGGTGTGTAGTTGTTAGATTTGGTCAATGCGGCCTCTGCACTATTTCGAATGCCGTAACCAAAGTAGATGATGAAACCTACAAATGGTGCAGAAAATATTAAAGCAAAGATAAATTCATCATTTCAACATCATAGTTACAGAATGGATCATGACAAAAAAAAAAAAAAAAAATACCTAAAAGCATCCAGACGGAGAAACGAAGCCATGTTCCCGTGTCGAGCTGCATCATCAGGTAAACGTTAAAAAACATACTAAAAACTGGGATGAAAGGCAGCAGGGGAACCTGTAAGGAAACAGTATTTCATATATATTTGATAAATAATCACATTTCAACTTTTAGTATTAACAAAAGAAAGTGATGTGTTACACTGACAATGGACAAATGAACTGAATTCTGTCATAAATTTAAGGTTATTTCACATTCTCCAGACAGACACTGGGTTCATTCTGTTTCATTACTGCATAAAAATGTTTAAAAGGACTGACTGTATCAACATACACAGATGAAAGTGATGAAGTGTTTAACAATGGACAGAACAGAATACAATTATTTTTCTTCCAGTGAACTGTAAGAAAAGGCTGAGTAAACACAGCGACAAGGCTAAAAGATACAGCGTCACTTTGTCTATAGAGTGAATCCTCCCCTTTAATTGTTTGCTTGTTGACATTTGCTCTGTTCGATGTATGTTGCTCTTCTTACAGTAAAGCAGTTAAACAACAATGACAAGTGTTTGCTTTCAACCTGTTAGTTACAGGACACACTCCACTTTACCTTGAAGGCGAGCTTCGCTTTGCTCTGTGGTTGTCTCCACATGATGAACAAGAGAATCAGACAGGAAGCAAAGATAATACTGAGCACAGACACCGACCAAGGCTCCATCCCTCCATGAACGGCTACGACACTGGACACGCACGCGAAAACACCTGAATGTAAAAATAAATAAAAAACCAAAGAGAAAGAGACAACATCTGATTATCCAGTGAAATTATCCAGGGGACGTTAATTCAGTTTGTTTTTATTTGTGTGTGAGTTTCTCACCAAGTATACCGGTGCAAACGTTGACAGCAAAGCCAGACAGACGGGATGGCTCCGTGTTTGAAGGGAAAAGGAGATTCCTGACGGTGAAGCGATCATCTGGCAGAGATAACATGTCGACGCTTCCCTCAGCAAAAGACTCAGTAGTTTCATCCTGAGTGTTGGCCATTTCATAGGCTGCACTGGGCTGCTCAGGCTGGTACCTTCAGATGAAAAATCACAGTAAAGGTGTAACAAATTACGAGGATGATTAGTTTTTGCAACACAAAGAGTAGCTTATATTTTGGGCGGACAAAGTTCCAAAAGGTTCTCAAATTATTATCCATTATTTAATCTTTAAATCCTCAAAGGCTGCTTTTGATACCACAGAGGATGTTAATTTAGAGTCAGTCACCAGGAAACACATTTAGACTGACTGGTGTGATTATCCTCTGACTGGGGATTTCCTTCTCGGTTTCACAAGCACAAATATGGTGTTTCAACTCTGGTGATTCTCCAGAGACCTGTTGCCCTGAGGCTTGAAATACGAGCTGAGAGATGAGGACTACCTGAGTACCAGCACACAGGCAGCCACCAGAGTATAAGCCAGCAAAGTGCCAATGGACATGAGGTCGACCAGGTCCTTCAAGTCAAACAGGAAAGCCATGACAGCTGCAGGACACACAGGAAATAAACAAACATCAGTAAGACGCTGAGACTTCACAGGCTCAAATCACATTTTCCACAATATAATAGAGATACATGTAGATTTTTTTTTTTAGAAAAATCTACAACCCTCATTCACAACAATACATCATTTTACCACTGTCCACCTTCCACAAGGGGGCACTGTTGCCTTTGGCCTCATGTGAACCACCTACCAGACGTGAGCCCTGCCACCAAGGTGGAGATGACGGGTATCTTCCTCTCACTAACACGAGCCAGAAAAGAGAAGAGCAGACCGTCGCGAGCCATAGAAAAGACAATGCGTGGGAGTGGAAACATGGAGCCAAGGAGACTAAGCCAAAGGTGAAGGATGGAGGAAGAAGAAGGAGGAGGAGCAGGAGGAGGTAGAGTTTTATAATGTGAAGAAATGTTTATGAATGCTGGTTTCAAACAGACACACACACACACACAGACACAAGACCTCAGCTGTAGTCACTCTCATCTTCTCATCCTGATAACCAAGGCGACATGCTGTGGTCAGGATGGCAACATTTAGTAGGTTTAGCTCACCTGCAACAACACCTGCAGTTATTGTACTGGTTAGAGGGGTTTTGGTTCGAGGGCTGATGTTAGCCAAACATTTGAAGAGCAGACCGTCTTCTGCCATGGCCCAGATCACTCTGGGCATTGGATACATGGCACCTAGTAAACTAATACAGGGGAGAGAGAGAGAAAAAAAACATGCCGTGCAAGTGAAGACACACAGTTAGAATGTAAGTATTTACTGAACATCTCATTACTCCTGTTGAACGTAATGTTAGACCAATTAAGACTCTGGCGCTTTCATCAGCTTTGTAATTCAGGTGTTAACAGGAAAGGGAAATAGCTGCAACAAATAAGGAAGCTCACTATTGACTAAAACATTGTTTGCTGAAATTAGTGTGTAAAACTGGCAACTGTTTACACCATGAAACAATGTTTAATGGCCACACACAGGATGTGATGCAAACTGTGGCTAAATGACATTAAAACTTTCAATTTTTCCACTGACGGCAAACATGTAAACAAGTTTTACACATTCAGAAAAAATAGAAAAATCTTGTGCTGATAGAAATGTATTCAAAACGGTTTGTTAGACCTCGAGGATGCACACACACAGTGGGTTTTGGTGAGTCACATCAACGCAAACACAAACACTGTTTGCTTTAAAGAAAACTCCACGGGGCACCTTTGTTTAACAGTGTTGAATATCGTGAGCTGTGAACAAGCATTTCATCAAAATCTAATTTAAAGATATAAAACAGAAGATTCACTATTGATGGATCAGCTCAAGAATAATCTGATGCCCATCAAGGGTTTTCCACTTTTTTTCCCCACTTTTTTCTATAACACTACAAGTTCATCTTAAGAAACAAATTGAAGAGAAGAGAATACAATACACTTCTATATGGAATGCAGCGGACATGAATTATTCACTAGACACATTCAGGACAATTACAAGCCTTCTAGGGACTTGTTCATGCAGAGAGGCAGTAAGAGTCTCTTACCTGGTTGACAGGGCACATAAGGAGCCAACGGCCACTGCATAAGTGGCTCCTTCCCAGCCCACATACTTAAAGGCCACCGGCAGGGGGCTGTTCTTAGCCAGCATGTAGTACGGCATCATCACAGTAAGAGCCGCCGACACGCCAAAGTACGCCACAAAACAGATGAGGAGTGAGGCCACGATTCCGATAGGAATGGCCCTCTGGGGATTCTTCACCTCCTCTCCTGGGAAGGACAAATAACATGAGATGTCAAGAAGATGGAGCTCGTGTGTGTTAATCATCAGTGTAATGCGTCATGCGTTTCCTCTGACCTGTTGTAGCGATGCAGTCGAACCCTACAAAGGCATAAAAACAGGTGGCAGCTCCAGAGAGGACTCCTGAGAAGCCGAAAGGCATAAAACCACCATTGCCGAGACTTTCTGCAGTTGGTATCGGATAAGACGAACTGGAAAGGAAAAGGAAGAAAACATTTTGATAGAAACAGAACTCTCATGGCACATTATTATTAACAAAGGGAATAAGCTCTTTATTACACCCACTTATGGCTGGAGTTGCTGCTGGTGGCGTTGAGGACTTCTTCTGGGTTTATGCTCCAGTTCTTTATGTTTCCTTTGACAAAGCCTGAGACGATGACAAACAGCAGCACCAGCACATTCATGCAAGTGAAGATTTTGTTTACCATGGCAGACTCCTTCACTCCGAGTACAAGCAGTCCTGAAAGACAGACAACATGAAAAATAAACACCTACAATGTAGAAAAGAAAAAGAAAAAAAGGTAAATAAGAAGGAGAGATATGAGCTTTTCCTGACCTGTCAGACTGAGTATGATGAAGACAGCAAATATGTCGGGATATTCTGCCAGGATCCCCGGGGCGTTCATGGTCATGTGTTGTCGGCAGAATTCTTCAATCTGTCTTCCAATCAGCTCATCAAAAGTTGCGCTCCACGCTCTTGCTACACTTGAAGTTCCTGTGTGGAAGAAATTATTCAAGTTAGCTGAACGATATCTGATATCTGGAGCCACAAACTCCTTTTCCTTTCTTATCTAAAGCATCTCACCGATGACGTAAGACAGGATGAGGTTCCAGCCTGTGATGAAGGCCCACAGCTCTCCAACTGTCACATAGCTGTAGAGGTAAGCTGAGCCAGTTTTGGGGACGCGTGCTCCAAACTCAGCATAGCACAAACCAGCCAGGACAGAAGCCAGAGCGGCGATGAGAAAGGAGAGGACAATGGCAGGTCCGGCGCTCTCCCGAGCTACGGCGCCAGCAAGAACGTAGACGCCTGCGCCAAGGGTAGCGCCGACGCCCAACGCCACCAGGTCAAACGTGTTGAGGCATCGACACAAGCGGGAATCCTCCGTGTTACAGTCCACAACCTTCACCCGCAAGAGCTGCTTCCCGATGCCTTTTAGTGTTGCCAGAATCATCCTGGCGGGCACTTTGTGAAGAGAAGCTTGACAGTAGATAATTTATCTGGTGATGTAATGAAACAAGAACAACAGAACATTCAGATTATATATATTTCAAGAATGACAACAAAAAAAAGGAGCAAAAGAAAACTACTGAACTGTCCCAGTTCTGATTAGTTTCTTGTCCAGATTTGGCTTTTTTAAATGCAAACTTCATCAGTTATGGATTAAAAACCTGCATCAGAACAAACAGAAAATAACTTTTTAGTTTGAGCTCATGATGATAGGTTTTTTAAATGTGATCACACACAAATGTATGTAGCATGTAAAGAGAAGTCAAACATATGGATCAGGTGAGAATATAAAGTATGGAACTGTTTTTTTTTTTTTACACATCTAGAAAGACTGTAGTGGAAAAATCCCTGGATGTGATAAAAATGTTGTGTGTGAATTGTCAGAGCATATCAATAAGATGTACTGAATACTGATGATATTATCATTAAATGGCACTGGATGTTCACAACAAATGGATTACTATAACTGCACAGAACATTATCATAAATATAGTGTATTTAAAGTGTGGCTCAGTCACATTAAATTATGTATTAAACTGTATTAACATCATTTATAAAATGACTCACCTTCAACCAACAGTACTTATTTTGTATACATACTATCAATATTAACTCCTGAGTCTAAACGAGTCTCTATAGATGAGTCTGCTGGCGAGTCACAAAGATAATAACAGCAACCGATCATAAAGCCTCTTTTACAACAGCACAACAAATACAACACATACAGACAAGTACTCACTCTAACAAAACAAACAGGAACCTCTGTTTTTCTTTCAGTTTGTAAATTTGTTCAGTCACTTTCTCCAGAAAGCAGCTGTGAGACTAAAAACCATTCTTCAAATGAACTGAAAAGCTGAGAGACAGACAGAGAGAGAGAGAAAGACGTCTTTCTTTTTTATGAGGTTTAACACGTGTCGTGTTCTTAACGTACAAACCATTCAGGTGTCCAGCTCGCAAATAGAACAGCTACACCTCACATGGCCTCAAGGCTCAGACGCTCAGACCATCTGAGACGACAGTGACGCTCAACTGACAAGTGTGGCAGGCGAGATAGAAGAAGATAGAAGAGAGATAGAAAAATGTGACCCGATTTCACAGCATATGTGGTTGTAAAATAAACAAATGACAAAGATTTATGCTGCGGATTATGATTTTGTTTTTTGAAAACATGATCAAATAAGGCAATATTAATTGTGTTCTTTTTAAGGGGTATTTCTACTAAACATCAAGAAATGTAAAATACTTTGTCTAAAATCCTGCTTATTTACAAGGACTAAATAAGCAGTTAAACAGTTTGTGTTGTCTGTCCAGGTTATGATCACTGGGACATTTGGTTCCCGACATGTCATTAGGCCAAAAAGTTTGATTAAATCAACTAGTGGAAGCCAACACAAGTATTCTGAATGTACTTATCTACAAAGGAAACTCTGCATCCATGAACAAATGCCAAACTCTCACAATAGTCGAGGGGAAAAAGAAGAAAGTGATCGTGTATTTCACAAGGTGAAACTATCAGTGGTTCAAGGAATCACACACTGTAACTCACATGATGACTCACGCCACAGCAGTGAGCTAAAAAAGGAGGGTGGGCAGGAAAGGACCCTGCCCTGCTCTCAGCCAATCACCGAACTCACCATCTGCTAATGACACACGAGGGCATGTGGGTGTTTTTGGAAACACACTCAGTCACATGCACCACACCATTTGGCCGCAAGCAAAATACTTTAGCTCCTTTAAATACCTTTTCTATTGGCTCTTAGCTTTGTTTACACACGAGGAAGTAAGTACAGTTACAATAAATCCTCAAACACAACTTTGATATAATGTAAAAAAATATATCAGGCTACATTTAAAATTTATTCGACCTCAACCACATATGACAATATGACAACCACATTGTCTCAAGTAGAATAACAGTCTAATAGACATATATAAATTTATACATTTATTAATATAAATAATATTAATTCTCACTGTACAAATTACTCTGAAAGACACTATTACAGCCAAGCATTAATACCAGGCCTGATCTAATCTGTTCAAATGCTGATGCTAATGTTACATCCATTAAATCCAAACACAACAGATGGGCACCTGCAGAACCACCTGTGTTTGAGAAAAAAAAAGATTTGAATATGCAACTTGACATTTTTCTCTTTAAGAAATGCTGCCGACTGTCTTTGATTACAAGTTTCCTTGCACGGATTTAAAACGAGACGACAGCAGAAAGCCAAATTAGAAACCACAGAGTTTCCACTTGGCATGCGAAAGGTATTTAGCAGCACAACAAAAAGCCCACCTGCCCTTGTGGTGTAACTGGGCACAGAGCAAAACAAAGTGCCATGTGAGGGCAATCATAAAACAGACAGCTTACATGAGCCAAACAAAACTTCCTTTCCAGGGATTTAAATCTTAGCGGCACCCCTCGAGGGCCACAGCGACCTTGTAACATTAAAGCTACAAAAGGACAAAACTAAACAACAGTCATCCATTAGAAACAGAACAACAGATTGTACTATTTTCAAAGTTTTCCATGTTCATACCAGAAGCCAAAGAATGAGTCTCTAAATCCCACAGAATATTGTTTCAATTGAAACTTAAAATCTAAAAACCTGTGACCTCTGGTTACCTGGAACTCTTTTAAGTCCATATCCTTCCTTCCTTTTGTTTATGGTCACATTTAATGATATAAGAAAATTAAAAGTATCTATTTGTGACATATAACTGCCATTTAGTACATTTGATCTAGAGTGCTTCTTACAGATACACACAAATAGACACACACACACAGTTCAGATAATAATAGCCTCATCTGTGATGTAGGCTGTGAGATGCTGACACCCTGGTCTGGAGCCAGGTGCAGTGTTAAACACAGTTTCGACCTTACAGGCTTCTCAATGATGAAGTGTTTACATTCTGCTTCTCCCTCATCGGTCTGTGATTTTTAGATTAATGTGGGAAATGTCAGGACAACACCAGAGACAGTGCTGCTACCCAACTTGTTTGACATTTCCTACACTGGATATTATAGTGTGTTAGTAGTTAAGATGTCTCTGGTTTACAGATTAGTCCTCAGTCTGATCACTTAGAGACCACTGCTCCAGAAAATTATTCAAAAAAAAAAAAAAAAAAAAAAATCTAATTTCTTTGGCAGGTGGTGACACTGCTTATTTTAAACGCAAATACCATCACTAATTGGCTAACACATCAAGAACATGTAACTTTTTCTACAGACAGAAATAATAATTTGCAAATAACACAGGTTTCTGATACATCTAGAAGCCTGAAACCAAAGCTAAAACTCAGCTAAGCAACAACCAAGTAACTATAGATTCTATGTATCGTTGTGAAAGAGTGTGTGTGTCATAAACCATTAAAACATGAAACCATTATGAAACACAACAACAACAGCATCACCGCATTAACAGTCATATTCTCACAATGTCTGAATGGCAGCTTCAAAAGGATCAACATAGACTACGTGACATGTGTAACATATTAAGCTGCCAGTGTTGGCAATAATATATTACCCCTAAACTATTTCAAGACCCCATGGTTTGTATCTAGGAGAGATCGTTGTATGGTGTAGCAGTACAACAGAAAACATTTAGCGGTGACCTTTCTAAAATCAAACGTGTGTGAAACTTAACATCTGAGTCAATTTAGATCTCTCTCAGCAGATATTTGTGTGAATATGTTGCATTAACATAAAAAAAACTACTAGACAAGATTAAAGTAGCTGAAAGCATTTTCTAACATTTATTTCTCCTTGTTTGTTTCTAATATTTACTTGATGAGCTTCAGGTGGAGAGAAGGTGACACTAACTTTGGAGAAAAACTGACTTCTTCTGAGTTTCCTCATGAACATTAACATTTTAATAATAAATCAAATTAATTCTTATGCAAAAGCAAAATGTGCAAAATAGTTTCTTTTACTTTTGGTTTGAGTTTGAGCTCATATGAGTTCATACAAACAAACACTACCGGTTGAAATGACACAGGTAGATTTACAGTTGAGGACAGGAATGTTTGGACGGCTCAAAATGTTTGGCGCTGAGCCTTATCATATTCAATCTGAAATAAAATAATGACACTCCATTAAAAGTGCCAAGTTTCAGCTTCAATTTGAGTGGGTTTACATCACTGCAGAAAGAACTGTGTTAGAGATATAGCCCTTAAACATAGTGCCTTCATTTTATGGGTTTAGAAGTAATTGGACACTTGGCTACTTAATGTTTTCTGGGCAGCTGTGTGTTGTTTCTACATTAGCTCAGCTCAGGCTTGGATCTGTTGAGAGTTTCATTTAAAATGAGGCAGAGGTGAAGATAGAAGTGAAGAACATAATGAGACTGAACAGGCTGTATGGACTGATGAAACAAAACAAAAGAAAAAAAGAATCTGAAATGTGACAAGACATAAAAAGCCATGACACAAAGTTACCTTGTTATCTAATAAGACATTGGTGTGTATGGTGGAACTGGCACACAAACATTTACTGATGATGATCTTCTTTCTGATAAAGCAACAGGATGAATATTGAACCAAACTTGTTTGGTGACATTATAACCATTATGCAACAAGACAAAATACCGCAACATTTGAACATGTGACCAAAATAAATTAAGATCTTTTCAGGGTGAAGGGGAAGAATAATTCAACCAATCTGTGTGAAGAACAGACTCCAGACTGAGACACATCAAACTGAAGAGCTGCGGGAGTTTCCACTGAAGGAAGACATTACATTTGAAGACAAACATCTGGTAGCGTCTGTGGGTCAAAGACTTCAGTTACTGGTCGTGAGGGATCTTTTCCACAAGATATCAAACATCTTTGTTTTTGTTTTGGCTCCATGTGTCATCTGTCCAGTTATTCTAATCCCCTGGACACTAAATGTTTACTGGACTATATATGCTACACAGTTGTTTCTATATTTATGCAAATCTATTTATATTAAAGTTGAGGTTTACGCTTAAACACAGTCTCTATTATTTAATTCCTGTTTGAATGTGCTGATGCTCAGAGCCTGGAGGAGAGGAAAATGTGTTAGCGGTCAAATACTTCCGGTATTAACTGTATATGGGACTATAAAAGGAAATGTCTCTCTTCTTGGTCACTGCGCTTGGTATTAACTGTATAAACATCCAGTGAAAACCCGCCCTGTCTCCAGCTTCACTACTAAATACACGAGGAAACTTTCACGTCTGCAGCTGAAAGTGAAGAGAAAAAGTTTGATCTGTTCTCAGATTTGACCTGAGGTTCGGTTGCATCAGCCGGATGGTCCCTGACTCCTTAGACCATGTGCACCGCTTCCTCATGGACTTCCAGCAGGATCCGCACGAATCCAGCAGGAACACGCTCTTTAATTCCCCCCAACGAAACCGCGCAAGTGCAACTTTTCTTTTTGACACAAAAGTTTCAACATTAGACTACACTTGAAGTATCTTACCTTGTTTGAGAAAACGCCAACCACAAAAACCGCTTTTTGCGCCACCCAGCTTCTCACAATTGCCGCATAAAACTCATCAGTAGGACGCGTCCTGACAGACGCACACACGCGTATGGAGGTGTAACTTACACCAAGATAGAGGGGAGTCCGCCCAGCTGTTAGTGGCTCCACCCGATTCATTAAAACATTACAAACTACTCATTTGTGCAGAAATTATCCACAACCATTAGATGGCGCTATTTACAAGCAAATATCTCCACCTGTGTAAATTCATCTCTTTGAGGCGTCCTGGATGGTGATCAGACAAAACTCACAGTCATGTCTTAATTTTATATTTGGCTCTGTATCAGTATGCATATGTTGATGTCTTTCCATGCTGTTCTTTCTTCTTTTTTCGTTGCCCAATACAAACGTTTGCATCGACCAAGGTTGATTATAGATTTCTTGTGAAGCTGCAAAAGTCATTGTGTTGGAAACAAAGCTGTTATGCTCCATTCTCTGAGTTTTTCTGCCGTGGCTGTGGAGCAGCACCATGTCCTGATCCTCTTATTTCTTGATATAGCTATAGGACCAAGATATACACCAGGATTTGGGATTATCAGCATAAGGGGATCCAGGAGTCACCAAAGACTAATCAGGAGAGAGAGAGAGAGAGAGAAAAAAGAAGCCACACTAGTCATGACTAAGCTAAGCTGAGTCCTTCCAACTGGATCAGAAATGTTCAGGCCTTATTGAAACTAACTGCAAGTTGTTGAGATCAGCTGGATGCTTCACGATTCTCTCTTTTGATTCGACTATAACCACTACATGTTTCAACTCTTGCTGAAACATAATTGGTAAGAGTCATGCTGTATATGCTGCCTTATCTGACATTTCTAGATTTACGGTTGACTGCCACTCACCCTGTGGGCCAATTGTGGATCGTCTTGATAAATGGGAGTCAGTGCTCTAAGGTGATGTTGCAGTAATGCAGTTCCTGTGGGACTCGAGGAAGCAAGTGCAAATACTTGCAACCCCCAATCCTCCACCTCCACCCCTGCCAGATTTTGCTGCATTTTGCTCCTTTTAGATACAGTGTCTTTATATTTGTGGTAGATATTTCCTCTTTCACAAATAACAGCCATTTGAGTCTTAGTCTCTGAGTCAGGTTTCTATAGGCTGCTGTTCCCCAGCTCTCCTTCTCAGTAGCTGGAGTGCTGATGGTTCTCATTCAAGCTGTTTAATGAGAATTGAATAGACACGAGATACCAGGAGAATGCAGATAATTACCTTGTACAATAGAAAACAAGTGGCACTTTAAGTCCCAAAGTTCAGCAATGGAAGCAGCTACTGCCAATGTTGATGAAAGATGAAATACTAACTACAATGACACAATAGAAAATGGGCACACTGCTCTCTGCTGGGCCTGACAACAGTCCCATCACGCACATTGATCTTCCCCTCTCCTGCACCAAAAGCAGCACACTCAACACACTTACACTGTTTGAATCAAAACTGAGGGATCTTTACAATCATATCAATCACTTTAAAAGCAAAGATTCAAATCAGTTTGAGCTACAAGGAATATGTGTTTGGGAAAATTTGCTCATTTGCAGTATTACTAAAAGTTCGATAAGAAGACTGGTGTGATTTTTTGCTTCACACTTTGTGTAATTTCAGGCTACCTGGAGGGTAAATGCAGGCAAACTTGGGCTGCCAAATGGGTCAAAAACAGTGTGTTTCCTCCTGCAGGTGAAATATTTATTTTATTCAGACAGGGAGAAGAGTCTTTGAGAACTCTGTTAATAACTTCAGACCACTGGGAAGCCTTATGAAATAACTTTCTGGTCTTTTAGAAAAATCACCAGGTATTTATTTTTCTGGGGAAAAAATGACTTGTTTTGTAGCTTGACTGTAATAATAATAAATGTGACGCATAAACATGGGTCTGCTCCAAAATACAAAAACTACAGACTTGATTGATTTTAAGTGATTTGTCCCATATAAATATCCAAACCAACCCAAGAAATGAATGTCTATTAGCACACTCTCATGCTGGAGACTAAAATTTTATTACCATTCTAGACAAATACAAGTGCTTGATCTCAAAAGGATTAGGCTCCACACTGTGTGCCCCAGACGTTCGAAACCACAGGTTACTTTTCTTCCAACACAACACTGAAAAGAACATGGGCTTCTCTTGGCTGTCTCAGATATTCAGGAAAGAAAAGAACAAGAGGTTTTATGTCATAATGTGAACATTTCTGTATAGAATGCGGTGAAACTAACTTCTCTCCATTCTTGGCATTAATAGCCCATTGTATCTCTAAAAGTACAGGAAATTGACTCTGCATGGGTTGAAGAATTATTAACCCTTTAACATTTACACTTGTATTAAATAAAATCTGACAGATAAAGGTTGGCCAGATCTGCCTTGGAGGAGTTCTCTGCAAAAAGGCAAAAAGCAGGTTTTTCATGTTCTGGTTTCTACCAGTTTTCTCTGCTGTTTGAACAGTCTAATGTCATCCAAGGAAAGGGAAGTCTTCAGACACTGTCATGGCATTTGATGACATTTGCCATTCAAATTTTATTGCTTTATATCAAACCTTTAGGGCTAATGCTAAATAGCTGTCAGCTTTTGTCCCCAAAATTATTTATTGGTTGTTTTCCTACTTTGCCTGCAGATAAAATGTCACACAACCTGACTAACATTTCACTAATGAATGTAATTAACTTTGTCTTTCTAATTTTTAAAATGCTTGTCTTGCCCTAAGTGAGCATTTATCTGGAAAGCTCCACCAGAATAAAATATCAACACCGGCATGTTGTATTAGTGCTGCTGCAGTCTGAATGGCAAAATCCCTTTGTGACTTGTACAGTCTCATGGGTCAGACACTGAAAACATCCTCTTTCTGCATGTCATAGCCCCACTTCTCACTATAACAAGATTGGATTCTCCACAATCTTCCCTCCAGGCATTTCTATCCTTGTGAGCTCATAAGAAATACAAAAAGACAAACTGTTATAACACTGAATACACTGTGTGCTTTCAGGATTACTTATAAAATCTTCTCAAGTGCAACATGGCATGTACAATGATCAGCTGCAGCATTAGAACCACCTGCCTATTATTGCGCAGACCTCCCTCATGCAGTCAAAACAGCTCTGAACCATTGACACATAGACTCCAGAAGACCTCTGAAGGTTCCTCTAGTATCTTTATGCAGATATAATAAGAAAATACAGGAAATGTGTGCAAAGTATTTAAGAATACACAAAACTTACTAATGATTCTGGATTCAGACTCTAGCCACCCCCAGATTTATTGCCCCAGCAGTGCTTCAGTGACCAACAACCACAAGGGGTAAGTTGTTGGCCGAGTTATTGTTCCACACTCAGATCACTGATAGACATGCCTAGCCTGCCATAAGCTGTTTCTCTTAAATTTGTTTGGTAATCATATTGGACTGCATTAAGTTATCCCCTATGGTAGAACATGAATGCTCATCAAGAAACTGAGGGCCACATTTGCATTTGTTTTTATTATATATTTGGCAATGAAGAGTCTATAAAGTTGCATGAGACATGTCATGCAGCTTCAAAACACATACCCAAACTAAGTGATCCCCCACAAGTCGTCGACAATAGTTAATAAATATGTGCAGAAGATGAACCAGCAGCAGAAAAAAAACAGACTTACAAAAATTTTAAACAGAGAAAAAAAAAATCTTTTGAAAGCCCTGAGAATGCAGCCTCAAAAATTACTACAGAATTGAATCAGCACCTTTGTGAAACCGCTTCGACAAAAGCGACATTGTGATCCTCCCAAAACGTCTTTTCATGGCGCAGCTGCTATTAAGAAGCTGCTTGTATTGATGTCAGCGCACAAAGACACATAATCTGGTGTAAGTAGTGCAAAGTGTGGATGCCGAGGAAAGGGAAATTTAAGTATTATGGTCTGATGAGTTGTCTTTCATCCCCCTTACATCATGTTGTGGGGAATTGTGGAGGCAATTGCTCTGTATAGTCCCATCACAACATTTCACAGCGCTCCTGATCATCAAATGGAAACTGAAACTTTAAGTCCTGGAGTGCAGAGTGCAACATAACTACCTTTGTCATCTCAGAGATTTCAGGGCTTTACTTACTAAAGTCTGGTCCAGTACCCTACTACACAGAGTTCACAAGTCTTGTACATGACAGCTTTTCAAGGCGTTTTTAAGCTGCTGCAGGAGGAAAAAGTTTAGTTACCTTTACACTTTCGGTATTTCAGTACAGCACACAATGGGGACTTAGTTATCTGGAACACATAAAACCTTTGTAATGAGAATAAAAAATGTTTGTTGGCAAAACTAAAAATACATAAATAAATTAACAAAAAAACAGAACAAAATTAAACTGATTAAAAACTACTTCAGGACCTGATTAACAAAATAACGGTGTGCTAATGAAACTAATACGGAGAAAAATGTGAGTGTAAGATAATTTTTCCTCGTAAAAGATAATTAACTCTCTTTAATCGATTCAGTTGCAACTTCATCATCAATCGTGCATCATTTCTCATGGGAATCGTTGAGACATTTGGTCAAACATAAATCCTATAGCTGCTCTGACGGCTATTTAAAAATAGATGAAAATAGAGGCTACAGTTTAAACTCAATATTTAAGGTGAGAGTGAAATCTCTTCTTGTTGGATACAAGCTGTCTCACACATATGGGGAAACTCTGGGGAATGAATTTGACAGACAGGTGACAGTGGTCTAGGATGAACTCCCACTATATAGACACTAAAATGAACAGTTTTTGTATTGAGCACTTGGTAACAGTCCCATCATAATATCCTCTGCAGAATGCTAAAGCTGCTACATTTCCATAAGTGTGCGACAGGACAGAATCAGTAGTCAGTCTGCGCTTCCAGTTCATCCACATTTTTCTTGCAGCTTGACAGACACTGATTTATTATCATTAGTAATAATGAAAGAAATATGCTGCAATAGTTACTGTGTATCAGACATCAGTTTTACTTTTGAGAACAAATGCAGACAATTCATTTTGGCAGTGGTAAAATGACAATGACATTGGGTCAAATGAGGGATGATTAAACACTCCACTTCTTTTCCCAACCTTGTTGCTTGAAATTTATGCAGAGTGATCCTCTCTGCGCTTTATGAGAGGCGGAGAAAGGCATTTTTGAATGCTTTGGTGTTTTTAAAAAAAAAGAAATGACATGTTCATGATACTTTTGGCTAAACACAAGAGGATGGTCCTGAATATGAATGTATTTTTTTCTCTTTAGCTGCAGGGGAGGCAGATCAAAACCTGCCATATGCTACAATACGCAGCTTAAATGACTGAGAATCTGCGTTAATGCAGTGGGTGTGGATCACAGCGTTATAGTATCCATGGCAGTAAATCAAAGCATTAGCTTTTATCTGCTATGCCCAAAATCAGCAGTTTTTTTTTTTTTTTACTTATATCAGCGCTGCTTTGATAAAATGTGCAGAGAATACTGAAGATTGTCCAAAAACATCCATTCAAATGGCAACAAGGGACAAGAAGAAGCTTGGAACTCAGGACAACACAAAAGGCTGGAAAAAAATATATAAGTCACCATAAGACATAACCTTTAAAAGCCTGTCATATAAAAGACTCATTTAGATGATATTTCACATGAGTAAGCAAGTTCAGCCGATACAAAACAGTCGCCTGTCATAAGGGGTTAAAATGGGATTTGGCAGGTGGAGGAAATCCATCAGATTTGGTGCAACAGGGAAAAATGAAAAAAATTTGTTTCAGCCCAGGAAATATCTGGTTTCTTATCTGCAATGGACAGATACACAGAGACGGCTGGTGAAGAGACTGAGAGGAATGGTAAATATTCTTGTGGATTTCCACATTATCATATATGAGACTATAAGCCACATATATCACTCACACACACACACACACACACACACACACACACACACACACAGACACACAGACACAGACACAGACACAGACACACACACACACACACACACACACACACACACACACACACACACACACACACACACACACACACACACACACACACACACACACACACACACACACACACACACACACACACACACACACACACACACACACACACACACACACACACACACACACACACACACACACACACACACACACACACACACACACACACACACACACACACACACACACACACACACACACACACATTTATCAGGTATATATCATCAACATTTTGTGTCCAGACCACCAGAGTCCAGACCTTAACCCCACTGAGAATCGTTGGGATGTGCTGGAGAAGACTTTGCACAGTGGTCTGACTCTCCCATCATCAATACAAGATCTTGGTAAAAAATTAAAGCAACTGCTGAAGCTTACTGAAACAATGCCACAGTGAATGTGTGCTGTAATCAGAGCTAAAGGTGGTCAAACGAAATACTAGTGTGACTTTTTTTTTTTTTGGTGGTGACATTTTTTTTTGCATGGCAGTGTAGATTAACGGATGTGGTTTCATAAGTTTCCAGCCAGTTTTTAGCCTTACACCAAAACTTCTTATCTACGATCATGTTGTTTGTTTTATTATTTAATGATGAATGGAGTTATATACACTTTCTCTCAAACTGACAACCATAACGCCCTTTATGTTAATGTTAACCAGGCCTTTCTCCCTCCAGGAACAGGAGTCTTCCTTTACTGGCTACAAGTTCATTTGAACATTTCATTGTTTGCCTAGAAGTCATTAAATGGGATAGCTCCAACCTACTTCTCTCACCTTTAACAAGATCACATGGACGATTAAGGTCACACAGGTCGGTGGTCCAGTTTCTTCTGTTTGTCCCAAGATGAAGGTTGAAGCTCGGAGGAGATTGAGCCTCTGCAGTTGTGGCTGGTTCCTACAAACACAGGAAGCAGCTGCCTCTGTGTGTTTCAGACCTGATGGATCACATCCTAAAACATCTTTATCTCTCTGCTTTCAAGTCATTATGAAAATTTCTTTTTTTTATTGTTATAGTGTTAATGCCTTTATCAGTTTATTGTCTGTTAAAATGGTTGTGCAGTTTATTTATTTATTTTTTTGCGATCTGATCAACTGTATTTTTTTTTTAAACGTACTTCACTTTATGAATAAATTTGACTCGACTAATTAATCAATAAACATCTCACACAACAGCTACGGGGAAACATAGGATGGACATCATTGCAGCCATTCTTAGAGATATTCAATCCTCAAGTGTGTTGAGAGAAAATTCACAAAAGTCAAAGATAATTAGAGGAGACACACATCACATATTTCATCACACATGAATTTTTTTAATGTTATTCTGGATAATCCCTGCTGAATGCTAAAATATCTAATGAAGATGGAGCACATAAAATCACAGTCCCTCAAAAAATGATGTTTTGTTCATCAGCCTCCATTTATTGTTCATAGAATGGGCAGTTTGAAGAATTCACAACATAAATGACTTAATATGAACTGTGTTGTGGGAGAACGTCACAGACATATATATTACTTTGTGCAAAGTGAGGAAACTATAAAGATAAAGAGAGAGAGAGAGAGATAAAATGTTACTTGTGTATTATGCAATACACTGTGGACAATCCAAAACCGGTGATTTTATTACTTTGCTACTGTTGGAAATTACTGGCTTAATAAGTGGACCGTAAATAAGTGCACAAATGTTCCCAGTAGATGCATAAATTCAAACATTACAACACAACTGTTTCAGATACCCATTAAAGGTGCAGTAATTCAAGACACCTTATTACTTGTGCAAATTACAATATTTTCATACATAAACTGACCCACAATGAAAATGAACAAAGATGGATCCTGGATGATTGAACACCTGGACGTTTGATTTTTCAAGTGCTGGTATTATCATAAATACATCTGTGTCTCTGACACTATTATTATTTGTATATAAATACAAGAATAATTAGACCGAGTAAAATGTATGATCATAATATTTCCCTTTTCTCTGAGTTCTTATTATGTTTGATTAAATGAATGCTTACTGCACACTGCCTTCCTCTGCCACACTTGCTGGTCATGTGTTTCAGATGACAGAGTGAATTCAACAGAGCCTATAAATGGCTGCTGGCGAGTGGTGGATGGACTCAGCAGGGTTTTGAGTTTTAGCATCTAGCTGCTGGTTATGTTGGATGCTTTCCAAATGGACCAATCTAGTAAATGGGGTTACACGGCATCTAAGGTTGCAGATGGGGTTGAAGGCACACAAGCTCACAGTGCTTTTTTTCTCATTTGGAAAAAAAGGCTCAAACACAAAAAGTGGGTTTGGGTGGCGCACAAGGTTGACACTTTAAGATGAAGGTGATTGTTAACACTCAGTTGGGGTTGGAATCCATTCTCGGTCCTCGTCTCTGTGAAGACAATCATCCTCTAATAACAGTAATCTATCTCCTCGTTGGCCAGGACAATAGCTGTTCTGCAGGGGATGTAGACCTGAGAGAGACAGAGAAAAAGAGAGCAGAGAGAAAAGTGAGATGACAATTGAAGATTAACGATGTTAACGTGACCACTGGTTTATCCGAAATTAGAAGTGAGGCATGGAGACACTTGGTTGTGCCTTGATGATCAGGTGTGATTGCTTCTCACAATCAAGGTCAACACGATGGCTAAACAAAGAGGGGGAGATGGTGAACAAAAGGATGTGGGGAGGTGTGTATTTAGAGGGATATTCAGATCTGAACGGGAAAATAAATCTACAGGGGAGACGGTTCACAAACACCACAGCCTTGATCGAAGAGGACGGACAAGGTTAGGGAGGTGGGGAGGAGTGTTTGACAGAGTTGCAGATACATTAAGACATCTGAGTGGCCCTGGAGTTAGCAGATCTGCAGTGAGGAGAGAAGTTTCACTTACTTAAACTCCTGCCAAGTGCTGTTGCAGGGTTTCATTTTAAGTTTTGAGCTATAGAAAATATATACATCCAGACAGAGGTAGTGTTGAAAAAGTTTTTGTGATTTAATCTTTCCCAGATTCATATCATTACATTCTCAACTTGAGCACTCAAGTAAATTATCCCTAAATGAGCAATCTTGTCTATGATGGCGGACGAAAAAAAAAATCCTAATTTTCCATTCTGAACTCTCCAATTAATGCAATAAGTGTGTATTTCATCATTTTTAAATATTGGCTGTGCATCAACTGTAAATTCTGTGCAGATAAAATCTGCCAGAGGGCATGAACTGAAGTAAAAGAATCTCCCGAGTTTTAGTGAACTGAGGAAAAAAAAAACACGTCAGCAAAAAATAAATAAAAAAAATAAAAAAACAAGTATGCCACAAAAACAGAGAAGGAACAGAATCTGAAAATGTCAGATTCCTTATATACACAGTACAAAGAAATCTTAGTGAGGGTGTTAGTTCGGAGCGGTGTAGCTAATAAAGTCTTTGATCAATCCTCGTGATATTCACGGTGTCATTTGGAGCTGAGGAGCCGCCGTGTATCATTAGTCATTTCAGGTTTATGCCAAAAGAAAAGCCAAGCAGACATAAATGACGCTATATTTCCCCACAGAAAAGAGAAAAAGAGAGAAGAGCTGTAAACAATTCAATCACCCCCTGAACTCCTCAAGCTGCCCCTCAGCATCAGTGGATCTCAGCTCGCTGCGGATGTGTTTCTTTGGCAACAGTTTGTCACCGAGGGAGTCGAACACCCCAATGCTGAAACACTGACACAGACATTGGTGACTAATTAAACAGTCGCAGTGGGAGAGTCTCCATGCAGAACCACCACAGAGAAAAAGGAAAGGCAGAATGAATCATTGCACCTGTTTAGACCAAAGCCACCACTGTGACTAACCTGGAATATGTCAACAGCTTTTATTTCCACCAAACAGATAACAACAGTGACAAACTCTAAGTCAATCTGTGAGGAGCAGCAGATAGTCTCAAGTTTTGGCACAGCAATTAGTGAAGGACTTGGCCATTAACATATTATTCCTCACAACAGGAAGGTGTTAAAAATTAGATGCATAATCTACATACTGTGAATGATCTGTCACCCATTAACATGATATTTTAGACTAGAAGCAATGAAAAGGGGGAACTATTTCTCATTATTTTGCATTATAGTCTAAAACATTTGCATCAAGCGTAGGATGAGGGGGTCATCTTACAATTCCCCTGATAGAACAATTTACCAAATGCCACTGGAGCAATGGTGTCCCTCTTTACATTCAAGAAACACTTGAAAATTCATCAACACCTCTAACACCCTGATTCTCCTAACTAGCACTTGTTGTGCTCTTCTTTACCTGATATCTTTGCACTTTGTCTCATCAAACAGTTTGAAATGTTGTGCTTACAGCACTTGCGCCTACAGTACTGAAGCACAGGTTATCCCTCACTTGTACCTTGACTCAGATAAAATGACTAAATTACATGTGATGCAAATGAATGCTAAAACAAAACAACCCATGGGAAAACACTGGAGCGAGAAAGTGACACCGCTGATCACACAACACAATGTAGTAAAGGACTAAAAGTGAGTGAATTAACTCTTGATTCACAGTAACAGCAGCAATTTTTAACCAAAACTTGAATTATACAACATTAGCCACTATAAGCAAATGGTCCAGATCAAGTAAGGCTACAACAAGCAAAACCCTACAATGTGAATTGCAATATACGTCTATATTTATGTCCAAATTACAAACCTAACTAAAGTGTTTCCTCTTCAGATCGACTGTTATCATTTAACATCAAGGCTTACATCCACCCAAGTCCGCACCTACACCCATTGTCCTGCAACAGATCCAAAATGATGCCATCTCTCGTTCTCTCTCGTTCTCTCTCTCACTCACACACACACACAAATACTTCATGTGGTCCTTACTCACCTGGAAAACTCAGTACCATCAATCTGGTGAAACTGGTAGACAAACTGCAGACACTTAGCCTGAATTCCTACCTCTGCCACCAGATTAAAGACTTTCTCACCAACAGACCCCAGCAGGTCAAAATAGATGACTTCAGTGAACTGCAGAGGTCCACACATTGATTGCTTGTGTGAGGCCAAGAATTTGATCCACAAAATAAAGAAAATGATTACTGACTACTGTAAACAAGAAAGTGCACAAAAATGCACTGCACACCAGTTGGGAGGACGCTGAGTATGTTGCTATTTTCAAATTCGTTGGAGTCCTCATATCTAATAACCTAACCTGTGGTTTCAACACTGCAGCTTGTGATGAAAAAGACCCGATAGCACCTTCTTCCTGTGAACCTTGGGGTGCACCAAACTGTCTCAGGTTTCCATGTTAAATTTTTATACAGGTACAGTAAAGAGTAACTCTGGTATACAGCTGCACTGCAGTGGAGTGGAATAAACTACAACAGTTAGTGAAAAACATCTCAGCGGGATTATCGACACCCCTCTTCAAAGCCTGGAAGACAACCACTCAAGTCATGTACTGAGGCGAACAAACAACATCATAAGGGACCCTTCACATCCTGGTCACTGGTCACCTTCCTTCAGGCAGGTTCATAAAGGCATGCATCAATCGCCTCAAGGACAACTTTTTTTTTCCAAAGTGATGAATGCTAGCAGTAGGATCACACAGTTAGAGCATTTGTTGCTAGATCGCTTACAGCTATCCATCACTGTTCCTACTGCACAATGGTGTTGGTTGTTTGTGGCAAATAACGCTCCTGAGGAAGAACATATACATGTGATAACAAAGAACTGAAAATTAGAAAATGTATAGATGTCAATCAAAAATAAAGGTTCAGCCTGGTTTAATAGGTGGGTCATTTTCATCTTGCTGTAGCTGCAGACTTCAGTGAGGCCTCAGTTATTAACTGTAAGCAGCAGCTGTTAGTTGTATATAATGGTCCCTTTGAGTAGACAACTGTTACATGACTGAAAACATTTCTCATCTATGGGGAAGATCATCTCCGATCACCCTGCTCATCTCCTGCTGCTAATTGCCTTACATTCCTGTTTAACCTATGTTATGATCTAATTTAAATCAAACATCCAGTCGTCCAATATCAATATAAATTCAAATGTCAGACACAATTCTCATAACAAATTCTGCTGCCGGCGTTTCGTGAAAGCAATGTGCAACAAAGCAACTCAGACCTTTTCCAGCATCTGACTGCTCTTGTCTGAAAATGTCCATAAAGCCGTCGCTGCTTCCTGATGAGTCATTCAGAGTAGGTGTTTACCGCTTCACCGGCAAACGCTCATAAGCCACATTTCATATCTAAGCAACAGCTGCGGTTATTACCAGGAGTCGAATCAAGCACCGCAGTTACTGTACAACAGAACCTTTGCAAATCTGACAATTTGTTCTGAGTGTTAATATAAGAGCTGCAAAACAAAACAGGATTAAGAGAAAGCTTAGCAGTTTGTTTGTGAAGTGCGTGTGCTGCATTACCAGAAAGTTGGCCAGTTGCTGTTTGTCCTTTTTTTGACTTTTTTTTGTTTCACGGATGTTCTTGCATCGCCTTATATCACATTCACATGTGAGAATTCGGATTTTCTACTCCCCTCAAGACCAGAACCCAGCCCTCGGCTAATACTCAATCTGATCAATGTTCAAACACACTGATAAAGAATTCATGAGAGGCTTTCATCATATATCATCCACTAGGTTTCTGTCTCCTGACCCCAGCTCCTGGCAAAAGGACTCCCTGACTATCTGTGCACTTTAACACTCCAGACATTTCTCAGTTTCTCTCCATTACTCACTTAACAAGGATCAGCTCCATGTAAGTATCTCTGCACGTGCATGTTGTACTTTTAGCCAAAGACCAAGGATCTGAGTAACAGCAGAAAACTGACTCAGATGGTCAACCGAGTCTGTGCTCAATTAAAGAACAAAATTCAGCTCAGTTCATGTGTATACTATTACACTGTATAGGTACATATGAGGATTTTGCAGCGAAGGGTGTGTGTGTATACAAAGTGTAAAGCGGGTCCTTCATGTCTTGTCACAGATTTCTTCTTAGTTCACATTTTGGCAACAGGCCTTAGATCTTTTTGATGGAAATGAACCTGTTTTTGATCATTTGCCACCAGCCTGCTACATTTCCCTCACTTCAGCTTAATTTCTTTTTGTGAAACTGTCAAAAGGAGACAATCCTTTCCATGCATGCAAAGTTAATCAAAAGGTTTCGAGGCGGCTAATTATTCATCACCGTTTCTTGGCATTACGTGTGACATTCGAACGCTCAAACAAAACTATGATAATGACAAATACCAGAGGAGGTTAAGCTAAAATTTGATTTCTCACACGGGGAATTTTAGTCCCTGTCTATTTAAGTTTTTGTCTTGCTAAATTAAAAATTAATAAATTAGCACTAGTCCTTGATGAGAGAGATTCTCATGAAATGCCCCGCTGAGCATCAAGCTGTCATTTCAGTCAGATGAAGGCTTACTGCAACATTTTTTTATTTGCATAAAGAGAAAAGTGCATTTTTTTCATCTTTTTTTATTCAACATCTTGACAAGCTGTTCAAACATTCATTCTCTTCATATTACCAGAGGTGAAATGAGCCTGAATACTGATTATTTTATTATAATTAACAAAAACTATAATCCTGTCACTATTATGCCCCGATCACATCAAACTCTTTTACCCACTTTAAAAGATCGAAATTATTATTCAAAAAAAAAAAAAAGTTTTATAGCTGATAATCAAAATGTGCTATTTATGAAACAGTTGTATAGTTTTCATTTTTCTAGTTTCACATTAAAATTTTAATTAGAACTGACATGATGCTTTTTATTAAAAAGAATGTAATTCTGTTGTTTTAAGTGCGACTTACCTGTAAACATAAAATTGTAAAATGTATCATAGCGATTGATTTAATTTACTCGAACAGAATTTCGCTCCAACTTTTATCGGTATTCATTAGTTATAATGAGTTAATTTGGACCAGATCTTTTTGATTCCCACTCAAGTGCGACAGTCTGGTTTTGTGAATTTGAGTTCTTTAATTCATCAGACCACACCACTGGATCAGGGAGAGTGAGCAGAGCGAGAAGACTAAAAACAAATGTAAGTACTGATTAACATTTACAAATCCTTATTAGAAAGCACCAAACTCATGAACTTTGATCAGTGACTCTATTAACATTTCTAACAGCAGAACTGACGACTCACTAAAAACAAATCAGATTACTGTAACCAAATGAGGACAAATGACAAACAAGGTTTTTTACATAAGAAACTTGAAGTTGTTCGTAGTTAAAAGCAATCTAAACTAATCTACACATGTTTTACCAAACTTTAATTAAATCATTACTTAATAGTGTTGTTAGGAAGTGGTATTATTTTTAACTAAGAAATGAAAAATAGAGAACATTTAGAGAACAAACTATTGGATTACAAGTGAGGGAGAATTTTTCTGAAGGTGATTCTGAGATATCACATTTCAACATGTCTGACTGAATGTTTGCACCGAAGCCATTAACGAGATATGATGCTGGTACGAATGGGACAGATGGACAAATGTATGGACAACCCAAAAACCACAAAGCCTCCGGCCACAGTTATCACCAGCCAGGAGGCTTAAAAACATAAAATTAGTTTCAGCAACATGTGTAGAAGACACAGTACACTATATACTGTGATGTACAAGTTCAGTGTTATAGAGACTATTTTTCTTTCAAGTTAAATACAATTTTTGAAACTCTTCCTCTGTTTACACAGTGAACCAAGGGAAAACCTGTTTGCCTTCATTGTCACGTCTCACACTTTCTGTGTTGTTCTTATTTTTTTGTTTATTTGTTTGTTTTGAGGAGGAGAAGAGGATATTTTTCTTTTTTTTCTTTTTATTGATTTCTTTTTCATAATGGAGATGTGACTGAAAGAGCTACAGAAACGTCTTACGACGAGAGTCCAGCACCAGATTTGTAAACACCGGGTGTTCTGGTTACACGGTGTTCGCCGCAGTCTACCGAGCCATCGGGATGCTCTCGACTCTGCTGGTTTCATCCAATTATGTTACATTTTCAGTCTGAGGAGCGATGCGTTCTTGGAGGATATGAGAGTTTATTATCGTTCAGTAACGAGGAAGCTGGAGAACCGACAGGCCCATTAAAAAGACAGGAGAGGAGAAGTTTTTTGCAGTCTTTGAAAGAAACAGTTGTTAAATTAAACATGGACGGTGTGGGCACCTTTCGCAGCCCCCGCAGAGGCTCTTGTCTGATTATTCTTGTCATAACCAGGTAGGTGTGAGGAGGAGGAGGAGGAGGAGAAAAAGCATCTTTATGCAAGACTACTGTCTCACTGTGCAATCTTTATGAGAGGGCCTTAAGGAGATACAGTATAAGCAGGACTGTCCTCACCTTGCCCCCCTCTCCCCCCACTCCATCCCTTTCGGCTTCATTCCTCTCACTTCTTTTCATTCCCCATTAATCCATGATAGTGCCAACATTAGCAAATGACTTGTTAACTAAACTTCACAATTTGGCCAAGAGGGACGTGGGTGGAGCGATGGTGTGTGAATTAATAAGAGTTAGAAAAGATTTAAGAGAATGTGGAATTTGAGTCCTTACCTGATGAAACCTACGTTAATACGATGGAGGATCTCACTCAGACTCAAAGGGGAAGAGGCTTTTTTTTTTAAACCGGGTCGACAGAATCTTAAATAACACTGAGCTCATGCTCTTGAAAGCAGTGTCAAGTTTTGCCAAACACAGATCTGATGTAAGAAAGTGCTCCCTCCATATATTAAGATAAAGTAATATCCCTAATCCATTAACAGCAACATTTTCAGCATTGATCTGAGGAGGTGAAACAAACATCAGATGAAGTGAATCTCAGCAGGAGCTCCACCAACTTTGGTTCTGACCGAAAACTCTCTCACTCTGCCTGAAGGTGTTTACTATTTAAGTGAACCATCAGAAAGAGCACAGAAGGACATGATGACTGTGCAGAGCAACTTCACAGACATCACTGTCCTCACACATCAGCTGGATTCATAAACACAAGATCTAACACATGAAAACAGCCAAGTTGCTAGTGAAGTGTTTGGGTGTGTGTGTGTGTGTGTGTGTGTGTGTGTGTGTGTGTGTGTTGATTCTCACTGATTTATCCCTGAACTTATTCATAAACATCTTATTGCCTTTCAGCATTTAAAAAAAATTACATCGTTAGAAAAAAAAGGAGGCAAACATGGGAGATCCTCGAGCACTCTCCTTAAAATGCATATCAGTGTTTCTTTCTACATTTCAAGCGCCAACCTATTTCATGCTATTAGCCTTCAGCAGTGTCAATGATGGAAACCTGGTGCTTCATTCTCCCAGATATTTTTCCTCTCCTCCATGACGCCCCGTGAGCTTAAGAGCCATGCACATGAAAAGGTAAGTTCTAACCCTGTTAATAATGCACACTGTTTGGTGAAGAATCTGAAATCAGATTCACATGACGCTTGATGACTCCAGAGTAAAAAGCACAGACACCAAATACGATATTCTCAAACAAGCCTCAGGTTGTGGAGAAACCACTGCTGTACCCTGACAGGCAGTTTATTCAATACAACCATATTTGATCATTTTCTGGGTCCTGCATTAAAAGCTAATTATATTAATGAAGATAATGCTAAATTATAGAGAAGCAGTTAAGCGGAGGCCCAGAACAGGGAGACGGTGGCTTTTTGCCAGAACAGGCAGCACTCGTACTTTTTTTTTTAACACTCTTTCACTTTTTCTTTCCCATTTTTCTATCACACTTAAATCTCATCAAATAAAATCAAATAAAAAATAAAAATAAAAATCTGTTTGCTACAATTTTCTTTCTTTTCATGCTAATAAACACTGATCAGACATAACACCATGACATCTGATAGGCGAAGGGAATAACATTGATTATCTTGTTACAATGGCACCTGTCTGGCAGTGGGGTGTATTAAGTGAACACTTTGTCCTTGAAGTTGACGTGTTGGAACCAAGAAAAATAGACAGAGGTAAGGATGTGAGCGACTCTTGACAAGGGCCAAGCTGTGATGGTTCAATGGCTGGGTCAGAGCATCTACAACACTGATAGAAATGTGTCAGTGCATGGAGGTTTGTTGTGTATGAGGTTGTATAGCTGCAGACTGGTCAGTGTGTTCGTGCTGAGCCACAACAGGCATGTGGGCATCACAACTGGACCATGAAGAGATGGAAGAAGGATGACTGGAGGTATGAAACATGTTTTTACATTTGGTTGAAAGGTTGGGTGATTCTGTCACTGACATGGAGAAGATGTGAAGAAGTGTGACGCTTGAGAAGAAGAAGTGTGAAACTCTAGATACTTCTATTAATGTGGATGTTACTTTGACTCATACCACCAAACAGTGTTTGGTATCAGTGGCTGAATAACGCTCCTGGAAAAGTTCAGGAATAATTTGAGGACGAGTTCAAGCTCCAAATTCCTCAGATCCTCAAATCCAATCCAACATCTGTGGTTATGTGCTGAACAAACATGTCCGATCCATCGAGACTCCACCTCACAACTTACAGGACATAAAGTATCAGCTGCTAATGACACCAGTCACTTCAGAGGTCTAGAGGAGTCCAGGCCTCGATGGGTCAGAGCTATTATGATGGTTAAAGTGGGACCTATACATTAAGTTATGGCTGTGCAGTTAATCTGTTCATATGGAGGAGAGTATAGGAGAGTAAATCTTTCACAGTAGACAAAAATACATGTAACTAACAGGTTGGCAGTGCCTGCAGAAGCCAACACGTTGGCACCATGAGATACGAAGCACATGAACGTTGGGTGAAGTTCATTACGCTGTGGTGTAAGGTCAACTCTCACATAACTGAGACAGTTGTTGCTGCTATTTTTTCCACCATAACCTGACAACAATAAAGTAACCTTTTCATTCTGGTGTTAATCTAATGTAATGAGCCTTCGGTGTGTCAATAAGCATGTCAGTGATTCAGTGAGGACAACAGGACTTTTTCAAGCCTGTTACAAAAAAAAAAAAAAAAAAAAAAAAATCCAACTAATAACATTCATAATGGCTGCATTGTGTTTTGTTGTGCCGCTGTCAGCATCCAGCTGCTCACAGGAGTGGTTTGCTGGGAAATCAGAGTGGAACAAAGCCATCATTACTGTTTACACTCTGTCAGTCCTCTGTGAGAAAAAGTCTGAACCTGGATCATGATGCCAACTCACATGTATTGAATGCAGCCATTATTAATGTTACACCTGTCTTTGTCTTTGTGTCTATGTGTCGGTGAGAAAAAAAAGGGACATGACATCAAAGTTATGTCTAAAAATGTTCTGTTGGCACAATAGTGACAATAACATGTTATAATAAGAAGAATTTATTCTTAACATGTTCCTTTGTGATGCTACTGGCAAAGTAAATTTCACACAAAGAAAGAGGAAAATAATTATCCAAAGTTTAATCCTTTTTTAAAAAAAATATTCTGAGATATTGCTGGAGCTGTCTCTTCGCCACCCACAACTCCTTTTGATGTTTTTTTTTTTTTTTTTCTCGCTGTGAGCGGCTCCTCCATTACATATGTGCTCTGCGTTGTGAGATAATAGTGCCCATCAACACTGCTCTCAAAAATCATTTAGTATTTATACTGACATTTTGGAGTACACTTAATTTTGTCACTTTTCCACATGAGTGTACAACATCCTCCAAACTTTGCCAGAATTAGTATGCAGAGAGGGATGGTGATACAGCATAGGTTATTAGAAAAGTGGTCTGGAGATTGGACTCGACAACAATGGTCCTGAGTTTATATAACTGGAGTATGCTCCATATTTGGGACTTGGTGGACTCGTACAACAAAACATGACATTTGGTGAGTCAAAAGTGTGATTTTGGAAATATTTACCAGCATGGAGTTGGAGCGGCCGTTGAAGGGCTTGGCCTCGGTGAAGAACTCTGTGTTGTGGTCGAGCCGTCCGTGACCTCCATAAAGGACCTCATCTGAATCCAGCTTGATTTTGTATCTAATGGAGGATGGAGGTTAAGGTAGGCAACAGCAGTGAAGAAACTCAACTATAAGATCTAAAGCATAAGACAGAGGGTTTTATCACTAACACTTCTGCTTGCTTCAGCAGCGCTCAACTTGTTTCTACTCATTGAAATCCTCACTTCCACCAGCGCTCCTCCTCCTTCTCCTCGCAATGCTGCAAAGTAACAGTGCAGTCAGAGCCTGACAGACAAAAGCAGCGCTGCCTGAAATTAACATAAACACAAAAGCGATTCAGCCATGGCTCAACCATCCGGCCTGTCTGTCTAATTTATCTAATTCACTGAAGAAACGAGGAATTTGATCAAAGAAGTGATCCAAATGAGTGACAACAGATAACACACAAATAAAGTATCCACTCCTCCTCCGGGACACATTTTGTTGTTTTACAAATTTGAATCACAGCGGAATAATTAAGATTTTTTGGAAACAGATCAAGAGCACATGACTACAAACTACAACTAATAAAAAAATATAGAAAATGAAATAACACATAAATGACTGCCAAGTATTATTCCCCCCGGTTTATAGGAAGTCTACAATCTCTACGATACATTAATACCCTGTATATTGTTTATGCAGATGATTACTTTATATTTTGACACATGGGAGCTTTTCACACTTGATAATTGTCAGAAACACTGAGGATGAATCCTCTGTGATTCACAGTTATAAAACAATGAGACATGTCAGAAAGGGTGTGGGATGTTTCTTTGCAGCACTGAGACACTTAAACAGAAAAAAAAAATGCAACTGTCTTTGATCACGCACACAAAAGATGAATGTACTGTATATGTGAGTGTGTGGATGGTGGGTGAGGAGTAAGGGAAGGCCTCATCACAGTGTCACAGTGTTTGCACCATCTCTCCTGAACACTGCAGAGTTGACTGACAGCAGCTTCCATAATGAGGTTTTTCACAGTTTCCTCAAATATGTGAGTTCCTGACGAGGAAACTCAAAGTCATGGCAACAATATGAAAATTGTAGCACATGCTTCATATTTTTTTTTTCTTTTAAACAAAAGATCAAATCGATTACATGATGAATTAGGGCCTTCAGTGGGGGGAGATGGAGACTACTGTCTAATGTGATAACTAAATTGTTAGGAAAGAGCTTCCAAAATCTGTCTGAACCGTTTTCATCATTTTCTAGGGAGACTTTTAGAAACTTCTTGACATTAGTACATTCCCTCATCTTGTTGCTTGACAAAAAACAAAAAGGATGGATGTCGGAATCAGTTACAAGGCTGTTATTAATGTCAGAGGAAAAATACAAGAAATGTTTTAGAAGCTGAATCTCAAATGACAGACTGACAGACAGCGCAGTTTAACATGTACATAAATAAATGTTTTTTTCATCGGAAAACTTCTCTCCAGGCAAAGTTTAGCCTCGCTCATGCCAGTCAGCAACACTTATACATGTGTGCTCTGATATCCATCTATAATGTAAATACCAACAACACCTGCGCTGTGCATTATTGACTCCTGTCTCTTGGAGATGTGAGCTGTAAAGGAGTAGCTTTGTTATAAACACCAGGAGAGAAGAACACACGTTCAAACAGCTCACTAATTGGCTGACTGAGTAACCACCTCATCTCCCCACTGGCGAAACTGCATCTGAGTGTGATCCTCACGTCGCCTTGTTCTGCCCCAGAGCCAGGAAAATTTTGCTTTGGCTGCCTACTTGTCTGCTTTGATAGTGATGATTAAAAAGAAGTGCTGCTCTGTGCATTGTTTGTGCTGAGGAGAAAGATCCCCTCATTCACACCTCCTCTGCTCTACTCGCTGCCATGCTAGTTTATTAACAGAGCAAACTCATTTTTCTATGAGGGTTTTACAATAACTACAACAAGAATATGCAAATATACTCTAAAGAGCTGTAATGACTTTTAGAACATTTCAAAGATTAATCCTCTGAATACAAACAGTAAAAGCCTTTACATTGATGACACTGGTGCATGGAATATGCTTGTGAAGTGTAAATATGTTACAATAATATGTTTCAGACCTGATTTAGAGTTCTGTAACACTACAGTGCTCCTTCCTGCTGCTTACCAGTCTCGCAGATTGGATTTGTACTTTATATGTGCAAGACTGTGGCACAGAGTGCGCTGCAAATGAGGCGCAGTTACAATTCCTGGCAAACTTCACTGCAAGAAAGCCAGAACCAGCACAAATTGGTAGTTGGAAGCTTTGAGTGATTACATCTTTGTTAGTGGCTACAGATGGCTGCAACTAACAGCTTGTAGTTCAGCTTTAAAGTATTGTTATCAATACCGCCATTATGAATAAAAGGGAAACCTTAAGAAGACAATCAATTTGTTCAATGAGTAGAAAGGAAAGAATGCAGTCCGAACCCTGATGATTAGAGCCACTGATGCCCTGAAAACAATCTACCCATGACCATGATTGCAGACCAAGCCACCACTTAGTTCCTCCATCAGCTTGTTGTTGTTGGGTATTTCTTGTCTGGCTTTATGAATGTAATAGCACCCTGGCGTGGGAGTTAAGATGTGTGTGCACTTCTGAAGAATGTGGCATGGCCTTGTAAGCTTTCTAAATACCATATCTTCCCTTTTCAGACTTGACTTTTCACTGCTTCCTGCTCAGACGGCGCATGGTACATCACAGTGGAAGGAACGGTAGAAACGGTTTCTGTCCTGTCAAAAAAGGAATAAGAGACAGCAATAGCTGGATCGCACAAAAAAGGACCTTTCAGAATATTAATTTCAAAATAAAGGGATGCCCATCTCTTTGTATGAAGATCATGACACCTACCGTACTATTTATCAGACTCCAACATGGCCTCTTTTTTTTTCTTTGTTGGTGTTTTGTTGTAACCAGTCTGGGGACATCCAGGTGGCTTTTGTCAGACTTTTTTTATACAAAGTGATCAACATCCTTTTATTTTGGAATTATCTTTACATATGAAAATAAAACTCTGCACTTGTACACTGTCATGGAGAGCTAGAGTCACTTTGTAATGTTGAACTTGCTGGCATAAGTCAAAATAAAAAACGAAGTGATGCATCCTATTCTCGTCGCGTCAGCACTTCATCTCATCTGTGGCTGTGTTTATCTGTAGTTTTGTATTTGCAGAGTAAATTGTCAGAGAGAACAAGAAACTTGAGCAGTTAACTGATCAGACACGTTTCCAACAAAACCTCGAGTTGAACCGTCTGATTCAAAAGAGTAAACAAAGGAGAAAGGTAAAACTATTACCAAAAATCTGCGTCACAAACATGAATCACAGGTAAATTTCTGTGTTTTTGTTGAAGGATTTAATTGATGGGATATGGAGGCTTGATGCTTTGGGACGACTGTTGATGTCTGTTGAGGCTTTTGGCTGTCTCAACTGTCGAAACAGAATTTATGGATGATGCGAAAATACTTTCAATTATCACAGTTCACAAACGGAGCGTGAGTTGTTGTCTTACTTTAAATTTATTGAGCTGTCTGAGGAAAAGGAGCCTGGGCTCTTTATTTTTTTGACAACTTGGACTGTGGCAAACAATTTTGATTGCTGTGAATAAATAACAGGAGTTTGTGAGGTGTGGTTGAACTTATCACACTCCCTCAGTAATAACTAGATGTTCCCAGATCTTGGGAATCACGCTTTTGAGCACAATGTCATCACAAAGAGTTGATGATTAAAATACAAAATAAGACCAAAGTAATAATGAAATGTAATTTTTCCTCCACTGTCTGAAATGAAGCTGCTTGTCTATTTGTTTACAGTTTGAACACGACAAAATGTGGAATCACAGATTAAACCTCTGGATTTATGAGTTTGTCTGCGGATGATATCTGGCTGAGTTACAACTGAACGGGATTTAACGCAGAAAAAAGTAATGCAACTTTGTTTATATAATCCATCTTTATGTATCTTACAGGAACTAGATGCATATTTCCCCATTTTCAGAAACCTCATTTGATTCATTGTAGATGATATCGTGGTAAATTACTGTTACCTATGCACAGTGATGTATTTTATTCTAAATTCTAGTTAGTTAGTGTCACTGCACCTGCAGCTGAATTATTCTGAACAGCGTTTGAGAAACGGCTCAGACAGAAATGGAGAATGATGACCTGACACAATCTCAGCTGCCTATTGGCAGAGTGTAAATCAAAGACCAATCTGCCCTGACAGCTACAGCTTTCATGACAGGATCCAACTGGGATTTCAAATACTCTAACCAGCCAGATAAAGCCCACAGCCTGAAGAACGTGTCCACCACGAGTCAGAGAGAAAATAAAAAAAAGATAAAAAAAAAAAAAAAACAGTGATGGTTTGAGTGGCTGTCGAAAACCTGACGTTGACTGCATTTTAATGGCCAACATTTTTGTCGAGGTGCTTCGCTTCACTTTCTCTCCTGTTCCTCATGGAGGGAGAGAGAGAAGCGAGAAAAAACACATTCAAAAGCGAACAATGAGGAGCAATAAAAAAGCTTGTCTAAAAATATGAAGAGGCCAAACAGTCACTGAGCATCCAGCTAAGGACTAGTGCTGAAGGATGACAACTATATACTTTTTTATTTATTGTAAAGTTAAGACGGCAGACTTTCAGTTTTACATTTCAACTATTTTTCCCACGGAGCTTCTATCTATAAATAAATAACCTATTGAGAAGTTATGAAAACCTGGTGATACGTTTTCAAACGGAGCTGCTGCTGGTCAACACTCTGCCTACTCTTTCAGTTCAGGAATAAAATAACTGTGAAAGTCAGAGACACTGTCTGAAAATCCTTCAGGACCAAGATAAAGTCATCCAGAATGTCACACAGGACAACTAAAGGTAACTCGGTACTTTTCGCTGGAGAGGCAACACCCTCTGATATAATACAGCATTTGCTGTTTTGCCAAAGGAAACAACACCGGTATTAGATTCATTTTCAGTAGGATACAGCATGGTCAGCCACATCCTGCCATTATTTCTAGACACAGCAGGGTTGTGGGGTACATGTGTGACATCCGTGACCCTCACACATGTAGAAAAAAGTTTAAGTATACGACAGCTGAGTGTAATGAAAAAGCACTTTTGGACTCTTTGAGCTTGTCTTGTTTACCTCCTCTGCCTCTGAGTGGCACTTTCATCTGTCTTCTCCCCTAATTGGATCCTCTGCACACATTCCCATCGGAGGATCTGCATCTCCTCATACACACGGCACATTTACCTTCCTCACACACACTTACACGCACGCACACACGCACACACCCACACCCACACCCACACGGCACATTTGCCTTTATGTGTTTACTGCCTCCCTGTATAATGACAGCCAGAGCTTTGCCCCTCACATTTATTTGCATTTCCTCTCAACCCACCCAGTGTCTGAATCCTCTCTTTAAACATCAAAAGAAGCACCAGGAGGAAAAGATGTGGTTCCATCTAAATGAAAATAAACCCTCAAAAATGGTGTTACACACACTGTGTGGCGAGGCTATTAGTGCTGTGCCCGTGATTCACCCCATCAAGTGAGTTCGAGGTAGGACGCGCAATTATTGTACATCAGACGAGCTCACAATTAACACTTCACATTAAGAGATTAGATTTTTACTTCTGTTGTTGTTGGAGATATATTTTTATTTATCATTATTATTGTCCACTCACACTGTTTACTTTTAATAACGTGTTTTGGATTATGTTAGAAATTACCTTTGGCTTTTTTTTTTATGTTGCTGTTGTTGTTCACTATAATAAGCAAACCACTCAGGCAGTCAGTGACATTATAACCTAAACATCAATGCAACAGTATAATAATTAGCAGACGATGTCATAACAAGGTAAAAAGCAATTAATTGCACCATGATATCTTTTGAAATGTCTTCCTTGTTAAAATAATGATATAATCAGGCTGAAAATGTAGAATAAACTACCTTTAGATATTTCATTATAATCAGCAACAACTGTGGAGTTATGCATCTAAATGAAACAAAACATAATGTAGAAATCAAAAGGAACAACTGCTGTTTTACAGCCTCATTATCAGCCAATCGAATCATCATAATATGAGATTTAACTGCTCATGTGCAGTGATTTGAACCGCTGTCCTCACAAAACTAACAAGCTCTGTTGTGCATTTTCACCCTCGCATTATTTAAGTTATAGCTGAAGAAGCAACAAAGCTTTGTATCCATCCGACTGCTGGCGTGAGCTACTGTGGGCAGCCAGAAGAGAGTGATGTCCATTGTAATAAATACAAATCTGTCAGATTTCTGTCCCCTTCCTCATCCCTGATCATTAAGCCTGCTGTAATCACAACTGTGGGACTCATTAAATTCCTCTGAGCTGCTCTCTGGGAAGACAGACAGCCAATGTTGCTAAAGAGAGAGCTTTCTGAATCACTGGGCTCTGCTATTATTTCTCTCTAATAGCATAACAACACCACTATAAACAACCGGCTCATATTCCTTTCAACAGCAACTGCTTAAATTACATCACCAATGTACTGGCCTTGGAGGAAATACCACAATTAAAATTGTGGGTCATTACAAGACACATTTACTTTAAACAAGTGTGACACAACGTTTAGATCTGTGATCCACTTCTCAGCCCAGGAGGCCTCATCTCAAAAGGTTCTCTCTCTTTTTAACAAAGCTGAGAATAATTTATTGCTGCTTTCATTTTGAACGTGTCCAGATGACAAACTGTAAACCTTCATCAAACACTGTAAATGTAAAGTATGCGACTGAATGTGTGTTGCCTTTACAGTCTGAAAAAATCTGGTAATATCTAATGTTTTATATGTTGTCTAAGAATCGCACAAAATAAAATCAATATATTCACGACACTAACACAAACCATCTGTCTCATCTGAGTCATAGATGTAGTGTTATATCTTATTCCTCTGAGCCTCAGAGCTGTTGTTGTCCAAAATCTATTAAAAACATGTCAGAGAGCCGCGCTGTTGCAATGTGTGACACTCCCTCATTTCCATGGACACACACTGTGGTTCATTTTGAGTGAGCCTCTCACACACCTTGCTGTTACTGTTTCTGTTTTGAGTTAGTTTATCGAATCTGCTGCTAAAAATAGTCCCTAACAAATATCCTGAAACAATTCAAGAACTGTGATGATAATTACACTGCCCAGTTGATTTAGGGAATTAATTTGCCTTTTTATTTTAGAAGAAACTATGTAACTGTGACCTGTTTTTGTCCAAGATTTACATCTTCAGTGGGAACAATATGTTATATAAGAAGCATAAAGGAAATTGCTCGTCTTATCCCAGTCAGCAACTTCTGAAAGAGTCTACGGTGCTTTTTCATTTTTTTTTTATTTCCTATTTTTAACAAGTGGTTATTTGTTGGATACGGATGTGAATAAAATGGATATCGAGCTAATTTCTTTCTTGGCTTTAACATCCTCAGTTAGTGATGTTGTAAGATTAATTGTTTTTTTTTACATAAAAAAAAAACATAACTAACAAAGAGTCAGTGTTAGTGTGCACTGTGGTGTAGCAGTGGAAAACCCAGAGACTTCAGGTATAAAGGAAACAAGCACAGACATGACACATGAAGGCGAAAAGGATACTTTCCTGGAACTTCTACAGCTACCCTGTAGTCCTGGAAGCTCTTACTGGGGTGGAAGTTGAAGATAAAGAGCACATTCGCTCTGTCAAACACAATGACCTTGTCCTCCTCATGCTTGGCGCTGACAAAGGCCTAAAGGGAGGAAGAGGGAGAGAAAAGAAAAGCTAATAAAATAATTCTTCATGAATAGTCATTACCTTTCTCATCTTGGATTTAGAGAGTTATAATGGGGCACATTATATCAGTGGTCTACACATTTCCAAAAGTCTGAGTCACATTCCCACATCAAATTTCAGGTGGCACTCATCAGCAAAAAGCAGCAGCTCAGGCTAGTGTGAGGCGCACGCTGTCAGCGTTAGACAGCTGCACATGATAAAGCCGCCACTCTCCTGTGGAGCAAGCCACTGTTAACGTGTCATTAGCAGAGATTATCAATGTCACCCAACCCCCTATTTTTAGTGCCTTGTTCCCCAAGCCAATTTCAGGGAAGCATATTCACGGCTGAACGAGAAGATAAGCACCCCTGCAGCCGGACCGGCAGAGAGGATGGAGGTTAAGGAATGAGCTGACAGTCTGGAGTCTTTTCAGCGAGTCCATTTCTACACCAGAAATCTGCAAATTTGGAGAAATGCCAAACTCCTCTGGCTGACAGTGACTGTTTTAGCTTTAGAAAAACCTGCATCCATTAATTTGGGACCTAATTAGCATATATAGTAAATCTGCATTCTTACTTAGAAATATATAAATAAATGAAAATGCAATCAACAGACATGATGTCAATTATGAAATGACTCTTATCGTATTCAGAATCTGTTGATGCTTGTCAGAATAACCTGTATTAGTATCTAATAATTTATAAATTAAAAAGAAAGAAAAGAAAAATCTCCCTAAGATGCAAAAACACACTGACCTGATATGTTTGCAAGCGTCTTCTACTTTGACACCAGGTCTAAAAGTCTGTTTGTGTCAGTGCCTGAAGCATCACACTGAACCGAAACAGCAGTTTTGGATGACACTTAGCCAGAGAACGAGAGCAGGGTAAATTCCTCCAGCAGCCCCATTTGTGACCTCAGCACTCTGAATGAAAATATTGTTGTGAAACTAACTGTTTAAATCCAATATTTTCACAAACTGCGACCCTCTTTTCTGCAGCCAGCACGGTTTATTGAAAAATTGGATTTAAACATTGGTTTTGCCCTGGGGCAAATATTTTATGTTTCCAGTGAGATAGCAGACATTGAAAATATATTTGAAGATGTAACTCGCTGCTGGATGAGAGGTCAAAAATTATGCTTTGACTTTACTCCTGAAGTTTTCATATGAGTGAATCATTACGTAACGTATACAGCATTCCAATCATGTCATTATAGAAAATATTGCAGTAATTGGTGATTTAATGCTGAAATTCACAGACAAATCTAAACCAGACAGGTTTATATAAATAAAAATAGAAATAAAAGCAAGTTATGAGGCAACTTGCGTTCCAGTTGGGAAACACTGGATGCAGGATGTCTGATTGCTAGTGTGGATTCTTTTTTTTTTTTTATTATTTACATTTCATGACATTGATTCCATCTCTGCACTAAAGAGGAGATGCAGTTCGCGGCCTTTTGAAGCTCACAGCTTGGCGCCTTCAAAGAGACGGGCACAAGTCACACTTTAAAGCAAAGTCAGCTTAGTTCCCCTTCTACCTGTGCTGGGACAACGGGGACAGCTGCTGACAGATCCTCTTCTCATTTTAAACTACAAAACGCCCTTGGCTCCTCCCACCGCGTTGAAATATTGAACTGAGCTGTGGAATATTCCCAATAAGCACGATTACCTTGGCAATGTCATTGATAAGCTGCACTGAGGATTCAGACTCATCTGGTTATTACAGCAGGATCTCTGGTGTTATCTGTGGGTAATGTGCTACAAGGTCTTTTTTTTCTGACATTGTCTAAGTCCCTGAATGACAATGTTTTGTTTTAGCTCCTCGTGAAGACGGAGAGGAATACTGTTGAAACCCCACAGACTGATTCATTATAGCTTTATAGCAACAGTTTGCTTTTCACTTCACTTACCTGAAGGTTTACATAATTAAGTTTCAAGAATTCATCACAACCTTGTTGCTGTTGCACAAAGAATTTATCTTTTTTCCTTTTTTTTTTTTTTTTGGATAGGACGACAGTGTGATGCGTTTTGCAGTTATCTCAACATAAATGAATGTGTTGAAACCCACAACAATCGGTCGAAACCTTTCTGATGATCACACAGTCATTATTTGGCAGCTTAATATAACAATGCACTTTTTTTATTGTATGGGATCACAAATAAAGTCTGTTTTTTTCCATCATCATAGCAAAAGAAAACAGGAGAACTACTTACATGCACAAATTCTGAGGCTTTCCTGAGAGGGAGCGACTGCCCTAATTTAATGTTGCACTGTAGAAGCGTAATGAGGCCCCAATATTCAGCAATGATCCTCATGATGGATGGTCTTCCTGCTCTCTACACATTATTTTACTTGGTGGAAATGACAACCTTTACACTACCGTCATATAATCTTACAGAAACATTTTACTGGTGATTCAAAGTTATAAATCAAAGACAGTATACAATTACATGAGAAGTATACATTGTAGAGCTGCCATCCACTTCACTCTCACCTGGGTTTCACATAAAAAGCAACAGAAACAGCCAAGAAAAACAGCACCCAATGTGTAGCAGGTTAGCACCACTGCCAAATGTATGCAGCCTCCCTGCCAACAGCTTCCTCTGGGATCAGCATTCCTCCCCATTTCCCCCAAAAGAGAGCAGAGAAATCAGCCAGGCTCTGCTTTTTCCTCACTCGCTGCTAAAAAGCTTTGTTTCATCCACTTGTAAACGGTGCAAGAGGCTCAAATAAATCAGAACATACGTCTGATTGATAGACCAATATGCGGAAATTATCCCTGTGAAGCGGACATGTCTCTAATTATGCTCTCTGGTACATTTCATACTCGGCTGCATTTCTCTTTCTGTTGAGGAGAAATACGTAGGTCGCAGACAAATGCAGCAAGGTGAAATAGTCCTAATCTGGAGACCGATTCCTGGGGAATGCGAGGGAAGGCATTTTTGAATCAATTACACAGACTTACTTCTAATCCCTGTCAATTTAGACACACTCTCTATTTGCATTATCCCATTACTTTGCTACCAGCCTCTCAAGAGAAAAAAACACTGTTTTTTTTTTTCTCACATAGGCTCCTGTGGCGGGTAAAGAGAGAAAGTGCTGGATGAGAGAGAGTGAAATTTATTACTGTTCACCTTGACAGCAGCCAGAGAAACAAGACATCTTTGAAATGAACTCTCTTTATGGCACATTTATCTCCTGCCTGAGTTCAGTGTGAAAGCACCTGCACTACTCCTCCATTTGGAGCAGTGGGGGCTTCAAAATGCATTTACTCTTAAAAAAATAATAATCTTCCTTCAGAGCTAAATCATTTATGAACAATCGACTGGGACGCTAGAAATTATTAGATATTCTGTATGTGACAAAAAGAAGTGATGCTGTGTAATATGTGCACAGAGCCTACTGTACAGTGGGTGTTTGAGGTCCTTACAGGTGGGGAAGCCAGCCAGCCGTACTTGTCTTCGGTACGGTTCATGTCCCGGTCAAAGGCGTAGAGCTGATGGTAGCGGAGGTGATCTGTATCCAGCAGGTTAAACTGCCGCCGGGCGTAGTGGTAACTCTGATTGTTCCCCTCTCTGGGGAAATCCAACCACTCAGGATGGCCAAACTCATTCCCTGCAACGCACAGACAATGTTATTAAAGAATGTACATAATGAAGGTGAAGGCGTATAGTCTCGTATAGTGAATTAGCATACTCTATCGTGTTGAGCTACAGGAGATTCTTCTCAGGTTTTGTGCAATTTTTAACAAGAAAAAAAAAAAAAAAAAAAAAAAAGAACAGATCAAAGAGACAGAGTCAGAGACAGTCTACGGCCTTTTTCTAACCCCAGCAGAGGTTAGTACTTTCCATATTAAAACATAACCACAAAGCTCTGAAGCAACACTTTTACCAACTGCAGTGTACCATCCTTCCTGTCACACAGGAACCTGCCCTTTCATGAATAAAACTTTAGAAAAAGAGAAGCCAACAACTTAAAAAAAAAAAAAAAAAAAAAAAAAAACTACACTCCAAACAAATCCCATAGCTATTATTTGAGTTTCACTTTTTAAACAAATACGAGCAAAATTAATTCAGCAGGATATTTTTACGTGTTATTCTTCCATAACAGAGAGCAAACTTCAAGTCAACGCTGGAGATGAAGAGAAACTGAATAAAACCATATAAGTCAGAGACAAACAAGCACAAAAAGGGGAATTCAATGAGAGAGCTCTCTTTTATTTTTATCGATTGATTCGACTTTATTAAAACATCGTCTGAATACCTGAATTATTCTACCATCACCACTATTACTGCACTTTTCAGTGTGACTAACTGTGCGTTCACAACGAAAGCGAAAGTCACCGAATATGCGGAGGAAGCTTCGCTGTCAATACATTTTAAATTCGCTCATCAAGTGATTCGATTTAACTCAATTAAAGGAGCCGCACTCGTGAATGGAATGACACTAATAACAGAAAAATAATGATATTAATAGTAAATAATGATAATATCATTATAGGAAAATGTAATAAATTAAGATAAATAAGTTATGATATCCGATAAACAAGAAATTTCAACTTTACAGATGTTGACAAAATGTAGCACATTACAAAGCGCCTGACTACAGAAATTACTTGTTTGGTCAATAGAAAGAGAATATATATAAAATCCACTCCTGCTTTAAACAACATAACATTTATTGTCTAGAGCAGTAGTATAATGAACAATTATCTCTATAGGACAAGAGACTTGGGCCATAAAGGACATGAAAGCTGCCACAGCAGCAATGAGTGTTTCCGTCGCCATCAAGACCACCTGGGAACAAGGAACTTAAATTACACGGTTTGTTCCCTCGAACCCACCTGACTGTGGGACGTTGGTAAATCTAAACATACTGAATGGTTATCGCCGAATTCATTGCAATAAAGTTAAATGGATTTTAACGCTCCTTTTCGCTCTAGTCGCTGAAGACGCTTCACTGTTCTCCATCTCTCCATAGAGAAATAATGACTTCCGGCTGTGGCTTTCGGTGTGAACTCACAGTAACGCAACAAAATATTTTAGACTGGTATCACCGACACATCCGGAGCTATACAGGTCAGATGTAAAGCTGAATGTGTGTAGGAACCAACGATGCTGTCACGGCAGGAGATGAGATAATGAATCCGTCATCGGATGTCACGACAACATCATAAAACAACAGCCAGGATAATTGAATTCACTGCAGAGGAAGAAACGCACAGACAAGAGACAGAAGAAGATGCATGACAACACAAAAGAGGCCAGTTGTTTATTTGGTGCTAAGAGTCCCCAGCTCCTTAAAAAATAAATAAAAGAGAAAAAGAGAGAGAAAAAAATCAGAGTGATGGGATGAAGTGGAACGGACAAGGACTGACAGCACATTCTAATGAAATACATTATGTAGGTGTTAAAGAAGTAACAAACAATAAGGCGAGAACTGCCAGCAGAATGAGCCCACTGCAGCACTTGCCTTGGAATTAGAGCAGTAGCAAAGACATGCACTGTGAGGAGGAAGGGGGGGTCTTTTCTTGTGACATCTGCATGAATAACAAGCCTCCCACACAGCTGAACTTGAAATGTACAGGAGAGAATTACACCTCAAACTTGCAACACAAGTAGTCAAAGCCAGACTTTCTCCTGCACTACAGTAAAAGAAGAGTGTGAACACTGCACACTCAGTGTGTATCTGAAATCACGATTAATATTTCACTTGCTGATAATTTCACAGAGCTCAGATCCTATATTGTACAAAACCGAATAGTGGAAGGATGTAGCTTTAATTAATCCTCATGCAAAAGTAAACAATTCAAACTGTTTATTCAACACATTTTAAACCTGCAGTGCAGAGGTTTTTGTATTTTATACAGAGATATAATTCATTATTTAGGTTGAACAAATGTTACAACAAATGTAAAACACATTGCCACTGGTGTGTGTGGTACAGAAATGTGTGTGTGTGTCTGTGTTAGTAACAAGTGTTGCAAGTTGTTCTGTAATGATGATGCCACAGCGTCACAGGTCACAAGGTCAGCAAAGTCAATACGATTCGTCCTAATAGTAACATTTGTTTTGTTTTTGAGACACGTTGACCATTAAATGTTTGACACTTATTGTTGCAGTAGAGAGAAGGTCAAAGGATCAGCAGCATCATTATGTTTCTTCCTCATGGGAATGAGACTTGACATTAAATTTATGACAACATGGCTGATAATTTTCAACATATGATGGTCACAGATCACAAACAGCAAACGAAAACTGAAGCAGGAATATCGCACTGCTGAAGTAGCACTTTAGTTTATCTTGAACTAAGCGTTAATTTTCTATATGGAGCTTTAGATCTATGGTATATATAGTGAGATTATGTTCAGATACGATGATATATGGAAGCTGTGTTTCATCTTCCGTTCCTGGAAATATCCACTCTGCATTTTCAGACTGAAATTCTCCTGCACCGTGTGAACTCAGCCAGTCACGATGAGTTTATCCGACCCTCATGGAGCTTGTGTGAGGACATGATGCTTTACTCCTGTCTGCAGGTTTGCTCACCCGTGTCCCCTCAGAGCTCACAACACTGTCATGGTGATCAACCACCATCGCTTGACTTTTGTTGTCAGATGACAAAAAGACAGCAGTGCTATAACGGCCTCACTGTGAAGCTCTCACTGAATATATACTGTACTTTAGTGTACTGTGGTCCCTCTGCCCCTTGTTCCTTACTGCTGTGTCTTTCACGAGAGAGATGAAGTCAGCTCCACTTAATGGAAGGACTGAAGACAGTGTCTTCTTAACCTTCCCACACTGGGATGATGGTGATGCAGGTGAGTCCTAGTGTTTTGAAGTCTGTGTCAAACACCATCAGAAATAAGCTTTACCCTTGTGGTCCCTCCTTAATTTTTCTAGAGGGCACCTCCAAGCCACTTTATATCACCTCAGTACCAAAAATAAAATCTAGTACAGTCTAAATCTATGAGTGTGTGGCAGGAGTCTTGTAAAGGTTAAGGCTCCCATATTTGACAGAACTGTTTCCTTGCATCCGGCTCAGCTGGACAAATGAGCAATTTCACCATGGACGTTACAGCTGCTGTAGGCTGTGTCATGGTCATAGCACATGTGGCAGGTGATATGTCTGGTAGGCATGACTGCCTTCAAGGAAAAAAAAAAAGTTTGTGTGAGAACTCTGCTGCCACTAGAGGGACTGTCAGGAGGAGCGTCAATCTCCACCAGAACCTGGTGACTTCAGCGCCTCGAGGAAGAAACAATCCATTTTAAAAGCACCTTCCATCTCTGCTTCACTGTGCTGTTCAACACATTTTGAACAAAAGCCTTTGTTTAATTGTTTGAATATCATTAATATTAATGTGTTTATATGATGTGATAAATTCATTTAGAACAAATCAGGTGAATGTGGAAATGACTCATGCGGCAGCAGCACAGGCAGGAGTTTGGAAACTTTCTATGTGACAGTTTTAAAATATTGATAGACTATATCTTCTATGTGTGTATATATATATTCTTCATTTTAACCAGAACAGGTGCAGCCAACTTTATGGGGTCTGGTTAGAAACATAAAAACATTGTAAAGACATTGTAAGTTGTTGTTCGATGAGCAACCATAGAGTAAAAATGGAGTTTGATTTTATTGGTTGGATGAATGTAATGAATGAGGGGAATGTGCAGTAGAGACCACAGATACTTTTCAAGTATGTTGAGAATGTAGACAGTGTGTAGTTTTCTATTGTAACAGTAACTCTATAGAATAGAAATCTACACACTGTCTACATTCTCAACATACTTGAAAAGTATCAACAAAGGAACAAAGGATTGAAGTGAATGAAAGATGTATGAAATGAAAGACATGCTACAGTTTGACAGCCATCAGTATTCTCTGGACTCAGGTATCCTTCACATGATTCACATGAAGAGGGAGTGATGGTATAAAAAATCCTCTTAGTGCCTGAGGATAATTACCGCAGGGAGCTCGTTCTACAGGGGAAAAAAAATCCACATTCAGATACTCTTCACTGTCAAACATCAAGACGAGATCTTTGCTGATGCATAATTCACTATTTTGGTGCATCTACTCTCCACCTAACTTGTCTTTTGACGAGTTCCTACATTTCCCAGAATGACTTTCGACACGCCCCAGGGAGACACGCTCTCTGTGTTGCAGTGTATTGCGTACAATATATGTAGGCGTCGGGAATGAAAGCAACTGCTGGAAAAGTGTTGTATATTTTTTTCTTTTCTAGTGAAGGAAAAAAATGTTCAGTGTAGCTGCTTGTAAAGCACAGTTCAAGTTGCAAATAAGTCATTGAGGGAGCTGTTGCACCTCACATATCACCAGTGTTGTAGTGAACCCTGGAGAAGTGGGTATAATACTGAATGGTGTGCATCAGAGGTGAGTGAGTATACCAACATATACCCTCCACTATACCACTGCATATCACAACACCGATGTGTCAACATCCAAGAAAACCTGAGCTAAAAATGAATTACACACACGTTCAGCCACAGTTTGTGTTATGTGTTTGACAGTTTATCCAGCTGTCGGTAAAGTCGGTACATCATGCATTCTACATACAATTACTTTGCAGTTAGGATTTGGACTCAGCTCAGGTCTATTTAACCAGAGTGCACCAGGTGATTTCACTGATTAGTTCCTGCCCTGTGGTTGAAGAAGTGTTTATCAGTGAAAACATCTGATGTCCCAGTCTACAGAGAGAAAAACGAAGATATATTCAGCCTCTGGATCTGTGCACACATGTTACATGTGACAGCGCCATATGTCAGTGGGGAGACACTGATGTTCCTGTACCTCATAACTCATTTTTTGGTTGTGTTGTCTTCACATGCAGCTGTATTTGCAGTCGGCCTAATGCACAGTTAAATGACAGTGTAGCATGGACCACAACCCTAAAGTTTCTTTAGATGCAGCCTGAGTGATTGTGAGTATGTTGTGAGTGTTGTGTAAATTCAAAAGCTAAACTGCACAATTTTACAGCATTGCTCTGCTTACGATGGAAACAAATTCCCCAATCATGCTGGAGAATAAGATGGCTCACTTCTGTCTACTGTCTCCAGCCGTCTGTCTCTAATTATGACAGATAAAGTTGTGTTGCAGGTTTGAACTGCTGCTCGCAACCAACTGTTTCTCTTCGCGTTAGCTTTTTTTGTGACCCCCTCAGGGAGAAGAAGACGAAGACTTCAAGCAGCAGTGAGCACAGTGTCACAGTGTTATTGGTCCCAACCCCCACCCCACCCCCACCCTCTTTGAAAGAAACTAGTGATGCAGAAACTGTCCCATGAATGAATTACCTTGGTTTGTTTGTTATACATCAAGATGAACCCTCAAACTCAAGGGAAACAATAGATCATTTTTTTCCTTTAGTTCTGAATATAAGAGCTGAAGAGTAACTGTGAATATAAACTAGTGACTAGTGACTGACCCACACTTGACCCGCACAAGTGAGACAATTGCACAAAAAACATCCACGCAACCATTCCACCGATAATTACTTTACAGTGTGAAAGTGTTTAAGTGTGAACTTCTCAGTTAATGAGCACTCCGCATTAAGCTATTCCTTATCATCTACTGGCTCCTTGAGAGAGTGTGTCTGTGGTGTAAGGAGCCAGAGAGGCTGTGTGCATATATATGGACATTAATACACACACGTGCACGAAAACATATGGAGCCCCTAAAGGGACATGGAAGGTAGTTTTGTTGTAGTTTTGTTGTAGTTTTGTGAGATCTCACAAAAGTTTCATTTAAGTTGATGTTACATCCAGGTCAGTTTAGAGACTGTAAACAAACACAGCAATGGAACGATCTCGCAAAACTACAAAAACTACTTTTTTTTTTACCCTATTTTTTTTCTCCCTTCCATGTCCCTTTAGGGGCTCCGTAAAAACACAGGGGTTAGAGAGAAAAACATGATCTGTCTGCTAATTCCTATCAGAGACAGCAGGCTCAGAAACATCCTGCTGCTTTGATAAAAGCTTTTAAAAGAGCAACACTTCATTAACGGTGTAAGAGCAGCAGCCTCTTCTGTCTGTATTTACTCTCTGTTTCCCAGTGTTATTATTTTATAAAGTCTAGTGGAGATGATTGATTTCCTGCACAGGTTGATTTGCTAACCCGTGGAAGCCTTTGACTCCTCTTTTCATTTCAGCTTTAAAGAAACACATTGGACACACCTCCATTAGGTAATCATTTCCCTTTCCTCTACGATAACACGGCAATGTTCCTCCCATATGCCTGCATTAATCACCATGATAATCACCTTCCTCTGCCTCCTCACAGCTGAAACAAACCAGATAGCAGCGTCTGTAGAATGAAATATGATGAATTCTCTCTTCAATACACACAGAAATAAAATCATCATTTGCGCCTCATAATATATCCAGGGTATGGTTATCTGAAATAAAACACTTAAAGGAGTTGTGTATAATATATTATACATGGATTGGGATTTTTTTTTTTTTTTTTCCAAACATCATTAAAAGATGATTACAGCTTTTTTTTTTCTAACATCGAACAACAATGACATCAGACAAAAAAAAAAAAAAAAACAAAAAAAAAAAAAAAGGTTGGAAATGATCCGTCTGTCTGACTGGACAATCTAAAACACTTTATTTAAAGAGAAGTTGTATGTAGAATTACTGAGTGTATGATTGGTCACAGTCGACTAAACAAGTTTACACAGACTAGTTTGTTTTTGTGTTTACTGTTTGTTTGTCTTCCAAACAAGTTGATCTAACCTGTGTGTCTAACCTTGTTAAAGTCGTATGATGTGACTGCTCATCGTTCTTGTCCTACTGCAGTTCTTCTTTTTTTCCTTTTAAGTGATGTCTCCACTTTAACCTCAAAAATGAACTTGGTAAGTTCAATGATATTATTAGTGATAAGCTTATTGCCCAAAGAGCAAAGAGTAAAACCCACATATTGTAACAAATGGCAATTCTCCTTTAAGAGGAGAAATAATTCAGGCCTTTTACACATGGCTCCAGGGGATGGCAATGTCAGTCGGTCACTGCACCATTTTGTTCCAGACTGATAAATCTCAACAACTATTAGACTGATTGCTGTGAAACTTTGTGGATATCATTGGATAATTCCCAGACTTCCTCTACAGCCTCCAGCAGGTTATCATTTATGTTTTTGACTGAAATGCTTCAACAACTACTGAGTAGACACACCTCAGGATGAATTATAATCACTTTAGTGATCCCCTGACTTTAAATCTAACAACTTGATCTCAATGTCATTTCAATAAAAGCCACTATTTTGTAACTACACATCTTAAAAACATGACATTTCCATCACAGGCTTTATTTTGGGTTACATGCCAAAGAGCAAATATTAGTATACTAACATGTTAAACTAATAAATATTAAACCTATTTCCACTGTAAATGGTATAATACAACATTTACAACAGTCAAGTGCATTCAACTGCATATTCAAGATAAATTTACATTCTACTAAAAAAATTAGAAGAAAATGTATTGCATTATTATTCTATTTTATTATTATTTTATTTTTTAAGAAGGTGCACTAAGACTTTGCACTTATGCTAAAGGGAGGAAAAAAAATAACTAAACATTTGTGAGATAACGCTGATACTTCAATTTATAACGGTTCCAATAATGATATGATTAATGGGGGGCAACCATGTTTACACAAGGTTATGTCAGACAGCTTTTCAAGCTGGCACATCCCATTACTGCTCTACACAGGCCTGCATCAGATAAGGGCCTGACAGTGACACAGTCCCCTCAGTAATTAGCAGCACAAGAAGAAGCCAAGGATCAATGTGTTTTCCATTGGAAGGATCCTGGCAAACGGAGATCAATGAGGGGACCAGAGTCACGCACAGGGTTTTAGATACAAAACAACACATAAAACAAACATGTAAAAAAACTACAGACATGATGCAATGTTTATTTGCATTTGCTACAATTATTTCTCGTTAGCGTGTTAATGTGCACTTCTAGTTTGCAAACTAAATCACTTTTACTGGTTCAACCAGCGGTGATCATCCACAACACAGAGAGCACAGTTCTCAGTGAGATCATCTATTTGAAATGTATGAGGAAGAAGCATTGGTTTTCAATTCATTGTCCAGGGCCACCGTATAATGGCTGCCTGTTGCAGTGTAGCACTCCATGAATGCTGAGTGCTGAAGAGAAGTTTTTAGCTCAATAATTTAGACTGTAAATCTGCAAGGTTATCTTACGTCTGTGTGAGCTCTGAAAGTCAGGAAGTGCTCGCGCTTCCATTCTGTTCCTGCCGATGTAATGATAAAACCACTGAGGCGTTTCATTACTGCCACGCCACTCTGCGCTTTAATGTCACTGACACTCCAACATCCTTTACAGTATCCATCTCTCTGCATCTCTGAATATGAACGCTCCCTCTGTCCTCCTGCTGTGTGCTGTTTGCTATTGGCCGTGAGTAAATAAATAGGTTTTTCTTGGCTTGGCACTTCAAATTGATTTGCTTGCTCAAACAATTTGCTCTTGTCAGCACTTGCTAAATGACTCTCCCGTCATTGATCCATTGACACGCCATGTCATCTCAGATTTACTTGATTTTCTTTCTTGTTTTTTTCCCTCTATTTTCTTGAGCATTTCCCTGTTTGCCCACCCAATGACCTGAAGTTTGAAAAGTTTTCACCGCTGAACTTTGGTGTGTCTTATCACATTCTGAAACACTTTTTTCTCTTTCCTGATTTTGTACTCTTCAGAAAAAAAAAAAAAAACTTTTAGCTTTCATCCATTATTACTGTTATCAAAGATGACAGTGCCATTCTTTCAGACAGCCAGACAGCAGCTTTTTTTTTTTTTTTTTTTAAAAAGAACAATATTCCTTTCCCTGCCTATTTAATACTGGTCTCCCTTTCATATCCTCTGCTCTTCAAACCACTTGGAACCAGAATTATTTGAAAGAAGGTGGTAAATTAAACGTTTGAATTGTGAGTTTGCCTTATTTGTCTGAATTATTCTGCAAACTCTGATTCGAGGAAATGGCAAAGAATTAGCTATAATTGTTAGTGAGTAATAATTTTGAAGAAAAGAAAGATTTTTTTTTTTTTTTATGAAACTTAACTTGAGCACTTTTGCTGTTCTTTAGAAAAAAAAAAAAACTTAAGTATAAAAGGTTCGCTCAAGAGTTGCCACGGCTTCAATAAAGATCACAAAAGAATTACACCACTATTCATGATAAAAACAGGGCGGCTGTGGCTCAGGAGGTAGAGCAAGTGGTTCACTAACTATAAGGTCAGTGGTTTGATTCCACTGGCGTGTGATCATGTGTCAATGTGACCAGAAAAGTGTAATATGGATTAAAGAGGTGCTGCCTGAACATGCGTGTGATTAGGTACATGTGATCTGTAGTGTAAAACTTTTTGCTTCATCAGATTCATCAGGAGCAAACTAGAAAAGCACCATATTAATGCAGTCCATTTAACATTTATCATTTATCAAACTCCTGTGAAATAACTAGAATTATTGAAGGAGTCATGGACAGTAACATAAAGACTATCTGTAGGTTTCTGTAGTCCAGTCCAAGAGGAACTAACTCCAATCTCAATATTTAAAAAGCTAGAAGAAGAAGAAGCAAGTTCACTATTAAGAGCTGATTCCATAAACCAGTGAGAGACATGTTTCTACTTAGCCTGTATAAAAACAGGTGAAAGGATTTATATTCACACTCTCCAGTTCAAATTCAACATGATATGATGTAATAATATAACATCAGAAACCCAAACACTGAAACCAGATTTTACTTTGATAATACAGAGAAAAGACTGATTCAGAAGATGCATAATGCAAGAATTCACCACTATTACACAGCAAGGATCACAACTATATTGGTAGCACATAAATGAATACATGGTATGAGTATTAAAGGTTAGCGTAAGTGCGTAACAGCTACTACTCAATATAACGTGACTGAACTAAACTTGACTAAATAAATAGAGTGAATAAACTTCTAATGAGTCACATGCCCCTTACATGCTCTTTAATTACGGCTTCATTTGGCCACACAGAAACTTTTTGATCAAGCCCCTCGTCACTGGATTGCTGGTTAAACAAGCCACCAACACCTTTAAATACTGTACATGTTTATGTAATAATATATGTAAAGGTAAATATTAAAGCTAATACTGCATGAGATTAAATCCCATTGGGCTTTTTTTTTTGCAAACAAAAGATGATTGACTAATTTAATGAAATCGCTGTCAAATTGACTTTTCAAGTACTGTTTTTCACTCATCGTATCAGCGCTTCACTGACACTGATCCTGACACTAACCTGAACTGACTGGTCAAGAGTAAACACGGCACAAGAATCCACAGCAGACAAAACATCAAAAGCCTTTTGGCTAAAATTTAGCCAAAGAATCAGATTTAATTACTATCAACTGTTCTTCAACTTCCCACACGAGGTCAATGCTCTGACATCCTGTTCATTATGAGCTGCCCGCTTATGATTGTCCATGGAGAACAGCTGCTTTAATTGGTTGGAAACACACACACACACACACACACACACACACACACACACACACACACACACACACACACACACACACACACACACACACACACACACACACACACACACACACACACACACACACACACACACACACACACACACACACACACACACACACACACACACACACACACACACACATTTGCCACCAGCACCAGCACAGGCAGTGTGCAAACATTTTGTCTGTTTGGACTCAGAATCTGACCAGATCACCGAGTCACCAGGTGGAGCTAAAATGCTGTGGATCATCAGCATCGGTTGGATTTACATCAAGCCAGAGAGCAGCAGCGCATGCAAGGAAACATGTCCCCTTCAACCAAGGTCAACTTCCAACGTCATTAATTATCACTTTATTATCTTTAGCAGCAGGGCTCAGTGAAGTCGCGCCGCAGCTCAGATGATGTGTTGAAAATGAAGAGCATCTCAGCAGTGACCGAGAATTAGATTCATTTGAAAAGAAAAACTGATCTCAAACAGCTTTTGTCCTGGATTTCACCATCAGCTCTGGAAAGTGAGAATTAATGTCAATCCCACTTCAAAAGGCTGCTTCGATGCCTATCATCAGCTTTGACTTGTTGGTGGTGAGCTACTCCAGAGATATATATTCCATAAAAGAAATATAACAAATCTCATAAATGAGCACTGAACCCCAAATGGGAAAAAAGTAAAAAGTGCTAAGCCAAGCTATTTCAGGCCTTTATGACTTGAATATGTTTATTATTGTGAAGGTAAAATAATTTTTTTCATTTTTTTTCCAGAATGGCCCTGAAGATAAAAAAACACACAATGACACAATGTCATGAATATAAACAATGCTACAGTTTGAGATATACAAGTATAAGATAACACCGCAAACAACAGCACAAATGAACAGAGTGGTGATGGCTTATCAGTTAATTATTTATAGCGAAGCGTGTATTTTTCCTGTTGTCTGTGGAGGGCTTGAACGGACAAGAGAATAATTGTGTGTTTATTTCTGTTGGGTGAACACTTAAGGATCGTTGTGTATGCCTGAGGGGAGAAGTTCAAATTCAGTAAGAATACAGAACATGAGCAGGATCTGAAATGATCCCCCTCGTCTACTTTAATAAAAAATGAACCAAACAAGAAGATGCTGCCTGATAACGACCTCTGTTGCCTCTCGACTGCTCAGCGTTTCACTGCCACCTGAACTACACAGACATGTGGTGTGATTACACGATAATGTGACCTAACGTAGTATATACATGATGTGAAAGCTGGTTACACATATGTATATTAGCCATGTAATTATCATTTATATCTGAATGCTGTATTGGTGTAAACTAATTGCAGCAATGACTCTATGGCAGATAAGCAGGAGCTGTGCTTTTATTTTGCAATGTTACACAATGTAATTTACTATATATGCAGCTGTAGTGTGAGATTGTCTGCGTGTTGCCACAACAACTCACCTATGAAGTTGAGGTATGCTTCTCCACCCAGACTATGAGTGAGGAGACGAATCATCTTGTGCAGTTGAATGCCCCGATCAATGACGGCCGTCATGGGAACCAGGGAGCTCATGTTGGTGTACATCTCCTTGTCCATCAACCAGAACGCCAGAGTCTTATCCCCAACCAAAGCCTGCACATGTAGGCCACAGTTTATTATCTATGCTCAGATAATACAGACAGTGTAAAGTGGGATTGTGTAGAATATATCCTACCTGGTCGTGGCTTTCAGCATAGGCGATGCATTTCTCTCCATAGCGCCTGTTGGTCAGTGTGTGGACAATATTGCCGATGTTCCAGTCCTCATCCTTTAACTCCTTCAGGATCTACACAGTGACAGAGGGAGCTTATTGAAAAAAGGAATGATAGATGCTGAGAGATCCATTCGGGCTCTGACTGATGTCCGAAGCTCAGTATCTCAGTTCTGGCAGTCTTTCTACCCTTCTTAAGTTTTCTCTGGGTTACACTTCTTTTTCAGATCAATCTCTGTTTTGACAACTCTATCCACACTGTGAGTTATGTCTACCTTTGAATGGCGGTAATGGAGTTTTTAATAACTTCACAGCCCATGGGTAGTAAGGCATCAGCTCTCCCCACCTGAGATGGGCAAGGTCAGAGCCTCTCCATCCAAACGGAGGGATTTAACAATAAATACAAGCATAGAATCAATGCCCTGTCGCTGGCCTGCCTACATGCACACTTCCTGCCAAAGAAGTCATTTTCAGGGGTCAGAGGGGGGATCTGCCACAACATGCATCTTGAGATATCAGCCCACACAGTGCTGCTCTATAGCTGCACTGACTGCTCCTAATCACTCAAAGTTACACAAGTAAATAACAGCACAGAATAGAACAAAGATATCCATGTGTACTGCAGCAGGAAAAGAGAAGATTCAACCAACAAGAGAGATGCTAGAAACTCACAGTATCAGTATCATTTTAAATGTACAAAAACAGAGTTTATGCCCTCCAAGAACCCTTGGTGATAGACATGTGGCCTGTGTGATTGGTGGGGGAGTTGGTAAGTCCGACTCAGTGACAGGCTGAAGTCTGCTCGATGGAATTGGCCATGACAGCTGACTGACATGTCAGGAAACCTTTATATTACTCTACAGAGCCATAATCCTCTGAGTAAAGAGAGTAAATTGTGCCGATCAATATGTCAGAGATGAACGGGCTCATCCACCTAAATAGAGGCTTTCCTGCTCTATTTATCACCATCTATTCACATTCACTCTTCTTCACCTTAGCCTTGTGTGGCCATATTAGTCAAAGACATCGCCAACATAAAACCTCATCGAGGCACTTGAGACATCATCTACATGTACAACAAATTCTCAGACCTTTGAAACTCCGTCAAGACCTCAAGATGAGCCTTGCTAGCTATTCATTGCTTTAACATTAAACTGAATAGACTCTGATGCTGGAGATCTTAAAAGCTTGAAAAAAAATCTTTTAAAGGTGCTATTTGTAAGTTTTCTCTGGTGATAAAAGCAGTTTCTTGCCTGAAGCAGGTTGTGGTGATTGTCGCTTGCCAAGAGTTTCAGCCATTGTTGCATTTACAATACAAGAGGTCACAGGACAACCCCTCCGCTCCCTGAGCTGAGAGGCTTCTTCACACAGACTACATGAGACAGGCCGGGGCTAACTGGTTAGCATGCTAACTTCAGTAGAAGAAAAGCAGAAACACTGGTGTTGACTTCCACGACTAGAGGCAGTTTTTGGCGAATAATTAACAAAAGTTTGCTGCTAAAATTGCAACATTTCTGCTCTGTGCTAAAACTAAAGTTGGCTAGGTAACAACAGGATACAAATAGCACCTTGAAAATAACAAGACAAACAGCAGGTTTTACTTGAACACATCTACCGGGGCAATTCTCATATTCTTGTTCTGATTATATAGATTTTCATGATATTTAAATAAATTCAGTAATGTCATGAAAGAAAAAGATATATTCTAGGTTATGTTATGTATCTCCTTATGTTTTTCATCTTTATGTTAAATTTATACCATTATCCATATTATTATGAATACCTTTTTTGAACCTGCAGTAAACAAAAACACAATGCGCACAAGTTCCAAGTTTGTATTCCCATCAAGGTTCACGCAGCCTGTGTAAGTCGGACCCTAAATAATTACAATACAGCAGTTAATATATGGATTTAACAGTAACATTAATTTCATTCCTTCACTTGCAACGCCAGCTGAAAATAAATAAATCCTCTAAAATGTCGGTTTCTTTTTCTTTTTTCCACCAGCACCAATAGAAAAACTAAATAAGTGAATCTACAGAATATACTCGGGAGATCTTCCCAGCCGCCCCCACATCCACGTACAATCAGACACTTTACACTTCCTTATGAATCATTACTATTCAATTCAACCGCAAAAGTGGTCTGGGAGCAATTAATCTGGGAGTGGGACTGTTGGAGCGGAGACAGGAGTGACTGGGTTGACGACTTCCCTACCACCAGCTCACCCACATCAGCCCCAGACCGGCCGAGCTTCCTGGCACCGCTGACACTCCACTTCATCAATGATAATGAGCAGTGCACAAATCTTACTTTACAAGCCTGCTGTCAGGAGCCAACCAGAGTGCCCAGATTAATTAGGCAGAGCCAGAATAAAAATAAAAAAAATCTAGCGGTGCAGGATGAGGTCGTCTCACTGCCACTGACATGCTATGACTGATTCAAGAGCCTCTTTACTCCCATCACATTGTGCTGGGGAGGGAGAGGAAAGCAATGATGGCTTTAGTGTAAAACGCTTGTTGTACATTTGGTGGCTGGCCAGAGCATCCCGCCTCTCCTCTCTCCTGTCTTTGCAAACACATCTACTGGAAGCAGCGTTCTGAGTTTGTGTTGCTATGGGGACAGGTGAGAGGTGAGGAGAGGATGAAGGTGTACCGCACTCAATCCTGTGGATCAGCCTAATGCCTCCCTATTTTTTTTTTTTCTTTTTCACAGTTTTAGAAATTAATGAACTTTCTGTCCATGCAAACGTCTCCGCCAGAAGCTTCACTCCTCAACTCGCCTCACAGTTTTCTGCTGCTTGTTGGAAGCCTGCACTTTCTCAATCCTGCGCTGCCAGTTAATACCAAACAAGGGAGGCCTCAGAGTGCAATTAGCAAATAAAACAAAAGCAGCATGAAGCTGAAATGTGGCCATTAAAGGAGGCGAGTTTGAGGTTGATGCTGGGTGAGGCGGTCAGAGAGTAAACGAGTGGGCGCCCCTTTAAAGGCTGGCAATAGAGTCACTGACATGTTTACACAAACAAGCTGGAGTCCATCATCGCTTCCCGGCAGCCTGAATTTTATTAAGTCGTGTTAATTGAAAGTGTTTCCAGTGTGATGGACAGAGCAAACTATGAGCTCCAGAAATGGATTTTTCTCCTTGAAACTAATAAGAAGGGTGCAGTGTGGCCTGATATTTTCATTCAATTAAATGGAGAAACAGAAACAAAAAAAAAAAGGACGGCAATTGACTCAGAGGTCATTCAAGTTGAGGAGCTGAGGGAAACAGAGAGATGCAGGAGAATTCACAGCATCAGCAGCGACCAGCGAGCCCTTTACCTCCTCTGAGTCTAATTGTTTCAATTATATCTCAATCTACTCTAGCTGGAGGGAAGGATGCTTGTAAAATTTTGCAATATTATCCATTAGGAGTGACAGCATTTTATGGACATAATCAGATCGAATCATCCAAACTTGTGCCGTGCGCCTTATCTGGTCCTCTCATTAGGATATCTTAATTTTTCACAGCCTGATGGTCCGAACAGCCTTCTGCAGCCAGTAAATGAGTCATATCAATCAGCCATGGTGAGGACAAAACTCAGCGTGAGTCTCTGCTAGAAAAACCAAGAGAGATTCATTTGTGCACACATGTGAATCTATAAATAAGCTCACTTCTCTGTTGCCTTGCCTCTTTGTCTTTCTTTCTTTCTGTTTCTTCCTGCCCGTCTCTCCGTCTGTCTGTCTGTTGGTCTTTCTTTCTTTCTGAACGCCTACCCTCACCACTCCTCGTCTCCTTCACTGCAACACACACACACAGACACCTCACTGGAAGCTCTACTTCAGTCCATTCAAATCCCTCCCTAATTGACACTCTGTGAGAAGAGGCAAGGCAAGCCCTGAGTGCACTCCACTGACTATACCAAGGCATGTTCATATGAATGCCTCTCTGCACAGAAATACATGAATCTCGCTGCCAGATAGCACTCCACCAATTTTTATGTTTCATGTGCCGTCAAGACTTATCAGGGATGCAATGAATTTAATTGAAAAAAAAAAAAAAATCAATCAGAATATATATTCAAACAATATTAAATGTAAATATAAAAGCAGCAGGAAACTCAAGAGGAGTCCCAAGGATAATCCTGTGAAACCTATTTACTGTAGAGGAGGCTGCTGCACCGCAGCACCAGCATCACTGTGGAAGGTCAAGCCTGGGACTATCCCTCTCCTCCCTCCTCTCCCCCTGCCCCTCTGTTCTCCTCCTTCCATCCCCCTGCTACTCAGTAAAACCCACTGCTGTGAGAGACAGACTTGATTAACGATGCATAGACTTCCCCCATCGAGAAACACAAGAAACTGTAGCGCGAGAGGATGCATGCGGCGCCGAGGTCACAGACTTTGCTTTGCTTCTTCACCAAAATACGAGTAAATATAACTTTCACTGTGGGCCAGTCGATAAAAAAGACACATCTTTACATGAATCTTACATCAGATAACCTCTTTAGGTATTCAGCAAACAGACTTTTTTTTTGGTCAAATATCAAACAAGAACAGGTGTCGACACACACACGGACATACAAACACGACACACAGCATCCAACACAAACAGACAAACACGTCCTTGCTGATACCTGCTGCCTGTTTGTTTCCTACAAAAGTAATATTTGCTTATTTCATAAAACATAGTATAGCAAACTGACAGTGAATAGGATGTATTTTTATTAATAATTAATAATGACTTCAAGAAAACACCAAACGTGCCAAAGAGATAAATTATAACTTATGTACTACTTCCTAGTGTTGTAAATGTATCCATGAGGCACCGTTGCTTCAAAATAAGAGTAAACAACAGTGTGTTGGTGAAATTAGAACAGACATCAAAGAGGAAAAACTTTCAGATAAAGAAATCTAAAATAACCTTTATTTATCTCTGGACAGATGTCTGGGTTTGCATGCACTTCCCCTGTGCCACTTGACTTCAACATCACACAGTTATGGTCTTTCATACCTGATGGCTGCACTGTTATAAACAATGTTTTCCCATCGCGAGCCATTAAGTACTTTCACAGTGGCAGTTTGGGCTGAAGTGGCGAGCTAAAGGGTGCTTCAACACTTGTTGTGGAAGGACGGAGAATATTTGGAGCCTAGATTTTGTCATCCAGTGTGAAGCAGGGCTGGGTGTTGAAACCGTCTGTGGGATTAGTGTCAGAGCGAAAGAACCCTCCTTGTTTTAGTTAAGATAATAAACACTTATTTACTCTGTAATGTTAAAAGAAAAGAAACATTATTAAATAACATAGATTATTAGTCTAACTCACGATGCATAGATCTCCAGACTTAAAATAAAAAAAAGTAAACCATGTGTGAAATATAATGTGAGATTTATAGAAAAAAAAAAGTAAAGTAAAACAAAATCAAAAAACTAATTGATTTTGTTTGTGTCACTAACTAAAACTACATTAAAATAATAATAATAATAAAGTATTCATTCTGATATAAATATCATAAATACACACATGCATGTATATAAGTCCTGATAAATAAACACGTAACATCCACAGGTGTGGATTAATTGTGCTGCCGCGGCTGTTTGCTTCCTTCTTCCTCTGTCTTTGTCTTTGTCTTTGAGTTTGAGTGTGTACACATTAGTAACATTTTGTCAGAGCAGAGAGCTGCACCGTGCTGCGCGGCATGACTGATGCTAACCTTCACCAAACACGGAGAAATTCAAAACCTCTGACAGCAGGCGAGAAGCCGATCTGATGCAACAAACGGAGCGTTTACTCACAAGACTTGACTCATCCCGGTTTACTAACTTTTCCACAGTCCGGTGGAACCGACACAAATGATGACATGAAAATGAGTTGAATGTGTTAAAGAACGGCCACTTCACTGTCACTGCTGCAAACAGGAATAAAAATGAGAAAGAAAATAAAAAAGAAAGAAAATATATGATATGAGAATTTAATGGAAAAGTTTAGGGTCACAATCTTCACAAATGATGACATTTTAGTTTTACTATATTTGTACAGCACAAAATTGAATTAAATTAAATTAAATTAAATTGAATTAAATTAAAAAGAATGAAAGTTTAAAAGTTTATTTAAGCCTGAAAAAGCAACAGAAATCGGAGGGAACTCACTGCTCAACAAATGTCCACATTTTATGACTATTGACTGTCATGCTCTGTTGCTGTTTAATGAAATTTATTCATGAAAAATTCCTCCAATTTAATTTAAAAGTTACATTTTTCTACAGCGCCTATTGTCCAGAGTAGTGGAGTAAAAGCAATTGACCATTTTCTTCTTCAATTCATTACAGTTGAATTTTTTTTTTCTCCTTTGACGGAGGATAACATGAGGAGGAGGTTTGTTGTCAGTAAAAAAAAAAAAAAAAAAGCGTCTCTGATCTGCAGCTATTTCAGATTGACTGGAAAAAAAAATCAACCGAGCACTGAATTCAAACTAAAAAAGCTTTGCTTTGACATCAGGACAAACAATTCAGACTGAAAAATGAATCAGAGTGAAATGTAAATGTACATGTCAAAATGTATATACTGTCAGTGCCTCTACAGTATTTAAATGCTCCACTTTAGGAAAAAAAAAAAAACTCCATCACAATAAAAATTCTTTCCTGGATCAGTAACAAGCAGCGACCTTCACATTAACATTATTAAAGCTTGTCATTCACATCAAATGAAAACATACGTCTAACATGAGGAGTTAAAGAAAAAAAACTGCTGATCGAAGAAAAAGGTCATCCTGGATGAAAAATAGTCATTATACTTTCAGTAACAATTTTGTCTTTTACATCACTTTTTCATAACTCTGTGTTCAAAGGTGGATAAGTAACGACCTTCCACTTTGTATGGCAGGTAGGATTAAGAAGGAAAAAAAAAGAAAAGAAAAATAAATTAGTGCTGCTTTAGAAAAAGCACAAAGACCTTCTTCAGTTTGATAAAAGGAAAAGAGAAAAAAGAAAAAAAAACCTTGCATCTGCAGGTGAAAACAAATCACCCAAGAGCCAAAAGAGTGTCTTCACACATCAAGAGACTTTGTGCCTCTTTGTCCACAACAGCCACAGACACTCAGAAAGTTCTTGTGACAGGATTTCATTTATAAATGACTTGACATTATTGTGATATTGTGATTGGAAATAAGATCCTATTAACTTCAACACTACTATTAACTACTACACTTATTTTTCCCTGTCATCAGAAGTCTTTACATGCAACTTTATATAAATATTTTTAACTGAAATTTAAGTTTTCAAAAAAAGAGCTGCGATAAAACTGAAGATCCCTGTCACAGAACAACAAGAATTGTGGAAGAAACTATTTCATATTAAAATATCAGAGTTACAGACACTATAGTCTAACTATTACAGACACTATGAACTATGTACTTTAGTAATGTGGTTAAAAAAATAAAAATAAAAACAGAAAAAAAAAAATCTAATTATAAAAAAGTTTGCTTCCTTTCCACTAAGTAACCAACAAAGTATATAATTCAATATAAATAGCTCATCACATAATGAAATCAAATACAAAACTGATATATTTTCATTAACTTGTAGTGTAGAATATAATAAAATATGAACATTATGGGCTTCATGACGATGGTCTTTAACCCAGAACTATTATATTCAATTACAAATCATTATTACTTTCCCGAGGATATGAATGTGTATGATATTAATGTACTATTTTTCCCTCTCCATGGTGCAACTAGTTTCTGGATGTTTCAAGTTACCACAGAATATGATAGTGTGCAGTTATGTCCAGGAACGTTTTCACACTTTGAAGCTCAAAGACTTGATAACAAGCTCAGTTGAATTACATTAAATGACCACTAAAAGCCTCCTAATGTTTCACCCTGTTTGGAAAACAAACTTTTCACTCTGTATTTGAGGCTCATACTGTAGTGTTTTCTGTGTGTGTGCTTACACGGGCCTACAGTGTCTGTAAAAAGTTGCCAGGGAGACCGAAAAATAGACAGCGCATAAAAAAGACAGAGATGAAAAAGAAGTGAATCATCTTACCTGAATCCACTTGTCAGGAATGGCCATAGCCAGGCGGTAATCAAAACCAAGTCCTCCCTCCTCCACTCCTCTGCAGAGAGCAGGCATCCCTGACACATCCTGTGGAGAAGTCACACTATTTCATATCACATTTTCTCTTAGTGTGCACAAGTTTCTTTCCCAGTAGTCAACCAAGATTACATCAATACTGCTCCACAACTGATATATTAACGGGTAAAAATCTGACACCACGGACCAAAATAAAAAGGAACCCAAACTAACTAAAAGAACAAAACAAAAGGAGTGACATCCAATTTCCTTTTGCATTACTTTTTAATTACACCAATGAATACGTAAGTAAGGTATGCCTGACTAATAAGTGTTTTTTAATTAATAGTAGTTTTGGGCAGTGTCATTGGAAAGTGAGTAGGTGAGGAGGGTGTGAGTGTTTTTTTTACCTCTGCAACAGTGATGCAGTCTGGATAAAGGGTATGAAGAATGTGATTGGCAAGCATCAGGTAAACCAAAGAGTCTTCGTCCACCTGAAGGCCAAAGTACTCGCTGTAGTCCCCTGAGAAGCCCATGCCTGAGGAGTAAACACCCACACAGTCAACACTCCAGGTGTTTTCTATCCGAACTCCTTAAATTCTTTATTCCTCTTAGCTTCAGGTTCAGATCTGATGCGAGACACATCATTTCATTATCTGCTCACAAGTACACGAGTAAGATGCCACATTAGAGAAGATAAAGTAGCTCTTACCTGCGCTTGCATGGTATTGCAGAAGATTCATATTAGCATAATATACATATTCCAGATATACCCTTCATTCTAGATATCAAAGCTACCGCAGATGATTCTTTCCTGCACTCTATACATCTACTTTTTCATTATTTTTGTCATTAATGTCTATCATTGACAAGGGAAAATGTTTTTCAGTGTTTCAATAGTCATCTAACTTGCTTCCCTCGTAGAATAATGGCTAAAATATTCATTAATGAAACACTGTATGCATGCATGTAAACTCCTCTCAGAGGAAAGATGTAATTTAAAATACTGCAGAGGAACAGGATTTGTAAACTAATCAGGCTTCGGTGTAGAGACTATTCTCCTTGGCTCCACCTTTAGTTTCAATTCATGCCATAAATATGTTTCACATATGTTTCACTCACCTATTTATTAATATTAAAAAACATCATCTGGAAAATGACGTTTTAACACTGTCATGTATAGATATCAGTTAATTTATCATACACGTTTTTGTGTTTTGAATAGAAATGATTGAAATTCTGTGTAGATAAGAATTTTCACCACATGACCACATGGGATCAGTCAGACCTCTCAACAAATCTCCCACTGGCCTCATTCTTTAAAGCTCTGGGGTCTGTGGTGCACACTGCACACTGAGTTTCATGGGAGAGGATGACACGCTTTGCACACACATACACACACACACACCACTGCCCACTCATGAATTATGAGGCACACAAACCACCGTCTTACCAATGCCATGGTGATGGTACAGCATGGAGGTAATGCCATCGAATCTGAAGCCGTCAAAGCGATATTCCTCCATCCACCAGCGCAGGTTTGACAATAAGAACCGCAGCACTTCCCAGCTAAAATAAAACACACGCAGGCAGATACACACACACAAACACTCAAGGTCAGATAAACAAGAAGCTGTGAATTATTCACGCATCTCATCATGCACTTTAGGCACCAGAGATTAATTTTCACCGCTACAGGACATTCAGATATTGATAACCAGAGCTCCATTATGTTGGAGATGGAGTGTCAGTGACAAGCGATGGTGTTTTCATTAACTACACTGAAGACGGGACACTGTCTTTCATAGATCCACTTGTCAGGATAAGAAATCAGCGGCTTACAGTGCTCCGCAAAGTTTTTTGATTTCAATCAGACTACTTGCATGACCATGGGCAAGTGTTGAGCATAGCCGGGTCCTTCCCTCAGTATTTCAACTGATAGGATTTCATGCTACACTTGGGTAAACAAACACCATGCAGGGGAATTGAGTTCCCTCTCCTCAGGAGCAGATAAATCATATGCTTCTACTCTCGTTGCCTTCCATCACCAACACATGACAAGCTCCTCTGTCCTACAGGCAGGGGGCAAATACTCTGGGAAAGAATGGATGAGACCAACAAACCATCCGAGTATGAACGTGTAACATGTGGTTGTGTTGCCTGTGGCGTGTTACAAAGCATGCGGATGCTCTCAGCCTGTTGGCCGGTCTGGTCTGGTTTGTGTTGTGTTGTGTTGTGTTGTGTTGGTGGAGGAGGTGGATTCCATAAACAGCTCCAGTCCCCGAACCTGACTGAGAAACGGGAGAGTCATCGGGATGTGAAGAGCCACTCAAGGCAAAATACACTACGCACCTCACCTTTTTCCCTATTCTGTGGCGTGTTGCCATGGAAACATCAGTTAAAACTCAAGATTTGGTCGCCGAGTCTATGCGTTGTGCGTAACAAGCATCAAATCAAACAGCGTACACATGGTTTGGAAAGCTGCAGTTAAGTGTTGAGGATGTGAGATCAACGAAACATTAATGTCCTGATTAAATGTGAACTGCTGCTGAATTCACTGAACTCTGTACAGTCAAACACTGGAGTACCTGTATACAAACATACATATGAATCTAATATTATATTTGTATACAAACAGAAGTATATTGGCAATTTTTTTCACCAAATAATATCATCTGACCTCCAGGGTTTCACACCAGCCTCCAGTGAAACAGACTGTTTCATGTTTATTAACATAATGCTATAATTAACTTCACTCACTGGCCCCTCCCTTTCATACCCTGGAGACTCACAGTTGTGTCTATCTACCACAGCATCTGCTGTAATGAATTGAACCATCATGATTTCAACATTTAATAATTAATACTTCAACAGTGTATTTGCAAACGCTGAAAAAGAAAACTTCAGCTCCAATGAATTTTTACCATCACAGCAGCACAAGTTTTATTTGTCATCATAACTATTTCTTTTTATTTTTATTTTTTATTTTTTTTATCTGCCAGTGTTTGAATGATCACTAGGTGGCAATGTTACTCAGGGGGCAGTGTTATTGCATTTGTATGACCTTATAAAGCATTTTAACAGTCAGTCAATATCATTTCCAACTACTACTGCGCCGTTGCAAAGATCAGCTCACAACATGACTTCCACTATCAGCCTGGCTTCAATCCAAAACAGGAAAACAGGAAACAGGAAACAACTGTTAGAAATAGAAACTGTGATCTGAGTGCTCCGATAAAGGAAGAGTAAAAGATCAGGTTATTATTTATTAATCAAGCAGAGATTGTGTCAACTGAACTGTCTCAAGTTCCTGAGCACTTTTCTTATTCTGGACATCGGGACGATCGGGACAAATCCCAGCGAGATGCTGCATCGTGCGTTGGTTGTCTCTCTACATCCGTCTGTCTTTCAGGTATGCATGACAGAGTACTGTTTCTGAAGTGAACACTGAACTCACGTCATTGTGCGTGTCAACAGGTTAAAGTCTTACATTCCCTAAAAAGCACTAAAAATAAGAACATTTAAATATTTACCATCTCTGTCTAGACCTGGGACGAACGTAACAACATGCCGTGAACAAAGTTTCCCTGTAGAGCTGGAGTTTGATGTGTTTTCATTATTAAATATGTAGATGTGTTATTGAGAGACAGGCTCTTACTTGTGTAACATAAATAGAAAGTTTTGATTTCTTCCTGCTACGTCTGCACTGGCAGTTTAAAAAGAAAAAGCTGAATCACCCTCTGAATTAGAAAAGTTTGATACTGAACTTCATTTGTTGTTTTTTTTTTTTTCTTCTCAGTTTTGACACAAGTGTGAGGGGCAGTTTTTGCTTGAATGATGCAATTTCATCATGTCAAAAAGTTAGCGAGGCAGTGACGACTCCCAGATTTATGCTTCAACAACACTGCAAAAATCTATCCAGAGAGTAGACAACTTCTGTTCTCAATAATACAGATGGTGACAAATTAATGGAAAACCCAACAAACTTTGTTTCTCAGTAAGCGGTTGTTTCACATTGAGCTTCACTGCTTCATGGTTGGACTGTGAGTGTTTTGATAGTGGTTGAGGTCACCGTCTATGAAAATATTCCAAAATCTTCCAAAGCTGTTTAGTTAGGTTGAGATCTGGAGACCATGGAGGTCATCAGCAGTGGGTAAATAAAGGACTGATGAATTATTGTTGAGGCATTTAAACTGTGTTTACTTGGGGTGCAGAGAAATAACAGGACACACAGTGTCCCCATAACTATTTCTGTCTTGGAGACAACAAGAAAAGCTCTGTCAGCTCAACAGAAAGCTGAGATATCATTAATTTTCATACTAATTATGAGTTCTTGTTCCCCGTATGGAGGCATCTGTGTTTCTTACGGTTGCGCTGATTTATTCAGGGACTTTGATTTGTCACCCATATGCACCGCCTCTTTAAAACATATCATTAGTGGATCTCCTAAAAGTTCCAGCACTAAATGCTGGAAATGACATTCTCTGTGCCAAGAGACTAAATCCCAGGGCTTTTCTTTCTTTCTTTTTTTGGCAATGCAAGCAGTGACACAAAATACATTTAAATGCGTTGCCTTCTGCGCTCCATTCCTCAGGGATGACCAACTCCAGCACTGTTTGACAGGTGTGAAGCTGCATGTTACATCGGCGCTTCCTCCTTCCCTTGAGGAGGAGCACAAGGGAGCCTAGCATGATCCGATATGGCAGCCTGGCTGGGTGGTCACGCAGACCCTGTGATAAATAGATTAGGTCCTCCACTCCACTGCGCAGAGCCAACAAAGGCTCAGACACAATGTATCCCCACGGGATGGAGATAATAGCCAGTGAGAGCCAGAGGCCCAAGATGAAACCATACTGCCACATTAGGACCCACAATGCCATTCATCACCAGGTCCAATTACAGTGAGAAAGTTAGATCTCTATACCCGATGCAATATACCACTTATCTATGCAGTTCAATGAAGTTATCACTCGATCTGTAGTGTTAATACAAAAGCAAATTGCATATTACACTGTCCTCATGCTAAAGCCCTTTGATGACATTGAAACCTGGTTAGGGAGCACTAATAGAGTAAAGCTCTAATATTGCTGCTTGTAGAGTAAGATAAGGTAATTTATCATAAGTGATGTTGTTTTACTTGAGAGCACAAGCTGCTAAAAAGTCACAACAGTCGATTCAAACAACAGCGTCATGCTTAGTCATTCCTTATTGGAGCTTATTTCCTCCTGAAGCTGAACCTGACTGTGACCCATATTATGGTATCTGTGTTTGTGCGGCGAGCAGAGCAAGATATCGAAACGCATCATCTTTCAGGAAGTCAATTTTGCACGAGGCATCATTGCAACCCCCCTGTTTTCACAACATCACAGGTAAAGCTGCAGATAAGAGCAAATGAATTTAGGAAGCTGACAGGCCACACAAGAAGTGTGATGCTCAAACAACTGTGTCAGACAGCCTGATGGATGATGCACATTTGTTGGACCAAAAAGGACAAATAAGGTGCCTCATTTAACACATTTGGAACTTTTCTCCAAACCCTGCAGCCTTTAATGCATCCAGGACAGAGATATTGACAAGACTGACACTGACAATAAATTCACATCTCTTGGTTGAAGCTGGATTTATTTATCTATTCAACTGTGGAATTAATCAATCAGGTTCTGGAAACATTATATATACACACATGTATAGTTGTACTCCTGTTGTAAATGTCTTTTTAATTACATCTGTGATTTAAGGTGGAAATCTGAAACAAGTTGTCACTTATTTTGTCATTAAATAAGCAGCAGTCCAGTAAAACAGTTGAATTCAGTCAGCGGTGTGTGTGTGTGTGTGTGTGTGTTACAAGGCAAATGTGTGCTCTATGCTGGACATGTGTAAGAAATACGTCTTAATACTTAAGCAGCCTTTCAGGCAGTCTGGTGAAGCTGGCTGCCTCGCAGGGTAAACTCTCATCTCGCTGTCTGACAGACTGTCCCTGTATTGCTGTGCTTTCTGTCAGATATCTGCCATTTGTTTGGCATTCTTCATCCGGCCTGGCAGCCAGCGGCTCTCGCTTGGCATCCTGGGAGGCAGATTCTGCTGCCTGTGAGACGGTTTGTATGTTTAGCCACCTGTAATTAGTATCACCTCGTACCTGTTGCCTTTCAGGAATCAATTGCAGTCTGGAAGACCAATTCCACCCTGTAGCGATTTTCTCACACCATATTTTAGTAGAGGCGTGATATCTGCGAAGCTGTTACTGACGTTATTGAAATGGTTGCACCATTCTGACGGAGTAAAGATAAGGTAAATTACAGGCATGCCTCCAAAATCATAGCTACAGTTAGCTAGCTAGCTGGCTAATGTTGCCAACATGTGCTCCAACGTGCTAATCTCTCAGGATTTGGTTTAATTATGAATACCAGGTAGGCCAGAACTTGTCAGGCTTTACTGAGGGAATAAAAGTTGCCAGTGTTGACAGTGGAACAGAGGTGACAAGTTACAGCAGATACTACTTTCTTGGTATGTGTCAGAATGGATTGCCAAACAAGTTGCAAAACTGGTCTGCTGGATGAGTGCAAATGTAAATGACACAATTGTTTGCGAAATGCGAAATATTGAAAAACGTAGGAAGTGCATGTGTCGTGAGAGAGCAACACTGACACTGACTGAGAAAACTGTCTCATTTTTGACTCTCACCACTGAAAAAAAAATGACTTAATAAAAGTTTTTTTTTTTTGCCCCAAAATTCAGTTTTTGTGTTTACACTTAAAAAAAAGTCTCTTCTCTGCAAACTGCAATCTCTTGAGCATTTAAGAGCCAGATTATTCTTGGGGATCACATAGAAAAAAAAAAGTTGCCTGACAGCTAAAAGACAGCTCTTTGCACATTTTACTGCCATGGAACTTTTCTTCTATTTGTCAGATAGTTTTAAGGGGCTAAGGGGCATGAAGGTACTGAGCTGCTCGGTTCCTCCCCACTGGTTCCATCCAGCACCTACCCGAAGCTCTACAGGCAGCTCCAACCAGCCGCCAAGCTGCACACCTACAGCTAAGCTGAGCTCATTAGCTGAAGCTCACTAGAGGGGAAAAAACAGCTTTTCCCTTTGCTATGTGACTTGATGGGGCAGGAGAAATATCTCATGGGTACTAAATACAGAAATGACTGAATTTGGACGGAGCTGACATTTTAAGTGTGAGTTTATTGATTGAACAGACAGGAGACAGGCACCAACTACAGTCCAAAGTCCCAGTATGCTGCAACATAAACGTCCCGAAGGGACACACAGACAGATTTATTTATTTATTTTTTGACTCTTTGTGATGGTTCTACTCTGTTTCTTTGAAATAAAAGCCTATCATTTGTCAGCAGGATGCTCTTTGCTTCCCTGTGTTTTCCTTTGTGAATCGTTATTTTATAGTTTCACAATATAAAGACTGTTTATCTGACCAAAAAAACATTGTTCAAAAATAATGACAGAGATGCAAAATCCTGTTTACATAACAGACAGTAGCTTGGAATAAGGAAAGCTTTCTATTTCTTTAGATGAAATCATATCCTGATCAGTGACCTAAATCATGTGTTAAATTATAGAATATACTCAGACTTTAAGCTATTCTTATTTCCTTTAGTGAATATCCATAAGCTCACTACTGATATTGCCCAGTTCACACATCATTACCAGATATTTGAACATAATAAAACACTGCTATAGAATAACCTCATCAAAGCCAGAGTTATTGCTCCTTGGTCCTCAAACACAGAGCTGATCTCTCAGCATGAGATCATGAAGACGAGTTAAAAAGAGCTTTCAAAAGTCTGGCCGAGGGCCTACTTTTCATATCTTAGGAATTCACACAAAGATTGATGAAAAATGGATGCAAATGATTCTGCGAGAGAGGTGGGGGATTACAAAACGAGCTCACATCAAGCTTCTCAGAACTCTCACATCTGAAGGCCCTGATCTGCTTAAAAAAAAAAAAAAAAAAAAAAAAAAAAAAGCTTCAGCTCCTCTGGCTGCAACCCCCTGACACGCTGAACCGCTGGCTCCATTCACTCGGGCACCTTGATTTTGACGTGTTTGATAAGGTTCATGGCGACTGAAGAGAGCAGAGTTCCCCTTGTTGTGCTCATTAAGAGCAGTTGTGTGTCCTGTACATCACCTTGTGCAGTCACATAAACTGTACACACAGGAACTTCCTGACACGGACCAAATATATCGTCGGCCGTGTTTGTCCTCGCCACATTTTCAATGCAGCTCTGTCCTTCTCACATCAAGTTTGTATTCAGAAAGTGCAAAAGTACTTCCCAGATTTCTACTGCTTGGAACCAATGTTTGTAAAGCCAGACGCCCTTAATACTGAATGCAGATGCATCTGACTCTGAGGCAACTCAAGTTAACAAATAAGATAGCAGGCATCTATCTAAACAGCATTCTCTCCAGACTGCGCTGAATGTTTCATGAGGAAAAGTTGAAGAGAATCACATACTGAATTTAAAAAAAGAAAGGTGCTCTTTGATAAAGATGCACAAATGGACTCAGAATGAAGCAGCAACAAGGAAAGTATATCTTTGCTCCCGTAGCCTGTATCCGTCAGCTTCTGTCAACCTAATAAGAACATCATGGTCGGACTGTGATGGCTGATAGCAGAGCCGCTTGATTAAAAACAGTCTGTGTTTCGCATGAGGTTCACGGCTAGCCTCCGAGGTTCATTTCTCTAAAGGAGGTAGCAGAAAAGCTTGACACAAACGACACATCCAAACAACCTATAAGCAGCAGAGAAGACAAATGAACTGACTATGACATTGCAGAGCTCCTTTGGGCTTTTACAAATGACTCCTCATATGCCTCCCAGCCGTGGCATATGTCTGCACCGTGTCTAATGAGTGCTTCTGATATGAGGAGAGTTCAATAACTAATGAAAGAAGAACCTTGTTCTCTTATTATAGCCTCCATGCCTGACACTAAACAATGTATAATGTATTGGAAACTGCTACACACCAACACGCACTTATTAAAAGGGAGTTCAAAAAAGGTATTTGATAGATTCAGCAGCGCCTGTTTCTCTTTAATGTGTGCTGAGATCATTTTGTGGATACAGAGGCAAGAGGAGAGATACTTAATTAGCAAAGCCTACAACAACACCAATCAATAGTTTTGGTGTAAAGCGAGCACCAGTAGTTAGACAACAGCCTGCTGACTTAGATCTTTCATGTTTTTTTCTTACACTTTTACAATCAACTAATGATATGACTCATAATCCATTAAAATTCAACGCTCATCTATGTAAACGTGTAAAGTGAAAAATCATTTGAGCATTTGAGGAAATTCACCATTAGTAGCCACCCCCCATTTTACACCTTAGGAATATCAGATTAACAGGAAACCTGCCTGCATGGCCATTTTGATTGGAGCTGTAATCCGTCATTTTTTGTGATCATGTCTTGCTTTTGACCTTCAACACATCAGGTTGTGTCAGATAGTCTCAGAAATTATGAAGAGTGGTATGTTGGCTACTATTTGGCTTCATTTATCAGTGTGCTAATACATTTCTTATACCTTTTTTATTTTGAATTCAGAGCCCCTAAAACTTATGCTGCTCATTTTTCAACCTTGTCTTCACAGAACATAGATGTTCATATGCCTGATGCAGCTGCCGCTAGTTTCTCTTTCATGAATTTAATATTGTAAGTGACATTCAAACACAGCTTTTCATCACCATAGAGATAGAATAATGTAAATGGAATTTCAGTAATCAGTGGACATTACCTTGCTTTTATATCAGGGCAGTGCTAAAAAGCTGAGAAAAAAACTGTAATGTCAGTTTTTAATTACATTAAAATTATAGTAGCAGCACAACGTCAGGCAAAAGTGAAAGAGTCCTGCAGTGCTGGTTAAATGTAGATCGACTGCTACTGATGGTAAGATGTGGAGAAGCAGGTTTTTGAAACTACTGTGCGAAAGTATTTAATTGCATTGGGGTTTAATTACATAGCTCAGTTTTCTGGATTGGATTTGCTCTTAAGGCTTTCACAGCTTCCCTAAAAAAACTTCACAATCACCTGGTCCTGAACATTTCCACATCTTGATGAAACTGAAAAATGTAAATTGCTGTTTGCAACTCTAATGCATCACATTGACTTAAATATCGTATTTTAACCATACGCAAAATATATTGTGCATCACTGCACAACATATTTTATGTTTACGCTCATAACATCAAATCATAATTATACTAAAACGAAACAGTTTGTGTTGTTGTTTGTTGTTCATCTTGAGCTCAGATACATAGGATGGTATTTATGATGAAGAAATAGCTCATTCAAACTTCAAACACGTACATCAACAACATTAAAGGAAAACTTTATCATACTCCTATGAAAGCTATCATTTAGGTTATAAATACACAATTAACACTGGTAACAAACAAGATGTACCTGGAGTAGTTGAAGAGGCGGCTGCCCCAGAGACTGTGCTCCCCTCTGGGTGGAGAGTGGAAGAAACAAGAGTCGGAGCCATCGAACCGGTTCAGGCCGTCCTCTGTGTTTTTGGACGCGTGGCTGTGAACGACGTCCAGCAGAACCATGATGCCCATCGAATGAGCGACATCAATCAGCTGCTTCAGCTCCTCTGGGGTCCCGTACCGACTGCACACACACACACACACACACACACACACACACACACACACACACACAAATGTGTGTTAGGTCTTCACATCCAGACTCTATAAGCCCTCTCCACTTTACTGCCTCAACTAAAGTCAAGTTTACTGTCGACACCAGACTTAAATCATATCTCAGTGTTGACCTGTGCAAGGTGATCACCAAAAAGAATGAGTTTACTTTTGTTCAAAATATCAACAGGCAACAGTTTAGGATCATGTGCAATAAGTACAGCTTATTTTCATTTAAATGTGTTTGTGAGTCTATTATTCTACCAAAATAATGTCCCTCTGACATCATTTCTCTAAAGATCATCCAATACAACGACACTGTCAAGAGAGCTTAGTAGGATTTTGCATTTGATAGCTTTCATATAATCCTGTAACTCTTCTATAGTCCTTTAATACCAGCTGAAGGGTGATGAAGAAGAAGACTGTGGTTTTCTGAGATTCCTCTGAGCTCTGCACAGTGACTGTGTGTGCATACACACCTCTTGACGCAAACACACACACATCTTTGTGTGTGCTCCTCATCGTGTCCGTCTGTCCCTCCAGCTATCACTGTATCAGCTTCCTCACGAAATAGGACACATAGTGACAGTATTACGCGGCTTCCCGGTACTCAACCGCTCAGGTTTTAAATGACACTGAGAGATCGATCATGGGTGAAATTACACCATATACATTATACTTTGAGTTTATTCTCTACTCTCAGCAAGGAAGGGGGGATCTCTGAAAAAAGATAAACACTTGGAGCAGTTCACCTTTATCTAGAAAATCCCCATCTGGATTACAGCAAAGCGGCTATAGAGAGAGACAGAGAGAGAGACAGAGAGAGAGAGAGACAGAGAGAGAGAGAGAGAGAGAGAGAGAGAGAGAGAGAGAGAGAGAGAGACAGAGAGAGTTTTGCTGGTGTCAAACTCTCTAACCTTGATTTGAGGTGACTGCGTTGCATAGGGAGTTACTCACTTTGTTTGGTTTTATGACAATTTGAAGTTACTCAAGCGCACCAGATAAATCTAAATAAATTTCTCACAAAGTATTTGCAGTTGTATGAACGGCAGCTGCTGCAGATGTCAGGCAAAGTGATGTAAATGACATGTGAAGAGCTGCAAATCAGAAAATACATTTTCAGCTTAGAATATTTTGAGGTTATATATACAGAAGACTTTAAATATTAATATAGAAGCCATTACTCCATTATATATTTATTCTCTATGTGAAGACATAATGGAGTAATGGCGTCCGGAGGCTTTATTGAATGAAGTCACCTCCATCTCTGTGTGATGTATCTGAAACTTCTTTGTTTTGACAGCAGGTTTGGCCACATGAACAAGTTAATGTTGGTGAATTCCTGCCAATGAAAGAGTCCTGTCTTCATTTAAAGAGACAAAGACAGTGACCCACGGCAGAGTCCAAACGTCCAGAATTTTTTTTTTGGTGAGAAAGTCGACAAAGGAAACCAGAGCAGAGCTGCACTGGTCAACGAAACTACATGGTCATATCGTGGTTGACCGCTGGACCGTGATGTGGTCAGTCACACTAGTGGTGAACCATCAAATCAAACATAAAGATTTTAAAGCTTTGTCTGCTAAAGTGCTTCAACTTGACTGTGAACTGTTTTTCTTCTACTTGAAGATTTTACAACTTGCGGAGAACTTGAAGGCCTGAGGTGTCATTGATGAAGCATTTTTGTCATTTGAGCTGCTGATGTTCTAGTGCAACTTGTAGTGAATAATAAATATTTTATGTATAAGTTTACGACTCAGTCTTGGTTATCTTGCAAACAGCTGTGGCTATTGGTGGTAACAACAATGATGCAGGTACACAGTCTAACTCTAACCCCTGAAGTGAGCAACAACATTTCAAGAAAATGCATGAATCAAAACCTGATAATGACAACTATTTACCTGGAAGCAGCGAAGAAACTTGTGATCTGATAGCCAAAACTTGCATAGTAGGCATGCTCCATGATGGCCATCAGCTGAATACAGTTGTAACCTGGATACCAAGGAGAGGGAGAGGAGAAAAAAGTTTTAAAAGGTTCATGTGCGATTGATGTGTCTCCTTGTGCGTCTCCTCCTGTCTTGTCAAACTGATGTAAACACTTGAGATATTAGCCCTGGGTAAACCACTGAATTATGTATGATCAGAAAATATGTTTGTGTGTTCTATATTGCATATATGGCAGCGTGATACAACACAGCTTGACATCCCAGTGCCTCTTTGTTATGAGCATTTCATCTCATTTCATCTCTTCCAGAGAGCCTCATTTCCTCCAATAACTGGGGGAAGGATTATTCTTTCCAACTGCTGCTTTCTCTTAAAATACAGCAGCTGCTTGGATCAAACATCAGTTAAAAATAAATCTTATAATGTTTAATCCACACACTATACGCATACTAATATTTATATAAATATGCAAATCCTTATTTTAAAATTCGGTACTAATAGATCATATTTACACCCATGACAGTCGTACTGTATATATGAGCTCCAGGCATTTTCTTTTTCTTTTCTATTTTTGAAATTGTGGTATCCTATTGTAGCTACAGGGAAACACCATCTATCAGAGTCATGAGGTCATGTACAATGTTTCAAAACGACCCAAGAAAACTGCTTCTATGAATAAGCGAACAACAGGCTTTTAAACTGCCACTGAGCACTCCAGAGGGAAGCCCTGTGGTTTTACACTTGGTTGTATGGAGCACATTTATTTATTTATATTGTAGCTTCTTTTCATGTTAGAGAGAGAAAGAGAAAAAAACTTTGACTTTTGAAGGAGTGTGACAAAGCATTGTGGTGAGAGGAAGTTTCTCATGTATGTACACACACACACACACACACACACATATATATATATATATATATATATATATATATATATATATATATATATATATAAAATGAAATGAAATGGTAGGTGAAGTCAGTCATCACTGGAGACACTACAGTTCAGTATCCTAAAGAATCATATTGTGCAGATTCCCTGAGCAGCTGCAGGTTGATTCTTTGACACCATTTACTCCGGCACTTTCCTTTCCCACTAAACAGCACGACACAACCGAGGAAACTGCATTTATCAGTTCACTGCGTTTTTTTCCTGAGCCACTCATCATTCATATCATTCCTTTTAATAACATCATAACTGCAGTAGCCTGGATTTATATATAAAAGAAAAAAAAACAAAACTAAATGATGACACATCTCATATAAGAAAAACTGCAAATGAAAACAAAAGTTCAAATTAAAGTTCAGATTAAAATTCAACTTCAGTCAACAATGTTATTATAAAAATTATTCACATCACAGTAAATGGGTAAGAAATTTAGTCAGTAATGAGAAGAGACAAAAAAAAAAAGTCTTTTTTTTCCAATCAAGAAAAGTGTTTTCTCAATTTGGTCTGTGTTGTTTTGGATTAGAATTACCCTTTTATACCACATGTGAATAATTTTCATCATGGCGCAGCAACAGACTTTGTCAAGAGACCAACTAGAAATAGAACACAAAAAGAAACGTGGGCAAAATAAAGGAAATTTAATTTGTTGTGGACCCACAGACACCCAGGCTGACTGACTCATATTTTACACTAAGCAGCACTGATAATTTTCAGTTTATTTATCAATTAATTATTGTTCTTTTATAAAGAAGTGAATAAAAACAAAAAATTTATTTGCCAAAACAAAAAATTGTCAAATAGAATTTTAAGATAATTTTGAGGCTGAATATAACTCTGGTGAGTTATATTCATTATTCATTTCATTAGATTCACAAAGGAAAATGTTTATAGTCGCGTTAAGAGTCACAGTCGCCTGATGAGGACACACACAGTTGTGTTTATACTCAAGCAAAATAGACTGAGGCTGGAGATTAAACTGAATTTGTAGACATAATAAATGTTATAATAATCAACATATAAAAAAACTCACTCTCTGTCTCACTCTATATAATGACATGATGTCATGTCAACATAAATCTTTGTTTTACTGAACGACACAATATGCAGCAGGACGACTTTTCTTCACCGTCAGCTTCCTGAGTCGAGATCAGCGTGAAGGAAACAACTTGTCACTTTTGGAGCTATATCTGCTGTGTGGTGTGACTTGTCCTGCAGAGGCCTCTTTAACAAAACACTGTCCAGCGGTCAGTGATCCCTTGTGGTGGTGCCAGTAAACAGGATGTTGACTTGCTGATATGGTTTTCGTCTGGAGGGAGTGTGACAGGTCTGTCACTGGAAATACTGCTGGAGTGGAAGAACCATGGCACTAAAAACAGCCTGGCATGTGTAGTGGGTTATGGACCAGTGATGACAGAGGTGGCACAGGACCCCTGGCAGTTATTTGAAAAAAAAAAAATCTGAATTATTGTTTTTACAAAACCCACGTGGCTGATTCTTTTGATGTTGAGGAAGATATATACAAACACCACTTTAATGCTTCCCCTCCTCTCTGTTCTTGGCTGAAGAAGATACAAAATGTTATCAAGCCGAAGCAACAAAAGCTCTGATTGACACTTAGATGAGGAGAATTGCAGCAGGATGATTGCTGTGCAGTTTTACCACCAAAATAAAAAGGGAAGGCCCTGAGAGAGGAGAACAATCTCACGGAGGAAATGTGGTCTTATGTCTCACCCAGGTCTTTTATTTGAGGCAGCACGTTGGTTGTGAAGTTGTTGTACGAAGCGATCTTTCCCTCCGGTGAAGCGATTCCCACGTGGGCCTCGTACGTTCGCAGGCTCGTGGGCTTCTTTGGCCGCGGGTGAATTTGCTGGAAAGGAAACCGAAATTAGACAGACGTTCAAGATAGAGACCAGCACTTCTTCCTAAAAACCTCTAAAAATACAGTACATTTGGTGAGTAATTATGCAGCATAAGGTCAAAGACAAAGTGTGGGTTTTCTGGGTCTCTGCACAAATATCTTACCACAGAGGCTGATAATAGTTCTGCACGTTAAATATTAAAAGCTCCATGATTCACTCTGTCTGAGTTACACAACAGGAGAGAGATTTGTTTTATACTTAGAACAAATTTCCTGGTGGCTACCCACCAGGCCTTGTGCGAAGACTATCTGAAGGGCATGATTGCCACTTGTAAATAAAGTGAATATGCTGCTAGTGAGAGAGCTCCACTAATTAAAATGGTGGCAAATAACATGCAATAAGGAAAGAAAGGTGGTCTCTAATGGCCTCTTATTGTTCTGCCTGTGCACACTTGCACTCAGGATGTCAAATTGCACTGAGATACATTCAGGCGCCCTCGAATCAGCAGCATTGAGGACCCACTTTAAGAACGACCATAAGAGCTTTAGACATGAGACGAAAGGTTGATTTTAAATGTAACTGTAGGTTTGCCACTGCAGCTACTCGAAGCAGTGGATACGCCATCACTGAGGAAACTACATACAATAGTTTTGATGTTCATCTTCATTGTTTAAGTGATCAGCTCATTTTAAGTGGTTTCGCTTCAACTGTGCTTCTCCCGCAAACCTCAGGTTGCTGCTTCTGTTGCTGAAAAAAAATATATAAATCATCACTGTTTACATTAAACAAGGTCTTCTTGTAGTGTTGACAGAACCAAAGATGCTTCAAAATTCAAAAGTAAACCAGCATCTCTATAAATCATTGAGCTCCTCTGTTGTTTTTCAAATCCAACTTTTCCCCAGGTTTTTATATTGACTTGTATAGACAGATGCATCTCTGAGAAAATAGTAAACACCATTTTAAAAATAAATACAAAAAGAAAAAAACAAAGCTTAAAATAAAACACTCAACATAACGTACAATGTATGGCTGAGGGGGATCCCAGTGAACCCAGTCGTAGATGACAGATTTCTCCTCTCTGGTCACATATTTAGCCCATGGCGAGATCCTGTAGATCCGCTCGCCGTCCTTTGTGTGAATCACCACCTGGGAAAATAAAACAAATGAATGTTATGTGATAGGAAAGGGCACTTAAATGGTGACATAGAGAGGGGACACTCAAAAGGCACTTTACATGAGCTGAGAGGACGGGAGCATGCACATCAACTTATAAGCGAACAAAAGGATCACATGAAGCACTGCAGCAGTGGAAACCTGGTTCAAATACTGGTTAGTCCAGGTATCTGTTTTTCCTGTGGGACAACAGTATGCAAACTACAGTAAAATGGAAAAAGTGCTGGAAAAGTGCAAACGTAACTGTAGAAACAAACAAAAAAAAAACATTAGCTAGAAATAAAAGTCCTCTAATTTAAGAAACCAGGCCACAAATCAAGCAAAGTGTCAAGGTCCTCTGTGACTCCTGCAGGTTTCTGTCCCTGGATATATGCAATTTTAATGTCAGCATTTATTTACATCTTCCAGCCATGAAATGCTTACATCATAAAACTGCAAAGTTTCTCCCCATCCATTATATAGAAAAGATGGTGCAGATTGTTCAACTAATAAACCAAACATTTTTCAATGTGTCAACATGAACACCGGTCCTCTTCCAGAAAGCAGCTCTCTGCTCTTAATACAAAACTCACAGCTCTAAAACTATTACCCAGGGCTCTCAGTGGGCACTGAACACATAATATGGTGTAGAGGACAAAACGCTACAGTATTGACCAAAAAATCTGTTGTGGTGAATCTGGATTCAATGGTAATTATGTTGTGCTTTATTTTGTGAAGGGTGCAGTTTGAGCATTGGTTTTCATGCAGCCACTCACTGACCCATGTTGTGAGGAGATTTGAGCCAGGGAGCAATTTAGAAAAATAGGAAATCTAAATCATTATCCTTTGCCTCTCATCTATTATGTCTGCAATTCAGGACTAGAAGGGGGTCAAACTAAGAATAGTTTAAAAATCTAACTGACAAGTTACTTTGCCTCCATCATTAAAATAAAAAGGAGGTTGCCAGTGTGAAAGCTGGAAAACCCAACCAAGAAATTGATCCTGTAGTGTTAATTCCAGCATGTGTTCACCCTGTTTGTCTCCTGCAGACACAAGCATTAGAACCAAACTAACTCTGGCTACTTTTGCAAAGTAATGATGGCTCCAAAGCCACCTGACTGTGAGCCATCGGTCAGACCCCCCTCTGAGGTTTTTTCATTATGGCCGAGCCACCTGGGGGTTAGCTGCTTGGCTTCCCTTATGACATGCTTCACAGTTTATAGGATTAGAAGAAGATAGTTGGATAAATGGAATGGAATGAAGCCTAACAGAGCGGTGGTCCTTCAGACAAATTGGCCAGCATTAGACACATTAAAGAAAAGTCAGACTGCTGGACAAACCGAAAGGTGCATGAACAGGAATAATAACTAAGAACCAAGCAACATATGAAAAGTTAGGTGTAGATCAAAGTGTGAGGATGCAATCGCTCGCTTCATTCACGTCTTGCATGCTTACTACCTAAAGAGTTTGCTGTAAATACTGCACCCACAAAAGGACACTGCTTGTTTATGGAGACAAATTGAGCCCTGAACAAAGGGGATGGAAGGGCAAGCTGCTCTACATGAGAGTGATTGGAGCTAAGCTAGTGCTTCCACGAGGGAGTGCTGTGGAACTAATTCTAAAGTGGAGCTCACAGCAAGACAGCCATTCATAGGCAGCAGGGATGCACAAGGAAAGGCCAGGTGCCAGCATTTCCATCTGCTTCTTATCGTCCTTAGACTGACCTCTGCTGACAATGGGAGCTGGGCAGCCTGTCCAGGGCACAGGAGTGTGCCAGTGATGACCCAGTCCCAAGGAGAGTGGCACTGCGATGCCATCCATTCCTCAGCTGGCATCTCATTTCAGGCTTATTTCTCATCCACAACACTTCTTGAGGGACAATGCATAATGGGAGGTGCATCTTTTGCATTTAACCCTGATGAATTATTTACAACACCTAAAAACCAATCATCTCCATCCACTGCAGCCGCTGTTGTGCACCAAACAAACAAGGTACAGTATCCTGAGGGACACCTACCACAGATGGGAGTTGAAATAAAAGCATCGGTTGGGCTCCTCAGGTGTATCTACCATCCACTGTGCAGATCGTGTACGTACAGTAATCTCCCTGACACGCGCTGTGACTATGACATGTCGTTGACGGCGACACACCAGGTTTTCACTTGGTTCATAAGACGCCACATGTGACAGTGGATTTCCCCTTGCATGTTACAATGACAAGTTCCCATGCCGCCGCGGCAAGATGACACATACTGAGGGCGTGAAAATAGGCATGAAGATGTTCTGTTCTCTACCTTGAGTTTGGTGTTATGATCCACAGCTGGAGACTTGTCATGCCTGGGTGGTAGAATCAGCTCCCACTTGCCAAATTCTTTTTTGCTGTAGGGGTGAGAGAATTTGTCCCAGCCATCTATGGGTGAACACAGAGAGGATTTAAATTAAACGTTAAATTAAATATCAATTCTGGTTAGATGTGCCCTGATGAAAGAAACCATGAATAATACTTTTTTTAAAGCCTGGATTTGTACAACTTTTTGATGTTCCTATTAGCTGTTACCAAAGTCAGAAATGTTTTAAAATTCAACCACAAGGGATTTAATTATCTGTGATTGCAAAGAAAACAATTAACAGTTGAATCCTTCCTCCTTACAACAGTGTGTTGACACTTTGACATGTGCTAATAAGAGCTGGTAGCTGACAATACTGTGGCTTTTGCTCTATTTCAGTATCCCCGTGTGTTCACAGAGGCTTCTTTAGTTTTATGACTTCTGCCCCTGGTCTTTACACAATTTGTCCCCCTCTCTCCTTGGTCTCTACAGCCTCTTGCATGTCTCTTTCTTGTTGTTTTTGTGCTCTGTGCTCCTCTCCTGCATCCTTTAACTTTTGCAGCAGTGAGTAAAGCAGCGGGCTCAGTCATCTAAAAGAGAAACTGATAAAACACCACTTCACTGCTCATTGAATTATATCTCCGAGTGAAGAACAGAGAGGCGTTACATTCATAATCTGCTGATACCACATTACCAACTGTCATTGACTGACAGGAATATATTACAACACAAATCATTTATTACAAAGTTACCGCCTTGGCATGTCAATTTAGAGCATTGTTTATATTCAGTAATCCATATCTGCTTTCTATTCATGAGCAAAAACAGAATAGAAAATGAATCATAGGGGATGTTGCAGAAGTGACCAGGCACGACATCAGCACTTTTCACGGGCAGGCCAAGTCAGGTTTTTTTTTTTCACAATTTATTTATCTTCCTATGCTTAAACTCCTCTGAAAAAATAAAGTGTATTATGCATCCAACCTGCACCATATTCATGACTGGGGCTGCTGGGCTGCTTCCACATTTACTATAAAATTGAAATCAAATAATATGACTGAGCCGTGTCAAAATATAATCTCTCACAGAATTGAAAGTTGGAATTGAGCTGCTGCCCAAGGTCCTGGTGAGATAATTAAAAAAGGGACAGGAATAATATGAAAAGAGGGAATGGCAGCGACAGAACTAACTAGCAACAAAAAATGTATTGGGACAATAAACAGCTTGACAAATCTCTGCCTGTGTGCGCAGTATCAGTCTGGGAATGTTACTATTAACATTTGCTTCCCTTTATCGTTACCTGCAGTGTCAATTCACAATCGCTGGGACACAGAAGTAAGTATTTGTGCTGTGGTGGAGCAGAGCAGTGCACAGGTATGAAATCTTTCACACTGTTGTTTTTTCAATCCCTGCATTTTTGTATTTTCTATTTGCCCATTGAGAAAAATACATTGCTATTGTTGTTGCTATTGATCTTAATGCATTAATACAAAAAAAGAAACGAATCAACAGCGAGTGCTTGTGTTATCTTCTATGTCTATGTGATAGATGAGACTAAGTCTCATTCAATCTCGTTAATGACGATTAAAATAAATCATTTCATTGCATTTTAACAGCCCGCATTAACCAAAAATAACACTAACCACACTATTAACCTGAAATTACTTTCAAAGTTGGACCTACAGGGAATAGAAATTTCAGCACAAATACAGAGCTTGCACTCTCTCAACAACTTTACAGGCAATGATGAAATAACCAGCTACTAAAATATTAACAAACACTCCCACATTCAAAGGAACCCCCTTCGGTATGCAAGTTTATCTCGTGTAATCAATATTTTCCACATTTCTTACTCCCAGGTCGGTTAATCAAAAGGGCTGATACCCTTGTACCACAGTACACTGTGCTTTTTCTTAATTGTTGGCCCTCCTGTGTTAAAAAAAAAAAAGAGTGCAGTGCTTATTTAATGCAGTGTGAAGATACGCAACGTCTGTGTTTGTGTTTGAAATCTCTTTTTCCTTTCTGTCCCAACAGAGTATGTAACTTTACATTAAAGTGTCATTTCCTTTTTAGTAAGCCCTTTTTTATTATTGTAAATTGATTGTTATTGTAACTAACTGGAATGAAGAATCCCTTCATCTATCAGCGTGCTGTATGCTCCTTCAAAACATAATGAGGATGCCTGCTGTGCTACAAAGATTTCCTAATACAAAAGACTTACTATATTGCAAAAAATAAATTGAAAGCAATAAACTACGAGGTTAAAGTTACAACTTTTTACTGTTCACATCCATATTGGCACGGTGTTATTAAAACAGCGGCACCTTTAACGTCAGAACATGCAAATGTGGAAAATAATTGAGAGCAGCAGTAAAACTCAGTGGAAGCTCTGAGGAAACAACCCAGATATCAAAGCTGTGTCATGTTGTTCAGGAGCTTAAAGTTCACCTCAGTTTACTTACTGAAGTCACCGGTGAGGAAGAGTGCCTCTGCAGCCGGAGCCCACTCTCTGAAGAACAGGCTGTTGTCAGGCTGTCGCTGCACACCAAAGCTCCTGTAGCTGCGTGTGAACTGGTCGAAGCCGCCCTCTACCTCTTCCAGCTGTAAAAGCTGCTTCTGTAGCAGCTCATACCTTCAAAGCACAAAGAACACACACCAAAAAAAAAACTGTATGAGTTCATGATTTCAACCGTTTCAACACTGAAGTGATTGATTTTGTGTGTTGTCTGTGTGCGAGTTCCACTTTCATCCAGGTGGTGGGTGTTAGAAAAATACCACCTCTAACTAAAATCATGCGCACAAGTTTGTTTAGTTTCTTCTGTTTTTTCTTGTTCATTGTTTACTCACTGAAATAATTATTAATGTGAGGTTTTATAAAGTATAATTTTTGCACATAAAAACAAGTCAGACCACATCTTAAATAAGAGGCATCACCGCACGCGCACACACACACACACACACACACACACACACACACACACACACACACACACACACACAACACACACACACACACACACACACACACACACACACACACACACACACACACACACACACACACACACAAAGAACAATACAGTGAAAGATACCACTATAATAAGAAAGAAGAAATACAATGAGAACACAACACACACACACACACACACCCACAATGCATCACTGAACAACTAGACATCACATTGAAATTACTGCGGAAGTAGATACTAATCAGTAATTACCAGTAATGCAACCATTTCAGGGGAAAAAGCAGCTTCTCTATTGTACAGTGTCAGTGTTATCACTTATTGACGAATAATCACAAGAATACAGTGGTGAAAGCAATTTTCAAAATGATTGGTCACACTAGAACATCATTCTTACATAAACAAAAATCTATTCCAGTGAGTAATTAATTATTCCCATTTATTTCTGTGTAATTAAGGGTCTTACATTTAACAGGCTGTCCAATTTTTTTTACACAGTTTACAAACTTTTATAGAGAATTTCTCCCATACAGAAGGCACAGGAACTAGATGATTTATTAACATGATTTCTTTGAGTGATGATGAATGGAAGCCGTCACTGAACTCCCTGAACCGACCTACAATACAAACCTAAATAGGCCCTTTAATAGTATGAGTCTCTTCACTTTTCAATAGATTAAAAACCTTGCTTGTTATTCTACTAAAAGTCATTGACGTGTTCAAGTGTGCACCTGCAAAGTAAAGACATTAGAAACCAACTCAACGCTTTAATTATTTTTCTGCTGTGTGTATATGTTTGAAAACACTTTTGTTTGCACAGTAGCAGTGCTGGCGCTGTCTCTTAATGTTTCTCTGCTAACGTTATCTCTTTGAGGTCCAACTTGACGAAGGAAACCTCCATCCCTTCCCTCAAGAATTGGTGGCTACAGGCACATCCTGAGAGATAAACCTCTGTCCGTTACCTTCAACTGGGAAGGATAGACTAACTACTTTGCAATTTATCTCACTTAAGTTCCTTCAGCCAGCTGGTGTCCATATCAGATTCCCTCTGGTACAGAAAGCCTCTTTCAGCCAGCTGAGTTAAGTGCACTCTCTCCCCCAATAGCCCTGAAGCCAAGTTCAGACTGGCCCGTGAATGCCCTGGGGCTAGTGATGATGGGCTGAAGTAACAGTGCGATTTCTCAGCAGCTGCTCCCTGTGTTGAGCGTAGTGGATACAGAGAGCGTTTGCCAAATGTAAACCTTTAAAGTCGTTGTCACCAGTGCTGCCACATGCCTACGTTTCTACTTTGTCACCATTTCAAAAATATGCTGAAAGGAAGGACAAAAGGGAGGATTCACTTAAGGGCAGAGCTGCACTGCCAAAGTATTAATGGGCATGAAAGTCATGCTTATGAGTCTAACAAATGAGTTCCAGGGGGGTAAACCAGAGGGAATAATGAGCCAGAAGCCTGTATAGATGCAGTAATCACTGCACACCTCTTGTGTTTGTTTCCACTTGAGATTGCAGAAAGGTGCAGAAATCAAACCACACATCACAAGTGAAGTGAGATGCACAATAGCTGTGAGCCTCTGTGTTGTCCTCTGTGGCCTTATCTAAAACTTTTGATGAGGATGTAGTTTTCTCTACGCTGATGCCACGTCCACGGTTTACAACAATATCTAGCATGGGACTGCACATTGTATCCATGGGCAACATATGGCAGCAAAAAACACTTGCCCATCAAGCTGCAAAGAGCAGAGCCTCAGACTGTGACCATTTCATCACATATGGCAAACCTTTTTTTTCCTCCAGTACAAGATCTGAATTCTTAATAAAGACAAGTCAATGTTGGTGAAGCAGAACTGGAGTAACTGTTGTGTTTCTGTCTATCTAAAAAAAACAGCCCATATTTTTAAAGACTATTGAATGCAATACTGCCAGCTAATGTGTTTCCAACTAATTAAAACTAAAATTGCAGCCTAATGATGTCTATTTTTGAAAACAAATATAACAACACAACAGATGTAAATACATGTATTTTAGTGTGTCACACAATCCTTATGTGGCCCAAATAACACATAATATAGTCATAACAGAGGTTTTGAACAACTGACCTTTTAGGCCTGAATGGTCAATTTAACAATTAAATAGTTAAACTTGGGAGCAGCATTATGATTCATCTGAATCCAAATTCAATTTTTACTCAACTTTTGGCTCTGCTTTGTTCTCCTGAGAGAAATGGAGATTTAGTTTCTAAATGCTCCACTATGACTACACACTTGTGAACTGTGTCTGCTCACTCTCTGTGGGTCCATCAGAGCTTCCTGCTGCAGCTTGTAAACAACTTGAACAAGAGCTGCAAGACTGAACCTAAACAGAAACAATTATCCCCTTGAAACTAAAACAAAAGGCTAAAAAAGGTTAAAATGATAAAAGGCTCATGGGACATTGCCGTGTGATCCACAGCTAATACAAAAATGTGGACAATGTCAGTTTTATAAAATTCACACAACATTAAAAGTTTAGCTATGAGCCTGAGACAGAACAAACCAATTTTATAGTTTCACTAAGAAACACCGCTGCTCACTGTCAGGTAGCACTTGACAAGAAACACTAATAATCTCTGTGGCTAGAAATGACAAAAGAGTTTTGTCCCGTCTCCTCCGCAGTGGAAAGAGAACAGCAGGAGATTATAGATGTGAGGCAGAGATTAGAGTGCTGGCTCTCTTATCTGTTGGTTTGGCTTGTTCTTTATCTACAAGGACACTGAAGAAAATATCATAGGCACAACTGAGATATTATCCTGTTAGATATTACTACACAGCAGCAATGCAAGTGATGGACATGAGCTTGTTTGTGCTAAACAACTGAATCAGTTCAGTGTTGAACAGATTTGTTGTTCTTTTCAAAGTTAACCCAACAGAGCCTGTAAGTTCATAATGATAAAGGGTTTTTTGTTTTGTTTTGCTTTGTTTTTTTTTCAGGAAGGACATAAATTGGATCATGATGATTAAGAGGGCTTTGGATAAAGTGGGACCTTTAAAGGAAACTCCCCTAATGAGAAGATCAATGTCCAATGAGCACAACAGAAAGCTGATAAGTTGGGGAAAGTTCTCTCGAAAGTAAACAATCAGTCAGAGAAAAAAAAAAAAAAAAGCTCCAAAACTTTTAAACACAGGTATTAGAATTAAAACAACAACAACAAAAATAACACCTCCACTCTGAATATCATATCTCAATTAAATCATATTCAAATTTTAAAAAGTGAACTTTCATTTTTAAAGCCTATTTATTAAAACTCTCCCCACAGAGCAGCTGAACTCTGTCATCTGTTTATAAACTTGGTGTTAGACAATCGGGCTAAATATAGAGTCAACGTTCAGGTCGGTTGTGTTGTGTATGACTGATAGTGACAGCTGAAGCACAGAGGTGTCGGTACAGTCCGCACCACCCTTCAGAAACACAAGTAGGAAAAAGCATCTAAGCGTTGTGATCAAAACTTAGCTTAAAGGGCTTCCATACAGCGCCGGTGGCAAGGTGACTTTCAAATGATGCCATTAATGTCCGTCTTTGAATAAGTGCATTAATGAGGCCAAAGAGGGACTTGAACGTTTGCAGAGAGGTTGATTGATGAAAGCTAAAATTCCCTGCTAGCTACATCCCTTTGTTGACCCTCAAGCAAGGTGATAGGAAAATGGTGCCGAAGCTGCCCTTTAAAACAAAAGGAAGATAAAACATTCATTCACTATAATTAAACAGACAATTTCAGAAATGAATCCAATTGTTCTAATAATTCATGCTAATTAACCAAAGAACTGTGAGCTGTGTTTTTATGACATCTTTCCTGTTTTTACTCCTTAGTCACTTCAAAGTCAATAATCACTTTTGCTTTAACTGCATTGCATCACCATCCCAAGCCTAAGACTCAGTCATATTGCGGTATTTTCATTTTGAGATGAATTGTGATGACATCCTCAAATCTTTGCCAAAAAAAATCTTTGCCGTAATAAGCAGCAGTCCCTTCGCTCTTGACTTTAATTTGGTCCAATTTAAGAGATACATGGTGCCATGAGCTGCAAAATCCTAGCAGCACTTCCTGCACTTGCGCAACAGGAAGAGTAAATAATGAAGCATGTCAACAAAGCGGCGCTCACTGGGGCTGTAACCTGCGTGCAGCATCAACGGTTGTTTTCACAATCAATCTGAAACCAGCATCCTGATAAAATGAAGTAAGAACTGCCTGCAGCAATGGAATGACTAATTAGGGGAGGTCTGCAAACTACACCGGGATAATATTAACTGTGTGAGCAAACCTGCTATATCTGGTGTGAATCAAAGTTCAATAGACCCGTAATGTTCGCAGCCTTGAGCTGCGACACGGTGGTGAAATCTGAAGAATAGGTCTGTGTGGTCAGAGGTCTGTCTCTGATAAGCCAGCTGTATTCTTAGCACTGCACAGATCAGTGAGGGGACTCAGCACGACACCGCAGCCACAGAAAGCTCTTGATTTATATGCCTCTGTTCATGATATGGTGTTTGGTCTCTGGGCCTTAGAACACCAGGGGCTTACCAAGAATTAACCTTCACACAGCAGTGATCCTATATGTAAAATTATTTATGGGCACCTTTCATCAGGGACATGAGGGTTTGAGACACGTCTAGAGCTCGGTGAAGCCGAGCAATCCCAAGCTGTGTCTGAGATGGAGCTGACACGCTCATCTCTCTGGATGGCAAGAGCCTTGGTGGCATGCTTCAAATACAAAGCAGGTGGTCCCTTACCTGCCACATTACAGAAGAGATCTAACAGCGTAATGAAAATGGATAAAATTATATGGCCTCTGAGCACAGTCTTAAAGCTTAATTTCAGGATCGAGCCAACAGTGAGCAGACACTGCAGCAATGTAAGCTGTAGATCATTATCACTGTCAGCCTCTAAGTAAAAAACATGATGTATATTTTTTTATTTCCAGCAGGTAAGGCTAATTGGACATGTGGTGGGGAACAGAGCTGAAGAATTAGGCTGTCATTTTGGGTAGCAGATGGGCTTCAATCCAGAAATTATTCCACAGAATCCATTCAAAGAAAAAATAAATGATGAAATCAGCAATGTGTTATAATTAACTTCAAATTCCTTTCTTTGCTCCACAGTGGGCAAACTGCACTTAAGCGTTTTGCTGCTGCTCCGTCATTACACAGTAATGTTTTTTAAAGTGCATCCTTTCATTCTAGCACAGTCTGTTAATCTAGTTAAAACCAGAGCTCACGGCTATTTGAATAACAAAAACAATAAAGCAAATGAATATAATGTGAAGTTTAAAATAAATAAATAAAAAGTGGCAGACTGCACAGTCGGTTGATTTACAGAAAGGCTGTGTTTACTTTTGTAGATTAGTGCAGGATCGAGGTCAGTGCACGAGAAACCACTGTTCTTTTCAGGTCAGTGTGAGGCATCGAGCACATGTGTGTTTAAAACACACATGTGTTTCAGTCTACACAAGAAGGAAAACATTCACTTCATAATAAAGTAAAAACTTCATTTATAAACTGAAAAAATCTATACAACAAATTTGTCATCAATGTGTCAAATGCAATGGTCACAGTGAAAGTGATATAAATCTCAAAGACAAATATTAAAGACATCTTACAGTGAGTCTCAGATTTGAAATACTCTGGTTTATTCGTTAATGACATAAAAATGAGTCAATTTAAGAGAGAGATGCTTCATGTAAACATATTCTAGTTTATTAATAATAAAAAAAATAAAATCTTTCATACCATCAACCAACATTAATCTGGCAAGAGCAGTGGGGAAAAAAAAAAAAAAAAAACATTATTTGAATTTATGTTGGAAATAATCCCAGGTTAATAAATGCACTTGCCCACATGCATACTACACAACCACCACTGCTACACACACTGTGTCAGCTACTTAAGACTTCCTCCCTAATAATTAATTTGTATGGAGGCCAAATCGAGGCTGAAGGAAGGGAAATCATGCAGCATATGAGAACTGCATAAAGTCAATTAATGTCTGAGGGGTTATTTATATTGCAGTCTTTCACCAGCAAGAAGCAAAGCAATCAGCTACTGTACACACTGAGCTCCGGGTTGGTGGGAGATTTTAATCCATTTTTTTTTTTTAAAACACACTTCAAAATAACTGATGCTTCGATAACAAGCAGCCTGGGTGAGTAAGTAATAAAGACAAGGCCTTGCAGGGAAGCGCTGAGCAGTGATGCTGGACCACAGTGATGCTGCATCACAGCTCAGGCTCACGAGCCGCGCTGACCTCACGACGCAACGTGGACGTCACCCGCCTGCAGACAAACGCGTCCCTTTTCTGTGCAACTGTCAAACTACACAGGAAGTTGTGGAACGAGCTGCCTCCGCGAGCGACGTGTAGCGCGCGCACACACACAAACACACAAAAATGAAAAGACTTTCTGACAGTCCTACATTAACTTTGCATGAGCTGCTGAGCTTTTCGCTAAACGCTTTTTATTCTGCAGGCTGGAGAAGAAGAAAAAGAGAAGCGAGCTGCTCTGCTGTGCGACCTCTCCTCGCTTTTAAATGTCAAACCTGACTGCTACACAAGGCGCACAACACTTATGTGTCGCTGCTTTATCTGTTGCATGTGTTGCTTTTTTTTATTTCCAGAATAGAGTAGAGTCTGGCCTCTGCTCGATGTCACCGGGCGCTGATTTTACCGACAAAACGTAACAGAAAAACCCCAGTTTGAGTCGCGTTTACCTCCTCTTGAGGTCCTTCTCGTACGGTTTGAGGTAGGGATCCATTTGGAGCAGACAGCTGAACTCAGGAATGAGAACATGATCCTCCGTGTCTGCCATGTTTCTGTAGACTGAACCAATCGAGCACCGATCGCTGCAGCCGCTGCTGTTGAACTGTCACCGACGCTGCTGAGCGGACTCGGAGTCATGAACCGCAGTCTGGGGGTCAGTCAGCGAATCGCGCTGCTTTCTGCAAAGCCCGCCCCATCATCTGCAACATATACAGGTCAGAGATAGCCGAGCCATGTGATGCCGAGACACTGTATAACTTTAAGATGACAGCAGAGGAAGCGACGTGGCGCGTCAGAGGAAGATGACTCGTATTTGTATGCAGGTGTGCACGTTTGTAGGCAAACACTGTCACTGTCAATCTAAATCACTTTATACGGATGTTAATGTCAACATATATGCCAAAATGAGTTGTGTATATTACAATATAACTATATGATTATATATTATATTATCTTTGTGACCCCGTGACCTTTTACTCCAGCACCACTCCCACTGACAAGTGACAAGTTGTGTGTCACTCAGATCATGTGTCCAGATCAATTTATTGCCCTCTCAACCTTTTTCCAGAGGCAGGTGCAAAGAGACCAAGTTCACATCAACTATCTTTAGAGTCCCAGATGATTTTTTTTTTTGTGAAATACACTAGTGTCATGTCTAAAGATGTTTCTCTAGAGCGTGAACAGGCTACACTTTCTCCTTCACCTTTCAGCCCAAATGTCAGCTTCACATATCACACTTTTCACACTTGTTTCCAACATTACAATCCTGAAAGGACGGACTTCTTTAATTTTAATGACCTCTCCTCCTCCTCCTCCTTTCTGTTTATCGTGTTGCTTCCCTCAGGACACATTAAGCGCATCCACTGTTAAGGTGCTAAAAATTCTCAATTTGTTGTTTGTTCAGTTCAACTCTTTCATAATGTGCGGTGTAATGAACAGTGCAGCCTCACGGGGCCCCTACTGGAGCTTTAGCCTTTTATCTTGTTGAGCCGAGTTCCTATAATGAGCAGCTGTCATTATTGTTTTTTTTTTTTTTTTTTATGAAAGTCACTTATTTGTGACATTTTATCCAGCTCAAATTGAAGATTAAACATGATTTTTAACATTTCATTTATTTATTTATTTAAACAAAACTGGTCTTGTTATAGTCTGGAGGTTTTATAAAAGGGTTGATGTTAATGGAACATATTGCATGCATGCTGTCCATTCATAATTAAAAGCTTAATGGTTATGATATATTAACATAAACAATGTGTGAAGGAAATGTGGATGTATAGAAACACGCTTGCTGTGTAATCATCTCGTACATGCTTTATCACCACAGGGGAGCTGTAACTTTATTAGAGGAGCATGCATCGAAACGCTCACAGTGCATTAACAGAACACAGACACACTTCACAAAGCAGGATCCTATTGATCTGGGCAAAGTGTAATTTAGGCAACGTTTGTTTAATGTCAAGGCCTGCGTTCGTACAACTGCAAGGAACTGCCTCTGGCAGCAAACATACAGACGCACAGCAGCATGAGACCCTCTGCGCATATATGTTAGTGAGTGAGGACTGTTTATTAAAACAGTGAATTAATGTGTTAAATCGTTGCAATGTAAGAAGTAATGAAAACTAAAACTACCTGTTTTCTGCTCTCTCCCCTTTTAAACGTGTCTTTCTTCCTGAAATACAAATCTCACACTGTTTAAATCTTATTGTCTGTCCCTGCCTCAGTAAGTTTTACCACAAACTACTTTTCAGATACGGCTGAAGTAAATGAATGGACTCAGAAGAAGGATAACCTTGCTATAATTTACATCAAATCCCACTCAGAGCAGGCTGATAAATATGCACGACGACTGAAGAAATAGTGCGGCTCGGGAAAGTGTTGTCCTTGTCACAAAATAAAACTCTCCGAGCTAAAGGTCACAAAGTGAGTGTCATTCTAAAGAGCCATCTGTTGGTAATAGATGGAACAACTGTGTCACTGTCCGCCCCAGAAGGTTATGTCAGTAAATATTCTTTCACAGCTAAATAACAAACGTTTACCATCACGGTAAGAGACACAGAATACAATGACAAATACGAATAAAAATGTATCTATAAAGATTTTCAGCTGAAGGATGTGAACCTGACCAGTTGAGGTTAATCGCTGATGGATTTTATTTGGAAGTGAAATGGACAAGGTGGCCATGAATCTACATGCAGAAGTCACAGACATTATTTTCCCTGTGTTTTAATGCGACCAGACACTCATATAAGTCATCTGAGTAGTTATTAATCTGTGACGAAAAGTTTCACTCTCCAAAAAGTCAGCTAAAATATTTCCGCTCCAACCAACCAGGAAGCAGAACGAGCGATATTAGAGTCTATACGGAGTATAAAACACTACAACACCTTTTCACTTTTTATTTTATAGGATTGATTATGTTGCACAAAGTCAATATGGAGCTAAATAAAACTTCACTAATGATAAAATAACCTGAACCAATTCACAACACGGATATTGCAGATTGTGTTTTACTGAGCTGTTTGATGAATTGACTTGGCCTGACCTGACATCAGTTTATGAGCCCTCTACCTTTGATGCAGACAGAATCTAAGTGAAATGGCAGATTCATAATTTTATTTTCATCTGTATTCAGTCTGTTGTACTAATGCTGAATTCTGAATAAATCCTATCATTCATTTTTTTTTTTTAAATCAATTTGCCTCAGTTTCACCCCAGGAACAGTCTTGTTCTATTTTCCCAAGACTCTGCGATTACAACCCTGAGTGGCTCTAATTTATTCGTTCACAAGATTCAGATGTCAATTGAAGATTAAACTGCAAATTCTAAGTTTGAAACACTCTTTCCCTGTGGTACTGAGCTGCATGTCCCACCACAGGATCTTATTTTAGTCTGAAAGAAAACCAGAGATGTGAAACACAATCAAAATGGCAGTTCTGTGTCGCTCTAATAAAAGCCGACACAAACAAAGTTTCATATTTATCTTGATTGATTTGAGTACACAAGCATGATACAGCGAATATCTGCTGTAATGAAATACACAATTAGTCTTTCACTACTTGTAATGATTCATCTAAATCATCCGAGCTGTGAGAATTACTATCCTAAGGCGTGTTCAACCTCCGTTAGACTCCTCTGAGGTAAAAGACGTCGCTGCTCAGAGCGACAAGCAGTGAAATCAGTAAAGTCTAAATCTGTGAGTGCAGACAATTTTTAGACAAACAAAAGTGTTGTATGGAGGGGGAAAAACTAATTAAACAAATAAGTTGTGAAAAACAAAGTGGCTGAGAGGAATATTATTTTACTGCAGGAAATAAAACTAATCCAAAAACTATTTCCATATAAAATGATCTATTACAATTCTGTTTTGTGGCTGGTTCACTGAAAGTTTCTTATGATCATCATAAATTATTCTATAGGAATATTTGTCTTTTTTATACTGCTATATTTACGACATGTTTTATTTTTTCTTTTGTCTGTCTGTCCCTTTCCCATGAGCATGATATTAAATGGTCAAAGGTCAAGGTCACTGTGACCTCATAAAATGTCTTTTCAGCTTTATGAACGTGATATCTCAGGAACGTATTGAGGGAATTTCAATCGACTTGCAACAAAAGTTCTCTCAGATTCACAGAGGAACTGATTAGATTTTGGTTTTCAAATGCCAAAGGTCACAGAACAGGCTTCTGGCTCAAACTCAGGAATTCACAAGCTAATTCAGTACAAGTGGACTGGTTGGTGGAGTAATATAACCACAAGGCTGTCTTTCTGTTAAACAGACCACAAATAGCTGAGATTATACTGGATAAATAGAAGACATGCTTGTTAAGGATGGTTTAAAAACTGCTAAACAAAGGACAAAATTTAATTTACAACTTGGAAAATAATTAACCAGATGGAACCTGGATTCAGAGAGTTTACATCTTTTTGTCTTAACTTTTCTTGGCACTTTCAACATGTTACTGCATGCAACCACAGAAATAAATACCAGGAGATGCTGTGCTCAAAAAGCATGTGTTTATTCAGCAGAAATACAAAATACAAAATATCCAAAAGTCCAAAAATAGAAATACAAAAATACAAAAATACAAAAAAAAAAAAAAAAAAAAAAAAAAATTAATGGTAATGAATTTGTGTGGGCAGCGGCTGGCAGAATTAGAAAAGAATTTATAGTTGATGTGTTTTTACCTGACCTTAATTTGACTTAATTTGTCTTAAATCATTCTCTACACAACACGACAAAAGTAACAAGGACATAATTGTACCCATTTTTTTTTTAGCTAGAGTGACGTTTGGAGTTTTAAGGAGACGTTGAACTTGTGGCTTTAGAAAGTTGCCAAACGTCTTTGTTCAATATTATTGTTGCAAAAAGTCAGAGAGAGAGATAGAAAGGTTCATTTATAATTCACAAATACGCTACTTACATATAAGTGAAGACAAGCTGTTTTTGAAAATATCTTCGCAACTTGAAGAAGGAGCTGACAGTTTGATGTGGAAGCGAAAATGTTAAACCATGTGCAGTGTTTCACAGATGCATGTGAGGAAACCGTAACAGGCAAATAAATGAGAAAAGAAAATCCAAAAATGAGATAAATGTGGGTTATTTGGGACAAAAAACACTGATTTTTGATATGACAGCATGATGATAAATATCATAATATACAGCAGAAAGGGGAACAGAAAATATACTTAATATGACATAAAATCATCAGTTGTCAAGCAAAAAGGAAACACCAGATATTTGACAAGAAGTATGGATCAATTCAGTATCAATATAGATGAACATTAAAGGGAGCATCAGTCTGTCATTTTAATCTATATTTGCAGCGAATCCTCTGACACGAGGACTGTCATTGAAAATTGTAACTGTGAATCTGTGTGTGCAGCATCTGCCTGAGATAAAGATGATGTATTTTTGCATGGGGAATAACCGTGTGTGTGTGTATGTGTGAGTGTGTGTGAGTGTATGGACACTGTGTGACAGCAGTCTACGGAGGAAAGATATTTTCAGAGGAGCAGGTTTTCAAAACAACAGACATCTCCCGACTCCAGCTGTCAGACAGGAGCAGAGTCAGCTCTTCTGTTTGTGAATTGAGGAGAGAAAAAAAAAAAAAGAAGAAAAAAGGCCGATTTATTTGCATCAATGCAAAATACATCAATCACGCTAAACAAAAGCATAAGGCCATGGTTTTGGAATTGCATTCATCCAACAACATAATTAGTATACATTTTCTATGTCTTAAATAGCTGCTGATTTCATAGTCTGTGGAATCGAATATTTCCCCAAATTCTCATCAGACGATTATGTTCAGACATTTTTTTGCGATTTACAAACCATGAAAATCTAAAAAATATGCACATTTTCATGCATTTATTTTTTTGGCTCCAAACGCTCAAAAAAAATGGAGCTATATAAATTAAACTGCTCGTGCATTTCTATGGTAACGGGCGTACTTAACACAAAATAGAAATGTCTAATAATTAAACGAAATTAAACTGGGTATAGAAGTAAGACCCAGACATGTCAGAGACAACCTCCTTCTGTTGAGGATCAAATTAGATGTCAAGGATCAGAGTGGTAAAATATTGCAACTCATATAAATCCTCTGAAAGGACACCACTTCTCCATGAATGCCACCAAAGTGAGAAGGTTAACATCGAGCAATAAAGGGAGCCAGAGAGAATGGGAATGAAGCTAATGAGAGGCGATAAGCTTCACTCCAGCCTTCAATTTCAAGGATGGGGGAGCTGGGATCTCAGAAAGAGACCAGAGACTGACATGACAGAGAGAGAGATCTTTAATGAGAGACATTAGACAAGACGGTGGCAGCGTTATCGGTGTGTATGTGTGGGACTGAACACAAAGCATGTGCTGACAGAGCCCACCAGGTACATGAATCTCTTTATGGAGATGAGATTTTCCAAATGATATGTCCTATCTGTTCTCTCGTGGCTCACCGTGCACCTTCTCTGAATAATTCACAAGAGTTCTGTGGATATGAGCAGTGAATACAACAAAGTTTAAGAGATAAGATTTACTGTGGTTTCCTGAAGTTGACGTCATAGTTGCTGATGTAGGTTGAGGACATGAGCAGGTAAACACAGCCTTTATCGCAACGCTCAGGGTTTTCGGCAAAACTCATTTATGAATTTCAGATGAGTCAGCCTGTTCAGAAGTGAATTGTTAACACATGACCTCACAATATAACAAGCCAAATAGTTCATATCAGGCAGCCGGAGCTCGGGGGACGAAATCAGAGAAAGAGGGTGAAGAGGCCGAATTTCAGCTTGCCCTCAGCAGAGGAAGTCAAGGCTTCTTTCACAGAGACGAGGAGATGATTGTCAAATAAGGTTAGAGAAAAATAATCACACTGGCCTCTCAGTGTTAAAGAAAGCACATATCCTGGTCATCACTGACTTGTACACACGCACTCTGAGAATATGATTTCACTTTTGGCCTCAGTGCCTCAACAAACACAATTCTACTATGTCTAAAAGTTTCAAAGGGACATGATGACTGATTATGTTGCAAATCCAAAAGCGTCGAGTACAGAGTAACTGTTCGTCTCCAGAAACTGCAGGGACAGATTATTATTATATTTCTGCTGTTTCTGGCTAAAAAAAAATCAACTCAAGTCACTCAAACATTAAACTCTGAAACAATGGTACACTGGCTTTTAAGTGTCCAAAGTTAGTTTGTTGCAAAAAGAAATGAACTTTTACAACAATGAATTCTTGAGCTACAGTCTCCACATTTTTTTAAACAATAATGGGAATAAGGGACGTATCAAAATGAGCAAAAACATGTGCTAAAGAAACCACAGTGGTGTAAGAATGTGAGAATTTGCAGCTCTCTGATCATATTATCTGAATATTGTGTGGAAATTGTGTTTTTTACTATAAAGTGATAATGAAACAGCGTTTTCACAATAAGCCGTTTGTCTTTTAAGTTCCTTTTACAAGTCTTTAAACCCAAAACGGTGATCGGTTTGAACCAATGAACATTAGCCTTAAAATAATTAACTTAAGAGGCACATAATGCCCTCCATTAGCCTCAATGGATGCATGATTGCCTTGAAGTTCTGAATTCAATTGCATTCAGTAGAGTGCCCATAATTTCACTGAACAAGTCCATTAATATAAGGTCCCTCATAACCTGATCACCCAAGGCCAACTGTTTCTGACTTCTGACTTCCATTAGAAGGCTACCTGATTATTCCAATATTTTATTTCACCTAATATTTGTGACAGTGGGTGAAAATGTTGATATTAACGTGGTTTGAATATATAATTGAAGGTAATTATCAAAAGTATGCATTAGTTTTAATGAAGAATGCTGAAAATTAATCATATTTCTTATGAGAATTACAAATCAAATCTGTGCTAATTCTCTTTTCAGTCACGGGTTGCTGATATATTTATCTGTGACAACAGGAAACTAATTTGTACTTTTTAAATTAGTCTCCTACAAAAACAGACAAATATTTGCTACAATAATTCATTGTCTGGTTAAAGTCATATATTGTATAGTTTTCATTCATCTATTATGCTAAACTGTGTACAAAGTTTATCAGTGTAGTTATATTAGTTTGTGTGATTTACATAAAAACCTCAGTGGTAGTGTAAAATGCAAATCACGTATAGGTGTGTATTAACATCAGTATCAACAAAAGAAATAACACTTGCTTACTGATTTCAGGACACACTAATTATTTAAAAACACAACATTTTGATCCCAGCAGGATTAAATTAAAAATTACCTTAAGGATCATTTACAAACAGGATCTCTACGACTCTTACATTTAGATATTTTAATGAAGAAAAGAGTGTAATTGTTCATCATTTTGTTCAGGCGGTATACAAACCTGCTAAATTATTTAACATGATATTCTGATAATGATTAAAATCCAAAGACACTCATGACCTTTACTAATTAATTTTACTAACCAAACAACTAACACCATCAAATACTGTTGTAAAAGAGTTTTATTTTTATTTTTATTAACATAACATTGGGTCTTTTCCAACACAAAAATACTAAACCAGAAACAGGGACCACTGATGTCAGTAGATATGTTGGAGGCCGGAACCTTTAAAAGTATTTTTAATTTAGTTCAGTTGTGGGCCATTATTTCTGTTTAAAGGAAAAGACCAAACTCCAAATAAGCTACAGCAGGTTTTTCTTTTTTCTCTTCAGGCTTATTGACGGTCGAAAAAACAAGTAATTGGTCTCCAACAGGTATGGAGTGTGAACTAATGCTGCGTTTCTGACATCTCGGAAGTGAAAACCTTTCCAGATTAAATGTCCAACTTCTAATTTTCAAGCACTGCAGGTGGGGAAAAGACATAGCTGACCACGAAAAGATGGATAATTGAGCTGTGAGTTTGTAGCTTCATTAATTTTTTTCTTCTATAAACAAAACAGCGGATAAATGAGGGTACAGATGCAGTTATGGAACTTTTATTCGCAAAAAACTTTGATTTCCGAGCCGTATTCAACGCAACAATTTGTCGTTTCCGTCGTTGCAACGTGAAATCAAACCAGGAGCTGCAGATTTCTGTCCAACAATCAGATGATTTACATCAACAAAGTAAGTGCTGCTTGTGGAAACATGCTTTATGTGTGTTAATGTCTTGTCTCTGTTATTGTGAGCTATTATGTTGAACTAACAACAGTGCAAATTGTTTTGTCAGCTGTAATTTTTGACACTGGCCTGACCTGATGTAGCTTCTTACATTGATATGAATCAGTTGCGGCTCCCTGGCTCTTTCTTTGCAGCAGCAGCAGCAGCAGCATGCTGTTATACTGTTGATTCATCTAGTAGGCTTTTACTGCATTGTACTTTGCTTGTGTTGTCAACAAATAAAGTGTCATATTGCCAATTAAGTTAACAGATAGTCCTGGATGCTGTCTTACAAAGCTGCCAGTTCATGAAATTAATAAAGACATAAATAGAAACTCATTATAGTTGTTGTCACACAATAGATAACCACAGTCATATTATGTCCACTTCTTTAATATTCAGCCAAGCAAAGGAAATGTTTAACTCATAATTACTAATAGGTTTGTGTAACAGTTACTTTGCTGTTATTCATGTCATGATTATATCTAAACTGCTGTCTTAATGTTTTGTGTTTTTTTCTTTCTTAATAACGAACATTTATTGAAAGCGTTGAGACAGACATAGGACAGACCGGGATCGATTCACTTAATTGGACAATCTTCAAAAGTAAATATCCATTCAATCATAGGGTGGAGAAATAAATTGTAAAAAAAAAAAAAAAAAAAAAAAAAAAAAGATCTCCACAATGACTCTTTCTTCAAGGATAAGTAGGACAGTCCATTGATCATACTGGATTACCAACTTGACCACTGACTTACAGATAACCAGTTCGTGAAAAGGTCCCATATAAACACATAGTGGATTAATCTTATTCAGTCAAGTGTAGACTGCTTTTCTCTTCCAAGCAACCAACTGTGTCATTGTTATAGACTGTTCTTTGTATCGAGACGGCTGTTTCTTCCTCCCAACGTCTCAACAGTATCCGTTTAGCTGCTGCAAGAGACAAAATAATCCATCCCTTGTCAAGGGAGGAGAAGTTAAAGTCCTGGAGCTCAGTCACTGAGCCCCAGATATTTTAGCAGAGATTTTAAACTTTTTGTTTAGGAATTAAAACATAATCTCTCAGATACATTATTCCATCAGCCCTTCTGTTTTGTATCACATACTGCTGCTACATTCAGTTGTAGACATGGATAATGTTGAGCCGATATACATACTGATGGTCATCTGTCCTTGTTAAAACGACATAATGTTCTGCAGTTATGCAGATATTCATGTAATGAGATAACATTTTTGTTAGTCTGCTGCTTTGGGAGGATTAGTAGACTTAAGCTCATCTATTTAACTGTATACATAATATATTCTGTACAATAGTTGTACAGTCTTACTGAATGGCCACACGACGGCGCACACAGTAGATAACATTAGATACAATAGTTTCTTACAATAAGGGCAAAAATGTTTTAAAAGCAAGTTAAGTCTATCAATGAGTCATCCGTCCAGACCCTGGTCCTCTCTAAGTTGTACAGAAGCCAAGGACATGAAGACAAAACGTTCCTCCCTAACGTTCCTGTTGGTTTTATGTGGCAGAATGATACGGTGCAGAGGAATGAGAGGTGCAGAGGAATCTGACTATGTTTCAGCTGTTGTGACAGATGCTGTTTAGTCTTGTGGCTGTCAATGTAATCCATAAAGTTTTGAGTGGGTTTAGTTGGTAGGTAGTGAACAGATACTGTATGTTCTGATGTTGTCATCATCACTGAACATCACATTCAAAGCCAGAAAAAGACATTTGGTTTTTACAAGGGTCAGTGTAAACTCAACTTACTTTTTTCTATGTTTGACACCACTTCTCTCTTAAGTTTGAGTCAGATTTGAGAGAGCAGAAAATGGAGGTGCCTGTTAGATTAGTTCTTCAAAAAATAGTGCATCCAAGAATTATCCTACTCCCCATGATGTTTTCATCAGTGTTTTATGTATTAGGTTATTTAAAAACACTGGGGGAGAGATGAAAATATAATTAAGAAACTCTTTGTTATATCAGCTGGAGAAGGCATTATGTTTACACGTTACAGCCAAGTAGGAACATCCACCAGGAGCAAAAAGATAGGGCCTAATATTGAACCCTGCAGGATCCCACAAGTTATGTCTGGCAAAGAGGATGATAAACTGCCTGCAGTGACAGAAAAGGTTCTCTGGGAAATGTAGTAGCTGAGCCAGCACATTGTTGGATCTCTGATACCCACCCAGAGCTTGAGGCAGTCAATTAAAATTGCATGATCTATAGTATCAAAAGCTTCACAGAGGTCTAAAAGGATCCAGATCGAATGTTCCCCAGAATTCACCGTTGAAAGACGATTTGTTACTTTAAGCAGGTCTGTCTCACTGCTATGAAACACTTTAAAGTTTTACCGAAGTTTTTTTTTTTTAAATGTTGATGCATTTCTCAAGAAGATCAACAAGTGTTTAAGTTATCTTTCGGTAAACCTTTTTGAGTCATCTGTTAAATGTGGTTATGGGTAAATTTGACTCAAGACTCAAATCCCATGTTTCAACATTTGATTAAAGAATATTAAGCCTACAGTTCTTAACTGTGAGGTCTTATTCTCTTAGCATGGTCTCTAGAATTATGATAGGTCCTTCGTTATGCCATAAAAGACAGTTTAATAACCTTTCATTGATGTTCATTTTATGCTGTCTTACTACAAAGACCACCTTCTGTGGCTTCAGCTCACTGCTCAAATTTGAAAGAGGTCTATTACAAAGACCGACGTGTGATTATCCTCCAAGTCTCAAGTTCAAGTTTGTAGAAGGTGAATTAGATGTCATCCCCTGTTTGCCCCTGAACAAATTCCAGATGTTTGATGAGGTTACTGGAGGGATGATTTAATGTCCAAGTGTTCTCAAACAGCTGTGACAAGGCTTTCAAATCTTTACTTTTTGTTTTTGAACATAGTTGACACAGCAAAATAAAAATTGCTGGAGACAAGCACTCAGGTTCTCATTGTGCTTTTTATGCCTCAGTAGTAATAGTCCTTGGAAGTGTTATAAAGACCTCTGAGAATATATTCACAGAGGTACAACTAAAAAAAAACTCTGACAGTGGGTGGGTGCATAATTTTCAGGACGAAATTTATTCAGGATGAAATGTGTAGCAGTTGTACGTGTAATAACACGTACCACTGCTTTGTATTCAGATTAACAAATACGCTCTGGTTAAACAATCCTCAGACCAAAGGTCATAACATGTCATAATGACATCTCGATTTAATCGTTCTGGTCTTTTTACAGAACAAAAGAAGAATGTAGACTTAACAAAGTGCTAAGAGTTTCTGAATTAACTGAAATAAAACAAAAGTATTTGCTCTCAAAAAAAAAAAAAAAAAAAAAAAAAATCTCACCCAAGGCAACTCTAACAATGGTCCAATACAATCATAATCCTAAGATGTGTTTATAGGTTTGGTAGTCGTTGATTAGAAATCACTTTTTTTTAGGATAACTTTTATCAGCCTTTTCCTTTGAGAAACTTACTTTTAAAAGTTTAAATATTGCTGAGACACTGATATGAAAGGGTTGAAGTGCAGTTAGAATATTACTATGAGGAAATAAGTGAAGAGTTGTGTGAAATTTCAGTGTCTGCGGTCGTAATTTCCACATCATGGAAACACTGCAGTCACAGGTCACAGGTATTTTTTGATGTTTCAGTTGAATTGTTTGTCTCAAGACTCTGGGTAATGTGAAGGAATGTTTCCTTTTGAAGTTTTAGGTGGCATTAAAGCTCAGAGGTCACTTAAAAGTGGCCCCTCAAGGTAATAAAGACACAAGTTTCCTGAACCTTCTTCCATCAGCTTGTGAGATTTCCTTCACTTCAGACTCTCTGTTTTAGACAATATAAATATGCTGTAGTGAACAGTAGTGAAGTGAAGTTATTTTCTGGAAATACCAGCTAATTTTCTTCTTTCATTTCCTTCTTGGTTGTTAGGAATATTAAATAGGTTCTTGCTTCTTATGGTATGTTAGTCAGAGATCAGAGGAATGCCTATGGTGCTTTTAATGTTACATTTGCATCTCAGTAATATGCAGGTTGTGCATTTATTAATGATTGGTTGCACATGCAGATATCTCATATAAATCTACTTCTTTAGGCCTAAAATGAAGCTGTTGATTTTATTTTTTGATATTTCCTGATGGATATGTTTTATGGCCAAGTGTTGTTGTAAAGTGTTCGATTCTATTATTGTCTGGTTTTAAATAGTAACCAAAGCTGTCACTGTCAGATGTATTGACAACGTTTGTCGATCATAATCATCTATCTTTGAGGTGATCTCTGTCTGATTTGAAAAACGGTGATGCAGGAAGTATCCTGAAGTTTTATTCTTATGCATTTCATTAGATGGATGAATAGATGCTGAATTGTTCTCATCAGGGAAATAATTGAATTTCCTTATGTGTGTACACATTATGTGAACTGCAGGGCAGTTATTCCAACTGACCATAGATTTTGAAACATTAACAATATTTTATTATTATTATTATCCTGTTTAATAATAGAATGACTGCACAGGATTGAATCAAATTCTTAGTTTTAAGAGCAAGATATTGTGAATAGAACAGGATGCAATTAAAAACAGCTCAAGTTCAAATTTTATCTAAATATTGAAACCAGGAAAAGTAATTAACAAGTGACATATGATGGCTATTAATAAGTGCGCAACTATGAATGTAAATATAAACATTCCAAATCCCCCATATACTTCTGCATCTATACAAAGACGGCCTGTGACTGTCTGCCAACATCCCAATTAATGTCGACGGCATTGTTCTGCAGATGAGGTGAGAGCAGCCCATTATATGTCGGTCTGATTCCGCCACTTCCTCTCGGTGCCCTGATCGGGCTCTTCTCTGCGCAGACCTGTTTTGGAGTAATGCCACAGATGGTGATGAGCCTGTGTAATCCCTGTAGATTTCCACGGTTTATAAACAGCAAGACAAGCAGCAGGTCCCTCCGATCTGAACAAACACTTCTAAATCAGGGGTGTTTATCGTGCCTGTTTGGGGTGGAGGTTGTAATTATTGCAAACAAGAGCAAACATGCAAAGAGAAATGGATTTCACAGATCTAATTGATTGGGAGAAGAGCAGCAGATTTAGCTGCTCTAACCAGCCCCCTCCCCTCTCAGTGCTGCATGAAACTATCAGATTTATAATAGTTTATAGCAGCTGAAGTATTCATCATTTGAAATGAGATGCATTCAAAGCGATACGGGGTGCATTTCATTTCCTTGGGCTAAATCTGAAAAACTTAAGCACAGTTGGAAATGGCTCATTTCTATGTACCTCGCAGAAAACAACAGATTTCTGGCTCATCATAGTCGACCATGAATATATCCCCGCATGCACAGACAGAGAGAGTGTATCGAGATAATTGACAAATTCCTTGGCGAAATGAAATGCTGTGCACGCTGAAAGTAACATCAGTGTTTGCTTTCTGTCTAGCAAAAGAATCACAGCATTTTGATGTATTGCCTCGCCTGTGCACAAAAATACATTCTTTTTTTGTCAGACGAATTCCTTCCCAATTTTCCGGGCAACAATAGGAACATTGGGAAACTGGTTTGATCCATGACATGTTGACATTTCATTTGGAGAAATCAATCAAAATCTAGCGGCAAAAAAGGGCACGTGAAAGGTGTCAAACGAAAGTGCTGAAATCAAAAGTTTTATGAGAATGGCTTTGGATATTTGGATATATATTTATCAAGTAAATGAGATATATCAGAGCGCCACACAAATCACACGAGATCTAATCAAGATTTTGTTTTTGTCTTGCACTGTTAGCGCGAGGCAATACCCTGAGGAAATTATTATCATCTGAAAGGCTAGTTTTGTTTTCTGGTGCCTTAATGTGAAACATTTACTGCATGAAAATGACAAATTGGGAAATGCGTTTCGATCGACATTATGTGACATTAAGCGTCCTTTCATTGTCAGCGTGTGGCGCTCACACACAGGCTTTATGGTAATCATTCTTTTGTTTTTGGGGGTATCACCTTGTTTTACTTGTACAGCAGCAGGAGAGTCATCTAAAATTAGCAGCACAGTTTGAGAAACAGCAGGCAGTGCACCCTACTAATAGACTCTAGAGGTGAATTAGCCATTAGCAGAAAAAGGCTAATTCACCTCTAAAGCAGATGTCTTTGTGAAAGTGAAAAAAGTGAAATTGTAAATGGAGCACAGTTGTTTGCGCACAAATAAATATGCAACCGCTGTGTAATATCCCAGTTTTGAGTAGATGGGAACAAACTGAACGATGGAGTTTGAAGTCCCAGTCATTTCTTATATTATGTCTGTGAGGTTTTACATGGCACCTTGTCCTCTGAGGATGTGCACCGGTGCCCTGGCAGCTATGTTTTGACCAAAGAGGACATTCTCCTTAGAGCAGAAGTGCAAATGCCTCCTAATGGATCTGGCATGGCAGCCGTCAGGTCTGCAAACAGAGCCATGGTTTGCATAAAGCACAAACAACCTTTAATCACCCTGGCTGGCTGTCTGTCTGTCTGGCTGGCTGGCTGGCTGGCTGGCTGTCAAGCTGTTGAAGGGGCACAACCTAAAGTTTTAACAACAAAAAAACACAACGAGTGCACTTTCAAAGTCTAGTTCAGAGTAAAAACCCACATATTAGCAGGCCGTGCTAATTCATTAGTGGGGTTGTGCGCTTGACCAAAAACATCATTATACAAGTTCTACTCTGGATTCTCTATTAGCCTCAATGCATGTTTCCTTACATACCATCACTTATTTATATCAGTTTATTTTACTTTGATGTGAGCAAAGCTTGTAATTGCGTGTACCTCAGTCATCATGTTTCCTTGATGAAATTTTCATCTATGGATGAATAATTTATTAGTTATGCATAATGCACTGATGGAATTTCACTTTTTCTCCAAAACAAAACTTATGAAAGTATTTTCTTCAATTTCATTTGGTAGTAACTTCCATAACTCTGATGCTCCTATTTACCAAACACCATGGTAATATTTGCACTGCTGATGGGAATGTTACAGACTGAGTAGACCTCTCTATTAAATGTGTTGACCGCACTGTATTACTGCACCCACATGCATCACTCTATTTAGGTCGAGATGTTTTACAGCAGTCTTTCAGTGGTTTGCGAAGAGTGTATTAGTCATTACTTTAAAAGCCTGAGGCAAGCAGCGGAGTTCTTAATACACCGAAGTGGATGACAGCCACCAGCTCCAGGAGGAAGTGGTGAGAGCGGAGGTCTGTCAAGGAACAGGTGCAGTAATGTTCTGGTGGAGAAAATAAAGTTGCATTTTAAATTATACAACGTAAGGTCTTATTGGGCACACGCATCCATTTTTATCTGAAGATGAACATTTCACCTGCAGACAGAGAAATCTTTTCTAAACTGTGATGGAGCTGATAGTGACATGATTAAAGCTGCTTGATGAAGAATTATGGCAAGATTTTCTTTTTGGAAAAAACAAAACAGTAAGCAGCACTTAATACAACTGTTGGACCAGCCTACTGCTGAGAAAACAGGTGGCTGAACCAGACTGATCTTTCTATAGACACAGCACAGATATGTTATTATGTTATTTTTTTGTCCTTCTTGTCATTTTCTAATGTGCTTTTAAATTTGTGTTTGCTCTAATGAACTCCAGATGAGCACAGTTTGTTGCATTTGAACATAAATCTAATGATTGTTTATAGGATTTTGCTGACGTTTGTCACATTGTGCAGCATCATATTATAGTAATAGAAAGCTGTTGCTTATTGTGATGTTGATGTCAATTTGATGATGTTTTTGTTGGTTTTATCATATAACCAAATCTTAATCATGACATTATTTGTACATCAGAGAACATACCTACCCATATACTCTCATGAATATAATTTGTTCCATTCATTTACAGTTTCTTATCTGAGATCAGTTCGCCGTGGCAGCAGACCGAGCTAAGGTGATGCACATGTCCCTTCGCCTAGTTCCTCCTGGAGGATCCTGAAACGACGGTGGACTAGATGAGATATAATCTCTTCAGTGTGTTCTAAGTCCACCCTGAGGTCTCCAACCAGAAAAGCCAGAAAGGTCAGGAGGAGGATTGCTTCCCTCGGGTTGAGTACGAGCTGCTGCCCTGAGTGAAGGAGTTCAGGTATGTTGGGGTCTTGTTCACTAATGAGAGTAGGATGGAGCGGTTTCTGACCCTCGCTATCATGTCATGAGATTTGGGAAGTGACCAACAGGGTTAGATTGCAGATACAAGAGGCTGAAATGAGATTTCTTTATAAGGTGTGTGGGCTCAGACTCAGAGAAAGGGGGAGGAGTTTGGACACTGAAACATCTGGGGCCAGCTCAGAGGAGAGCTGCTGGCGGAGGTGATTTGGACATCTGATCACAACGCCTCCTGGGTGTCTGCAGGTGATGCAGGTGTTTCTTGGGCAGGACTGAGTGGTAGAAAAGCTCAAAGATAATGAAAGTTAACAAAAATGGCTCAACTAAGGCTGCAACCAGTAAATTTTATTATTGATTTATCTCCTAGTTGTTTTATAAATGAATTGATGAAATGTTTGGTCAATAGGTCACATCCTCAGATGTCTTGTTTTGTCTCGTTAATAGTCCAAAGCCTACACATTTTGAGTTTCATATGAGAGAAGATTACCAAAATGTACCTGCTGTCCACGTGTCAGTTTCTAAAAGTTCAAGATGCGTGACACAAATCTCAAACTGTATATTCCACTCTGGCATAGTTACAAAAACTTCTGTTTCTGACCAGTGTGTGTGCATGTGAAAGAGAGATGGATGACAGAAACAGAAAGAAGGAGAGATGGAGAATATGATATCAATAGTAAGATTGACTCAGTGGGGAGAGGATGTAGAGGCAGAAGCTGGCAAGCTCAGAAGATTGGCAGCAGGGAACAGATGGTCAGGAGGAGAAAGGAAACATGACCAGGATGTGTAGTTATGCAAAGATAAGCAAAGGAGGTGCAGAGAGTGCTGATGAGCTATGAGACACTGGCATCATAATTCTATGTACAACACAGCTATCCAAGTATCAGAACTTTTGCTAGTGCTTGCCATGTCAGACTGCTAAAGAAGTCGTGCAGTGCTTCTCAAACTTGCTCCTCTTTGTTTCTCGTTTTCTTTATAATGAATAAAAGCTGATAGACGCCAGATGTGGTGCTTCTTTTGCTTTTTGATTGATGGAACAGTTTACATTTCACATATTGAGGTGTATTTATTCAGTACATTTCAAAGATAGATCACAAGTGTTTAGAATCGTGTTACTCAGTGTTTCTCTCCTTATATGAAGCAAATGTGATGCAGTGACCTTGATATGTTGTTTCCTCCAGACGTCACAACTATCGCATGCATATAAACGTGAATGCTGTGTCTAAATGCAAATGTTGAATAGCTGCATGTTAATTGTGCTGCTTTTGTCAGAGAAGCATAAACACGGCACAACAACAGTGACCGGCATCTAACCAAACTGAGACCAGGGACTTAAAACCTCACAGTTAATCTTAGACAAGTCCATATCAAAGTGATTTTGGCCCCAATAAGCACCGAGTGAGAAATCCACCACGGGCAGCTAAATACTGAAATCAGCCCATTTTCCATGCAGTGGTCTGTGAGAACACCAGCTGCTGTGGGCTATCGTGGACGTGAGCCCTAACACAAAGCACTTCACTCTGCATAACCAGGGCACTAGGTTTTGTTTTTTATAGACGAGGATGGAGAGAGGTGGAGAGAGGAACGTCTGCTTCTCTATGCCTCCATCCTGGTCCCATGAGGAGCGGTGTGTGCCCTTCAAAAGATGCTGGGTTTGTAAAGTGAAGACAAAAGGCCAATATTGATTGAATTATTATAACTCCACGCTCCTGGAGCTGTGTGGTAATGATACAGTAATTACTATGCACCTCTCCTGGTCCAAAGATGACTCGGATGACCCAGTGGTTGTTTCTGTAAAAAAATAAGGTTGGAGGGGTCTATAGTGTCATCATGTTTATTTAACATTTCATTTGCAATTAATGAGTAAGGCTAAGATTCTGCCCAGTAATTCTGAGGTTTGAGTAATACAACAGTGCTGTGGTTATGTGCTGGGTATGTAAGGACTACTATATTATATAGTGAAATCTTTTACTCGAGTGCAAACACTCACAGCCAAAATTGAGAAAAAATTTAAATCTGTGAGCTATGTTGGATAATAAGGCTTTAAGGGTATATCCAATAAGTGTTTATAAGCTTATATGTTCAAGAAAATTCTCAGACATTATTATATATTGAAGTGCTGTTCAGGGTTCTGTAGTTTGTTGAGCTGATGGATATGAATGGCACTGTAGTGTAAATTGTCTGAAAGGAGAACTTTTGCTTATCCCAGTCCTTGTTTATGTTTTTGTCTTGACAGTGCCCTTTATTGACTCCTACACAGCTGACTCAGGCCTCCTACAAGTTTCAACTGGAAACATCAGTGGTGATGAGTCCAACTACAACCTGCTGTCATTAAATATATAGTTCTCTTACACTCATTTGTGGCATCAATACTCCATAAGTATAACTAATATATATTTCTCTATGTTCAGTTTATTTGTTTCCAGAATAATGAAATGTTTTCCACAGGTGAAATAAGTGTTTTAATCTAATATCGTCAGTGCATCAGTAGCTGACCCAGTCCTACATAGGCTTACACAGCAGAACTAACCAAATCTATTTCAAATATTCAACATCTTTGTTCACTCGAGGGAAATTATATATGATTTATGAAGAAAAAATAAAGAACAAATGCAAATAGTTTTCATGAACATCATGAATCCAATATGAAGCCTCTTTGTCTAATGCCTAAAGTCTCAAGTTATTAAACAGGCTTCAGTTTCCCTTCATCTCTGCAACAGATGGAGATGATGGAAAACTGTGGCAGTGCCACACAAAGCTGAATGACTTTTGATTTGATTGTCACTCATCCAGCTGACTGACGCTTCAGCTTGTTGGCAGCACGCGGCTCATGTAGAGAGTGACTTCCTGAGTTGGGTAACTGATCAGATTAGACGAGCATATGGTTTAACTTTTATTGGAAAACGGAAATCAAAACCTGCATGTGCAACAATCATGACATCGCACTCTTCAATGCTGAATTTAGATTAAAAATACTGTAGGGAATCACATGCAAAAGTGCATACATCACCAGGAAAACATATTTGAGTTATTACATCTAATTTTGCTGCATATAATGACATCCATAGGGTGCTGACTTGCATGTTCTTTGTGTGATACAGAAAACCCATTACCAAATGTAGCGTTTCCCCAATGTTCCATCAATAAAGCAATAAACAGATGGAATTTTATTCCCACCACCCATCAAAAGCAAATATTCTTAAGGAAATGCACCAGAAACATAAAGATATCATTACAAAATGCTGTTAAAGTTCAAGCTTTACAAAGCTTGAGAGAGCAGGTTTTATTTCCCAGTGGAGTTCTGACAGAGGGAACACATGTATGTGTCACACCCTGGAAGATATAGAAACAGGCTCATGTGGAGAATTGTGTACAAAGTGAGTGCTGTGCTGCTTTTGTAGTCTGAGTTTAAACCCTCTGTTCAATGTGGAAGGTACATCATGTGAGCTGCAGTGTTATTATTGCAGACTTCAAAAATACTGTTATTTTGATCCAGTGTTGGTCTTTAAACATAATATAAGAAAGCTGATAAATCATTCACAGGAACTGTATCTATTCTAAATACTCTATTTATCTTTGTCTGCCAGGGTCTTAAATGGCCATTTTCACCATGCATCTAATGCACATCATTACACATAAGCATGATGCAGGATAATGACAATGATTTAGATGTGGACAGAAATATTAGAGTTCATCTAATTATGATAAAGTAGCTAAATGCTAATTTTAAAAATCCAACATCTTGCTTTATCCTGCTTCTTTTGCAGGATAAAGAAAAATAAATGACATGAAAACACACTGCATATTCTGATACAACGCGATGCATAATGTATATTTTTTTTTCTCTCCATTTTCTTCTTTTCTATGTTACAATAAAGTGTGACTCAACTTCACAATTATGAAAAAGTGCTGGAGCTCAGCTTCATTCCTCCACAGTCACATCATCCAGGAACTCTTTCAAAAGAAAAATAACTTATGACCTTTAACAGATGGAGACAGAAGTGCTTGAAAATGTGTGATGAAAAATGAGTGATGAATAATCGCTTGCATGAAAAAATGAATAATCTCAGTGACAACATATACATTATTTATTTAATCCAAAGAGTTTGAGGATTGGCTGGGTTTTTTTTCTCAGTGGTAGTCTTTGTGTTTGTAGTGTAAAAAACAGTGTGTAATGCATAACATTACATGTGTAATACTCCCTAAACGTAAAAAACCAAACTGAAATGCTTTTGTGAGTAATGCTTTTAATTGAATCTTATGAATGAATTAATTAAGAGTGTTTTGGGAGCTCATTAGCATGAGAACTGAACACTTTAAGAACTTTTTCATGATCTTTGAGTCATAACAGCACACATGCATTGTTTCATGCCACGTTTTCAGTGTGTTTTCAGTTCTGCTGTGACTTTTATACAGTCTTGTTCAAAGCAGGCAAATTTACAGTGACCTTTGTCAGCTTGAACTCATCTGGTGCTGAGCTTGTTAAACCTGGACAGGTACTTTCCATGTACATTTGTTTCACCTCTTTGTTTTTCTGTTCTCAGACCATTTTCCCCCTATATGAGTCTGTCACTGTTCAGCTGAAATTATTTAGTTCAACTGGTGCAGTCTGTTTTTTAAAAAATCTTCTAACCCATATTAATATGGACATTGATCTTAATTTGTTCTGTGTCATATTGGAATGATCATATGGTTACGCTATAATCAATAAAAACAGTGAAAGATTCCACCCAACGATCTAATAATCTTTGCAGTTTGTAATCTAATGTAGCAGCAAAAAACCCAAAGAGATTCTAGGAAGCAACCAGATATGACAATGAGGCAAAGATAGAGCACTGTAGATGAGATTTGCCAAGTTTACCACCATAACAGCCATGTTTATTTGGAGACGTATCATTGGTACATACTGCAGACCAGTTGGTTACAAAACACCACTTTGCAAAACTTCTTGCTTCAAAATGACCATGAAAGGGAAAGGAAATTATACTGGTTTCTTTTGGTGGCATTTACTTTGGGATTTGATGGATTAATAAGACATAAACACATAATTCTGACACTGCTGAGTGTTTTGCTGTGAGGATGACATGAGCTGCTTGGCTCCGGCACGGCTTTGGTCGCTGTCTAGTTTCCCTATTTTCTTAAGATAGCCAAGATGGCAGAGTGAGGCCAGTGGATTATGAGTTTTGTTGCATTTCCTGTCAACTATTGCTCACATTTTTTTAATATTATTGCCAGACAAATATTGTGTGGGAGAAACTACACTTGGAGTGTTGTTTGGCTTGTGTTCAGGCATGTTTTTTTTTAAAAAAGAAATGTTTGGATAAAATTTTCCACTGCATTTTTATCAACTTTTTCTGAACAGTCATTTATTTTACTATTTTGTGGAATGGTTCTCAGCTTTATCCTCAAACTTCTTGACAGTGAAATTTGTTTATTAAAGAACTGTGATCAACATACTGAGCCAGCAATTCCACTGTTGAGAAATATTTCTGAAAGCTCTCTGGTGGAGAGGTTATGTAATGGCAGCTCTGTTTACTTCCTCACATATCTTCAAACATACGTCAACCACCTGTGCTGTAATTTCTTTACACTTTTTGATGGACATATGCGCTGAGATCAGTTTTTTTGTCATAACTTGATATTTGGTTGATTTCATCCACCGTCCATGCTGAAGCAAACACTATACATGTCTCATTCACAACAACGTACAGTGGACTGACTTCACACGAGAAAATTTAGTTTTTTACAATTTTACTTTTTTTTCCCCTAACTGCATGCAGAGGAAGAATAAAGGTTATTAAAAGGTTACTCATTCAGAGTGGTAGTCACAGTTCTGTAGTGGCTGAGAAGCTTTGGTTTAGGTGTTAAAAGATTAAATGTTAAACTCAATAAAATTAAAGCAAAAATGTTACTCAAATGTTTAATTCTATAGCTTTGTGCAGTATTTATTGGCTGAATAATGAAACTGGAACAGGCTATGTCCTGATCATTTGTACAGCAGCTCATTTTCTAAAATGGGCCATTTACATAAAGCATTCAGCGTTCATGACGGCTGTCATTCAGGCCCTTCCGGAAATGGATTATGCACCAAGTGTGTCTGGATTAGTTGTTTTTCGATCAGTGAGGAGGATCAAATGCTATCAGTGACAGGTTAATGCATATTAATGTACTTCATCTTCTTAAACTTGTGCCTTTTGCTTTGTTTTGATTCTCTCTGCTTGCTACTTGCAGGTTAGGGTTAGAGCATCCAGCAGTGGAAAGATATAATGTGATATAAAGTCTCTATACTGTATAGTTCCCTAATGGCCTGATGGTATTGTCAAGTGTAGATGGTGACCTTGGTTAATATTTCAGTGCACACAGTTGGACAGTTTAAATGATATGGAACACAGAGGCAGTATGCAGAGTCTTAGACATAAATGAAAAGGGGATCATGCTCCTCTGCATTACAGATCTATGTCAGCACTCTGCTTTTCTGCTGAACCCACAGGGTCAATAAATTCTTACTGTTTAAAAGGCACATGAGTAGAATTCTTCTCTCAAAGATCTAATGAAATAACAAGAAACTGACCTTCAGGACACATGGGATTGATTCTTTACCACCATCCTCATGGTAATTAGCTTTGTATAGTTCTGCTCTGAATTATAAGTGAGGCGTATAGAGAATGTATGTCACACAAGAACGCTCAGTCCTTCAAGGTTTACAGTTCAGAAAGGCAACAATGGTTCCACAGGGATTAGTGATGTGCATGATACAAAGTTAAAAGGCTAAAATGCAGCATCAGCATACAAACCAAATGGGCACACATCTCGGTAAAAGGTCCCCAGTTGAACCGTTCTGATTAAAAGCTGTAATGGATTAGAACAAGCTGAAAAACGCTGCATTAATTTCTTGTTTGGCGATGAAAATTAGTGATCCAGCTGATTGCTTGTTTAGATAATGAATGGTGGAGCTTCACATCATTTGCAGTTATTTCTACTGAGAGAAATGCCAGTGATTTAAAAGCCTGGTATATATATTTTAAGTATTTTTTGCCTTTAATCAGAGATAGTGTAGAGAGACAGGAAATGGGGAGGAGAGTGGGGGAAGGACATGCAGGAAAGGTTGACTCGGTTGGGACTCGAACCAGCAAACAACTGCATGGCATATACGTGGTGTGCCTTAGCCACTCGGCCATCCGGCCACCCCTGGTATATATTTTTAGCACCACAGCTTTTTCTCAGGTGGTATTGCCAGGTCAGCAATTTGATTTGAAGTGGGAGTGGCGTGGAGGGCCACTGTGCAAAATCGAACCAAATTTGCCCGGCAGCATGTTAAACCATGTGTAAAATCCTCACGATGGGCTTAGAAAGCGATCCCTGGCTGGAGCCTCTGCTTTCCCCACACCTCTGTCTTTAGGGATGGTCACACTCATTTCTGTGCACCACTCATAGGGACCTTTGAAGGAAGAGGGATGTCTGGGAGCCCATTAACCTCCCCTGTGCCTGTGCACTGATTCCTGACACACACCCAGACGCCAGGTCACAACCTCTGGGGAAAGTAGCCACCGTTTTTACACAACCATCGCCGAGCCTTCCTTTTGTTACAGCATACTGTCCTTTTCATTGCATCTACAGGATCCTAAGAAACTAAGCCCACATAGCAAAAAATTTCCAAGCGATAATAAGTGTTGATTTTGCAGTGACACTTATTTGGAGTTGTATGGTGTTGACTGTGGGCCTGTGTTTGTCTGTTCATAAAGCTGTTATGGCTCAAGGGCAGCTGTTCAAAACTGTCTAAAAGTGTTAAATTAACGCTGCTAGCTGTGGGCATGTTTTAATACATTAAAACTCTGGCGTGGTGAATTTTGTACCCCCAGTTAAGACTCATGCTGACAATAAACATGGAGCAGAGAGCATAATAATTCCTCCCTGTTTAAAGCTTTAGGAAAAGGCTCTGCAGCCGCCAGCGTCGGCCCCCTCTGACCCCACATATCGGGTTTTATTATATTTTTATGTCTTCCTACAGAGGCCTATATTGCCTCCAAACGGATGCAAGAAAGTGACCCATATGTCACACGGTGTAATTGTTTTGACAGTTTACCAGAGATCAGAACTATTTCTAGGTGTTCATTGGTGAAGCGTCTTCATTAGTCAAAAAGCGTGGGCGGGACTCTTGCTCTCTGCAGCGAGTCAAAGAGAAAGGCAATAAAGGGAGGCAGGAGCTGCACTTTGCCGACGAGCATCTCTGCCGTCCTGCTTCACTACAGTAATCACTGCCCCCGGATCTGCGAAAAATACACAGGGACTTCTGTGGGAAAAAAAAGCAGAGTTCATCAATGTAACTCCGGTCCAGTCCGAAACTGCACCGTTTACCTGGATAAGTCCATCCCGTCGAGAAGACAGAAAGAAACACACACAGAGCGAGAGAGAGAGAGAGAGAGAGAGAGAGACTAACCGAGTGGAGTGTCGTCGTAAAATTGTGAAGGAAAAGAGAAGAATATGATTGTCAAGCAGCACTTGATCTTCATCCTTTACAGCCTCTGTGCAAGCGTCTTTAAAGGTGAGCGCTGGATGTTGCTGTGTAAGACGGGCGTGGTGTGCGGGGAGGTGGCGGCTGCGTTAAAGTGTCAGGATCAAATGTGATCGTGTCACATGTGAGTTCAAGTGTTCAGTGCAAACAGAGTTGATTTGCCTTGTAAAAAAAATTTGTAAAAATGAGAGGATGGCGTGTGTTTGCGCAGCAGCTGTGGCCGGAGGACGCCTGGCTGCTGTCTGCTGTCAGAGATGACTGTGCTGGAATGCCTGAAGTTCAATTGTGCGGCGCAATGAAAAGCAGAATGCGGCTGCACAAGTTTTTTTCTTCTTCTTTTAGTATCGGAAACAACTTGGATGTCGCCCTCCCTTTTTTGGCATGAAGTAACAGATGAGACACGAGGCTGCGGATGAGTCTGTCTGTCCATCCAGCTGTGTCTCCTGAAGCTGAAAGGTTACAGCAGCTGGTGGCGTGCGTCCTGTGTTTGTTGTGAGCGCGGTGTCATTGACTGGATCATTTCAAGTCTCAGCTGCAGCTGTAATTTCATGCATGACTTTAAATCACTGCCTTTTTTTTTTTTTTTTTTTTTTTTTTGCAGAGGTGACGAGAAGAAGTGTCTTCGAAATTGCAGTGGCTGCGTTTGAGTTGAGCTTTTTGCCTCCAGTCAGCGCACTCGGTTTAAGTGCAGGCATAACTGTGTGTGTGCGTGTGCGTATGTGTGGACGCTCTCTCATTAAAGTCCGTTCACATTAGTGACCGTACCAGCCTTGTAGTCGCGCATTGAAGAACTTGTACAGCTGACACCAGACGCAGGTGAGATCGTGTGTGTGTGTGTGTGTGCGTGTGCGCGCGCGCGCTGCGCTGCAGACGCGCATCTCTGTCCTCTCATGTCAACTCCCTCAACTCCCCACAGACCGTCCCGCTGTTGGACATGCCTGCGCAGCCACCGCCCTGTAGGCGACCAGTGCGCACATACATATGAAGCTTACAGCGATGGAGGAGAGAGAGGAGGAAGGAGGGGGTTTTAAGAAAGCAAAAAAATAAATAATTAAAAAAATTCCCACCGACCCCAACTTAATAAGATTTTGTCCCGCAAGACGACAGGAGGAAGCTTTTTTTGGCCACTGCTGATTCAGTACACTGTAGTGAGGAGATAACAGCAGCACCAGCGCCCATCAACACTGTTTCTGTTTTTAGGACCAAGACAGACTTAAAAAAAAAACAAAAAACCCAAAGTCAGGGTCTCTGTGGCAGCTCCTGTAATTTTCACCTTGCATATCTAAAAATCAACTCTGAAATGCTTCTATTTTAGTTGCAGATTTCTGTCAGGAACATCACAGCTTGCCACATGTCAAATATTTTTAGTCTGAGTGTCAGACTCAGACAAAATGCATGATGGGGCTGAGTTGAGTTTAAAATGTTATGAAACTTAATGGTGTTAAATCTGATCTGATTTTTTTTTCCTTCTCTAATAAAAATATTGCCTCGGTGACTGGTGCTTTTGTTGGTCTTGCTGTCTTTCACTTTCAGCAAGTTTCCACGCCACACATTTGTCTCATCACACTGAGTTGCCCAACTTGAGATGCTATAAAGTGGTGTGAAATCCAGCTGTGACTGATGACGCGTCCAGCCACATTCACCTCGCATTATGTCCCCTCAAAATGTGGTCCCTGTGGAGTGGATCATGGTTAGGGTTAACTATCCATGAATGATTTTGTATGTTTTTATGGTCGATAAGCTACAAATTGTGTCACATAACTTATAACCTGTGCTATTCTTTGAAAAGAACACCTTATTTTCTAACAGTGTTTCCTACCATCCAGGTAGCCATTAGTGTCAGTCCATGTCTATATTGTATAAAGACAAGTTTTGACATTGTTAGTATTGCGAGCTGAGACCATTGTGAAAACCTTTTGATATTATCGCCTGGCATACGAGAAATGGCCTTCTAAAGAAATTACATTGATGGGCTGTGTGGCAAGCAAATCCATACACAGCAAAATGGAAATACTGATGACGTTAAAGAGGGCATAGATGTAAATTTTCTTACATCTTGTATTAAAATCTGGTTGTCTGGCAGTTGTTGCTTGCAAAGCATTAGTGCACATGCAGGTTTGGTCTTGTCTCATGGCTACGTTTCACCTCTTTTTATAATAAAGTTTAAGGGTTAATAATTAAATATTTACATTTATATGTCAGATGCAAATGTGAGATAACAAAAGCACATTTTGGACTATTCTATTATTACAGTTGTAAAGGTTTTAAGCTTTCAATATACAACATAGTCTAATAAATTCACCATCATTATGTCTCAAAGGGCGTTGTATTTTATTACCATTTGAATATGTGTCGGGGCCTGTTTTTTCTGCTCAAGTGTCTGTGTGTGAATGATGTGACATGGCCAGCGAGAGCTCAGAACATGCAACGATTTATTTCCTTTAAACTATTACCGTCATTAGCTAACACAACAGTGCTGACAATAGAAATGGACAGCATAAAGTTGGCCCATTTTACAACAGATTTTGGTCCACGACGTTCTGCCAGAGAGACCAGGGCACAGAGAGCTCTGCTAAGATAGCGCCCACTTCAAGGGCTACTTTAAATATTTATGCTATGTGGTTTAACTTTAGACATGAACTGGGGGCGCCCAGGGCAGTGCCCCAAAAGTCTGTCTAAAACTAAAGCACTTACTTTGGAGAAGATGTGAACAGTCAAACAATGAATGAGACGAATAAAACTAGAAAGCCCTCAGAGAATGCACAGCCCCAACAACAACTCTGCACAATCCTCCAAATTTGTTATTAAAATGGTCTGAAATTCTTAATCTGCATTGGGATCAAGGTTTGCTGCTAAATACACAGAGGTAGGCAATTATTTCATGCATGTGCAAGACTTTTTCATTCAAGAAAGAGCACCAGTTTGTAGTAAATATTCAAAGAATTCCCCATCTTGCAGAGTTAACAAGTCCTACTTAATAAACTGCTAATGTGCACCTAGATATTCATTGCTGAGCCACTGCTTAACCTCTCAACAAATTTAATTAAAATCTGTACACAGTTTGCAACATAATGCTAGATAACAGACAAACAAACAAATGAGACTGAAAACATAACCTCCTCAGTGTAGGTAATAAGGTGGATGCATCCTTTGTGTGAACACAGCCTAATCGACAGTTAAATTGCAGCGCGCCACATCACACACTGCAGTGATATTGTAGACAAGACTTCAGCCTCAGCAGCTTTGTTCATGCTCCATAATGCTGAGAGTCATTTCATGCAGCCTCATCCTTCATAGAACAACTACATTATAGTATTTTGCTTAAATGCATTGCTGGACTCTTATCTATAGCTGCAGCCTATGGAGTGCTACACTGCCTAAATGTTTAATATGCTGTTGTGACAGAATAGATTCATTCTTATGTAGCGTTACTGTTTATCTATTGTCCCCTCTTTGTTGTGAGTCCTGCCTTGTGCTCGTGCTCTGAGTATAAGAGCTTGTTGTCCCATATGTGCATCAAAGGGATTTTGCGTCACTCAGTGAGGGGTTGGTGTTGCCACACCAGCGCGATTACAGGATATTTCACCAAACGCAGATAATGCAGACACCTGACAGACTTGTCAGAGCCAGTTAACAGGTAAGGTGGCATTCAGGCTAGTAATGCTAATTAGCCATGTGGTGTGGCTATATTTAGCTCCTTTTGCAGACCTGCTGGATAGTTGTGTCAGCGATTACAAGTTTTATGATCTGCACGTTTCTTTGTGGGCCACAGTGTCTCTGGTTTGGGCTGACACTCCATCTACTCAAGTGTTTCATCATTTTCCGTCTTACAGAGCCCAAAAAGCTCCCATACTGCCAAGGGAACTTTTCTTTTGTTTGAGGATAGAGCCTTTCATCATTTCTTATCTCGTCAGACATTTTGGCAAGTACAACCTGCAGGTGACATTTGAGCGTTGGTGTGTGTTTGACCATAACCTGTGGGGGCAGTAATTAGGGCAAAAATAAATGAAAGTGGCTTTTTTTTCTCTCTCTCTCTTCTGTTTAATCAGGTATCAAAACCACGTACGTCAAAAAACTACAGACACACAAAAAAAAAAAAAAAAAAAAAGACAAGAAGGTTGAGGATGAATAATTCTCTCATAATGTAAATGAAATGTTTCTTCCCTGATTAAAAGGGGAATTGAGGCCAGTCATTAAAAATGAAAAAGACTATTGCACAATGTTTGATATTTCTTGTAAATATTGGCTTTAGAGAAGACCTCTACTGTAACTATTGATTTGAAATTGTGCTCCAACATACTGCGAACAGTAGAGGAGGATGCTATTTTTTAATTCGTATGTAAATACATAGAATTATTAACATTTTTGCGTGGTTGTTGAAAACCTCACAGATGTCTTTGTTTCATCAAAACCTATAATCTTTACACAGCAACATCCAGCGCTCACCAAACAACACATAGCAGAAAATATCTAATTATATAACTGCACAGCTAACCTTATACAACTCCCAAAATAGTATTGATGCAGCTGTAAGAACAGTTTGGTGAACAGTAATTGTTAATGGCAATAAAAGAAAATTAACAGCGTTTTTATCTGCTTCTGTTTGGCAGAAGGAAACATCTGAAACACAGGTGTACAGGAATCAAAAACTTTCTAAAATAAGATTCATGTTGTGCACAATGCATGCATGCATATTGATGCATACATTACATTGTATGAAAAGCTTTTGCATTATTTAAATGTTTTCATTTGCATTCATCAAAATAGAAAATTCATTAAACAAAATAAACTGAATGTATTTGAATTTGATTCTGGTTTGTATGCATATAGTCTGTATGCATACAGTATCATGCAATCCCAAATCATCTTGCACCAGAAATATTTATTGTGTATAAAGAAGAAATTACACCAAGACAATTTTAGAACATCAGAATGAAAATCAAATATCCAAGTGTCTTCTTTTTAGCTTCCATGTGTATCTGACAGTTGTCTGGGGCACGGAGTCCACTGACTATTATCGAGCTCAGTGAGGAGTTACCATATATACCATTTAAAATTCTTGATTCCAGCAGCAGCTCTCACAAAACCCAGAGAGTGGACATAGATGTGAATAACTGTCCTACCTGCAGAGTCGATTTGTCATCTTGAGCGTACTATATGATGGCAGTTGGTGCACCACTTCTCAGCTCTTTTATGTGAAAATGGAGTTCTGTTTCGGCTTGGATCTGGGTGTATTGAAAATCTCTTGAAATGAATACATATTGGACCCAAGTGAAAGTAAACCCCAAAATGTCACATCTTGTGAGACACGGGGAGCCAGTGAGATGTATGCATGGGCACATCTCCTGTGGGTTAGAATAATCGGGCATGAGGAATAAGCAGGCTGAGCTGAAGGCAAGGTATGGCAGAGGAAGGTGGTTTACATTCAAGAATACCCATTCCCCACTGCTGAGGGTTAGCTTATCCCTGCAGAACGTCTCCCAGCTGCCAAGTGCTGGCTCTGGAGCTGCGCTGTGTACTATCGCAAATGAATAATCCAGTAAAGGGGACAAATGTGTTCCAAAAGAGCCACTGCTGCCCTGCTTGCTTTCTGTTGACAGATATACATCTGTAGGGATAAGCCTGAAGCCAGAGGCAAATGTGCTTAGACAAGTGGGGAACGGGCTTAAAGATTAGCTGCTCGCCGCCCCAACCATGCAGCGTGCTGTCAGTCTCTCTTCGCCATGCTCTTTGTCATAGCACTTTCACACACTATGGCCTCACTTAGCAAGGAAGCTGATAGACTGTAAGGGCAATTACACTACTAAAGATTATTTTGACCCATATTTAAGTGAAAGAGGTTAAGAAATCTTTCTACTCACTATGACGCCGGTCTCAAGATGCTCATGATAAGTTTATTGCCACAACTGGTCACGCTGAAAGATGTTTAAAGCGGTGCTTACATCAGTCTCAGGCTCCTGAAGAGGCACCTGTGTTCTCACATCTTTAAAGATAAATCTACCAAAAACACAATTTACATGTATTCCTGTGAAGTCGGACACTAGAGTCAATATTCCTAAACATGAATGACTCACTGACGGAGCTAAGTATTTTATTTGTTGTTTCATCACGAAGCAGCAGCAGCTTCACAATTTACAACACATGGAAAACTGCTGCATGTGTTCAGTGCCATATGTGCAGGAAACTGACTTCATAGAAGCACGGGTTGGATTTTATATTATCATTTGCAGCTGCATTGATCCAAACCCTTGGGAACAGGAAGCTGGTTGTTAGAGTTAAGTAATTGGAGATTTGTAATGCAGGGAACATGTATGTCAGAACACTGTAGAGTCACTTCTTGTGTTGCATCTCTTAAATGAATGGGGAACAAAGAAAGGAAAGGAACATATAAAACTTAACAGAAACCCAAGACTAGTTATTCTATATGATGATGAAAATGATATATTAGTCTTCATTTGGTGTTTCTGTAAATTAGCAACAACTCAACATTTAATTTGTTTGCTATTCTACACAAAACTGTCATTCAAACTTGGCACTTCCTGTTACTGCTTATAAAGTTTATAAATGACAAAGACTTACTGCCTGTTAGCGCTGTCAACATATTAGTGAATTATTGCAGCCATTACTCATTCTGCTTACAACACAACACATTGTGTTTGTCAAACAAATAATAGAAATGCAAAAATGAATAACTACTTTTTCCACATTGCAGCATAAACTGAAGGGAGCCAAAGCTTAGAAATGACTGTGCTGATCCCCACAGGCTTAATTTAGTCCTTTTGTACAATATTCAATTTAAAACAACTGGATATTCAGGGGTTAACTATGTTTACTCTGTTTAGCAAAAGGTAATGTATTAATGTCTTCTAATGGCAGCATTTCCTCTATTCGTAGAATACCAATGTAATAGGCAGCACAGCCCTGAATAATTAAAGTCCTCAACATAAACCTACAGACTATAAGGGCACATTAGAAGTGATTCAACTGGGATAAAGCACAGATGTAGAAATGGACTCAAACCTTATTCAGATAGATTTTTTTTTACAGAGAATGAAATAAAAAGCATTTCTTATTTAGGTTTTGATGAATGAAATTCACTGATGCCGTCAGTAAGGTGGTAGGCATATGTCCTGGGAGAGTTTTATATATTCTTATATTTCAGTTTTGTGCCCAAAATGAAGCCTATACTTCATTTTATGCCCGTTTGCAGTGTTGACCTTTACCAATCTCTCTTGGCCCTCATCTCTGTTGAAGTGGGCTTTGTGCCCGACTATGGATGAGCCTCTGAATCTCATTTAGCCTGTGTGATGATCTCCCTTTTCTGCTCTTGCTGCAGTCTACATGAACAAAGTTAATATTTTTTGTTCAGCGATGACAGCCATACACCATTCTATGACCTACCTGGCTTGTAATTTATTTTTTTTCTTCTTTTTTCACAGTAGAGGCTGTGATATTGTATCACCTAGAACTGATGCCACCTTCTGCTTTTTAGCGTCTGTTTAAAAGCCTTTCTAATTAATATGGAAGTGGAAGATGTTCTCATAAGAAAATACTAAAGTGTTTTAATGCAAGTGAGAGAGACGCTGAGTGCACTATATCAACCATAAAATATCGGGAGCATCATTATGTGGTCGCCATAATAGATGTCCTTTTCTACCTCTGCTGTGCATGTTTGGGCGGTTTCCAGGAAGAATGATTGACCGTCTGAGCTATCACACTGCAACCGAACACCTGGCAGCCTGACCTGAAGTGACCACACTTGTTTGGAGTTATGTCAGGATATTTTGCCAACGCACAAACAAAGCTGAAATGAAGACAATAGACTCGGGAGTCTTTGTTTATCGTTGTATATATTTTATTCGAATATGGAGATTGACCTTTTTCATTTGTGTAAAGCTTCAGTGTTAAGAAACACAAGTCTTCAGTGAGTTGGCAGCTGTTATCGAGCTTTGGAAAAGGGTACTATTCTAATAACAGCACTCAGAGGTTGCTGCATACTGAAGAGCTTCGTGTTTTAAAATATAAGTGATTGTTGTGATGCTGTTAGTTCATTAGTTATAATGTGTCTCTATAATGGTTTACTGTAATATGAACTAATATGACTAATTAGTTCAGCCCTAATTATAATTGTAAGCACTTCTCCACATCTCTTGTGTAAAGCGTAGCCATACCTCTTTAAATATACAGCGGCTTCAGAAAGTGTTTGCCCTTCAGTCTCCACTTAGAAACTTTTTTTTGGAAAATTATTAAAAATCTCATTTACAGCATTCCATCGCTTAATTCACTACTTTGTTAAAGCCCATTTGGCAGCAGTGGCAGCTTTGAGTCCTGTCCCTGCCAAAACCCAGACTTAAACCCCAAAGAACATCCGGTGAGAGACCTGAAGATGGCAGTTCACAGACACTTTGCCTTCCAATCTGATGAAGATCTGCCTGAGAGGATCTGCCAGGAAGAATGGGATAAACTGCCCAAATCCAGGTGTGCAAAGCTTAGAGAGATTTAGAAGACCCGACACTTTGGCTGCTGCCAAAGGGGCACCTGCAAAGTGCTGAATTTAGGGTCAGAATACTTTTGTAAATGTGATTTTTTTTCAGGTTTTGAATTTTAATAAATTTGAAAAATAATCCAAATACTTTCTGTAGCCCTTGGATTTCAAATTTAACCAAAACAGCAGATGGAGGTGCAGCTGGATTGACTGTGTCTGTTCTATTTTGGGGTTTTAAATCAGTTTATTTTTATGTAACAATATAAAAATTTGATCAGTCTCACACAGTCAGTTGGACTTTGCATCGCTGGGTTGTTATGCTCACAGTGTCCCTTCAGTTGAGCAGTCAGACTGGACATCTGAGCTCCAAATGAAGGAGAGAATTTGATAGCTTGCTGGATTAAGTCATGCATTTTCATAGGACTTGTAAACAGCAAATTATGGTGAATGTAGTTGGTTATTGCTTTGTAATGTTTTGCATTTTATGGCAATATACTTTTGATAATGTTTGTGCAAAATCCAGAATTAATACTGAAAATTAACACAAGCAATGAATAGTTGACTTGAGAGAAAACCTTGTAACTATTTGACAGAGAACAAGTGGAAACCATTTACATTCTCAGTTTTCAGAATCCCTGCAGGAGCTGCAGACAATCCCAGCATATATTTTACAGATCATAAGACGGTGCACCAACCAGGTCGCCTGCCCATCAAAGAGGACATCGTGCTCAGAGAAAAACATTCATGTTTTAAGGCGATTTAGCGTCTCCAGTCCAGTCTGGAGTTTTATGTCACTGTATTTGTGAGGACGTCCACAGGAACCGAGGGAAAACATGCCAACTAAAGAGTGCACACTGTAAAACTTAACAAAGACGAGACTAATTAAAAATGTCTTCAAGTCTGGCAGTACTTCAGAGTGTTTCATGACATTTTCCCATGTGCTTTGGGTTTTTTTTTCCTTTCCTCCCCAGTGCTGTTATCACTCCACTATACTGTTTATGTGCCTGAGAGCATTCTAAAAAGAATATTGCACCAGTCCAACCTGTTTATTTTCTTACTGCAATTAAATTTGACAATTTTATTTAGAAAACTTGCTTGTAGTTATCAGTAGACTAATTCCCACCGCTCGGATGGTCTGAAGGCAAGTAGAACATGCAAGTGACTCTCATCTCACAGTCGCATAATAGAAGCAGCTCTCAATAGTTTTTTTTTTTTTTTTTTTGTTAAGTTCACAGCTGCATCCTTGAGTAATTTTATGCATAGAATTATTACTTGTGTTAAAACTAAAACAAAATAAAAACAGGAAAAACACTCAGAAAAACATCTTTACCTGGTAGCTACATTCAGTGAATTTATAGTTTATGAAGCCAATATTTAATAACACATACCTATCATGCTACGTAGCCTATATATAATGAGAGAAAGTCAATATGCACTCTGGTAGGGAGTAGCAGTTATACGAGAGTACAAAATGTCCACTATAATTACAATATATATTGTTCCTACTGCGCAGGTCAGTGAGTTCAGTGAGTGCACAGTCTCACTGATGGTATGCATATGCTAATCAGATTTGCTAATGTTTATACAAATGTTAAACATAATTTAATATTTGCATTAATTAAAAGGGCGTTGCAATCTATGCTCAAGGTCATTAATACAAAATGAATCACAGTTTTGTGGCCAAATGTTTTTTTTTCTCCTCCCTCTTTAACTAAACAACTGTGGTTTGTAGATGTAGAGTGAAAGCAGAAATATTCTTTTCTGCTTCAATGTAACAACTGGAAAATTATTTTGTTCTCCAACCCTGCCTGAGCGAGATGCCATCCCAAACACCTAACTTTAGAATAAAGACACAAAAAGCACAAACTTAAGCTCATACATGTTTATACCCTTTTATTGACTTCCTCTTTAAAGGCTTCCCACGGGTCTATAAAGCTGGAGTGTAGATACTGAACGCAGGCATATTTGCAAGTGAAGGTGGGGGATAAAAGCATTGAAACTCATGTCCTCATAAAGAGGGATCAGCAGTCTGAACGGGAGCTGCATACCGATGCAAGAGATGCCAGTGCTTCGAGCCAGAGAGCATGCTTTGCTTGGGAGAAAAAAAAAGGCCTTAAAGCTGCTAAGCTGAGAGTGAGACAAGGAAAGGAAGAAAAGGTGTGATGCAGGAAGGCACACAAGCTGTAAAAAGCAAAAGAGAAGAGCCACAGTGTAATGTCAGATCTGTCTGCCATTTTTCTATTTCACCTGCCATAACTGAGAAACATAAAAAAGGTTAAATCAGTTTTGAAGTAAAAACTAAACCCATAAAAGTTAAACATGTAGGATAACATATCACTCAGTTTAACATATCTCCAGTCAGTTGGCTTGATGTGAACATAGAATTAAGGAGAAAAAACATTATTATTATTATTTTTTTTTTTATGGATTTTAATGAGAAAAGAAAGCTCAGCTCCCTTCTGAAGAAATGAAATGAAAATCCAAGTTTTAGTGAGTATCCTGCGTTCACTGCAGCATTACAATTAGTAAAGATAGATGACCTCTTCAAAGAGACCACATTACATTTTGAGTTGCTTTATGGAAAATGTTTCACCACCTGCTGACTGCTGCATGAGCGTGACACTCTGAAGGCTTGTTCACACTGATCATGTTTTGGTGAATTTTATTCCAACCTTGGAGCATTATTATTTCATTGAGGTTTTAATTTGCCAGAGATGAAGTATTCCTTTCAACTTTTTGGTTCACAGGGAACAAAAAATAAATCTTACATCACCATCTATAGAATAATGCTGAATTTAATTAAGTCCCTAAATAGTAACTTTTACAGAGCTGTGATTTGTGACAATAACTGTGTCTACAGACACTGTGCATTGAATCACTTCTAGTCATTACAGACAACTGGGTCTGACTAATACTAATGATGAGAGTTTAAACATAGAAAACATTAAAGGTGGTTCTGTTGGTGATTGATTTTGTGTTTTGTTTTGAGAGTTAGGGTTTATAAAAGCTATTTTATGGAACCATTTGGTATTCATGGTATTGGAATCGCCATGGAAAGACAATGTCCATATGTGCAGGGTATAAATAATCCACAAGAGGCTGAACAAGTAGGGAGATTAACAAACTTCTCACTAATTTAGCCCCCACTGACATGGATTTCTTTAGAGAGAAGAAGGAGCTGACAGATTTCTGCAGTAATTAAGTAACTTCACCTGAAATGATCATTAAAGTATGTCTGATTCTGAAAACTCTAGAGGTTAGTCCCTTGAGCAGTAGCTGATACAAAATGATATATTGACTATATGCACAAACGTAAAGAATAGCTTAGTTTAATTTATAATGGCCCCTGTAGTTTAAGTGTTCATACTGTGTGGTTTGGTAAATTTAATTGCATATACTCTCATATATGTACTGAAGTTTAAACAAATGTTTGGCTTTTATTTAAAAGCTCTGATTAGATTTTTATCATTAAGGGCCTTTGCTATGTGATTGTTCAACAGGCAATTATCCCCAATGTGTCATAAGGTTTTTAATTTAAATCAGGGTCACTGACCTCATAGTCTGAAAATCTAAATCAAACAACTTGTCTACAAATTACTGTTGCAAATTACTTTTTTTTTTTTTTGCAGTTCTACCTTCAAAGTGTTCATGAGGAGAGCTTGAAGTTAAAATTACCCAACAAGGTCTAAAGCCACATGATTGATGGGAATTAAAGGAGGAAAAAACAATGGTGAAAGTCAAACTTTCAAACCCACAGTAATGTTAGATGATAGTGAAAATCTTCTAACAGTGTTTTCTACATACTACACAAACCCAAACATGACATTTTTTTTATACTTGATTATAATATTGATTAAAAAAGGGGCTGAAATAGGAGGACGTTTAATTCAAAGTTATGTTTTTCTTTTCAGTGTTTTTCATTTTTGTTTATGGTGCAGATTGTTTTTTTTTTTCCAATTCATGAGGCCGTAAAATATCATAAATTCATCCACTTCACCTCTTGCTTTAACTGTTGGTTGACTTTTATAGACGATACAATAACATATTTCAGTAGCTTTTCAATCTATAACACACGATGATTAATATTGTATTTAACATTTATATTGCGCAGAAACATTTAATGGGTAAAATAAAAATAAATTGATTAGAAAAGCAGTACTATAGGAAAAAGTGAAAGCTGTGGGAACAATAAGAGCAGACACTAGTTTTATCTTGGTGTGAACTTTGACCCAAATAACAGTGTCTTCGTCATATTCGGCTGTGTCTGATATCTGTTAGAAAATACCACAGGAAAGAGGTACTATTTTGGCTTGTGCTTCTGAAATAGCAGGACATCAAGGCAGGATGGACCCTACAATAAGCTCTGATAATGGCCAGTCTGGATAGACCCAGCCTTTTGTAGGCTCAGAGATGATTACACATTTAGTATCCTCCTGTACTGGTGGAGTGTCAGGACATCCGGTGCACCAAGTGACCTTAACTACAGGAGCTGGAGCATCCCTCAGATAATGACCACTCTGAATCCCAGGAGCAGGCTTCATCACCCCATAAATACAGAGACCATATGGACCTGCAGCAGAAAGCTGCCGACAGTCACTTTTCAAATGGACGCATACTTGTAGGAGGCTTTTGTACTGTGGAAAAAGACTCGGTTGGCATTTTCACAGGTTCATGAAGACTGTTTTGTGGGGGCTGTAGTTCAGTTACACTGGCCAAAGGGCAGATGTCTCTAAAAGTGTAATACTGTTTTTCAGTGGAGGTCTCAACTGGAAGAAAATGATATGACCAGATATACTGACTAAATTTATAGTAGCGGGAAACTGCCTGTCAGTGTTTAACTGCCTTGTTTGGGGCAATTTCAGAGTCTCTGTGCAACAGATAATGTTGAATTTCTCCTTTCTTTCAAGGTAAGTTTACCTAAATCACAACCAGTTACAGTTTTAACACATTTCTTACAAAAATTCAACTCAGAGTGTTGCAGCAAACGTGCTATTGATGTTTGTAGATAACACTGGACCAGTGGTCTAGTAGTCAGCCCAAGATTCTAAGTTTAGGATGTTCTTGGAAAGAAAGTCAAGCAGTTACTTTGAAATAATAAATTGATCACTATAAAACTGTCCAGGATTTCAGTTTTAGAGCTGATTAAAGATGTAGGTCTCCTTCCTTGTGGAGGGCTTCATAGCGGTTTCTTGTAGATATAGTTTCAGTCCTGACTGAACAATCACGCTGTGACGTAGGTTCATGGAAGTAGGTTCTCTGGTCACAATTGCTTTATGAGCTGTTACAACCAAGTCTGTAATTCTAAGCTACTGATGTGATTCAACCAGGGACAAACAATCAGCAGTGTGAAGGTACAAAGTGCACAACAGCCACAATATTGAAGTATTGTTGACAATAACTAAATAGATCAAAAAGAATAAATAAACAGTCAACAAAGAAACAAAAAACGAATAATATAGTCTTATTTTAATGTTATATATATTCTGAGAATTAAGCTGCATTAATGAACTTGAGAACAACAACAGTGGAAAACGCCTGTTTGTTTATGTCTGTGTGTGACAAACTCTATTTATGTGCAGGCGACCTGGATAAACATCACACTAACTGTAGTCAAGCTTATATTATTAATGTTTCCTTGTGCTCCAGTGAACATAATGTGAAGTGGATGTATCAACAAGAACAGCATGTGAAAACGAAACTCCCCCTGACCTCTTCTACTCTTGATATTGACCTGCGATCTGTGTCTGGATCTATTATCTGGATAATGAAGCCTGATCACAGGTCTTTGTGTTCGACTGCGGCTTCACTTCTCTGTTGATCTTGATTTTGCATTTTACATTGTGATTGGATCTCAGTATGCAAATAATACAGGTGGAGCTTGGTGAAACAAACACAGGTCAACTGCGGCTACAGTGTGGCTTTGGACTGAGATTGAAAGTGGTTGTCTTTGTGGATTTCTGTTTTTTAATTGGGCTCAATAACAATATGTATTGAGTGAATTTACACAATTGTGTCTCTTTTCACAAAGATAAGATGATGGTGTAAACCAGCGTGCTCACTACACACCAAGGAGGGTTCAGGTCTGTTTCATTGCACATCTTCAATGTATCTGTATTTAGAACAACAAGAAAATGGAAAACAATAAGTTTCTACACTGGGCTTCATCAGATGAGAAAAAGTAATAACGTGCACAGTGCAAGTGTAACTGATCGTACTTGTAATTGTGTGTGACTTTAAACTGCTTTCTGTGCTCTACTTTTCCCGTTTTCAAAACACAATCAGTGAAACACAATCAGGATATTTTAAGGTATTCCTCTCCAACGCTGCACGGGGCTGATCCTGAATTACACTTTTGCCAATGGCAACGGAGAAGCAGTAATGGAAAATATGGGTATTCAAGATATTCTTAGCTCCACAAAGATTTACTCAGATTTATCCCAGATTGACGGGCTCCAGTGGGGATTTTCACACAAAAACTAATGTATACCCCCACTGTCATTTCCTCACCGATCCAAGGTTAACACAGAAAAACGCTGCAAGTTTGATGCACATTTGATGAGTTGTTTATGTTTCACTGAAGATCATGAGATGAAAGCTAAACATTCAAACTCTACGACACACTTCAGAAGTAGTTTTGTATGTGATTATAATCTTTTCACAATCGCTGGTAGGCAAGAGAGATACAAAGCAAAAGCAAGGACTTTAAAAAAAGATTTCAAATATTAAAATCATTAACGTTAATGTTATTTTTATGGTTTACACTGGTTTAAAAATACATGTATATGTGTGTGTGTGTGTGTGTGCTCTGTAGATGGTAAACTGTAACACAAGGGGAAAATACTGTCTATGCTCTTCCTTTCAAAAAATTGTTTTCATTACTTGAACTGCATTTCAAATAACAATAATAACAATTGACCCTCATACTGCTCCACACAGCACCCTGCTGCTTCATGTACCTGATAATGATATGACATTTTTGAAGACTACATTTTATTTATTGCATAAAATGCAACTAATGTTGACTCTCAGTCTGAAGTAGCAGAAGGTGTGCTGTAAGGCATTCATGTTTTTGGCCTTTGCAAATTATTAATAGCTCTAAAATTCTTTGCTTTAAGAAGGAAATAAATTGATGCTTTATTGCTATGAATTAACAGAAACCATGGAAACAGCACTTGTAATATGCTGTCATGAAGTCAAAGAGCACCGCTCTTGGAATCGTTTCCAATAATTGGCTTAATACTTCAACATCGTAACACATCTCTCCAAAGAACACAGAACAGCCACAAGCACATTTCTGCTGGAAATGCACTATAGTTTGGATGAATTATTAACTACACTGTTTTGACATAATGATTTTCTTACCTTCGTAATACACCGACCCAATCAGTGTTTTAATGAATACTGCATGTATGCAATTCATGGTGAGATTTAAATTGCTCGCATGCAGTAAGAGTATTTCAGTAATTGACGGTAAGCTGCAAAGACCAGCTAGACTGCTAATTTGCATCGAAATGAAATGTGGACCTCTAATGGCTGAAAGGTTTGAATATACAATATAAAGTATGCAGATAGCTGATTATATCAAAAAGCACAGAACTGCGAATCCTGAAAGGTCATTGAGAGTAGTGAGTAATGAGAAAAATCCCACTTTGTTTTTATTCTTCTTTAGTTTATGTATACAACGTTAATGAAAATGATGCGACTATAGTGAAAAATAATTCAAATTGATAGATTGTTTAATCTTTGCTTACTTGTAATGATTCGTACGAAAGCTGAGAGAATCATAGAGGCATATGAACATGATGCCACTTTAAATTCATGACTTTACTTTCTTTCCCTATTTTTTTTTCCACCTCAGATTGACAGAAAATGTAGCCTGTCTAATGTCAGTTTAATGCATGTAAATTAAAGTCTTATAAGTACAGTATGATCTCTAAATTTATACACCACGCTGAGTTAAGTGTAGCTGCGGTGGGTCTGCTGGTCTGCTCAGTTGTACATAATGATACCACACTACATTAATCACAACATGCGTCTGAATTTAGACACGAGCTTTCAGGAGGAGTTGCAGCACTTTTCTAATTTGAATTTAGTTGTATCTCATTTTAAAACCTCAAACCACTTATTGAGCTTTGTTCACAAGAATTTTTTACCCAAACGCTCAATATTTTTATGAATTACTGTTTAGTGCAGATAAAGAAATTACAGCAGATGATGTCGTCAGCAACGATCGGTTTAATTTATTATTAGTCTCAATTGGCTTTTCCCAAAATGTAAGAAGACTATTTTTATCACATCCTTGATGTTCCTGTGATATATTCAGCTTTTGCTCAAGGCTCATTTTCATCTGTCTAAACTTCACTACAGTGATTGATCAGCACTAAGCAAACCACACAAAGAAGACACAGACAGTAGGTGTCTGTCTGATAATGCTGTAAACTAATTTAAGGACAAGATTTCATTGTTATTTAATCTGATGCCGTGTGTTAAAACAATGGAAGCCTGCTTTCTCAACTGTACTCCCACACTAGAAGCTGATCTTGTTGATAGTGCTGCAGCCTCAAGTGTGTTGCTCAAATTCATTGCTGGTGTCCCTCTGGAAAGAGACAATGTCAGCAGAGTCTTGTTCTGTGCTATGATTCACAAACACGTTCTTCAAAGCAGAGACCATGAAAGCCAGAGAGGAAAGGATGTTCCATCAGTCTAGAAGAATTTTGCAGAGCAGGAATGAACAGCTGAAAACCTTTGTAATGCCAAAGCCTCTTATTATTCATCATTAAAGAATAAAATAAGAACAATTCCAGGTTTCTTTTCAGCGCTGGAGCCACACTGACAGAGAGTCATAGCTTGTCTAACTCCCAGTAGTATTTATTTCATCAGCTTCTTTAGAAAACAAATTGTTAACTATGATTAAAAACCTGGCACAGATGTGTTGTCTAATGCTGTGGACTCACCTGAAGTTACTGCTGATCTTCTGGACAAACACAACTGACTCATCTTTATACTTTTGACCTGGACATGTCCTTTATATCTGTAAGACCTCATAGTTCCTGATGATCTCAAAACAAGATTTTACTCTCAAACTGTAGGGTACTTGTGTTTCTTTGAGTCAGTGGGAGGCAGATACCCTCTTTACATTTAACTCTTAACTTTAACTCTTTGATAAAGCTAATATTGGCCGCTGTCTCCATTCTGCAGGTATTTCTTAGTATTATTATTATTATTTTTACACAAAATATCTTAAGATTGTGATTTGCTGCTCTGGAAATAAAACTGAAGATGATCGAGGTGAAGTACTATTGAAGTGTTATTAATTAATCGGGGACTTCATTTCCATAAATAGACACTTCATGGGTGTGTCATCTCTTTTCCTGTTGTATTTTCTTTTTATATTTAAAGAAAAGGTTTGTGCTCAAATATAAACCTTTGAATGCTTAGTCAGAAAGATGCAACCTGTGAATCATTCTTTATAATTTCAATTACTCATCTATATAAATACAGGGATTTTTGCTCCTGTATCAGCGGATGAAATACTGTAAGTTTAGGCACAAGAGAGAGATCGCACACAAGTTCGAGCAACATTTTAAACTGCTAATGAATCAATTTTTGGCAATACATTCACTCCCTAAGCTATTTTTTATGACTTTTTTTCCTTTGTTATATTATCCTTTAATTTGCACTTATTTCCCCTGCCTATATCAAATACCACCCCCGTAAGAGCTGCTTTCATCTGCTCTGATTATGTGCACCCACTGTAAAACCTTATAGAAGCTTCCAGCGTTTTTTTCCTGACGTTATTTAAGAAAAGTGTTCTATTTTTATTATATATACTTATAATTATTTGTAGAGCCATGACATTTCATATAAAGTGGAAAGTATCCCGTCTCGCTGCAGCACATCAACATTAAAGGAAGATTTTTATAAGTATTTCTGTTGCATTAACACTAACAGATCTTTCCTTTTTCCCATTAGTACCGGAGAAGCACCTACACTGTAAGATGAGTGGACTTCCTCATGGTGCGATGCTAAAATTCTCCTTCATGTTACATCCTAATCTAGTTAAGCATTTTTCCTTTACTATGTCCTTAAGGATACTGGCAGGATGTATATATTACTTTCCCACTATCTCTCCTCTGCCTGTAACTCTCTGTAACTTGAACTGATTTAACCGACATTTCCTAATGTGTTTAAAATGTTCATTTGTTCATTCATCAATTTCTATGTAAGAGATTTGTCTCATATCTGTTCATATGTGTTTTACTAGTTAAAGAAAATCTCTGCAAGTGCTGCTGACTAAAACGTTCTAAATCACTAAATCTTAAGTTACCCTTACACTGACCTGCCGCATGGTGCTTTAGAGAAATTTGAGTTTCTTTGGGGAACAATCTTACAGTTAAGTGGAAAAAAAAAACAGTCTCTTTGTTATTTATGATGGCAAACAGATCCCAGTAAAAAATGGCGATGGTTAACATTCCACAGTTGTTACATTTAGTTCCGACTCACTCTGTCTGAATAGCTGCACAGTAGCAGCCTTATAGTCCTGTCTGTGTTGAGTGGTTACGTAATTGGCTTGCATTCACAAGAGATTATAGTGGGGTGTCTGTTGCTTGGGGTTTTTATCCAAGCTCTATCAAAAATGTAAGTTAGACCTGGATGTGGTCGTTTGAGACAATATTACCAATTTATAGGAATAATAATATTTTACGAGGAGTTGATTTATCCATGGAGACAAGAGTAGTTAAGTTACATGTTTTCTTGCATCCTAGACCTCTATTATATAATGTGTTAGTACACATCACCTGGTGTCTGCTCCTCTAATCTGACCACATCTAAAAACAGATGTTATAGACCTTAGAACCTTTCACATAAATACTATTTACAACTGATCCTGTTTCACAGAAGCTACTTGTTTTCTCACTGATTGCAACCCATCACAGTCAGTGTCATATCTCAAAATGTTTGTCGCTTGTAAACTTCTAAACTTGTTTGCTCGTGTATGGGTCACAGGTATGGTATTTGTTTTGATGAGTTTAATGCATCCATATTATGATGAGATGAATTTATCTCATGTTGAAAATGCACATCTTGCAAGTTGGTGAATTTACTGAAACAGAAACTGGTTTATAACCGAACAACAGTATGTGCAACAACATATTAATAAAACAGTGACAATAACTAATAACTGATTGTTGAGATTAGACCATGTGGATGATACCAGAGAGCGGTTCAGACTCAGCGTGGTTTGTTCACTGGTATTATCAGTAATATTAGATTATCACACATATTGAAGTCAGCATGTTCTCTTTAATAACAACACTAAATTAAATGGTATCAAAATGTTGATCAATATGATGTTGGATCTTCTGAAACAACATCACTATCTATATAAACCCTAAAACTCCAGTATTGCTTGGGGTCAAGCTATGATGTTCGTTTGATATCTGAAGGAAAAAGACGGGTAATTTTAAGTTTAAAAGTCGACAGACTTTTTTATAAAATCGATCTTAAAAAAAAAATGCCAGTGTGGTAACTGATCCCAAGGACTGCCCAAAGTGTTAGTCACCTTTCCTTGATCCACATTTTTTTCTCATTAAATAGTACTGCTCCATGTCAAGTGCTGTTTCCTGGTCATTTTCAGATTTATGGAGTCAATAGTGAGACACAGACGGTGTAAGATGTAAGCTCGTATTTAATACTGTGTTGAAGCCCTGAGCAATACCCATGTTTGTCTGCTCATTATTGCCACTGCTCTGAGTTTCAAGAGGGTACTTATGCTTATCAAAGAGTGAATTATCAAGCATGACATAAACAGGCGTAATTAGACCATCAATCAAGTAAATTAGTTATGGATTATCTCTCTGTAATTGACCCTTTTGTATTACGGGTTCAAAGTGAAAGTTAGTCAAAGATTTCCAAAGTGGACAGAGTTGCTGTGATTTATGTTTTCCTTCCCGCTTGTTATTAATATAGTGAAGTGTTGCCTTTTGTATGTGCTCATCAAATCCAGCAGTTACAATCTCTCTGGGCTACGCAGCTGTTGGTATTTTGTCCCCACTGCATCACTGAAAACAGATCCTTTTAAAAACTGTCTAAAGGCATGTGGAACTGCATAAGAAACAGGCTGGATGTACATTGGTTTACCTTTGTTCTAAATAAATTATTTGATTGTGAAAGGGAGTCGGTTTAAAGTGATGTATCACAGGCTGATACTCAAAGGCAAATCCTGGGTCTGGGCAATCTGTGTCAATGTGGCACTTTCAGCATCCTGGGATGCAAATTCTCTGTGGCCAGGCCTCTCTGGCTTCTCTAAATGAACCTGACGTACTGTATCAGAGGAGATAACAACAAAAGAGCTGCTAGTGTGCAGAGGTGATTTGCATTGAGGTGCTGCTGGGCCTTCTGCTATACCTGAGCGAACTCTCAGACAGGTTTCCAGACACTCTTTTGGTACAGCAAGCAGCAAACCGGTGATTGTGATGTCTTGAGGTGTTTACTGCAGAGGTAAGCAAGAGGAGGTGGGACAGCTGTGTGTCTCAGCCTCTGTGCAGCCCCACAAGCGTGTGACTTTTGCTCAAAAAATCATTTGACCAGAAAGTAGAGCAAAAGGAGAGTTGAGTGAGCGCTTTGAAATCTGGACACTGTGTATTCAAATGACTGTTTTTCCTGGTGTAGTGGTGGTTGGGTTTACTGGGTGTGTCTGGTTTGCTCTGTTTCATGACACAGACAAGACCTCTTCATAGAAACCGTTGCAACTGTTTGAGTTTGTTGTTTATAAAAATGTGCTGCAATTCTTTTTTTTATTGCATTATCTTCACCCTCGTCATAAGGCTTTTTCTTCACTACATCTTACCAATAAATATGAAAAATATTAATTTTATATTTACTTCCCTGCCCAATTTTGTGTAACTTCAGTTCATCTGCTGCTCCGCACTAAGCTCCTCTACCGACCTACATGAGTTTCATCTTTTATCTATAGGATCCACACTGAAATGTCTTTGCTCATTATCTGTGGTGTGGAAATATCAAATTTCCTCATATTAAAAATATAATTGTGCATTATGATTGTGTGGTTTTTCAAAGAAATCTATTGTGAATGAATTCAAAATAACACAAATAAATAAAATAAACACTAATATCTGTATTTTTTTTGTAAGTCTAAAATCCTACAGCTCAAAAAATGCGGACAACAGAAATCAGGCTTTATTACATTTGAGCAGCAGCTTTCACAGTTGAGTGTAATAGCACGAGATACCTGTCAGTCAAGTGAATGTGTCCCAAAAACACTTTTCTTTATATATTAATATTCTTCTTCTGAACGGAAAAGGACACATTAGAAGATGTAGCATTAGATATTCAGAGTGTAACTTCTGCAAAAAAACAGTTGACTTTGTATTTCTAGAGAAAAGTTGGAAGTTTTCCCATTCACTTCAAAACAGTTTTATTCAGAGCCAGCATCTAGCAGCCATCAGGGAGCTGCATCTTAAGGCACTTCCACATTAATTTCAACAGTCAGACATGGTTGTTGGCGCTCTAGGCTCAGTATGGCATCTGTGGACCTTGGCATTTCTTTTTGTCCTTTCACAATGACTGAAAGGTTCCAAAGTTTGGAGTTTAAAAACTTCAGTCTGTGAGAGACTTTTTGACCCAATATATTTCAGTTTTCATTTCTTAATTGTAGTACATTCAGCCGTCTTTGATTTACACACACGTCTTTTTGTTACAGTCAAACACAGTCACTCTGTGTATCAGCACGTAGCCTCTCACTGTTAATGATTTACAAAAAAAACTATCAACAAATCATATCTCAACGTATTCGTCGACAGCAGCAGCAGGAACCAAATCACAAGTAGAGCACGGCTGCTCTGACAATGACTGCTGTTGTTTTTCACACAATAGGCTTCTCAGTGGTTGAAAATGTCAAAATCTTAATTGACTTATACTGACGTATTTATTCTGCTTGTCATTTTTTTCTTCATGTATCACGAAGGTAAACTCTCCATTCAAATCAGAACTTTTCAGCCCTATCTGCTCTCTAATAGATGTGATGGAGAACTTCATACTGTATATATGTATCTAAGACTGACATTCTCAAATTAAATGGCCAGAAGATGGAACTAAACGTCTGTTTGTCTGTGGTGATACATCTAAAAAATAATGCTATACATAGATCAAAACTTGAGACTTTTAAAGACCCACATTGAACACCTCAGATAAAAAAGAAGTCTGATGACACTTGAAGAACCAGAACACAACATCCATTATTTCAGACTTTCTCGTTTGAAAGTGCTAATTTTATGGTGTGACCTATTTTCCATTTTTTGATAATCTTCAGCAATAACTGTGCTCCAGTTGTCAGGGAATTGTGTGTGTGTGTGTGTGTGTGTGTGTGTGTGTGTGTGTGTGTGTGTGTGTGTGTGTGTGTGTGTGTGTGTGTGTGTGTGTGTGTGTGTGTGTGTGTGTGTGTGTGTGTGCATGCAGGAGCCTGCAGGGAAGGCCCATGCTGCGGATATCTGTCACTCCACTATTCCAAAGAGCTTATCACAGAGGGAACATTTTCTGCTTCACCAGTTATTTGAATTGAGATTCTTTCTGTATGTCTGAGTCATACAGATTTTTACAGGATGAAATTGGCAGCGTTAATATGCAACTTTATACTGTAGAGATATTAAATATCAGATTTGCCATCATTTGATGTGGAAATACCAAACTGTTTTAAATTCATCTCACATTGGTTAAAAGCCTGAATGAATGAATGATGTGGGCTGACCTTAGCAAAGAAGAGCTGTGAATATGGAACTTTCTCAAAGGTTACAGTATATTGCGAGCTAAATTAATTTTCATCTTCAGTGAAATTGTGTCATAGCTTTGAGTGAAATGCTTCCTATGTGGTAGTTCAGTGTTCTCACAGTAGGCATTAATGTCAAAGCCCCGATGTAGCAGATGGCAGTGAGATGCCTCAAGTGCAAGTCCCTTAAAGGCATCTGTTAATTGTTTTTGAAGATGAACACAAGTTGCTGCTGTATGCAGGAGATGTTACAGGGTTGCAACGTTCCTCCGAGTTTGATAGTATCAGTATCATATCAGATGACCAGTCTTCATACTTTCTGATCAAAATCAAACATATTCACTCTCCACTATCACGACTCTAGACTGCGTCACCAAAGCTGTGAATCATCTCCTCCTCTTATGGGCCTTGACTGAGTGTCTAACAGCACAACAGCGTCATGATATAATGTAAATTAAGCATGTTGTGAATGGTTGAGAGACCCTGATAATTGCCTGCTTTACAATATAATAACACAGTACAATAACAGTTCACATGGTGAATTTGGCACAGCACTAACTTCAGCTGAATAACAGTAATGTGATAATCACTGATTTGTATCTTCAGGATTCTTTGTATTTATTTAACATAAAATAAATAGTTTTTTACACATCAGTTATCCCCATTTGATTGATTGATTTTATTTACTTGTTTTTTTAATCACTGTGCCATTAATTAAATTATGTACTCCCTGTTGCTATTTCATTGGCACAGGAAAGGTTTTAATTTGAACTATCTTCATAAGAAACTAAGTTCTAGTTTTCATCTAGAGATATATTGAAAATAAAGGCACATTGGAAGTGACTGGAAATGAGTAGTGAATTAAAGTATTTCTGTTAAAACAGAAAGAAATCTGGAGCATCAGAGAGACACATTGACATCGCTGTCTTTAAAGTATGTGTATTATGTAAATTAGTGCTGTGGAAATGTAACTTATCCTTGACTCTATCAAGGTAACACAAACCAGCATCAACAGGAAAACAGGGAACAGAAATCCTTCTCACTAAAGTATGGTAAAATATGTTTATAAAACAGAGGAAATTAAAGTCTGTTTCTACTTTATTCACAACTGGACGTACATAAGTTATTATGTGCCCCTATTTAATACAGCACGTCTGTCAGCTTACTTGTCATAGCATCAGCGGTCTAGTTAAGTGTCTTTTTAACTTCAAACATGCTCAAGTTCATCTAAAAATAAATCTTTAATATTCACGAGTTCAGCTGATTTTCTCAAATGCATCTTAGCAGCGATGAAGTGAACTGTCTACAGATCACCATTGCGCTTATACAGCAGAGTGGTTAAATGCTGCTGATGTGCCGAGATCACATGCTTGGGATTTTTGAAGAAGTGTCAGATTTAATGTTTGTCAGTGCAGCGGCAGCCCTTACCCATGATAGATGTTAGGCAAATAACATAAAAGACATATCAAAGTGCATCCTGACATTCATAATATTTGTTTTTTATTTCCCATCGCTGCTTAAATTCATTGCCTGCCACACATTGATTTACCCTCTGTACTCTGACAAGCCCCATACTAATTCCTTGAGTAAGATATTCAGCTATTGCCCTTTTTAACAGCCCAAAGTTTCCTGACCAACTTCACGTTAATAACCAATCAGCCCCTGAGTACGATGTTGTGTTGTTGCCTGGAATTTATTTGTCCTCACATAAATTATTCAGTATTTTGCATCGACTAACTGCCATACCTTTAAGGTTGTGGATCCAGGACCTTGGCACACCTTGCATGTTAATATAGCCAGACTCACAAGGTGAAAGACGGTCTCAAAATGACCAAGGCTTCAGTAGAGTTATCTCAAGAGGCAGAAGTTTTGTCATGCCTCCTTATTGTTTGTCAGGTTTTTGTTGCACCAGGAGACCTGTCCATTAATTTTTCAGCCCTCTATGTCGTGTTCTAACCTCTAAGTTGCTATCTGAGCAGCTCAGTAACAGCTTGTTGGGCAGAATGTCAGATTATTGCATTGGAAGGCTCCTTTGTTGTCAAGCCAACATAGTGTGAGGTATCATGGCCTGTCACCATCAAGATGTCAATGCAGATCCTCAGTCCATCTGTCTATAGATATCTACTGTGAGGGCACATCCTATCCCCTCTGACACTCAGTGCAATTACAAGCCCCTGGCAGAGGCAGGGCAGCTTGTAGCCAAGATTAAAGAAGCTCATAGTGAACAATATAGCTTACAGTCAATCTCAGTGCTGGTCAGGAAATTAAGTTGAACTTGTGCGTCACAATTGTCGTGTTGCTGTCACCTTGAACACCTCAACCATCAGTTTAAACTCACTTTTTTTTCTCTCAAGGTAAAAGGTTACTATAACTGATGGAAACACCCACGAGAGGAAGTGTTGTGCTGGATGATAACTTAGTCAGAAATTTAATTCAGCTGTTGAACTTAATTATGCTTTATTTATATTATATATATTGCAGCTCTCACGTTCAGTGTTAAAAATAGAAGCATATACTGCCCTTTGTTTCTATTTCATCTTCATTGGTATAGGAGTGTCCATGACAATCATGTAGAATTGATAAAAGTAAACATTAACTCCTATGTCTTGTCTTTTGTTTGCATAATTGGAAAATACAATAAAATAAGAGCTAACCACAGACAATTTCATATAAACTTTAAACATATAACTTTAAATCTGTCAGAGGTACATTACCAGATAGATTTCACCTTCGTGTAAGGACATCACTGTGCAGCTTGAAACTGGTTCAAGGACAAATATATATTTTTCATCCATGCTCTACAAACTGAACATGAACTAAAATCAATGACGTAGTTTGATATATATAATATATTGGACAGAATCAGCCAAAAGAGCTGGTTGACATTACAATTCCCAGTCAGATCCTTAAGATGAAACTCATGGTTAAAGTTACTGTCTGTTACTAAAGTCAGTGTAATGTGCTGTGATAATGTTACTATTACAACTTGAAGCAGCCCATAGACTCAATATACATCATTTAAAACTGACCAGTGAAAGTAAGAAATCTAGGTTGAATATTTTGTTGAGGAAAAACTGGACACTTCAGCTGAGATGTTTCAGCAGCTCCACCTCCACCAGCCACATTGAGGGAAATATTCCAGGTCCAGGTATTTTTCTGACGTCACATGAGATAACACGTAATGAAGACCTTTAAACTTTCAGAAATTGAAATAGCTATCTGCTGCTACCACCTGGGGCTACCAGCGTGAGATGTTTCCTTCTCCAGGTTGTAAATGATGTTCAGACCTACCGATCAGCATTTAATAAGTACTTCGCTAGAGTATTCGCATCTAAGCCTCGGCTGTGAACGTAAAGTGATGATTGAATAAGTGTGTGTGTATGTGTGTGTGTGCATGCCCTACTTGTAGATATTCTATAAGAAGGTGAGATGATAAAACATCAGGGGTTTAAGGAAATCATGACCACTTTAGACTTTATTTGGGGTCAATGATTCTTGCTGCTGAGAACAGAAAACTTTCAGCACTTTAGAAAAACCAATAACAATAAAATATTTTGAGACTTAATATCGACCATAAACAGTATGAGTTTCAGTCTTTGAACATCTTGTTATTCGCCATATTTTTGTTTTATATTGAATGTGTTGGCACTGTGCTGTGTTGGGCAAATGTGCCTGAAGAAATCTTGCTTGTTCTTATTTTTTCTTTCTTCCACTCATCCAATAAAATTTTAGAAAGAGTTGAGTCCAATCCAAAAGCAAAACAAAGTCAAACAGAAACATTTTCAGCACAATTTAATGAAAGTGTCACATTTCAAATGTGTAACTCAGATCCAGACAATGTGATAAATATGGCTGGGTGCAGAACGTCAATACTTTTTGGAAACCAACTGAATTGCTTAGATACTATATTGAAAAAGTGTCTTATCATTTGGTATCAAATTAAAATAACAAAGGAGTAAATATAAGTAACATCAGTGAGCCAATGAGCATGCAGCATGCCTTGGAGAGCTTAATCTCCAGCGCCAAATACACATTAGCATTAGCTGCAGCCAATCATTTCAGGTGATCACTGAAATATTAATGATGCAACTTTTCAACATTGTGTCAGTTGTTACTAATCAAAGTTTATTAAGTCGGTGATGTGATGACGTTTGGGAAGGATGAACCTCCGCTCTCTAACATCACTGTAAAAGCCGTTTCTACAGCTCCATAAAACCCAACAGTGTGTGAGTGAGACATCTTTCATTCATATTGTATCAATAATTTAATCTTAATTTTCAAAGATTTCAAACAAAAATATTCATGTTCATTTAAAAACAAATGAATTAAACATGTCCAAATGTTCTGGTCTCGTCAAAAATCACAAATGATGAATTTTAAAATCAATTTTGTTGTGTTCTCTAACAGCTGCTGGATTTTTTTTAACCATCAGCGTGAGGCTGAATAGTTTCTCTGTAAGTCTTAACTACATTTACATATGTCAACTTTTCTTTTCCTTTCGTGACAAAGAGAATGACAGTGTTATTGCTTGCAGCTATAATTTTAGTTTGATTTTTTTAACTGTAAAGCACAACTTGCTTTTGGCTTTGTTAGTGTCCATCACAGCTGCCTAACTAGCAACTTAGTTCCTGCAGAATGTAAAACATGCTTTAAAAAAAAAAATCCTATTTGACACTGTGTTTGTCTGGATGATTCACACTTGTTTTAAATCAATCAACGCAGACAGTGGTAAAACAAGAATGTATTCATGTGTAAATGTAAGGGATTTTTACTTGACACAGCTGAAGACCGTCTCTGAATGTGAAAACAAGTGAGTCTTTGTGTATCAAGTGCACAAGCAGTTTACATAGTTCCCATCACTGCTGAGAATAACAAAAGCATCCCAGTGGTGCAGGTAGCTGTGTGAGGATACTCGTGGCTAAAGGATCCTGCCAACTTTGCGAGCATTTGTATTGAACCGGCGAGAGACTATCTGCCTGACGTCAATGTGCTGACATCAGCCATCTCACTTCTTTACACTGCCTATTAGCTTAGGTACAGTAGTGCTGATGTGGTGGCTGCAAGCAGACCAGTTTTTACTCATCTAAATTTATTCAGGCAAGGATTGCTGGCCAGTGGCCACACATGCTCACCACCCATCGCTCCATACCACAGATTCAAGTCACAGCCTCACACATGGGAAGCAGTCTTATACTCCCCATCACTGAGCAGCTTCTCCGAAGCAGCTGAAGGTTATGTGCCTTGCTTAAGGGCAGCTTTAAAGTAATCATTAAACAGAGTTCCCCAAATGATGCATGGATTAGAACTAGTGACCTTCTCACAAGTCTGCATTGGTTAGTTTACCAGTGCCTCTGCAGCTTTAACCTAAAGGCTTATATTTGCTTTTTTTGACCTTCTTTTTTCCTCACTGTGAAGTTTTGCTAAACAGAAGATACAAATAAGTATATCTGAATATTTTAAAGCTGCATGCTTTCTGCAACTCTTTGCTTTAAATTGATCGTGATCCTGTAACTGATCCCCGCAGGTGTCAGGCTGCTTTAACCGAACTCCAAAACCCTTTGAAATGTTTGTTCTCATCTATGTTGCACTGAAAATAGCCTTGTGTTAATGATGAACAGAAAATATAACTACAGAGTCTAAATCTCATGATATTACTTCTAAAATTTTCACAAAAGCAATGTAGTTATGCTTCGGTTTCCTACCTGTTGTAATCTGTTGTATTTGTTTATTCATTTTCTGATGACTGCAGTTGCACATTGTGCCATTTTTTCCAGGGTGTCACTGTTGCCCCAAGTCTTTCCATAAAAATTAAAGGGTCTGTTCACTCAAATCCTATAAAAACATATATTTCCATGTATCCACGAGCTGAGGCCTATTGTCCTCAAGCCTCTCTGTACCACAGTCATTCCTAATGAAACTCTTGATAGTGAGGTCATGGGACATATTTCATATTTTACAACATATAAAGTCTTTTAAAACCAAAAATATATTCACATTGACTTTATTGGCATGAAGGCAGAAGCTTCAGTGTCATAAACAGATGTTTAAAACCCTCTGCACACAAATGTCTACATGACAACATGTTTTCTGGATAATGTGAGTAAGTTGACCCCTTAAAAAATCATTTTAATTTATTTTTTCCAGATTCATAAATCACTTGAGGCCTGAACGCAGAGTAAACCCACAATTTGAAATCCACGTATCTGTGTTTGCTTGCCCCCGCGTGGCCCCGCCAGCTTGTTAAATGTACTAAACAAGATAACCAACCAAATTTGCAAGTAAACCTCATGTGGCACAAGAGCTCAGCAAAGAGCCACTCTGACTCAGATGAAAGCAAGTGTCAGGGGAGACGAGAGGAGGATTATCAATCCAATCTGATCTCCCGCGTTCAGTCATTACAGAAATATTTTGTGTACATCTCTGTGCATAGTGCTTCGTAAGAATCACTTAAATTCAGGGAGGTAATCATTCTTTGCCAGTCTTGGTGTAGAGGCTGTTATTATAAAAGATGATTATGCAGTAAAATGTGACATTTTCAGCAATTAAGAACATTGCAGCTGCTGTAGGGAACCTGGAATCTGCTGGTCTGACACAGCATGTCTGACAGTTGAATGAGGGGTTTATACATTAAGATTAAAGAACAATTCAGAGCACTTGAGAAACTAACTACTCTTTATACTTCTTCAACAAGTTCAGCGCTCATCTAAACATACTTACCCTTCCAAGGTTAAAAGCTTGATGGATTCAAACTCAGACAAATCACCGCTTTTATTTTTGCTCAGCTGTGAGTTTGTCTCCATTATGCTGCCTTGGCTGTAAGCTCGGGAGTTTGCGCAGAAAAATGCTGAAGGTTGTCTGAGCAAAGTGCCTTTCATATTCAAGTGAAGGACGGTTTTTGAACAAACTAGACAGATAATTATGTATTTTTCTACCAACAATTATGTGTCTCAGAGCTAAACTGAAAACCAGACATACGGGGGTTGACTTAACTCCAAAGTGTTAATTAGGCTTCCAGCTTTGGGATCCCGTGACCCTTTAAAAACCTGACTCGGATAGAAAATAGGCCTCATCTTTTTGCTGTCAATATCCACCTGCAGTGATGGCTTTTCTGATTATAACCTGTAGAACAACCTGTAGTCAATTGTTGCTTGTGATTATTATTTTATTACTTGTATGTTTTTCAATATGTTGTAAATCATCCAGGATGAAATTGCATGATTTTGTAATTATTGCTATTATAAATGATGAAATGACAGAAATGATGAGATATAAATTGATGTTACAATGTAAATGACTTTAAAACTGAACAAAATTACCTTGTAGTTTCCAAAAAGAGAGTTTAAATGGTGTCAGTGAAAGGTATTTTGAATATGTTCTGGTTTTATTATCCCAAGTCTTTATGGGTAAAAACGAATGTCTGGATAAAATGTAACATCTAGAGGTTCAGAAATAGCTGATGGTGAAAATCAGTGAAAGAGTCAGACAAAGTGAATGAACTTGAATATTTGTTTAAGTTTCTCTGCAGAATGGAAAATGTTCTGCACATTAATCCTCTAATGCAGCTAGTCTGTAGCAGTGCTGCGTCAGTTCGTTACATAGAGATTTAAAGGGTCAGTTTGCTTATTCATAGTGCTGCTGGTTGGATTTTATTATCCTGATGTTTGCAGGTATGCATCTTTTACATTCTTGCTGCCAGCTCAGTGAAATAATTTAACTAAAAGTGCTGGAGAACTCAACAGATATGTATCTTTTTTTGTACATAGTCCTTGTTGGATACTCTAGTAAACTGTATCATGGGATCATCACTTAATGCTGAACAAAAGACAAACAATAAAGCATTTTGTTATCATAAAATACAAAACGAGAATTATTAAGTGAGTGCAAATGCACTTGCAAATCCTGTAACAGGTTTTAAACTGTTGACAGACACACACACACACAAACACACACTGTACAGTGCATAGTCAATAGAGGAGAGCGCATTAAAAGCCCGGTTCAGATGTCAGAGTGGGAATAACGCTTCAACTTCTGTCAACAAATATCTGCTCTGTTGACAGTCATAAGTGTTTAATATGAATGAATGATCACATACAGTTCTTTAGCTCAGCAGAAATTTCATTAAAGAAAAACATTTATAGATGATTGTTTTACATGTATCGTCATCAGTGTCAGGGAGATGGGTTCACAGAATTATTATTCATTAAAAATGTTATCGCAACCTTTTAATCATCGTTTCACAGGCAAAGCTTTTAATGTTACATCTGAAGCAAACCATCTGATTGTGAGTGTGAGCCTGTTTTTGAAACTCAGGTGAGCTTTGTAGATGTATTTATGCTTAAAACAACACTGCTGTGCAATTAGGACTCATTAGCATTTTGATTCAATGTAAATTGAATTGTTTTACAGCTTCCTGTCCATTATACATATCGTAATGCAATCAAAATAAGTTTACTTTAGTGCTGATGGTGACTGACAGCATTAAATTAAGAGAGAATGTTTGTATTTAGGTAAACAACGGCAACGGTGAGTAAATCAATGTATTTCTTTCTAAATGTCACAGTCATGGTGTCTGTTCAGGGAAGTGAAATCCATTTTAAAATTAAGGCCAGAAAAAAGAAGGGCTTCTGGATAATGTGCCACAATCCCATGTGCTTATCGTAGCAGATGTGAGGAGATCATCTTCTAAGTTCAATGCCTGTCTGCTCCTCGGGTTTTTTTACAGTGACAAAATGAAGAAGAAAACTCAAATAAATCAGGGTGAAAAAAAAAATTATTTAGTTATTTATTGTTTTCTTTTAAAGAGGAGTAAAAGTGTGATGAAAGAGGATGTCGGAGTGTTGCTACAAATAACACACAAGACACATTCTATAAATATGTTTAAACTGCTCACACAGGCATTTTCTGACCTCACTTTAAATAAACCACGACTACAAAACAAGTGTTTGGATAGTGGAGCGGGAAATGGCTGCATTTTATTTATTTTATTTTTTTTATTACAGTTTCTGTAGAGATTATGTGACACATTAAGCGCCGTGGGTCCAGGAGGTATTTTAAGCTTGTGCGTCATAGACGGGGAAAAAAAAAAAAAAAAAAAAAATATTTATGATTATACAAAATTTTGAGTTTCAGCAACTCTTGTGGAAATTTGCAGAAAAGTTTTTCTTTTTTTTTTTTTTTTTGTACATCAACTCTTTAATATTAAACAGCAACAGTGAACTGGGAATTTCAAACAATTTCAAACCAAACAGTGCCTCACCAGCAGGGAGTTGCAAAATAACCATAAACTCATTTGAATGTTTCACTGTGAAAAGACACATTTCATTAAAAATCTGGCAGATGAATCTGTAGTTGTATAGACATTACAGGAGTTGCTGAAGGTCAGTCTTTAATGTATGTGACTGTAAACAGCTGCTGGAAGACAAAATTCTTTGTTGTTCTGATTACACCAGTATTGAAGATGACACTGTAGATGTAAGTTTCCTCACTGAACCATCACACTCGACTCGATGCCCCCGCTGAGCTCGGAGATAATTGGTTAGTAAACTAGACGCTAATAAACGAGATATTACTTTCTTCCATTTGTCGAGCTACTTTCTGGTCAAAGTCAACTGAACCGTCAGGAACCTATGAGCTCATTTCCATATTGTTTGCCGTTGTATAATGACTCAAAATTAGCTTCTAATTAAATCTGAGAAATTCACACTTGAGTGCCGACTGACAGCGTGTGTGTTTGTTTTTATATGACGTGTGTGTGTGTGTGTGTGTGTGTGTGCGTCCACGAGAAATCATTTCGTAGTTCTTCACAGAGGAGGCAGACAATAATGGCTGATACGCTTCAAGCGAAAACACATCATCAAGGATCAAGTTTACTTTGAGTGAAAGTAAATGTTGTTTACGTCTGAAGCAGATTTAACTTTGATTTTTGATGCAATTACAAAGAAGTTTAGGGGCAATTCAGTGAAACCAAGTGAAGCTGCCCGTGTCTGACAGTGGAATATATCTTTTTTAAAAATATAATTTCAGAGGTCTGTTATCAAAAAGCCTTAAAGAAGTTTGACATAAAAGAAATTGTGTAGCCTGGTTTTACTTCCATTGATTCTGTTATCCGTATTTCTACACCCCTGGCATTTCAGATGTGCTTTTCCTCCACTTTGTCTCTTCCTGTCAGCTGCTGCATAGAGTCCGGCCTGAAAGATCACTTATCAATAAACGCTATGTGTCGACCACGGTATCAATCAGCACACATGTAGGATGTGGAAAACTGAGTCAAGTGATGCTTGTTTCTTCTGTGATGTCTAAGTTGCGTTTATCCTTATTCAGCAGGCTGTTGTTGTCCTTCGGTGACATGAATATCACCTCTGAATGTGTGACAATGTAAGCTCGTCTCAGCAATTTGCTAATTGACTGCACAATGTGTTCCTGTAAGCAAATTCAGCCACTTTGGTTATACAGGGCAGATGGTTTCATATGTACGTGGTCGTTAAACCACACATCCGTCTCGCTGATAGGTTATTTGAATTTGCATTTAAATGTGTTTGACCTTGAGACTTTGCTCGCACTGCCTCCACTTTGTTGCTTCACACCTTTAATTGGCTAATTATTTTGGGTTTTGTGCTCAGCCTGCTTCATTATTCTTTATGTTTGTTTTTGCTTTCTGGTGTGTTGCTGGTGAGAGGTGATTAGGCTGGAGATTTGTAAGTGTTGGATTTTCTCAGTAATTTTGTTTTTAAAGGATTTGGTGAATTATCTTCAAGTCTTGAAAACATTAGGTGTTAAACTGTAACTTGTTGACCCTTTTTTAGCCTGTCCAGCTTTTTGTAAGGTTGTTTGGTTAAAAGATCATTTTTGTCTAAAATGACCATCTGACTTTGTAATCAGTTTGTTCTGTTGGGATCAAATGAAAAGAGGCGAGTGTCTCTTAAAACCTTCACAGGGATCATGGTAGAAGAACTTATGCATTAAACCCAACACAAACACAGTACAGGTGGCTGGTGAGAGTGTGAGCTAAGACTGAAAATGCTGTTTGAAATTAAACAAATACTAGAGTATTGTCATCTGTCATAACAAAGACTTTGGTGCTTTGAGGGTTTATAAAACCCACAGAGGCAGAGTTGCTTTGCTTGTTTCATCAGCAACTCATCAAGTAATTTCAAAGATTTTCAAACTTAATCATAATAATTGACAGCTACTCTCTTACATACACATACACTTTTTATTCAGTGACGCAGTTCACCTATAGCTGGCAGATAATGACATATGTCTTGTGCATTACATAGAATTGCCCGTGACAAATCCTGCAGGAGGAGTCTGCACTGAGAACAGCTTTCCAACTCTACAGAAACACTGAGAAAAAAAAATGCCTTAAAAAAACCTTCAAGCTGAGCGGTACAACACACCTGTCTAACAACCATGAAGCCATTTAAAATGAGAACAAAGGCAGAGCTTGTTCTTTTTTTTTTCAAATATAAGACACTGCATATCTGAGATTTAGTTTGATAAAAACCTGAAAATCTATTTTCCAGGTTTTTATTAAGTTTTGTAAAAATGAGTTCATTTTCAGCTGTAGACTGTCACATAAATGCGCTCAGTGATGAGGGCTAGTGACACCAATGAATGAATGAAATATTGTGCCCTGCTGTAACCTGGCAGGGGAAGAAAATCATGTAAATGATTAGCTTGTTGATGCATCTCTGTCTTCTTCAACAAATTACATTTTAATTTGACATCACACAAGGATTTTCAGTCACCTTGGAAGGACTCCCCATCAGGAACATTAGCATGCAGTGATGAGCCCTGCGGCCTTATAAGCTTAATGCCAAAGAGCTGTTGCATCACAATAACAGTTCGTCATTTTGCTCAGCCGTCCACCTTGATGCACAAACCACAGCCACAATGAGGAGCGATGATATCCCAGTAAGCCGATGACACTGATAGGTAAACCGTTGTTTGATGAGGAGTCGCGTAAGCAATCAAGTTCGTTTTAGGTAACATAAATATTCTAAGCAGATGGAAATTGGCCTCTCGAGAATCAGTGATGAAAGCTGTTGCAATGGCTAACTGTAGTTCAGGAGGAACTGGTCTCTGTCAGATGTAGACACTCGTGTCTTTTCATGTGTGTCGTATCTGTGTCTCTGTGTAGATAAGATCTAAACACAGATTACAGGTTTGAGGAGCTTTTCAAGCTTCCTGGCTGCATTTATTGGAACTAATTGGTATTTGATTGAAGAAAATGCACAGTGGTTTCAGCGTATTTACTTTTCCTACAATCCTCTGAATATTAGCTCATGCACTGTTTCATATTACAGTTCAGGTGTGAGGTTGGATGTTCTGGAAAAAGAAAACAAAATCGAGATAAGATGCTTATGTGCCACAGTTTTCTGAGTAATACCAACAAAACCTAACAGCTTTTGTATTCAGTCTTTACAATAAGAAGAAGAGAAGCTTATCCCTGTTACTGTAAAGTAGATGTGGAGCTTTGAAGCAGCCACACAAACACAAATCTTCTTGTTTTACACACAAGGGTCGTCAGACTTGACCATCAAAAAGGATAATGTGCTTTTAAATATGTTCATTTGGAAATGAAAATGCTAATGAGCAGTCTTTACTGTGGCTAAAGGACAAATGTTAAATCCCTTCCCCATTACGTGATGTAAGCCTGGTGAAGAATAACTAAAAATTCAAAATGTCAAAGGACCTTTTCATCTTATTTCAGCTCTTATTAGAAATCTCCTGCAGGATGGCAGTCCAAGCTGCATGAAAGGTGCTCTGATGTTCTCTTTTTAGTTCACTGTGCTTTTGTGTTTGTTATTCTGATTGGAAGGTGTTTTGTTGAGTTATATTTTTAAGACAAAACTTTAGCGCTTCGCTTTTCTAGAAATGACGAACAAGGCCATCTGGTTGTGTCAGGAAGTGAAATCGTTTACCAATTACTTTTCGGCAACGTGGGAAGATTCCAGGTGAAAATAATTGCAGCTTCCTGAAATTAGTTTCTGCAGACAGCTTCAAAAGTCTCCTAATTATACCAAAGTTTTAATTGATGTTTTTATACCCAGAAATACAATATTTGAGATGTATTACCTTCTACACATATAACAGTAGTTACAGGAGCACAGTGCAGATGGCATTTAGTGGATTTAATAGTGAGCTCTAGAGATAAGTAGTAGTGTCACATTAAGTTTAATAGAAAAGGTATCAGATATAATTAGATCCAATGCTAGGTGTCTAAATTTTGATTTTGTTCAGGGTTCATTTGGATTTGGATCATTTAAAAAAAAAAAAAAAAACTACCCAGTGTTAATGATCATTAGAGTCACTGGGCCTTGTAGCTGTCATGTTTAATAATATTACGAATGGTGAATTTTTCTCAAAACAGTCATCAAATCACCAAATGTTCCAGACTTAAAACACGCACTGGGAGGAAACGCAATAAGAAATAAATGATAGATGCATAACGCAAAAAACAACACATCATTTTGTCACATTTCCATATTTTTACATAGGAAATGCTCCATTCCTAGTGTGTAAAGTGAATCCATTTTTATTGATGCACATGTGATGAAATCTTGCTCTGTCACTGATCATTTCTCTACTTGATTTTGGTTTTGTTGTACTGCAACCATAGAAGGTGTAGGCCATTTAACTGAACCAATGGAGAAGAGCATGACCCTGTTCTCAGGGGACCATAAAGTAGCAAGATCAACAACATGAAAAAATAATGAGTTCAGACTCTAAAAAGGCAACCACAGCAGAGAGACGTAATGATACAGGGAGCTGTGCCTGGTTTGCACACAGGCTGCTCTTTATGGCCACCGTCGCTCCCCTGCATCCCTCTTCAGCTCTTCATTAAAATGACTAGCAGATGTACAGAGCAGTATGATAATGTAACATGTCCTTGGAATTGAGGGTGATGAAAATCTGATCATTAGATTCTGATGCATTATGTCACGGATACACATGATTGATTTTTGTGTTTGATGGAACGGCGATTGTTGGCGATCTAATAACACTACTGGTCACATGGTTTAATATTTTCCTCTGGTGACACAAGGGATGTGCCTCCAGTGATTTTCCAAATCCTCCTGAAATGTAAAGTACCTTAAGATGAATATATTTTGTAATTTGTGGCTATATAAATAGAATAGAATTGAAATGAAATCAATTGTTTACTCAACAATTCAACAATTAGAATTGAGATCAATAAGATTAAGATGTGCTTAATCATGTGTTACTACCCAGGTGTCACCATCTAAATATAAACAATATAAAATCCAGATTCTCTGATCTGAAGTTTGCCCTTTTCAGCTTATGAGCAGTGCAGGGACATTTTTTTTTTAACACACACAACAGAGAAATACAAATTTTGCCTTCTGCAATTGGTGCTTCATCATTAAAACCTAAGCCCAGAAATTGGGCAGTAACCATGTTATGAGTGGGTTGTATAGAACTACTCAGCCAGACACTGCTCTGTGATGAAAAGTGCACTGCTTAAGCTTTTTACTTAGATTTACAGGTGAATGTGTGATTTCAATATGTTTTTTAAAACAACAAAGAAACAACAGAATTGGACTGGGAGTATGGTGGCCAGTGTAATAGTTTTTTTTTTTTTTTGGGAGGTGGAGGGGACTGGCTTTACTGTGAACACTTTGACCTAAAGGACTTTACTGAGTGTTCCCATTTGATTCACTTGTTAATGCATGAAAGTTGCTGCAGCACCAGTGGCTGACAAATCAAGTGCCAGTGTCAAAAGGCAATTCAGAAAATGAAAATGACCAAAAACGCCCAGTTCTCCATCAGCCCTCCATCATTAGCGGATGGACAATCAGCTATGACATTTGTAATGCAGCTCCAAAGCCTTTATCTGAGATGTGCAGCAGTCAAGCACCACTTTTATCAGCATTATTAGCCATATTACCAGTAATGTGGAAGAATATCACTTACAGAATTATAACTATATCCTCCAGTTCTTTATTTCTTATTACCATACCATCCACTTAAAAAGCAGAAAACCATTCACCAATGTAACTTTCTTTTGTTCTTATAGCTTTGAATTATTTCGGCTACAGAAACACTGAAGGCAGCTCGACTGCCGGCGGTTGAATACAGATTTCTTCCTATTAGTAGTGTCAAAGGTTGATGGCTAGCCAAGTCAGGCCAGGTACAAAAAGTGTCCTGAAAAATAAATCTGTTGTAGCAATGTGAAAAATTACTCGGACAAAAGTCGAGTAAATTGTTCTATTTTTGTCATTTTTCTTTAAAAGTGTAGCCAAGTGACTTTTTTGTCAAATGGTTTCAAAGGAAGAAACACCGACCTCCATCCTCTCTTGAATTATTTCCTGTTACAGTGGATATTTTTGCACAACGCATGCACGTAATTGTATCCTTACAGCTTTGATGGATGAGACTGAGGAGTTAAAGTCTTATAGATTTTGTAGGTTTGTGCAGTGTTATTTTAGCAGTCTCTTCCGGCTTTCCCTGTTTTTTTGAGTAGACGGATGAAGGTAGGTATGGGCACAGTGAGGGCAATGGAGTGTGGCTTGCCTCAACCCTGTCACTTTGATAGAGTGAATACATTGTGAGAGATAATGGAAACTTTCTATTCAGCGAGAGCTGGAATAAAGAGAGCCTTCCTACTCATTCATCAACATTGATTACTGTACAGCCCATGGCCTGGAAAGAGCAGGGGAGCACTACTTCTCACAAAGACTCTGCTGAATTGCAGGTAGAGGAATCAGAAAACAACAAAAGTGCAATACTGGCCTTTTAAGAAACATCACCCCAATTTGTTTTAAGGTGAAGCTGTACAACATGTGAAACACTGAGCCCTAGTGTTATAAAGAGGGTTGTTCCTATACCATGTTTGGCATTGCAGAACCAACCTGCCATACCATTGCTTCTGGTATTGATAGTTTAAAACAGTGAAGCTGCTAATATTTTACTGAATGTACTTGTTCAGCACAAAGGCCAATGTTAATGGTCCATTCAGTGAAATTTTACATAAAGCAGGTACAACCATGAAAAGGCATACTTTTGCCTTTAGGGATGACATTAAACGCAGATGCTGTACGTACAGTATATTATGTTAATAAATTCACATTGAAGATATTACACGATATTAGCACTTCACCCCCCAAGTGGTGGTTTGATGGCTGCTCTGCTTCCTCTCACTTTGGGATCTTGATAGTAGTGCTCACATAAAGTCGTGACGACAGCTGGCCCCAGAGGACATTTTACCACGTCACGGTGTCTTTTCAGAATCTGCTGTGGATATTCACACTTTAACGGGAAAATGTGACTGATCAAGGTCAGCACTTAGTATCATCACTTGGGAATCTTTTAAAACCAAAGGTAATAATAAAACTTTTTATATTTAATTCCTAAAATTGTTCGGTTTTAGTCTAAACCATTAATTTTTTACATCATGTGCCGCAGGCAAAGATAAGCTGGAATTCATATCTTTGTTGACTGGCCTTTTTTACCCAAGGAAAAAAAGCAGCCTATCATTCAGGTTTGCACGATTCCCCACTATATGTATGAAATTAACTTTTTTTTCCCCAGAATCGCAATAAATGTTGAAGAATAGTGAAAAGTAAAACACTCAGAGATTGTTACTGCAGGTAGCAACTCAAATGGTTGTTGTCTTTCCAGAATAACACTTAACCACAGAAATATTAGATTTACTATGACTTTTATAATCCTCACATTTGAGAAGATCGAGCCAAATGTGGGATTTTCTCTTGATAAATGATCTGTTTTATTGACTTTTCTATTGATTAATTTGTTGTTGTAGAACATGACGCAGTTTAAAAACTTTGTATTTTTTATTAAGCGTCTTATGCCAGTTGCTGCACTGTGCTCTCTTTTTTCCCCACCGCGGTTGGACTTTCATGCTAATCAGATAAGAAAGGGTGTGTTCAACTTCTGTAATCGTGTGTGTGTGGAGGGTTTGCAGTCTGAGCTGCTCAATGTGAAGTGCTTCAAGTGTTAAATGACAATCAGAACTGATCCTGAAACATTTTTCCCCTTGCTTGATGATGGCAAGGCAGCAGTGATAATTGTTATTACATTATGAGCTGCTCAGTTTGCTTCGCCACACTCCAGTGGTGCTTGCTTGTCAATATTTTCTTTCCTCCACCTCCCTTGAGTAAGGATGGTATATTGTTCACCTTCTGGATGAGCACCTTGTGTTCTGCACCTCATTATCTGTTTCCTCAGCGTTACTCAGGTGTCATGTCGTATCACACTGCGAGTTGGCAATCGCCTTAAAACTAAACAAACCTTATATCCTTATTCATTTATTTGGACCCAAGACTGAGTGCTGGCAAAGCCTGCATCACTATTAACCCTCCCAAACTCTCTGTGGGTGATGATTTCCAGTCCATGTCCTGTTATATCAAGTGGGAATGAAAACTGTAGCACAGTTTAGGAACAGGTTATTTTGGAACGCACAGAAAACAAAGATAATTATATGTTGATTCACACATTTGCACTGCAGCATCCTGTCACACAAGAACTCTAAATTAAAGCAAACTACATTCTTAGGATTGGCTTTTTCTTTTTGTTATTAAGTGGCAAGTAGCTTGATAAAAGCCCAGTGTATTAGCTTAATATCATTTTGCCACAGATGTCTGGAGCTTGGTGAAGACCGCTGTGCCTTGCCATGCGTACTTAACAATTCAGACAACACTCAGTACATTCAAACATAAATCCTGGCAGCACAGTGCTGTGAACTGAAAAAAAAGTGAAAACAGTGCTGAATATATGTCATTTACATGGGCAAGTTTGATAAAAAAAACAAACAAATGCATGTCAGACTATTTCATTATTACAGCTCCAGGCTTTGTTTTTGTTGTTTGTTTTGTGTGCTTTTAGACACCTTGAGGTCCGTTACTGTTATTTTCATTTTTGTGAAGGCCTGTTCGATCTGAATTTATTGTGACGCACGGCTCAACAGATATAATTACACTCAGCACACGCAGACAACAATAGATGAAAATTAGAAAAAAAATGCATTTTTCTTCTCATGATTCACTGCATGCAGCTGCATTTCAAGGTCTCACACTTTGTGACAGGAAAGTGTTCCTGGTGACCTGTCTTGCCAGTGATGCCGGCGCAATAGTTTACAATCAGAACAATATGAAATGTTGCTGAATAAGCTGTCGTCTGTTCATACGAGAGCGAGACCAGGCTGCTCGTCCTGTTCTCAGCATAAAGCAATGAAGCAATAAATGTCTGTCATTTCACTCAGTTTTCCAGGAAAATCTTCTGTTGTGCTTTTGTTGGTTATTCAGTCTCTGAGCAACTACAAAGTGACAAATGCAGCTTACATGGACCTGAATTTATTTTTAGTACATTATTTAAAAGGCATAGATTCATTTAGTTGGATCAAATAATTTACACATAAATAGTATGAGGAGAATGTGTTAAATACATTAGATACAAGCTTGACACAAGTGCAGTCCTATAGTTAGTGCTTTCAGCAGGTAAAAAAAAAAGACATGAATGTAAGAATAAAGAGTGATCTCTGTTGGAACAGCTGGAGTTTGCTTACACTACATTCGGCATGATTGGTTTCAGTTCTTAGCATAATGTAAGTATTTCAAGGGTCAATTCCTCAGGGTGAAATTGTTTTAAAGGAGATAACAGCCAGGTTTGTCTCAACAAAGATGGTGCTTCTGCAAAGATTCGAATGTTGTTTTGTGCAGAGTGGGTGTCAGCTCCGTTTGCATAACTGCTCAACAGACAAACACTGAAATGGGAACAGAAAATCTGCAACAAAACAAGAGATGTGGCACAAAACCTAGTTTTTTGTCAAAGTTTTTAATTGTGAAAACACTTCTTAAGTGAGAACACGAGAGGTGCTCTCAGCTGGAGAATCATCCAAAGTAGAACAGGAGTTTTTTTTTTTTTTTTTTTTTTTTCCAGCCTTTATTATTATGATGCTGTGATATCAAAACACGGGGCCACGGGGACATATCTTACCTCCTCTTCATTTCTACTGCTCACACTGTGATGAACTTATGAAGTCTTATCTGGCTCACCAGGATATAGAGATCGACTCGCAGACATAGACACAATGACATAAAGAACTGTATTTGACCTTGAGGGTGGGTGGGGAGGGTTGGCTTAATGCCACATGGAGTCAAATTCAGTATAGATCAGAGTTCATACACATACTGTGTGCCTCATAGAAAAAAATGACCATTTGAACCCTTTGCGTTTGTTTTATTCACAAGCTTATTTTTATTCCGTCAAGAATAAAATCACGGTGATGCTCTTCCTACATATTGTCCGTAAGTATCATAGATTCAAGTGGTAAAGAAAGGCTGTATATTTAGCTGTAGCCTGTAAAAGGGTTGTGCTGCAGTTAAATTTCAGCAGAGTGCTGTGGGTTTATTAAACATGCTGGATTCTGGGTGAGAAGACAAATATGTCCTTCACACAGAGGATTAGATATTATCTGCTCATGTTTTCCACAGCTAGCACAACCCACTCAGTGTAAACCTTAGGGCTGCAAGCAAACAGAGAGGCCTGGAGTCAGGCGTGGTCGTTGGCAGGACAAAGAGGATGAACAAGGACTCTGGAAGACAAGTAGAGAGTGCAGGAATTTACCTGTTTATGTAGCTGGCTTCAATTAAACCTGACCTAAGTCTATTCTTTTTGTGTAAGTGTGTGTGCATTTATACAAAAGGAGTAAATGCTGTCAGATCACTCAACTCTTGATAGCTCTTTTTATTGAATAGCTGTTGTGTTCAGTGGATCACCACTTGATTATTCAGTCAAACTGCTGCCTTCATTTTTGTCAATATCATTATCCGCATGCTGTTGTCATGGTTTTCTGCTGTAACACTGCTTTCTTACTCAGACAGGCTGCTATACACAAATATGTATGTATTTCAGTTTAATCAACTTATTTTAACGTATTTTATGTTCAAATTTAATACATTCATCTTGCCATCATAAGCTCTTATTATTTATATTAAGGTATTCACAAACACAGTGGATTTCCTAATGTTTGGTTGGCTAGGAAACAAGCAGGTAGAATTGGTGCAGGAGGTTTGCTTATCCTGGTCACAAGCTGAGCTGGCCTCCATAGATAGCAACACAAGGAAAGCACACTGCAGAGTTTATAACAGCATTTATCATGAGGGAAAAAGGTTTGTTGGAACTGGTTGAGTTGTGTAATTGTAATTCTGTCAGGATAATCTTCCTTGTATGATTTCCAAGCCAGTGTTGTCTGGAGAACTAAGAATACCTCAGATGGCCTCCTCAGTCAACCGTGTAATATAATAAAAAAAATAATAAGACTGATCAAAAATAATCAGCCTTGTGCTGAATGAAAGTTCACCATATATGACAGACTTTATTGTTCCTGTGTTGTATTATTTAAAAAAAAAAAATAAAAATTGTGGTTGATTTATGAGCACACCTTTAATGAGGGAATCAGATTGCCTGAACAACGTTGCAGGCGACACAGGTGACAACGAGGCTGAACTCTACCGCAAATTTACTACAGTATACTAAAGCTTTGTTTCTGCAGGCACAACAGACGGTACACCGCAGTGCTTCCTTCCTTTCTAATTAAGTTTGTTTGTTGCATTGGGATCTAGGGCTTGCTTGTCATGACCACCCACTGGAAATGAAACTTGTCATACTTTCTTCAATGCCACATTCACTTGATGAGATAAAAAAAAAAAAAAGAAAGCAAGAGCAAAGACTCGCTAAGATAAATCTGTCTGAACTCTCCCATTATGTGCCAAGTGGGATACAGAGATTAAATCTGCTGTTGACTTGTGGGTTTATCAGCAGTCACATTGCCCTTGGCGAGGCCTCCTGTTGCTTGACTTAAGCACCGCTTGTGGCCATGTTTGTCGTTCTTGAAAAGATATTAGCCTTTATAATTGAGACGGGAGAGTTGGCATCAAGGCCTTGACGTCCTATTCCAAGGCTATTTCTTAGTATGCTGCTGAGTAAATTAAGTTAATTTTCTGAATGTAAGATTGCAGTCATGAGCACTGAGCTCTCAATCTTTCTGTAAATACATAATCAAGTTGTCATAAAATGAAACGCTTGCAGGAGAAAACTGACTATTATATACAAATGTATTATGAAATGACGATTGCTCTGTCATTTAAACGGCTACGTGTTTGTCAGTTGCTGGAACTTGTCACAGTTTGTGTTCTGCCAAGTTTAACCCCAACCTCAGTCACATGGCTATAGTTTTGTGTCAAAAGTTATTGGATAAATATGGACGCTGACAGATACATTACATGGCAGGAAAACTATCTGGAACAATTTTTTTTTTTTTTTTTTTTACTTGGTCAAGTTTTTCATACATCTTTTTCCAACAATTTTTGTCTTTTTTTTCAGCAGAAAATGATTGTGGTTGATTAGACTATGACACTGATATTAGTCAGTGGAGGCAGACAACAGATCATATCTGTCCTACCTGATTGTGGGAGGCTTATATAAAAGACCCCATTGTAATCAGGGAGACTGTGCAGACTTTAAATTTTGTGTTAAAGCTGGATGCTCCATCTTCTCTGAGTGTGCAGTTTGACCCGAAAATCACAAAAAAATCATGCTTGGAGGGCTCTTAGAAAACTCTGCATAACATCTCACGCAATTTAAGGAATGCTGCTCCTCTGCAGGTCAGGTGGAGTTCTACATCTTTACCATCAGTCAGACAAGCTGAGCTGCCTCATTAAAAAAAGACCTTACTAAAAACCATGAATGTCTGCACAATACTAATGGACACTACAGCCTGTGAAAAACTAACTTTAATCAAATTGTTTTCATAGTCACCTGAAACTTAAAGCAGTGAGAGCTGGAGTTGATTTGCTACATAAGACTGTAAAAATGATTTTTTTTTTTTTGAGGAAAGGGCATATTATTTTTGTCAGTTAATTTACAGGTGTCATGTCCAGTATGTGGGGTATTTTAAGAAGCACGTTATGCTAATATGCTTTAAATGTCTTGGGGCTTTTAATGAGTTGCTTAGTTAAAAGTGTCATAACCTCATCATGACAGATGTGTTAGTTGTATGAGTTCTGATGTAATTAAAATTATCTTCTTATATGTTTTTGTCTTTGCCTGTGTTGCTTAAAGTGCAGTTACGTACTCTAGATCTTCATTTAAAGAAACTAGTCTAAACTTGTCATTTACAAAAAAAAATGCTAATAATGAAATTTGTCACCCTGAAGGAGGAGTAAATATTTTCATTGGCACTCATACAACCTCGCTGATAAAACGGGAATATTCTCATTTATTAATGAGTGAAAAAGTGTCGCAGTCTGAATGGTTTCAGTGGTGCTTTGTGTTGTATCACTTCCGCAGATCACACACTGTGGAGCCTCACGATTCTCCTATTAACCCTGTTAAAGCTTTGGAAACATTCTTGGGTTATTTAAGTTGCTGCACAGTTTGCTGTCGGCAAAGCAGAGAGTTTTAGAAGAAATCACTTTGCATACCACAAATACACATCTTGTTATTCACCTTCAGTCACATCATATTACAAAGGCTCTTCACTTTAAAGAAAAGTTTGTTATCCATTTATATGTATATATATATATATATATATATATATATATATATATATTATGCAAGTGTGTGCAAGGTGCCAGAGATGGCATCTGCCTGTGCCATTATGGATTTGGTGCCAGTGAGCGGCAGTTTAGTTACAAGGGCACTAGAGCTGGGCAGAGTTTCACTGCCGTCCTTTTTAGACCAGACAGATGGATGTGAGTCATAAGGCAAAGTTTACGCCAACCAGTGGTCGATGAAATGGCAGATGGGTGGGAACTTGGGAAGCATCCCATTAGCTATGTGGTATAACTGTTATCTTCATAATTACTTTTTCACTTTAGGCTCATTAGGACAGGATGTCACCACTTTTAGATGAAGAAATGGGAGACAAATATGACTGATTGCTGGAATCAGTGTTGTCTGTAATGCAGCTCTATTCACATTGATAGTAATATGATTATCAGAGCCTGTTTATGGCCTGATAAGAGTATGAACTGCATTTCCTTAAACCAGCCAACTCTGATAAATGCACAGAATAATGCAACTGAAATGCACAACTCACCAGCATTTAACTGATGTATCTTTAAAAATCCTTTTGGATTCCTTATTCAATTATGGCTGAATTGTCAGGGGCTATGGGGAAATGATAGTCCACTGATGTTGAATAATTAGATTAGCACAATAATAGGATTCAATATATGTCTTTGTCCTCTGTGGCAGATTTTTTAATAGGAGTTGAGACCCTACCAGGCCATTAGGCAGATGGGTCAGAGCAACTTAATCTCCAAACAATGTCTTCAATGGAGCAAATGACCTAATTAGCTTCATAATACAGGACATACCACACGGTGAGTTGCAAATGAAAAAATGAAACTGTGTTTCTCTATTAAGTGTAATTATCCCTGCACGTTTTAAGTGACAACATAGAAACAAATTATACGAAGTACACTGACAAAACAAATCCTAAAAAAAAAAAGAATAAATTGCTTTTAGTTAGGACTATTATTCTGATATTCTGTTACATTATTTTTTTCTTTCAAACTGCTGACCCTTTTGACAGAGTGAGAGACGGTTGAGGCTAAAAGTCTCTAAAATAAAGCTTTTCTCTCAAACGTTCTGGTAGATTAGAATATAGACAGGCTGATGAAGAGGTGATAACCTGCTCCGTTAACCTTCATTCACTTTGTTAAGTGATTTCGAAAAGGAATCTTCCCCATAAAGTATCTCGAGCCCCCGTGGGTGCCATTGTAGACTTCCGCTCATCTGGCGAAGTAACATGGATCATTTGGTTTGAGGTACAATTGATTAGCTTTTATTTACTGAAACTCAGTCTGTTTTGACAAGCTGCTCCACTGATTCAGGCAGTACAGTGTAATGGTCTTGACACATGGGCGGCGACAGAAGACAAAGTCTGTTGAAACACATCGCCTCTGTGTGATGAATGCAGGTCCGGGGGAGATCAGGGGCCTAAGTGTGACTACTGAACAGTTGTTTCGGAAAAGCAAGGAAACTTTATTGCTTCGCATTTAAGTGTGTCAGTTTTTAAGGACAAAACGTTTCATACGATGATGTAAATTTAGATTGTGGCTTCGCGCTGACACTATAAGCGCCTGAGGCAGTAGCTCCACTTATATTACAGACATTACTCTCAAACACCTATTTAAAGGAAACACACTCAGACATTTCTACTCAAACAGACAAAGACGTAAACTGATGGAAGTTTTCCCAGATTAGCAAGTGATTTACCATCAGCTGTCGTCCAAATGAGGTCAACTGTAAATCAGCTGCAGTTATCCAATTATAATACAGGAGGTGCTGCGGTATGCACCTGTTCTATAAATCCTAAGAATGCACATAACCATAAAAAAATAACCAGTGAGGAAGAGAAGGAAGAGAAAATATGTGTGTGTGTGTGTGTTTGTGTTGGTAACTGTGTGTGTGTGTGTGTGTGTGTGTGTGTGTGTCGGTGTCGGTGATGGTCTGTGTGTGTGTGTGTGTGTGATTTCAGCTATTAAACCGGCAGTGCACTGTGATGCTGACTGACAGTGGCTATCTGTCCCATTTATGAGCACAGGGGATTGTGGTAATTACACTCACCTTTACACTCTTCTTCTCTACACTCAACCACCCACAGCCTTGCTTGACATCACCTCATGTGGTGTTAGTTGTAAATGAATTGTGTTTAACGGGGAAAATGCAGGCTGCATTTGTGCAGAGACATTATTTGTCCTTACGGACAACGTGGATGTTCACAGAGTAGGTGTCATTTCTGGATGAAGAGGCCATTGTGACATGGTTTTATTGTATTCCTGTGGCAGTCTTTTGTTATGTGCCTCTGACGTTCTCTCTCTCTCTGTCTCTCTTACACACACACACACACACACACACACACACACATAAACACACAGGAAGTCAGACTTTTAGAGAGGTATAGAATTCATTTGTGCTCTAACTACTTACGTATCAGTACAAAGACTTTTTATAATAAATAACTTACCAGTTACAGACAAGGTGACATGTCTTGTTATTTCATTTTTCAAAGCACATGCACATCACATTCATTGCCCTTAGGCATAAATGTAAGTGTGAATGATTGTCTGTTGAAGTGCGATTAACTGTTGAGCCGTCCGTCGTGTTTCCCCGCCTTTTGCTCAGTGTGTTTCTGGATTGTCTCTTTGACCCTGAATAACAATAAGGGGGGGTGGATGAATTATTTATTTTATATTGTTCATTTTCACACATGATTGAAGCTGCTATGTGCTGTGGACTAGAGCATATTTTTGGATGTGATGCATCATCCTCACAGTGAATGATGGGTCTTCCCTTTATATTGCCTTTAGCCAAAGTCGACGTCTGATCCGTGGACAGTTGTCTCATAAACTTGTAGGACTTTTTAGTCTGTCCTTTGTTGTACTTCAGCTGTAGGATGGTGTATAATCTGTTGTATGAAATGAAACATCTCAGGACTGTGCCAGAAAAAAAAGAAAAGGGTTGTGATGTCATCGATTTGTTACTCCTGACATTGATCAGGGTCATTTCTTAGATCCATTTATTAAGTTGAGTCGTTTTCTTTCTCTGAGTGATATTTCGCTCCTCTGGAGTGACAGAAACAATATACCGTATGATATAACATGTAATCATGGATTTGTTTCAGGAACATGTAGACAAAATAAAGCTGTTGTTTAATATTAAAACTATTTAATTTTGTACTAAAGGTTGTTTAACTGTTTAAATTGCTTGAACACCATATTCTTCAAAGGTTATTTTTTCTCATAATGAAACCTCGTTGTTTGTGAAGATATCATTATTTTTCCTGCCAAAAGCAAATAATGTTTTTTTTTCTTTTTCTTTTTCTATTTTTTTTTTTTTTTTTGTTCACAAGTAAAATTGCCATGTTTGTGACATTTATGTCTGTTGAGATTCCACAGTTCCTCTGTAATGTTCCTTTCTTTTTTTCTTTTCATTTTGTTCATGGATCGTAAGTTGTTTCATTTATTTATATATTTTGAAAACAAAACCCATTTGTTGTGGCAGATGCTTGTTCTGGGGCACTGGCCAAAGCTCAGCTTGATTTTCTGAATTGTCATGCAAGACTTGTGGTTTATACTTTGTTGACAAACAAAATTGTTCATTTGGCACATTGGTAAATAATTATCTCTCCACAAAAAAGATGTAATTGTTGATGTTGTTTTGGCTTGGAGGTGGGGGGTGATGCAGGACATAGATTTTTGCTTGGAACAGTGCTATGGCCGACTTGTTAGTTTGGCTGTCATAAAAAAAAAATCCAGATGTAACTCTAAGTGCTGATTTAAAACACCTTGGACGGCTACGGCAGAAATATGGATTCAGGCTGGATTCTGAGGATGTTCTGCTGCTGTGATCACAAGAATAACAGCAGACGCACTGTATTTTGAAAGATTGAGTAAGTTTTTGTTTGCTTCCACGCGCTCTGGTTTAGTTTATGTGTCTGAGCTGATGTTGATGTTTTCAGTGGAAGATTTATTTGTGGCAGATTTAAACCAGCCCCGATCAGGGATCCCTTGAGATTTGACAAGTTGTGCCCTTTATTCAGTAGCTGTTAATTATGAGTTTAATCATTTAGGATGTCGTTACTTTCAATCTTAATAACTCACCCCTTCCCCTCAAGCATTTAACAAATGCAGTAGATTAGCAGTCATGTTTGAAGGTATATCTCTAAAGGTGATGGCAATGTAATTTTTCACGAGGCATAAAAATTGGCGCCAGGCAGAGATTTTATGTTGGTTTATAATGGAATCAAAATGCATGTGATTTACAAAGTGAGAAAGGAAAGTAGAGACACATCTATTTACTGCTGCTGCGACAGCCCCGAGTGATCAGATTTAATCCTTGCAGGTAGCTAATAAGCTTTTATCACAGTGGAGGTTTGTTCCTTTCTTTGTACGGGGATGGGATGTCGACGCCGAACACACACTCAGCTCCTCACTGTCAGGGTTGTGTTTATTCAACTGTTTAACATCAATTCAAAGGTCTTACCTGTTCTAAAAGCCTCTTTACGAAGCAACAATGCACAAAAGATGCTGGGTTGATTGAGCCTTGAAATTAAACAACTAGTTCTTATTAATTCCTTGTTGACACTGTTTTTCTGCAATGAATAATAATCCCTGCTTTCTCAACAAAAAAAAAAAAAAAAAAAAAGATCGGTTTTATTTAGTCAGGTAGATTTATATCTTCCACAATATACAGGTGAACATCCAGAATAAAAAATGGTGTTGCACTTTTTATGCATGCATCTATTTATTTTTTTTTTTACCGTTTTTGGACTGAATGCTGCTTCATCGTCCAGGCTTTATTTTCTTTGCTTTGAAAATGTGGAATTGTAGCAAGGTGTTTTATCCACACAGATGTTTGCAGCAGCAATCAGTAGTTAACAGTTCACACAGCCCCGCTCCGGCAGCTGGCATTACCTCTGAGGACCGGTTCAATCACAAGAGGCTTTCATGTGTCAAAGAATTTGAATAGTGACCTCTGTGACTCAGTGGCACATTGGAGATGTGTTCTGCAGGTTGCAGCGCTAATCTTGGCTGAAGTCTAAACAGGGAATTTATTAGCACTGCTGCGTACATGCATAACAAATTCCCATCTCAGCCACATTTTAAAAGCTTTTGCGCATTCTGGAGGTGTTGGCAAGGATATTTGGAGGTGAGTTTAATTAGAGCACAACTCCCTTCTGCAGTGCTGGCAAAAGAATGCATAATAGCTTGAAGACATAAGAAAGCCGCTTTATAAGCTTGTCATGGTTTTGATTTCTTTACTCGAAGTCTTCAATCTATTTTGTCTGCAGCAAATCAGTGCTATCGTTTACAAGCAAACAATATTTGTTTATACAGGATAATGTTACCCTCATAAAGGGGAGGTATAGAAACAGGATAACTTTCTGTTATAGGCATACATTTAATAACCTTTTCAGTTCAGCCTCAGATGTAGCATATGGCTCTCTCTCTCTGTATGTGTGTTTGTGTGGCTTGTATGTGAATGTAAATGCGTTGTTCAAATATAAAGTAAATTCAACTGTTTTTTCTCTTCCTCTGGGAAACAGCCAGCAAGAGTCTGCAGCATGACAAAACAAAGGAAGCGTAATTATTAGTCACGTACACCTTGGCCAAATGTTGGCTCCTCAAACATCACACCAAGTAATGGACGCCAGCCAAAGAGAAATTCATTATCATGCAGGTGCCAAAGCCATTCCAGCCATGACCTTATAATAATATAGGAACATTCACATTACACTTTGTATTGGGGTTCAAATAATAGTGAATAAAATGGGGAAAATAGTTAATGATCCAAACAAGGTAATTGCCAAATTAAAGAATGATTTATGTCTTGCTGTGCTTTGTGGAAGTAGGTGATAATAGATGATTGTGTTCCTGCCTCTTTTTAGTTACAGTAATTTTCCAAGACCTCACAGGGCAGTGTTGCTTTTACACTGAGCTCCACTAAAAGCCAATAAGTGGGTTAATGGAGTTTTAACATGATCTTGACGAGGACTCTCCCCTGTTGAAAGTTTGTATGGATTGAGGGGAAAATGTAGCACGCCTGTAAAGAGACTGTTTTCCCAGTGAATGAATGTTTTTCTCCCCAGATTAGCTGTTGAGGATAAGAAGCAATGAGCGTTATGTCATAGCTAAAATATGGAGATGTGTATGTCGTTAGCAAGGAGGACCTGTTCCAACACATCTCTTAATTCGTACGCTCTGTGACACCATCCTGATGTTATTCACCTTTTGTGTTTCATTGTAAAGAATGTTGCTGTGAGAATTTCATGATGCAGTGATGAAGTTTGAGAATCAAGGTTTTGTGAAATATTTCACAGATTAATAGAATATTACAGTCAAGGGCGTCAGGTTTGTTCTGTCACCACCTCTATATCAGAATATTAAAGGTACAGTACTATTTTTACTGTCCCTTGGTACAAAATGGCCTTAATACCATGTATCTGCAGGGTAGTTAACCAAGTCATAACAATGACTTTGCTATAGTCTGGCCTTCCTTGCTTTTAAAACTCAATTATCAAACATCACACACGGTGAATCAAGAGAGATGTGTGCAGTATACATCTGTCAGCCCTCTGTCTGTGTTGTTATTACCAACCTTATTAATCTCTATTAACATGACATTAATTGTGTTTGCTTTTACCTCCTCGATTCCATCTAAACTAATGTTAAAGGGTCAGTTCATCCAAATCGCACAATGTTTACCAGCGAATAACAAGTGTCAGTGTCTGAGATATGTGTCTTTGATGTCTCTGTCACTTCTCACAATGCAGCACAATGAAGGTGAATTTGTTTTTTGGGGAAAACTTATTTCAGTGGATTTTATTTCAGTCCAGTATCATTTGTACAAGGCTTTTATTGATGCAATCAGGTCATGCTCCTGTGTTATATCATTTTGACATGAGAACTTGCAGCTACAGAAACTTTCACATGTACATGGCTCCACTAGTGGTATTTTTTAAAAATGCTAAGTTGATAATAAAAATATTAAAGTTATTTTATCCTTGAACAACGCTTTTATCTAGGAAATAAAGCCTTCAATATAACTTAATGGTCGCAACTTTTGTTTCATCAGAATTCATTGTTTGATTGACATTAAAAAGAAACCAGCAGGTCAGCACTTTAGCAATTTAACCACATAAGGTGAAAATACAACTAGAGGTATGATATTCTCCCATATTTACCTTTTCCATGTCTTTCCCTCGTGGACAGGTTTCTCCATCCTTTATTTTACATACAACTTGGAGAATTTTAAAAGGAAACTGAGGAATGCTGTTATTCTTCTGAGTGAACACTTAACATAGAAGCAGAGCAGAAGGGTGACCTCTCTCTCTTCCTCCGTCTCTCTCCTGATTTGGCGTTCAGGTATGAATCAGACAGCCAGCTGTGACGGCTGATCATGGAAGCTGTCAGCCAGAGAACTTTTCAAGGCAGTCCAGGTTCATCGCCAACTGCTTCCAAACAAGATTGATGCCAGGGTTGCGTTGAAGGATTGCTCTCTGGTGCAGTCATTGGGCACAGAGATTGAGACTCACCCATGGTAGAGCAATGGTGACATGACTCATCACCGGAGAATTATATGGAGAGAAGGGAGATGGAAAACACAAGGCTCCTTTTCAATCAATCCTGTGTTCTGGGACTCAGAATGAGCCCCAGATTGGGGGTCAGAGTACAGTAAAACAGGAAACCTGGGGACAACTTGCTTTGACGTGTATGTGTGTGTTTTCACTTGATGTTTTGAAGAGCACAATATCCTAGTGGCTCATAAATATACCAGCAAAAATAGCTTAAACAAGCAACAAGAAAACTCAAATTCCCTGTGCATTTCAATATTTTGTCCAGCGGCAGATGAGAAAACCCAAGTTAGAAGACGTAGATAGAGAAAAACAAGCAACAAGGCCTTAAAACAATGCGTCTCAGCAGAAATTCAGCAGTTTAGCTGAAGCAGGATTCTGAGTACTCAGTGTCTGTCCACAGTGGAGTTGTTTACCATTTGCGCAGCGTCGTTTGGGTGGAGTGCTGCAATGTCATTGTGCCACAGAGAAATGTCAAATGCTGTGTTAATATTTGGTCATGGCGCATCCATAATGTGGCTTTTGATAAGAAAGGCACGCGTATTCTCATTCTCAGACTGATATAGGGTTTGTTGTGTGCAACTGATTCAATAACAATTTTTCATGAAAGATAAAAGCATTGTCATTCTGCACTGACATCATTTTTAAAAAATGGAATATACCAATATTTCTTGCTTCATTTATTTTTTTATGGTCCATCATTCATTACTTTCATCCCTGCATCATTTTATTTGGCTCAACGAAAGTGACAATTTTTTTCTTTTTTTCTTTCTTTTTTTTCTTTTTTCTTTTTGAAGTATAGATGGGCTTTCCAGACAATTATTTCACTGGAGTGAACGATTAGCTCTCCAAACAAATTCCTCTACCTCTTCCTACCAAGGAGGACTGAAGGTCATCCATCTGTCTGGCTCTATTTTTCCTGGGCTTTGTTGTTGAGTTGCTTTTCCAATATGTGAGGAGAGTCATTCCGTTCAATACACCGCCTGCCCCAGCACTACTGCTCGGCACAGTGATAAATCACAACACGGAGAAACAGAACTTTATTTGCATTCAGCTTCCATCCACTTTTGAAGCCGCAGATTTGGAATTGAATTTTTTCCGCTCCCAGCTCTCTCTTTCTCTTCAGCAAGAGGCTATGATCTCAGGGCTTTAAGCTATCTACCTTGTTTTTCTGGGGAAACCTGATTCAGCTCGAATCTGTTAAAGCACAGTGAACATTTGCATACTCATATAAATGGCACTTGCAGGTTACAGTGTTCTTAGCTCAACAGCAAATCCATGGGGGGGAAAAATCAGTTTCAGTGCACTAAGCTTTAAATCTAAAAAAAAAAAAAAAAAAAAAAACATTAGAAAGTGCATGGTCACTTATGTCTCCATAAGTTATGGTGATTACGGTGAGAAAAGAACGTGGCTGGGGCAGGCCCAGAGGATGCAACCCGCCACCAGATTTTGGAAGATAAACAGCGGGGCATGTGGCAGGATGTTGACTGGCTCCCTCCTGGCTTTGCAGGCTGCAAAGGGAATCTATCACGTCAAAGAGGCCATAGCCTCCAGCACACTCCAGATTGCTCCCTCTGCATACATACACACACAAACACACACACTCAAACAAGCGTGCCTGCTCAAGGGCTGGCCCATTCCATTTGACCGCTCTTGGTGGCAGGGAGGGTATATACTCCCTGTGACAGTGGCACTCTGTTGTCCTCCAGGACCTCAGCCCCTCCAACCTGCCTGGCTGCTGAGAGCTGGCCCACTTCGACCCTCGTGTGCTGTGACCTTCATGTCCTACAAGCCGAGGTGAAAAGCGGGGCAATCGTGGAACGACACCTTTCATCCAGCCTAATGCCAGGCGACGTTTCCTCTGTTTGCTCGTTCTGAATGAATTAGAGATCATTTCGTATTCATCTGTTAGTCAGATGAGTCAACAATGTCGCCGGTGTAGAGCCAGGCTAATCTGCTTTGCTCGATGCTGTTTGAAAATGACTGACAGAGTGCTGATAAACCCCAAACAAATCCAAAGCTCAGGCCACTGGTTCAACTGAAGATGCCAAAATATTGTTCCCCCAGGATTGCACTGGGAGCCAGGCTCTGGAAAACACAAAAAATCAACATTCTTTATTTATTAAAATTTACACTGGGGATTCACACCAAGAACATTCATAGAGATGCTGCATTCATAGGATGCCACGTTCACCACATAATGAATAAAAACAAAAATAAAAACAATCTTATTACATTTGCACAATGAGATAAATGAGCACAACAATTCAACATAAATTCTAATTTTAATTTAAAATACATGGATCCTCAACAGTAACAATAATGAATAATTTAAAATCATGAATGTAAACTCATGCAGTGACAGAAATCACTTTCAGCTTTTCTTGCACATTGTACCGTTTGTAAGCCGCATAAAAAAAATTAAGGGATTTCCCCAATTCTCAAGAGATGCTAAGCTTCTAAAACTACTCACTTCTGTGATAGGGCTGCACTGTTGCTGCTGCTGCTGCATGGATTTACATTGCATCACCATAATCAAGGACCGAAAAGTTTTTTACTGGAGAACTTTTCCTCCATTTTAGGGCAAGAGTTTTTTCCTTTTTTTCTTTAGTGAGCATGAGAGTTTAGAGCTAATACCAAACTTCAGTGTACCTCAAAGCCTGCATGTGGTTTTCAACACTTCTATTTTTTACTGGTTTCACTCTGACCACTGGTTGACAGTTGGTGGTGATAAAGTCCCAAAAGACTTTCCAGATCAGTGCACCAGCAAGGAAAGAAAAGTTCTTCAACGACAGACCTTTGGTTTGTAATTTCAGTCACTGACTGTTGGTGGAAGGTCACTTGTGAACACACATATTTGTATAAGGGCCCAAGAAATATTATATTAATCCATTTCTGAAGGAATTCATTTCTGCAGCATAATAACAGTAATTTATGCTGTGGGTTGAAGGATGTCAGAATGCTTCAGATGACCATTATAAAGTCAGGGAATATGTGTAAATTTATAGAATATTATGAATATAATGCATACCCTCATGAATCCAGCAGAGAATGTGCTGATAGCAAATTTGTATTTCAACTGACAGAACTAACTGTTCGATGTAATTAGCAAAGTTTCTATAACACAGCACTAGTGACTAAAGTCACAAGTTAGGGAAGTCATTAAACATCAACACCCTTACATACATGGTTTTATGCACTGCTGGCTTTAACACCGTTAAATACATTAAGCGCTCCATGATTAGATCTTGAGTGAAGGCATTTTGTGAGGAATCAATTTTATCCTTTAAATAATCATTCTAGCCTCCTTAAATACAGTCAATACAGTGGGCAGTAATGAGTAGCAAGCAGGATTGTGTTAGAGGTTCTTCGACACTTCAGTGGGTCCCAGATTGCTTTGGGCACAGACATCCCTCCTTGCTAGGCCTAATGAAGCATCATGCACTCCTGTGGCAGCATACTTAATCTCCCTACCATGGCTGCATTGTCTTGGAAGAAACCCTGCGTTGTGAGGTTGGAGGTGTGAGCCCAGCTTCCCACCAGGAGGCCACACAAGTGACATAAGGTGCCATCTGTTTAGGTGTTATAACTGGGGTTCAGTCAGAGTTGAGTGCCATTGTTTTAGTTTAGTTATTTCAATGTTTTTTTACACTTTATTTGACTATTGACGTAAATCAAACAACGTCTTGCGTAGATGTGTTTCAAATTAGCACAGTCAAAGCGCCTGTAAAATATGTGACTGTTACCTTTGTTACCTTTATCTTTCTTCTGTTACTGAAGCATTAACAGCACAAAATGACTGGAAAATGGAGGAAAGTATTATTTATAGACTGTGGTTTTTGGGGATAGGGTAAATAGCATATCTACATATACATATATAGGCTACTCCTTAGGAATTAAAATCTACAACTACAAAGACAAACTAATTCTCCCTGGATTATCAAAACAGCATGTTTGCACTATAAATATCTAGCTTGTCGCTGCATTGTTTCCCCCCCTGCTGATGAATATGATTAGGAATATTAAAAATGTGATCATTCTACAGGAATTAATATACAATGAGCTGGCACACAGACTAGGGTTTGACAGACAAACGAAAGCATTTATTTGTCTCTAATCTACAACATTTGAGGGGGGTAAAGAGGAGGCTGCAGTGGCATTTGCAGCTCTGTTTGGATATTAGTTGCAACGGAGAATGAATTTTTGTTGGTGGCTGTCACTGCATGTGGGATCTGCTCACGTCACAGTTTGCCTCGTTGGAAGCCAGCCGCACACATCCTGGAGAAAAAAAAAAAACTTTGACAGCTTCGTTGTTTCTGAAAATGCTGCAGCATTACACCACTGTATGATGACTGGCTGTTCTTCTTCATGAACAGAGTCGACTGCTTCACCAGATGTCATCGCACTGTTGTGTTTATGTTGGCATGTTGAAGGGTGAAACATTGTTATAGAAATGTATTACCACCCTTCATTAAACTGAGACCAATCGCAGGCAGAATTATGTAAATGAACCCTGATATGAGAATCAGTATGCCTAGGACAGAGAGCCAGCAGTGCCAAGAAGAGCTGGCTGGGAAGCTCTCACTCTGAGCCAAGAGTCTCTGGCTCCAGCAGTGGAGAACATGTGTTGGTCTCGATGTTGGAGTTACTTTGCATTTTCACTCCTGACAGTCTTCATCATCCGTTTGGAAATTGTGGAGGTAATTGGGGAATATGTCAGCACAGAGATAAAAAGGTAGTCATTAACTCCTCTTGGAGAAAGCGTTCTTTTCTTATTGTTCTACAAATTCAGTGTAATGGTCCATTTTTAAGAACAATCACAATGCAAATCAATCGAATAATGACCTTAGCCATCTGTGAATCTCCCTGTTCTTTTATCACATCAGACTGGCTGGTTACAATCTGGCACACACACATAGGCCCATACATCCAGACATGAAGAGGGAGGGTGACACCCAGTCATTAGCAGCATATTTTGGGAGAAATCACTTCTGTTCTGTCGCTGGAGCTGTTGCAATTAATCTACACTGCTTGTTATTTCACCAAGAAATCTGAGCCTCCATGATAAGTTGGCTGCAGACTCTGCTGAAGCGAACGACGGGATAAATTCAATACATGCATTTAGAAGCGGCTGTATTACACAATCAAAACATTTCAGCATTCGGCATTTTACAATAACATTATAAGCAGTTTCCTCAGAGTGGGACTAATCCCATCAGCTCAGGGACAGAGCAGTACCTGCACATTAGCTCCAAGTATCTGCTCACATTCTTGCACAATAGAGGACATCTTCCCAAGTGGACACCAGCAGGCACATTTTTAATATTCTTGCCATAAATAAGAGTCTTTAAGGGGCATCAGCATCTCAGAGTGTGTGGCTGTCCAGGGAAGTAAAGCTCCACAGGGCTAAAGTTAATGGCCACATTGCCTGCAGCTCTACCAGGGGAGGGATGAGTGTTGCCGGAGGCCACTGTCAGGAGTGGAGGGCTGAGCGCAGTATTTGTTTCAGCTCTTGTGTGAAAAACATTTTTGAGATCCCTCTCCCAACAGAGAGCTTTCCCAGAGGAGGAAAATCCCGCTGATACTAAGCGTTGCTCTAACCAGGCTCTGATGTCTCCTGCGTGAAATGATGATTAGATGACAGCAGCTGGAGACATGCTCGGGTTTGAAAATTACACCTGATCAATTATTCAAACATTCACCTGACTTCTTTGTTCACTTCCTGTCCCTAAGATTCTGTGACACTCCTTTCATATCTCTTTGGGATGTTCACAGTGTGGCAGAAGCAGCTTGTGTGGATAGCTGTGTAAAACAAGAACAACATTAACTTTGACTGATGTCCCATGTATCCATAATTAAACTGAACATCATCCCCAGGGCCAAATATATATCGGAAAAGATGAGTCAGACTATGAGTTTGTGGAACAGCATGAAATAATGCCCTTAGCTTGTTTGCAGTTCTTCATAGAGCCACAGATCGCAGTGTTCAGACCCCATGGCACCACAGACCACCACTGGTTAGTGGACATTATTACTGAATGGCCAGTGGCTCTGATGTGATATAGTGTTTACCCTGAGGATGTGCTACACAGACAAAAGAGCTGTTTTTCTTTTATGGTCAGTCTGTCAGTGATGTATTGTACATAATTCGACATGGATGGAAATATGTGGCTTCTTTAATAGCCTTTAGCATCTCACAGTGCAGACTGTTGGTTTACTGATGTGTTTTTAAGTGCAGGGGCTATTTCCGCTTCTTTGATATCATATTGTGTGTGTGTGTTTGCAGGATTGTGATGAAAGCAAAGATGGATCACAGCACATTTCTGTCTCTTTTTCTAATGCTAACAATAATATGCACTATATTCAATGTATTTAGGTTGTTTGCTGGTAGTATTTACAGTCTGTCTTCCTTAGCAGGAGACCAACACTTTGCCTATAGAATTGAAGAGAGGAAGGAGAGAAAATGGTTTTGATGGATGTACCACTGAGAGCTGCAGAAGACTGTCTGAGCTCTCTGTGAGGGATTATACAAGGTTAGTGTAAGAGGTTCTCACTTCAACTAATCACGTACAGTATAAGACCAGACAAATGTTGTAAGATACTGTAAGTACAGTACATGTAGCAGTCACATTGGTGAGGTTGCCGGAGTTATTTTTAGTGACTGCATTGTTGTTGTCCAGTCGATTGTCATTGTATCATAGTCTAAATAAAAATGCTACACTTCTGAAAAGCCCAAGGGCTCCACCATTTATAGATACCTCATCCCTTGCATAATAAGTTAACAGAGGCATTTGGCATCGACAATGACAGCTAAATCTAAGGTCAAAGACAAGAAGGCAGGGAAGCTGAGAATTTGGTGCAGCTGAACACTGATACACGATGCCAACATATTGGGCAGCTCTGGTTGCTCTTTCTGCAAACCTCCTGGGCTCCACCGGGAGCAGAAACACGATCAGATTTATAGGGCAACAGCTGCCACCCCGCTTTCTTCAAGCCACTTGGCTGCGGGGAGATTTGTTAGTATTCACTCTCATCACTGATAATCTGATACCCATTTCTGACAGAGCAGTATAATGATGATAATTCTTAAGAGTGTCAGCTTATCCCTGACTGCTTCAGTAGATCAGTTAATTTAAGAGTGCGGCTTCTTACCCTCACACAATAGAAGAGGCACATCGTTTGTTTGTGTGTGTGTGTGTGTGTGTGTGTGTGACTGTATGGATGTTTTTGACGCAGCTGAAGAATCAAAGTATAGGGAGGTGTTGAAGTGGGGTCATGCGCTGTAACCGTCCTAATGCGCATCGATCTGTCTGCACGAGCTTCATTGATGGTACAATCTGTGGTTTTTCAAATGCTCATAATACACAAGTGTGTTGCACCTTCAGTAAATGTGGGTGGTATTTTGTTTCAGTGAATCCATACACTGATTTGTCTGTGAAAGGTGAGCCGACGTTTTCCATCAGGCTTTGAGATGACGCTGGTGCTGAAGCATTCAGGCTTGTCAAATGCTGAAATTTTGTTTCAAGAGTCTCACTGTTTTACCTTTACACTTACAAATATGTCCTGTCGCTGCTTATAACAGGTCTTGTTTGCTGGTATATTTCTTAATTTAATTACATTTCTCTCTTCCCTCATATCATAAGCAATGGTAGACAGTGACTGAAAAGAAAATACATTGGATTTGCCACTTTATATCACCTGTGACTGAAATTTGATGTTTAAAATTGAAAAATAAAGTACTTAACATAAAGTACTTGTGCCCAGTCCTGAACAGGTTTAAGATTAAAACTCACTAGTGTTAATCAGATAGTAAAACGATTAAATAAAAGTACCAGTATGCAGGACCTACTTTTGTAAAAGTAATTTCTACTACGAGGTGTGAGCATCTCTACCAGACTTCTTCTTCTCCTTCTCAGTGATTTGTAAGATAGTTTTAGATGTGAATGAAGGTAAACCCCTGAGGTTATGAACCAACAACTTAAGAAAAACTTATCAAAACTTCTGCCACCCCTCTGGGAGTGAAGCTGTTGTGTTAGCTGAAGTTTTAGAACAAGTAGTTGCAGTCGAATCACTGTGAAGAAAAAAGAAAAGAAAAAACAAGTACAAGGAGAAGGAGGCTTGAGCGTGGTGCTCTGGCCTCACCATGTAAGACATGTGAGCCGTGTGTTTGGCTGGAGAGTTTGAGGAGTTGATGTGAGTGTGAGTCACTGCTGTGAGTCCAGGGAAGCCAAGGCTCAATAGTTCCAGTGAAAGAGAACGTTCATGCTGAGCCGATGATACAGTCTACTGGATCTCCAGAGATTTTTGTGCCTCTGTCTTCTGCCTGTGCTTCCTCGCCAAAATTGGATACCGTCCTTCTGTCATGAGTCATTGGCTCTTTTCAGAGATGTGAAGCATGTTCAGTCTGGCTCTTTTTTGTGTGCCGATGAAATTGAATGAACAGGACACTTGTATAAAAAAAAAAAAAAAAAAAAACAGTATAATTTGTCACTATTCGTGAAAGAACATTGTTTTGCCTAAATGATGTTGGAGCTTAACCTCAAGTTACGTCTTCTATCTTGTAAAAGCAAAATATAAATATGTGATGTGATACTTGAAAAACAGGTCTCACACAAAGCAGACTACACTTTCCCCCCTGCATTTAGCCTTCCTGGCACATACACAGGAGAACTGATCTGGTGTTTGCCTCGTCCAGCAGCCTACCTTCAGTATTACTGAGACACTCATTAGTTCTCTTTTTTCGCTGTGGATCCTGGCCCAGATGCTTATACTCTAGTAGTTCTGTCAGGCCAAGCTGCTGGTGTCAGAAATAATGGTACTGTAGGTGTATGGGTAAGAAAAGTGCGATGAGTGCAGTTTCTTTCTCTCCAAAAGAGGAATAATGAAGTACATGGTCCATGGTTCCCATGGGATGTGTAATTTCGTTTGCACACCTGACAGCCTGTGATGTGCATTCCTTCCTCAGGAGCGAAGAACATGATTTATTTGCTCTGCTATTTTTGTCTGACCTAATTGGACATTATTCACATCACATCAATGACAGGTGTAAATTCACCTAAAGAATATCAAAGTTAAATACCACTCCCCAAAGGCTTAATGTATAGACAGTGAGGCTTCATAGTGGAGTAAAAAACATTCTTTATTCTGGCTGGTCTCTGTGCTACATTTCCAAACCCTGTCAGCTAAACTCTAAACATCGAGCACAAATGAAGTGTAAGAAAACCGAGGCAAAGAAGTATTGTGACGAATTTAGTCCCACTGTAACAGCCTCACTGAGCTTGATTACTTGATCATTGCAGCCGGGGTGTGACCACAAATGGCCAGATGAGCTGATGTTCCATCACCCGTATCAACAAAACTATATTAACTTGTGGTCCACACATGATGATTCTGATGTTGTTCCAACCTTCACTTTTACTGTAATTCGTGTATAAAATGTTGTTTGGGCTGCAATCTGCAGTTCAATATCTGCTAGTCTGTAAAACCAGAGCAATCTCTCCTTGTGGCTCATCTCATAACAGATGTGTCAGTAATGTGGGCCAGACACTGGGGCTGTTGATGTTATAGGCTGGTATAAACTGACGACTTGTAAGTCATGCTCAACTTCATCAGAGATAGCTATCATCTGTAATGGACACATCTCACGCTGATGATTCGGTTCCACTTACAAAACCTGATATACCAGTTTAACAGTATTGGGCCTGCAGTCTTTATGGTATAGACATCAGTTTTAAAGAGCAAAAAAAGAAAATGTTTCATTTACATTTTAACAGGATAGAAATGTCTAAAACATTTGGCAATTGTTATGATCATCTGAGTGTATTTCTTGGAAGTGACATGAATTTGTTTCTGGTTAAAGTGCCTGTTTATGTCCTTTAGCTTTAGCTGTGGTCACAGAATCTCAGACGAGCCTTTTAGCCTCATTAGCTGCTGAGAGCAGGATAACATTTTTTACAGTTTATCCCCAAAGGATGTATATGTTCACCATATGGAGATGTTTGATAAGCATGACTTAGATTCCAAGTCAGTGTTTTAACCAGGAGAACGTTGCTGTCTTACTCTGTGATATACTATGAGCATTACCTATCATGTTACTCTTACTGTTACACTGATCAATTAAAGCCCAATTAATAATTTCACAAGAACACGTTTTGGTACATGGTTCAATCTCTAATCTCTGTATTCAAAGTGAAAATAGGTTCTCTTAATAATTTCAGTAAAAAAAAGTTAAGGTTATATTTTTAGGGGATTCACGGTGCAGATATTTTGTTACCACTAGAGAGAGGAAGAGTTAATACACACAGAAAAGTATTAATACTAAGTGTCACTACAGCTGCAGAAAACTCAAATACTACTACAGTGTAATATCAGCTCTGGCTAAAGTCCCTTTAATACTAAACTAATTTTTTTTATTCTTTTATTCTCAAGCAACATTAAGGCCTAGGGTAAGAAAGATTATCTTCTTGATATTTTACAAAAACACTCTGTAAACTTTGAGTGACCTTATTTAAATTCAATTAGTTTCTAAATCAAGTGAATGTTTGCAGTGACTTTTAAGAAATTTTTATGGTGCCTCATCAGTAATGTATGGAAATACAGCAATATGCAAAACTGCTTTGATGTGGAGCATTTAGGAACAGCTCAAGTCTCTCTTGTATTTCCAGCTGCAGTGTGTGTATGTGGTTGGCACATGTTCAAGATGGTGTAACAGACTGGTGATTGCCCTGCTGAAGATGTGAATCCATGCGGGCTGCATCCATTAGGAATATAACAGGCTATCATGAAACAGCCCATAATCAAGGATTGGTATTAATTATGTGATATCGATGACATGAATTTCAAGCAGGTGGGGTTTGATGGGAGCTTGTTTGATTGAAGTGAGAGCAGTCAAAGCGTGTAATGAAACGAGGAAGACCGTCTTGTCTCTGATATGTCAAACTCTTCTTTTTGTGGCACACACTGGAAACTCAAAACTTTTTTTTGACCCTCTCTTGAGATCAAGCAATAAAATATGTGACATTTACTTGGAGATCATTTATCTATTTCCTGCTAAAACAAGTGATGCTCTTATAAAGAAGAGTAACACAGTAAAATGTTAGTTATCATTTTGTCCTCGAAACAGTGTGCAATGGCTGATTTAATTTCTGATAAAGTTTTGTACATTTGGAATTACACTGTTCTACGAGGAATCATTTATAACTCACCAGTTTATGCTGCAAACAGTCTGTGTCTTTGATGTCACACCTGTGCTATGTTATGTCCTAATTACTTTACATACAAAATGCAAATTTTCAACATATCAGCAATAACGTGAAAGCAGATAGAAGCTTACATTTCCAAGCTCACAAGGTTAATCTCCCCCGACAGCCAAGTGGGGACAATCAATCTCGGCAGAGGAAGAGTATTCTCTCTGTCCGTTTTTGTGAGAAGTGTGATGGAGGACTCAGCCAGGGACATCACTTAGCTAACACCCCACTGCGGCCCTGCCCCTCTCTCTAGGGGCTGAAATGATACTTCAGCAGCCGTGTATGAACAGCCCCTTCCCACATCAGACATCAATCACTGGAGACACATAGCAATCCAGACACATTAGTCCAGGGTGATTTTATTTTAATTGCAAAGATGTTGCTTGGAGGGTGAGTTAATAAAAGTAGGGTAAACACCACAGCATGCCTTTTCTTTGTGGCATGAAGTAAACAAATACATGAATACCAGGCTGCACAGAGGAGCAGTTTGTAGTCAAGGACATTCAGTGTGGCTTGACTGGGATGACAGCTGAACTGACAATGCTGATAAAATTGAATCTCTTGTTTTTCTGTCAACATGGGGACACGAGCAAATCTGATGATTGTTAGTCTATGAAGGAACTATCAGCAAGACTGTCATACATATCAGTTATGACAGTGCAAAATTACACATTGCACAGGAGGCAGAGAAGCAAGTGAAAGATACACTTGTTTGGACAAGGGGCTGAGATCAGAACATGCTGAAGTTGTTGTATTGAGAATGTGAAATGCTAGCCTTGGCAACAGCAGTCAATAGTTATGTATTTCCTATTTCCTCTAGAGTAAAGAGTAAAGCCATGAATACATAATTGAACAAAGGCAAAATAGTCCAGTACAAACAACAAACCCTGCTGATCCATTAGTAGTAGCTGCTTGAGTTAAATAAATAAGAAAAAAAATGTTGCTGCTTCAGGAAAAAGAAGTGATGGCAACATGAAATGAATCAAGTTATTTAGAACAACATAGTAACAGTTTCCATGTCATTGCAGTAATGAACATACCATGTCTTATCTTAACAGAGTGTCTTCACCCCTAGACCTTGGCAATTGGTGGATTAGAGAGCTGTAATTATTGAACATAGTGTGAGAAAATGGTATTTATTGGCATTATCTTAGTTCATGATGTCAGCCTGACTCGATTAACTCCTCCAGTGAAGAGTGAGTGAGGTTATGGGCCTTATCAGGTGAGATTGTGCCTGTGAGCTGTTTGCTGTTTGCCTGTTTGCCTTTGTCAGTCATGAAGACCTTCTTATTGATGGCTGGGGTCCGCAAGGCTAAACCGTTATTACAGTTTTTAATGACAACGGAGGAGATACTGTGCTCCCTGTACAGCACTGGGAAGCCTTTGTTCTTCCTGCCTTCAAGCAAACATGCCTTTAATCAACTGCTAGACCTTGTGCTGAAAGAGTAGCTTTAGTCATATGTTAATGAATGCAATGAAGAAGCACATACTCTGTTCCATGTACATAGGCGAAGGCTGGTGGTTTAACACGTTGTGAAAGCTGTTTGCAAAGCTTTCGTCCACACAACTTATGTCTCCCTTTATAGTGTTGGCTCAGATTCAACCCATCACAAGCATCATCTAAGGTGGACACACTGAAATGGTGCAACACAGCCTTGATGACAGATGAGGTGTTTGTTCTTTGCTGAAGATATCTGTGGCGATCTCAGCAAAAACAGCAGATTACTCATGATGGATGAACAGTGTTGACTGCACTTTGAATGCAGGTTTCAAAAAGGATAAAAAGTAGAATCCCATTTCACAAGGATTCAGTAAATCTCCTCTTATCATGGGCTGACATGAAAAACCACAACATGTTTGATATACCTTTATTACAGTAATACCACGAGACTATCACGCAGACATTCATCAAGAAAGACAAATGCAAGGGCAAATAATAACTGAAGAAAAAACAAAAAGCAAGAGATGCTCAGAGCAGCTGGTGACTCATTTCTGAGGCTGTTTATTGCACAAACGATGGGAATAATCATGAAGTTATGGCAAACATAGTCAGCTCCTTATAAGTTTCTTGTTCAGGGACGAGTCAACAAGTGGATTCAGCTGCTTGATGTCATTGTAATTTTCTTACGAATGGAGCTTTCAGCTGCTTCTGAGAGCATTGTTCCAGCCCATTTAAATCATTGTCATCTGCTCCTTCCCAACGATTGGATCAGGTTTTCTCCTGCGTGTAGATGAGAGGAAGTTTGTGTTAGTTTGCGACTGTGTGGCTTTAATAAATACCTATTTGGTAATCAACAAAATAAATGCTAATCGTCCCTCACTGCTAGCCAATGGGAAATTTTTGATTATTATCTTCCACAGTTGTGAGTCATTTAAAAGTGGTACTACAATGCTTCTTTCAAAGGCCTTTCAGTAACGGTAATCTGTGGATGGTGCAGTCTCAAGGTGAATGTGTGTAATTTTTCTCTCTATTCACCACGACAGGCTGCAGACAGACTGCCCTCAGAGCACAACTTTGATGATAGCATGTGATGGCCTGCCCAGGTGCGAGACTAACATTAGACCTGCTGGACAGGTGGCAGTGCGGAGAGGGGAGGGCTTGGAGGCTCAATAATGAGGGGTATGCCAGCTAGACCCCCATCTGTTGCCATGCACAGAACTCTGATCCATTAAACTGCAGCGCTCTCAAGTTTTGTCACAGATGAGAAAGAAAATGTCTACTTCTCCAAAAGTGTGATCACAGGCTTTTGAAGTCAGTTTCAGTGACCCGTTAAAGCACTTCTTTCTGTCATCTTGTTGAATACTATTTGCATCTTATGCATGCATTTTATATACACGATGCATATACGTTCACAAATAGCTATTCTTCTACCTACAATGTACTTCTCTGTGCTAATCTACAGGGAAGCTATTTTTAAACAACCCACTCAGCTTGTGTACTTACTAATTAGGATATGAGGCAGAGGAAGATTCTGAGGAAGATTCCTCATAATCAGTGAAATACAGAGAACTTCATAAAAACAGTTACTAAAACAAAAAGTCCTTTTCAAAGTTTTTTTCTTCTCAAACTTTTTCCTCCTTATGAGACTATGAGATTTTCTTCTTTACTAATGATGTCTAAGCATTACAGCATTATTGTAGATAGTTTACTTATCTCAGGGATTCATGTTATTGTGCCTGCATAATGCAGGTAAAACAAGGTTCATTTGTGGTGCTCAAAAATTACATTTATTACACTTCAGTCAGCAGCACTGTCTGGTAATATGGAGAAAACCTTGTGGGTGGTTGTAGGGTGATTTTTTTTAGATGATTAATTACTGCTGATTTTTTAACAATCAAACTTTTTTATTGATTTAAGTATAATAAAATAAATCATATGATGCCCACTGAATTGTGATAGACAGAAATCAAACAATTATTTTAAACCCCAGCATATCAGACTTGAATTAACCAACTCTTCAAAACATATATATGAGTTGTAATGCAATAATTGATGTTTCTTAAAACATGAGTCATCTGAATAAAGCTTAAAAGAAACCAGATCTTCCCCTGAAATACCTACCTGAGAAGATGCATTGACATGTTCAGGTCATGGTGGGAGATTCAGTACATCTGAGTAAATACATTTGCACATATATACTCTGTGCTTTGCTTTTGTCACTTTGAAAATCTACTTTGACAATTATACAGTGCATGTGTCATGTATAATTTTGTGTATCCATAGGGATGAATGTGAAAAGCATCGCCTTATTTAACCCAACTCACTTCCTTGAGCTATGATTTTTTTTTTTTTCTCTCTTTCTCTTTCTAAATCCAGCAATATTCAGAACAGACATGCTAAAACTAAACATAATGCTTGTGTTTTCTCTCACTTCTTGCCCTCTGTGGATAATATGTGTTGTTTTTAAAGGGTAAGAGAGATGCTTTTGATGGATTAAAAGTAAATTATGGTTCTGAGCACTGAGCTACTGGGAGCGACCCCGTTGATGGGGTTGTCTGCAAGGTGAGCTATTTCCTTGGGTTTCCCACTGTTGACCAAGTGGTTGCTGTGTTGCCAGCGGCCCGCAGCATGCCCGGTGTCAGGAGGAAAGTGGATTCCCACATCCCCTGCCTTCAAACCAGTGTGGGGAGCTACACTCAGTGCATCTGCTGGCTCATTTCCAACAGACACATCGTCTCATCCACAGCAGGGCGTGCCTCTGCTGTCTCTCATCCCTGAGCTGATTTCACCAAGTCTGGATGCGGTCGTACCAGCGAAGGAGGGCATGTTATCAAAACTGTGACATAATGTCATCACCCCACTTAAGTATTGATCATGCTGCTAGTTCTGATTAACTTGTATTTCTGAATGAAGCTGATTTTTCACACTTAGACTCCTAAATTCACAGTCACTTCACAACAGTAGAAGTAACAACAGTAGAAGACTTATATTATCAACACAATTTGCTTTTGTTCACCTGACCCCACAGCTGCTTCAGACACTGTATGTTTATTCCCTTTTGCTGTATAATTACAGTGTTGGATAAATACTGGATTTATTTCATGATTGCTTTTTTTGTATTTCCAAATAATACTTAATGGTCTGTTGATTTGTGGTCATAAAAGGGCAAGAAGGCAAAAAAGGTAACAATGTTAAAGAAAAAAGGAGACCAGAATTAATGAACGCCTCTGACAACAATAATAACAAAAGGGCTTTACACTAACTGCCTAAAATTGATTTTATACTGCTGTTAAATACAAGAGAAGGTGGCTGAATGCCCAAATCACATTTCTGTTTTTTTTTTTTTTCCAGGGCACAGACAATCTGACCAGCTGGCACTGAGCAGTGACTGGGTCCTGCTATGAACCAAGTAATATATAAATAAAATAAAAGCTTTGTTTAGGGCTAAATCACTTTTATCACTGGTTGATTACATATCCCCAGCAGCACTTAGCAGGAAATATTCAGAAATAATCTTAAAATTTCACACCAGGACATCAACAAAGCATCAAACAAAGCAGATAAATCATTTCCAAAAGAGCTGTAACACTGACCCTTGTGAAGCCATATTACTACACCAGTGTAATGTCATGACATTGACTAATTTGATTCTCTTAAATATTTGGTTTTAAATACTCTTGAGTGGTAAATGACTTTAAACTGAGCAATTAAATTAACTGTGCAACTCATAATTTTCTAACCCATGTGATACTTTAACGTGGAAAAGGGTGGGTCAAAAAACTGCTAATGCATTTGCATGCTTGTTATTCACAGATAGCTTATGGAGTAATATTTAATTATCATAATATCAAAATAGATAGTTACATCATAACCATGACTAATGGATTTTAGACTTGGGCCACTGTAGCTGTTAATTGCATTACTTATCCTGATGCTGTAAAGCAATGACATAAACGAAGCTATTAGATTCATTAGGTTAATTGGTTGTGATGGTCTTGAGTGGTGCCATCTTTGCATGAGAAGAAGCACAGTCCATTAGAAATGTCTTAATTTAGAGACATATCATAGCACCAGCATCACAGGCTTGAGTTAAAGACAACTGACCATCTTAACTATGACGCCATTTGTTTTCCAAATGACTTTCAATCACACCAGCTTTCATGGCCTTAAGGCTCCATGAAAACAACTAGAGCCAAGAAACCTTTAGTTCTGAGCAGCTGTGTAATACACAAATGCAGACAGAAAATATCTCAAGACATCTTATACCCTTGGTCTCTTCACAGCACCAAACATCATCAATAACATGAAATGAATAGGAAGCAAAGGGCAGTGACAAGTATGTGGCATTGAGCAATAGGATACTGGCACTGAATCCAAAAAATTAGCTTGTTCTTCTTACAGTTGTATTATATCCCGATCTATTTCAGTGTCAGTTTCTTTTGTGACATTTTTTTCCCTTTATAGCGAGTCTTCAGGCACTGACAGGAGGAGGGGTTTGATTTCCATATCATCTACATAATGAGGAGGGAGCATGGGTATAGAAGACCTGCCATTCTCTCGGAGGCCACTTACAATTGAAATTTGTTAGATTTTCCTCTCAAAAAAAAAAAAAAAAAAAAAAAATCATTTACTTGTCAAAATCTCAGCGCGGAAAAAAGAGAAGCCTCCCAGATGAGTTGATGTGTAAATTTCACAGATGCCCTGAAGTTAGGCAATTAAGCATCGCTGCCATACAGCTAAGACTTTTAAATCCGTCACAGGAATTTCCTCTACTACTTACACAGTTCCTCAAAATTTCTGAATGGTTTTCCCAGAAGTGCAATGCAGTAATTGTAAGCTGTGTGAATGAGGATAGATAAACAGCTTGCACACAAAATATATGAGACATTTGTAAGGCCAGAGGAAGTACCAGACATCCACCGCCGCCACGGACTCCATTTCTGTCATTGTTGCCACAGTCCTCTGGGCAGCTTCTAGTTGAGCTGTAGTTGAACATTGTTGCAGCCAGTTGAGACCAGGTTTCAGGGGCCATGGATTCAACCAGCCTCTTAATTTCCTGCAGTAGCAGCTTTTGCAAGCAAGGACTCCAAGCAAGCACAAGATGATGCAATGGAGGTCTGTTATTCGAGAGCTGTGGGCCAAATCTTAAACTGTTTTGACCATTAAAGAATGTGAAATAAAGTAAAGCTGAAGCTTTATGACACATACTTTCCAATAAGTGAAGTTGCCTCAGAAATAGAGTTTCTACTTACTGAGGCTTTTTGGAGTAAAATTCCCTTGTGCATTTGTTTGTGTGTAGACAGATGCTCATATGTTTAGTTTGTTCTGGCTCTTCTGGCCTGCTTGTCACTGCTGTCACAGCAATGGTGATTTTTTCCTGCTACCACACAAAGATTTTTTTTTAATCCAGTAAACACATTAAGTTAAGCCATTTTGCATTTGTGTGCAGTTTTACAAAAACTTTTTTTTCACACCACTCCTGACACTCTCCTCTCTTTAACTAAAATGCTGCTTCAGTCATTTTAGTATAATAGTCTATTATTGGTGCCGCTAAATTATAATATTCTGTAATTTCATTTTTTTCACAGTTCTGTGAAAACTTTAAAATGACTTTAACTGGGAATTTTATGAAGGTATTTTCTGAAAGATCTGAAAGATAATTTCTCCATCACATCTGACCACACATTGAACTGTGGCATTTTACTAGAAAACATTTGTAATTCATTATGTCGTACATGAACATGTTGTGCTTCAGCATTTGATTAACTTAACTCAAGGTCCATTAACCAGCTGCTAACTTCATCTTTTTGCACACACTGGTCCTTGAGAGCAGAGACTTCAGAGAAGAGATTAAGGATAAGAAAAATAATGTTGCCTGATAAACATTTTTCATCTATGTGAATTTTATACCTACTCCTATAAAATAAAACAAATAGATGAAATGCAAAAGTCATAAAATCTTTGATTTGCTCTGTTACGATGGTGCCTGGTCCATAACAGGACCAAAGGAGTGAGAAAAAAATTCTGACTGCAGCAACTTGAGGGAAATTTCATTCCACTTGACCTGTAGACTGCTACTTGACAGTAAGTCAACTTCCCTCTCACATCAAGCACCTATCTGGTGGTCCTCTTGGTGACTGGACTAGTTACCACCATTCATCTCATCTAGGCCACCATCCACTCCTGAGTAACCCTCCATGAGGGAAGACTCATTACTGATGAGTGGACCACAGTCCTATCCACAGTCAGAGTTGCATCAGTCCCCAACATCAGTGACGTGGATGAGCTGGTAAATTTTTAATTTGTGCAAAATATTAGCAATGTCAACCCTCCACTGCCGGTTATAAAGAAGTTGCAGTGCTTCCCCTTGCAAAACCAGCAAGGTTGCAGTATTTTCATGGGACTGGTGTATTTTTTTTTACCTGGGAGCCTTGCTGTTGATGCATACAAAAAAAAAAAAAAAAAAACATGATGAGGAAGACGATTGTATGTTCCCTCTGCTGTCATATAGAAGATTGAACATGTAGGCAGTGATTTTGAGTTTCTTCTCTATGAAAAAGTCATCATGTACAAGGCATCCAAACAGGTCATACACACTGACATTCCCTCCTCATCACGTCAAATATATGTAAATGACTTTCTCTGCGCCTGCCCTGACACTTCTCTCCATGACAAGCAACAGAAGATTGTTGCTTAAAAACACACACTCGCCAGTGAGGGTGAGTGTGTTTTAATTTCATTCTTGAACTACTGATTGTTAAGTGACCCGCATTGTAACATGTCCAACACTTCATGTTGTCATTCTCAACAAGTTTTCAATTCAGCTTGATGTGTTGTGGGGCACAACAGTGTTTACAAGCTGAGGTGATTTATGAAGCATCTATTTCATATCAAGGTGGAAGTCGTCCCTCCAAAAGGCTTTAAGGATGACAGTTTGAGAATGTGAACAGATTCATCAAAGTGGATTATCTTTGCTGCTGGAAGTACTCTCCAGAGGCTGACCTTCTTTAGAATTCCATCACTGGCACATGGAATACAACTGTGAGTGTGTTTTGAAAGATAAGGCACTGATATGCCAGGAGGATGATGAAGTGAGTGTGTGTGCAGGTGCGTCTCACATGAAGTTATGTATGACATAGCGCTATCCATGGTTTTGCCACAGAAAATTTGTATGAATTACATTTGGTTGAAGGGTTTGTCACCAATGACAACCTGCTCTCTCACATTTTCCCAGCGTGTAATGTCCTTGAAAACGTCACCTCCTCTTCATCCTACTTTTCTATCTACATTTCTACCTCCAAGGCAGTGGAGGTGAATGGAGTCATGACATGACAAAGCAGAGTGAAGACACTTGACCCAGTAGTAAATTCAATTATGCATTTAGCCCGGTTTGTCCACGATGCTTTCCATAAATAGCATCAAAAGTTATTTATACTTGCTGAGAAACTCTTCGTTCCATGGATTTGACATGTATTTGCTCCGAGTGAACAGTGTTATCTGTGTTTCACAGCTTGAAATCCTATTTGCAGAAAACAGGGGCAGAGGCTCTGTTTTACCTTTTAAACATTTTCCATGACAACACATTACAGTCCTCAGAAACTTGGAAGTGGGCCCTAAATAACTAGCAGGTGTCACGCAGGGTTGTAATTTCATGTAAATACTTGCAAATAAGTCCAAAACTGACTTCAAGTCAGGGAGAAGGCACTAAGTGATGACAAGATGTAATACAGTTAAAATACTGTATTCCTGTAGGTGTAGCTGCCTCCTGCTGCTCATCATCTCTCTTATGATTACCTTCCTAAGTATTAGCTTACATTGTGAATATAAATGGTCTCCCGTGGAACCAATTCCTATCACCACACATTTTCTGTCTAAATATGCTCATGGACCACCTACACCAACATTGAGGCCTTTTACTTATAGTCAGAAAACATGGCTTGGTTCATACTGCATTAAGTCAACACAAAACTGCGCATCCCAACTTAACATTCATTCACTAGGGGTATCACACAGGGTATTTAATTTAGAGAAAAAAATGCATCCCAGAAATGATCGAAATATTATCTTTTTATCATTTGAAACGGAGAAAAATATGAGCAGAATATGTAGGTAGTTCTCATTTAAATTTGATAAACCCCAGTGCTCACCATTATTGTTCCACACTGATTGTAACATGGGGGTTTGGAATTATGCATTTCCCTTGTGTGCTATATAAAGATATGAAGGTTGACAGTGTCCCCATCATGCTAGACTGAAGCCAGAGGAGAGTCGTGGTGTGTGTGTGGGCCTGCCATTATCCTGGGGGTTGGCAGATAAAGACTTTGGAGGTTTGAGTCCTGGATTGCCTTAAGCGGAGACCCTCATCTGCATGCACAGGGCTTCTGCAAGGCACTGGTGCAGCCACATAATGTCAAGCAATTTTCTGTAACACAAGGAAATTTGATTTCTAGTAGAGCGGGGAGGTGCGATGGACACTCCAAAATCACTTTGAAACATCTCAGTTTAGATCAAATACAGCTCAGCTTGAATGAAGCGTATCCTCATGGCACAGTGTCGTATTCCCTATGGTGTGCACACCATCAACTATCTAACAGGTAATGCTTGAGTGATAGAGGAAGTGCAGACACTGTGGTTGTCCTTATTGTGGTGTGTTTTTTCCTACTGTGACTGCCATAGAAACAGGGTTTTATTGTAACATGGATCTGCACAATTAAACCCTATAATTTGGTCACTTAAAAGGTCTCAGCTACACATGATGGTGTATTTGGACCATGCAGACAGTACAACTATCTGACTGAAGTAATCTAGTATGTTTTCATATTAAATTGCAGGTCTGAATCTTTCATGTCACTGTATTGAAAACATCTTATTACAGCCTCTGTTGAAAAAGGCAATTTTGTGTCGAATGGGCCATTGAAATGGTAAATCTTAAAAGGTTGTGCCTGGAGCAAAAACAAAGATTTGATTTAAGTGCCATGGTAAAGTTCAAGGCTGCTATGGACAGAATGGTGTGGATGAAAACAAAAAGAAAAGCAAAGAAAATAGGCATCACAGTACACTTCGTCATGACAAAGGCTTCAGCTTCATCCTGGCATCAATCTGTCTCTACCCTGAAAGCCATGACTCTTGTTCTCACCAGCATCACTAATGGCTGCACACAAACTACTACTTCAAAACTATACTTATGAAATAAACCAAGGATATAATTTGTACCATGTCACTGAACTTTCTTTTAACAATGGTGGTATTTGTACTGGCAGGTTTTTAATTATTACAAGCACTTCATAATATAAACGTCTTTCTACCAGCAGCCAAATCGAACTGAGCGTAGGTATGTAATAAAGGTCTTAAACAGTGTCTAATTTCCAAATGCATAATTTGTAGTTTAAACATGTTGAACATGAAGAGATTTAGATTCCAACTTGGCCTGATATGAATTGAACTGATGATACAGGTAAAGAAGGGCGAAGATTAGACCTAGAATATTTCAGATTGTCTTCACTGAAGACTTCAGGAATTAGCTTCTCAAAAAAAAAAAAAAAAAAAAACTCTGTTTTCCCTACAAGCTATTTGGTTAAAATTAGTCTCTTGGTTGTTTTTAACCCAAGCATTGTTAGATTGTTTCACTGCTAGAGATAGATGTAAAATGGATTGAACACTTGAAGTAAAATGCAAAGAAGAGAAAAGCTGCAAATTTACCGATAATAGATCTAAAAGTATAAGCCGAACATTGCTGATATTATTTGTAGGGTGAACCCCAAATGTATGAGACTGAATGCACAATGCAACCTATATGTCACTTGATAGGTTACAGCCCAGTTTAGGCTTAACTGACATTCTCCATTACCATGTATGAGGATAGTATGTTGAGTTTGTTCTGACAAACATGAAAAGATGAGTGGAACATCACACGGTGACTACTCCATGATACAGCTGTGTTAAGATTTCTCAATTACTCCGGCTCACCTTCTCATGTTTGTGTTGCTTTAACTGCGGAGACATGCACAGGCTTTCGTTACATGAAGCGCTCCGATTGAACCACAGTAGAGACAAGATGAGAAAATTGAAGAGGGAATTGGTTTGGGACATCATCAGGGGGTACAATATGTGAGCCAGCAATCTTACCTTACACGGTGCTCGAGTGTGTTTAAATTGTAGTGTTTTTATTGGAGCAACAACGGTTGAAGCCTCTGCAGCAGCATGTGCTTCCAGGAGAAAGGAAAACATGCTTGTGCGGCTCTAAAAGGAGTCGCTGCTGTTTGTGGAGGAGTGGGCTCTTTTAATCGGTTTATTCATTTGGTGTTATCGCCGTAAAAACCTGGAGGCACTGACCATTTCTTACAGCCCAAACTCATCAATAATCCACTGAACACTAAATGAGTCCCCAAACTCCAGATGCAGGTAAGAGGATATTATTGCTGTTGAACTTTAACAACTGTCATTTCCTGCTCAGTAGATTGTGCTTCCAGTTTCTACACATCTGGTCATTTATTAAACAAAAAAAGTATACCAACTAGATCTTCACCTCATGACAAATGTGAAATTTAATTGATTAATTAATTTAAAGAAAATACCGATTAGGACTAGTTGGGGGATATAGAACGTCCATGCTGAGGGATGGCTCCTTTATTTTAGGTACATAACTGTATTTGGTTTGGTTGGCAAACAATGTTAAGACAACTACAACTAGCAAAAGGAGACCACTTTGGCTGTGCCAATAAAGTAACTCAAATCCCAGACAACAAAATGTGTTTCCAGATAAATACTGCAGCCAAACTAGTCTTACAGGGGCAGATGCCTTTCACACAAAATTTCTAGTTGTTCTCTGATTAATGTTACATCTTTATTTTGAGAGTTACATAAAAATAACTGCCATGCCGACAACAAAGTCAAAGCAGACGTACAAAAATGGACCAAATTACTACTGTCATTAGCCAGTAAAGTATAATAATTTTAGATTTTGCCATGTTTTCTGTTTCTTTTCCAGCATTGCTCTCTTTCTGACTTATTGTTTAAGCAGCTCAATTAAATTATTACCCCATTTTTTGGCAGGCAAAATGGCGAGAATAACAAAAGGTGCTCTGCAAGTGGCAAGACAGGATGGTAGTCATCTAATTTAATGTTTTACTGTTTTACTGACAGTAAATGTGGAAGAAAATACTCGGTAGTCCATCTGAGGAGGAGTTGGACTGGTGTAAAATTGTTTCCTTCTTTCATAAATCCTCACTTTGACATGGTCTATTTTACCTGTGTATGACCAATCATCTGTATTTACCATCTAAACTCAAATCTGCATGTATGCTTTGGAATAATAAATGCATCATATCCTTTAGAGACCACTTTCTGGGTGGCACTTTGTGCAGTCGTCGGTGGGAGTCACAATATGCTGACTTTGCAAGTCTGAATCTCCACATTTGCAGTTTTGTCACACATCATTGTACTATATTCCCTCACTTTCCCCCTAAAGACTCGTCAACTATGTTAGAAAAAAAACATAAAACCCGATGCAGACATCTAAGCTACACAACTGCATTCTTGAATCTGTCCCTCCTCCCTCCACTTGCTAAAATCAAATATGAGTGGGAGACTGAAGTGGGAGCCTAGTTTCAAGACCTCTGATAGAAAAAAAAGACAAATTACAGTTTTATTATTCCTCATCTTGTGTCTCATACTAATATAATTTAAAGTGCTGTACAGAATGCACTTTAAGCAAAGCTAAACTTGTGGACTACTTTCCTGGCACTAGAGTCCAGTAATACATGTGCTTCTCCCCCTCTCTTCTAACCCATACCTTCCGGTCATGTTCAAAATTAAAAGGAGTTTGGACAAACTTTTTCAAAAACATGTCAGAAGTTCTAGCCACAGATATTGCACCCTGTCCACTCATCGACTTTTCCTGAGTGCCCTGTAACTACTAGTTTACTAAAAAGAAATTAAATGTCCTGTCCTTTGCCTCTTTCGTTGCCCTTAGATGCATCTTCCTCCTATACTGGAACTCACCTAAACCTCCAGCAGATTGCTCTCTGCAGACTGATCTAATATTATTCCTTAAACTGGAAAAAATCACATTCTCTCAAAGACATTTTATGTAACATGGCAGCTTAGTCTCTTATATTTGGATTTTATACTACAAATATAAAATTAGAAAATCTAAAACTTGCTGCATTTAAAGAGAAAGAACATTACTGATGTTATGATTCCTATTTTTTTTATTTTATTTTTACCTGACACTGCTGTTTAAGGTGCACTAACATGGACAACTGCCCAGAGCAACCATTAAAACTTCTTTCTGCCTCCACTTGTGATTGTGTGTGTGTGTGAGCTGAATATGATGAAGTGCTTCCCTGTCAAAGGGTTACTTACAGCCACGTTGTCCCAGGAGAGTTTGTTGTTTGACACTGGCAGAGGAAGAGCAGTGACCCCAGCGATGGCCAGCTGAGGAACAGAGGCCAGCTCTCACTGTGTTAGAGGACAAACCTCTCAGTGGTCGGTTAAACTAATCACCACAGGGACCAGCCACCATTGCTTCGTTACAGACCTGCGTCCCTGTTTTGGAAATAAGTCTGACAGATAAATGAATGAATTTCTCTTTGTTGCACTTTGAGCCTCACACAAAGCAGACGGAGGCTGAGGCTGACTGTTCTGAATGTATGCCTCCTTTGGCCAAACTGGCCAAAGTCCCATCTTTCTGCCTCGTTGTGCTTCTCTTTTTCTTAGTGCTTCTTATCTCATTGTCATTGACTTGCTATGATCTACTTCATTGTTTTGCTCCATCACATATTGCACTTATCTGTCTGCTGTGGAATCCCTGTGCACACAGTATTCTTCATTTCTTCTCTCTCTGAAGGTGGTGTTCTTGTCTTTGCTGAAGTTTTTTCGGTAAAACTAGATGAGCTATTGTTTTTGTTTCTATTGGATTCATTAAATGGTCATTAAGTAAGATTATCTGAGGCGTGGTTTGTGATTTATGGGCATAAATATAAATCATCCTTGATTAAATACCACTTGTGTATGTTTACCAGATGGTCTTAGTTCTGATTTTCTGATGAAAACAAGCACTTATGTTATTTTAAGGTCATGTTACCAGTGTCCTACCTGGGTCGTGAGGACAAGTGTTTTTAAATATCATTGAGGAGGCAGTGAAGCAAGTCTGTTAAAAAAAGTTATTATTATTCTTCTTATTATTATTATTAGTATTATGTGATGCTGACTTTTTCAGAAAGCAAATGTAAAGGATGTAATTTAACTAACAATCCTGTACATGGCAGTCATAACCTACAGTGACATTATTATTTTAACCTCCTTTATGTTTTGTTATGAACCATTTAATGAGCTTTTATTCAGCATTTAACGCTCAATTGTTCAGCTTACAGTATACGTACAAAAATCTGAAGGAAGGTGTAAAAGCGTTAATTTGCTTTCGCTCTTCACATGTTATGTGTTTGAGCTAAATTAACTGAACTGAGTGTCACTTATTTCACTATAACACTGCCTCATAGTCACTGATATAATGTAACATCTTTTAATAATAAAGTCAGATCTGAGGAGTGTGTCATTTATCTAAAAATGATTCTGCTCCTCTGCAGACTGATTAGTTGGTCTCTATGAGTGGGTTGTTCCTTAAAACTGAGAAAAATAAATGTTACATGTGCAAAAACCAGTACTGGATTTGTTTGAGAGATTTGGTTATGCTCTCTGCATTTTGTTCCAGTGTTTTAAAACTATATATTTTTAAATAGTTTTGTACAACTAATAGGTGTTTGCAATATTTCTACATGACATAAAATTGGGTTTAATAAATGCATTCATGCATTTAGCCATGCCATAAATGTGTTGAGCACATTGACATTCTTGCAGAGATGTGTGTTGTTACGTGCTCTGTTATTGATTTTTAGTGAAGGTCCTCTTAGGAATGTCAAAGTGTTATACTTTTCAGATAGAATATATTGATATGCTTGCCATGTGCTCACAAACATTTCAGTTCACAGCAAGGAGAATCTTATCATGGTGTCTTGACTTTGTCAACACTATTAAATTTAGAGGGAGTCAGAGATGAATAACTTCCACATAAGGAGAAAATAGGAAGAGACACAGGCTTGGGATCTTACAGAGAGATTAATGAGTGTCAAAAACAATGAATTTTCCATTAGATACCAGAATGACATGTGTTAGTCACACACTCTTTCCAGTTTCTTCATCAGATAAGAGCTTGTTAAAGGATCACACAGAAATGACCTATTTTTCTATAGATAAACATTTTGTCCTTTCTGCAGACTTTAGATTACCACTGACCTATTTTTAAGTTAGAAATGGTACTTTTTTCCCCACAAGGCTTCATTCTGCCCTCAGTTATGGTTGTTAATGGTGCAAAGTGATCAGTATTTATTTATTTATTTATTTTTATGTTTGGCCTGGCTGTGAAAGAAATGCTAAGAAGTGTGTATTGTAGGTATGTACAAAGTCTGCTGTGTGGAGGTTGGTTTTAGTAGGAAAAGAAACACAGACCGCACGAAATTGTTAAACCCCAGTGCCTAATACTGAAGATGCTGATGTTTACACACACACTCACACACTGTGCTTCTCAAATAGCCATCTCTGCAAACATGTCATTATTGTTGTGATGGATGCCCAATAGTTTTCAAATATCAGCAATGGGGAAACACATGAATGCAGCATTGATGAGCATGTTGGATATAGATACAACTTTGAGCAGCAGTAAGTATACTAAGACGCCAAAAATTATCTTTGACAAAAACACAAAATAAATGAGGTGTCACCAGCACCTCCAGCTGAAAGGCAACAGCGGCCCGTTAGCTGTTAGACGTTTCCCGTAATAGACAGCATGTGTCAGCACACAATACATTTGTAGACCAGAGGTGGAGGAGAGGTAAATACTACAAGAGGAGCTTATTTCTCAAGGAGCTAAGAAGTGTTCTTGTCAGTCAGCCTCTGCGTTCCAGAGAAACAGCACTTTATGTGACCTCCAGTCAGCGCAAATTTGGTCAGGGCTTTTTAAGGGAAAAGGGCCGGTCATGCTTCACCTGCATCTCTACGGGGAAGCATCATTGACGGTGAAGAGAGGAAATGCAGGAATGCAAGAAAATAACAAAATAGTATACAATTTACTCTATAAGTGTGGAACATTGTAATTTACAGATGGAAAAAAAGCTTTTATCAAGTGGCCAGTTTGCAAAATTATTCAGGTTGAAAAAGCACTTTTTTTTATGAGTACCTTTTTTGCAAGAGACATAACCATTTGTGAATGCATGAAGAGAAAAAAAGAAAGTCTTTACAAACCTTTGAAAACATCTGAATAATTTCAGTGACAATAATCATTTTTAGTTCTATCTGCAACAATATTTAACTCCAAGTACTGCTGTATTTTTTTTCATGAAGAAAGATATTTTTATCTTCATCAAGTCTCTCATCCGTGATGTGCATGTTTTCTTTTAGTAGCAGTGAGTTAATGGTATCTGTGTGGTAATGTTATGTTTTACTTGCCCAGTACAGCGTTTAGACAGATGTTGGACCATATAAGCGCCACCTTAACTACAGCTCCTGCGAGCAAACTCATCAACAATCCCAGAGAAATTAGATGTGAGCCGTAAATGAATTTAACCTCCTGCCTCCGCAGATAGACATTAAAAAGCAACATTTTTTAGGAGGAGCGGCAGCGAGTTTACCTTCGGGCTCATGTTCATTTTGTGTTTTTGCTGCTGTGGATGTGTAACATCTCGCCTAAATGTCCACTATAAATAAATGCCGTCCTTAATGAAGTCTAGAGTGTTTTTGTGTTTTGTTGTTTTTCTATATATTGGTGCAGAAATACAGACTTGTCACTGTGGAAATGAGCAGTTTGCAGCCTGTTTGATCCTCCTCCTGTCTAACTATCTGTGGAAATTTAAACATGAATGTTGAATTTTGGAATTTAGCTCTTGCATTTAACTTGTGTTTGATGTTGTTTTTTTTTTATATGATCCTCCTCCTCCTGTGTGATGGGAGCAGCTTAATCGTTCTTCACATGATGTAGGGAGATCCAGTTGCGTGGCTCGATAGCTCAGAGCAGCTACTTGGGACGTGCTCATGAAAGTGACACACTGTGTGTATTTCTGCTCATATCAGATTTTTAACTTTATCATCAAAACTAAGCTACACATAAAATCACTGAGTTGCAATGATAACTTGAAATAAACAGTTAATGATATAATCTTCCTGCATCTGTACAATGCTTTCAGCACCTCAGGCATAATGTAGTATATTATATTAATTTGGAGGATAGCAACATGTTTGGTGCTTTGTCTAATTTGGACACTTCTGATTAGCATTCATTGCTTATTTTGCAGTTTCAGTTTGAGTTTTTCCGGGAACCGTAGTGTTAATCTGTTCTAGTTCGAGGCTTCGTAACAGTTTTGTGTCCTCATTACACATAAAGTGTCTCTACCTGAAGACAGCTAAGCTCCCTCCTTTATGTAACGGCTGGAGACAAACAAAGCCTCTGCTCTTGAGTGATGCTGAAATGAAATTATTTAGCAATCTTTTATGTCACTCTGAGTAGCGTGTAATTTTCACAGAGGGTGAAAGTTGAAAGTTGCTGAAATCTTCCTCTGCGCCGTCAGACAGATTAGCCCTCATGGGGAAAAGATACTAATTTTGCTGCGATTAACGATTTTACAGAACTTAATTGTTTGCATTCTTTGCTCTATCCCACAATCCTTCAGCTATTTGAAACATTACATGATGATGTAATGAACCAGATTTTACATAATTACCCATGACATGTAATCTTACACAAGCAAAGACAAGACAAACAGGGAGACAGACAGTGTGGGGAGGATTTTTATTTTCAACTCTTTGTTTACGCCTTTGGTTATATTTTTCTTTTATATTTACCTTCTCTTTGTAATGTACTGAGGTGAGATTGCAACATCTGGCATTTTATAGCTTGGTATGTCATAAATTAATGCCAAGTATACTATTCATATTTCCATATTCACCACATTTAATCTTATAATTCCTGTCACTGTGGCTGCAGCAAATAATAATCATGCTATCGGTGTTAGCCCTTCATACTACCTATCTAACCTGCTGTTTTCTTGCCTTACCCCCTCATGCTTTCAGTGGCTGGGACAAAAAGCAAAGCGAAAGGTGAGTTATTGCCTCCATTTTCTTGCTGCATGATTTATGTTGCACACAGTTCCCAATAAACAATGTTTGGATCGCCCTTTTATCTCCCCCAAGAGCCCAGGAAACATTAACATACGCTGCTTGTTGCAAAGCTTTCTGGACATTTTTTTAACCTTTATTTCTCCGGCAGAGATTTGCTGAACATGCTTGCTCTCTCTCAGATACAACCTGCCTCATATATGTATAGATTTACATGTTCACACTAGGGATCTGCCCACCTCACCCAGTCATGCTTTTCCTCTATTTGGCTACTGTGCAGCTCCACTGGAGCAGCTGGGGGGGTTGTTCCTGTTTCAAGGACACCTCAGTGGTAGATGAGGGAGTAGAGGAGTGTTTCACGTTTACTTTCCCTTACTGGATTTTCTCAGACATTCTATGTATTCAAACCAGAGACCCACTGGTCTCGTTTTTTTCCTGCTGCCCTTCAGTACTTGATGCTTTGTCCTGATATTTGGTAGTGCAGGTCTTCACTTCATCACCACTGATTCTGATCTTTTGCCTAATAAATTGTTTTTTTTAAAGATTTATTATGCACTGAGCTGAGAAGTCCAGCACGTAGAGTACTTTTTTTTTTTTTTCTGTCTTGGTGCTACGCCACAAATTACTGCTATGTTTGAGGGGGAAAAATATTCAGTGATCAGACTATCTCTCTCTCCTTCATAATGGAATACCTTTTTTAGTTATTGCTCATGTTCTCACTGGCTGATACTATTCCACCATCTGAACATCAATATCCCAGTGTCTTAGTGACTCTGCCTATATTGATGCCTCTGTTTGTGCTGTTACTGATGGATTCGGTTAAAAAAAAAAAGTCCAAGCTAGTTCTTCTGCCTTGTTTGCCTTGAGTTTATAGTTGACTAGTTGGAAAATTGGGCAGCCTGTATACAGTATGTTGTCCCTGTGTTGTACAGCGAAATTAAATTTAACTTCTTCATGTCCTTTATTAACATTGTATGCTCACCTGTTATTTAGCCCATTCTTGTATGTTTTTTAATTATCATTATTAATTATTATTATTAAATTTTTTTTTTGTTTAGACTTGAACCACAACTACTAAGTAATGTTAATAATCTCTGAGGGTTTTTTTTTTTTTTTTTTTGTAAATGCAGTGTTTTCTAATTACAGAAGTAATTAGTGGGCTAGTTTTCAATTAACAGAAGATACACATTCAGCATGCATACCTCTGGACTCAAGCTCAACATTGAGAAGCCTTTTAAAACAGCACTTTGAGCACTCTAATTACAGTTAATAACGTTTATTAATAACAATGCACATAATTAATTTAGCCACATGTATCAGCCTTGAAAATTGATTAATGGATTTTGTCAGTTTTCTTATTACATGCTAATGATTGCTATCCAATTTGTGTGGTAACTATTAAAAATAATAGAAGGCCTAGAAGCCAGAATAAAAGATCATCAGCACAGTTGTCATCATAATGGAAAACATGCCTCTGGATTTATTCACCAAGTCCTTACAAAGAGTTTTATTTGCTCTCTGAGGACTCACCTGAAAGTACGAAGCAGTGCTGTGACTAGTGCCCGCAGTGAAAAAGAGGATCATTTATTACAGTGAAGACATTGAATAAAGAGAGTAAACTGAGGGTAAACAGCTTCACGTGAGAACATTTTGTGGCCATCCTGAACTAACAAAAGTTTTTCAATACAGAGAATTTTTCACCAAGCACATTAGAGAAAAATGCAGCAACATAAACAAGCAAATGTCAGTCGAACAGCATTTTATGTGAAGTGTTTCAGACATAGGTCATGTTAAGTGAATAGGGTAAACATTCTCAACATAACGTGATGTTTTTCCTAAATATTCTTCTCGGACACATTATTCAATGGGCTCTGTGGAAATGGAAGGTGAATATATTTTCTATACAACCAAACTGCAAACGCAAATACATTTTATTGGATATATTATCTCTGGCTGGATTATGTTCAAAGATAACATATTTCTTTGAATGAATGAATGAAGCCCTACATTTATTAACAGCAGTGGAGCTGGTTGTGGTGGATGCAAAAAGCATATGTACATGAGAGAGCTATTCTCATTCAGTCCTTCTTCATGGCGTCTAAACTTTTTAAAGGAAATCCATACTCAAGGTTATTGAGAAAATTTGCCACATAATTCACAATTACCTGGTTGTTCCACTCAATTCTCATTAATTAAAGCATTTATCACTCTGTTAGCAGTCCTCCAGTGTTGGCCAGAAAACTCTTGGGAACATTTTTTTGTTTGTGTTGACAGAAGTTTATCACTGCATAGATTCTATACTCCTAATAAACCATACCTTTATTTCTTTGATTCTAGGATTTTTGGAAGAGTGTTTCCAAGCAACAAAACAAAAAAATAGAATCACTAAGTTCTTATGGTGAACATCACACATACAATCATCTAAGTAACACATGCTGACCATGTAATTTCCTGTTTCACCTGGAGACAATAAAGTATTTCTGAGGCTGATGTATTGCCACTTTCCTCTCCTTTTTTGTTGCACAGCAGAAAAAAACTACTGCAAAGAGTTCCTTCCAGCAGGGATATTTATTGCCAGTTCTGTGAATTGTACACTCCCCACCTCCCCCACTGTGGCAAATCGCAGGGGAGGACGGCACTCAGTACCACTTCTGAGTTGAGGGAGGTTCACTTTTGCTCAGGTGCTGCTCAGTAACAGACAGAAAATGTCCTTTTTGATGGAGGATAAAGCTGACAGACAGCTCACTCTGTCTTGGTTATTTTCTTTGTAACAGGTCTCATCAGCCTCTGTAACAACTCAATCAACTGACGACATCATTCAAGATCGCACTATCAGTACTAAACGTGAATACAACTCAGAGCTGATGCAGAGTTGTGTGGTAGTGTGACATCACAATATGCACATTGTGTCCATCTGATCTGCTGTGAACTGTTTTTGTTTACAGCAGAAAACCAGTATAATCTCACCACAGATAAAAGATGCATACAGTCTGACGTGTCTCGATAACGTTCCACACAAATACACTGGATGCTGTAAAGATTCATACAGGATTTAAAAAAAACAAAACAACAAAAGACCAAAAAAAAAAAAAACATCTAGGAACTCTTTTCAAACTTGCAGCCAGATTACATGTGACCTGGACATGTGTTGTGACCTCTATCCTCTTTGCATTTGTGCTTTATTGCTGCATGCAAATGGAGTGTGAAGGACAGTATCATGGAGTACATTACTACTCTGAGTAAAAGTAATCACAGCCTTTGCTTTTACAACAATTACATATGGATTTTCTATGACTTAATGGATTGCATATTTAAAGCCTGTGAATAAAAATGCATTTTAAATGTTCTCTCTTTTTAAATTGTGACATTATCCAAAGCTGCTTACGTTCGAACCAGCAGGGGGTACAGTTTTCCAACATGCATCACTTTGGACAGGTAATTTACAGATTAGCTTCAGTTAATGGATCAGATCTAGATTTAGTGCTAATTAGTTGCTTCTCTTAAATAGTTGTTTAAATCTCTCTAATAAACCAGGCTGATAGCTTTTAAAATGTGACAGCTTTATTGAGTGTCTCAGATCTGCAGGTTTGCCGTAAACGAAAGAAGCTTTTTTTGTGTTGATGTTGAAGCGGTAGGCCTTAAATTACACTGTCAGCGCAAATGATTGTTTTTCGTGACAGATTTGACCTTTCCGTCGTTATAGAAATAAATTACATGAAATATGTTTCTGCCCATGTTTTCCTCTTAAGTCTGTTCAGAAAAGGTCACTCTAGGGGAAAACAATCAGATATGATGGGGTGACTTCAGGGGCCAATTGATAAAGGCAGCCTGCCTTATCTGCTCTCATAACCATTCGCTTTCACAGCATTTTCTTTATCAGTGCCTACAGTTAAAAGTGGTTAATGTATAAGTGTGGAAGCACATTATATTTCTGTATTATTTAAATGATGAATGTGCCCATTCATTATGTTGTTTGCATTACCTCTCTGTATGTACATATAGGTATGTTTAAAGTTTTTATAATGAATTTTGCTTCTTAAGATTTTAGTATTTAATCAGAAATACTTTGTGTCTTCATTTCTTATATATTACATACTCCCAGTAAAGGAGAAATTATCACCAGGTGTTAACAAAACCAGTGCAATCTCCAGACTATAGCATAAACACTCAGTTGTTTTGACAGGAATTGGTATTCAGCTTAAAACTGGCAACAACTAGCCACACATTTTCAGAGGTAGTCTTATTTGGATTGCAGTGAATGGAACATGTTGTTTACATGATCGGCTTCAAAGAGAAAGTTGGTTCACTCCAGTTGCATACAGTATAGAATATTAATGCACTGAGAAATTCACAGTTTTTGCTATCTGTTTTTTAACCAGCAGATAAGCCAGAGGCAGAGCCACCATTAATAGAAGGAGCTGTTCATGTTTTGAAACTCAACTACTCATTATATAGTCATTATTATTATCATGTTTATCATTATAGCCATTTACATGTTGAAGTATGACAAGAATTAGGTGTTGTTTTTCATGTTCTGCTAAAGGCTCAAAGTGAACATATTCTGGAGGATTAATTAAGTAGATATGACTTCCTTTAGTATATTTCTTAAAATATAGTAAGCCGGCTTAAATGTTTTAGGTTAGAGGTTTTGTATCTATGTCTTCCTTTTCAGTAGTTCTCCACAGGAGGGACAGTATTCATCTAACTCCCTTTAAGAAGGGAGTGTTGTTATTTTTGGCAGGGAGACCACATAAATGCTACAATAAGCAATAATATCAATAAGACTGTGGAGAATCATGTGACAGGCAGCCATTACCCAGACAGCCTGAGACAAACACTCTCCGACCTAATTATGGTTCTTTCTGTGCTGTTGTGTCAAGTTTGGGTTTGAAAAACTAGCCAGCATTAAAAAAAATATTTGGCTGAATGTTGAAATATTTTAATTATATCAAAGATTTTCATTCATTTGTATCAGATAGTTTCCAAATAGACAAGTTAATAATGTTAATATGATTTTTATTCATCAGTCATAACATAAATGATGGGTTTGTATTACATAAATGTGGTTATTACATTTTGCAAACACATTAGATTTACTCGCTCTATTAAAGAAAGCATAACCATTCTTTAAAGTGGTATAAAACGGGACTGTTATTCTCAAATCCAGTCGGTCTCTGTGGTACCATACATGTTTGACACTGCCCCATTTATGTGGCTGAATTAAAGTCTAGAGCTCAGGGGAGCTAGAATTGTTTATTATTTAAATTCCATGTATGTGAATAATTATGACGTTTGCAGGAATAAAGCTGTGGAGGAAATTACACCTACCGTGTTTATATCAAATGATATATATTATCTTGCTGGTGATGAATAACACTAACAGTTATTTATTTCATACAATAAAGCATAAAAAAGTTAGAATAAAACCGTTTGAGAGAAAAAATTCAAAGGCTATAGCAACAAACCATCTGTAGCAATGAACATTCATTTACATAAAGTCAATACTACACAAGGCAATACATAAATATAGATTAGCATATGTGCTAATATTTATATTAAATATGTTTATATAAGAACAAATGTGGAGTGTCAGTAATATTATGGTACACACCACAGCGTTTGTGTCCAAGCTAATCTGTGTGTGCCCATTCTTAATGGGCCTTTTGAAATAGATAAAGCTCAGTAAAAAGCAATAATATATATAGAACAGCACAAAACACAAAGCTCAAGACATTTCATACAAAGCAGCACAACAATTTACAAACAGTAATACAATAAAAATACCAATAAAGCCACCGCTGTTTGAAATGGTCAATCAAATAATCCTGTCTCGTGCTGAGAGAAATGAGAAAAAAATGAGAAGCTGCCAATTTCTACTTCATGCTGCTGCTGTGATTTTCTCTGTGATCAGATTTAAACTTCTTAGAGTTGAAGCCTCCCCCTCCTTACCACTGTGAACGCTGGGTAAACCCAGCACTTTTTTGAACACTGGTTAAACCCAGCACTTTTCCGCTGCCACAGATGCCAAGTTGCCAAAAATACAGACGATATTTTTCACAGAGGCCTGTTTGATTGAAACAGATCCACTTGTTTGTCATTATATGGACAAAATACTGTTGTTTGCAGCAATCTGAGCATATAAAATATTAAACCACCCTGAAATGTGCTGGTGTAGTGTTATAAGTGGACAGCGGAGGCCATTTATGCACTGGCTTCACGGGTTTAAATGTACATTTTCACATTTCCCTCTGCTCATTCTCTTGGCCACTTTTCAATCACCTTATTAGAAAATAGCAGAAATAGTGTCTTAAAAGCCACATTTTCCCTTTACCTATCTGCTGTTGTCTGCAGACCCACCGTTGCTTATTTTACCACATTTTATACTTTCTGCAATTCTGTACACAGCTTATTGTTCAAACAACACTGTCAGAAATAGTATTAATAAGCGCTTGAAAATCTTGGTGGTGATTCAGTTACCACTGTTTCTGCTCCTACAAAAAGAAGTTAAAAGTACATACTAAACACACAGTGAAACAATTTAGAATCTAGGTAGAATTTGAAAAAGATTTTTTTTTTTTGCTCAGGGGTGATTTTAAAGGATGAGACTGATTTAGCAGTCTAGGCTGGTCTGGCAGGACATTTCACAGTCTAGGTGTCCTGGCAGTGAAACCCAATCATCTTTCATCTTGAGCCTAGACTTAGCAATAGCCATGAGCCCTGCCTGTGGTGTTATAGCTGCACACTCGTTCATCAGGGGCCAAAAGGTCACAGACTGGCTGTGGGCGAGGCCTTGACAAGCCAAAAAAAGTTATCAATAAAATCTTGACATCAGCTTAAAAAAAAGGTATGTGTTAAATGTCACTCCTCCACTTAGTTCTGGTAAAAAGACTTGCTGGATGTCTTAATCTGTTTGTTTGCTGAAGCTGTTAAAAACAACAGTTAGAAAACAAGAAGATATGCTGTCAAAACATGCACCATTGTGACTGGGTCCCTGGGTAATTTGAGAAGAAAACTGCAGCACTGGAAAGTAACATCTGTGTGACAGTAACATGTGATGCCATGAAAATAAAACTGGTCCCAGGTTAAAGCCTTGAGGTACATCACATGTAAACTAAGACATGTTGTAGCCTGTTCCCAAACGAACCCAACTTTTATCTGCAGCTGCTACCAGATGAAATGATCAAACATGTTTCCTGAAGAGCAAATCTTATTTGTTATCACAGAGAGCTGCTGTGAAATGATTTCCTCCACAATCATTTAGAAAAGAAAAAAGATAAAAAGCATCGAGTGTATACTGTGGGTCTTTGGTTAGGAAGGAAGGTTAAGTCAAGGTTGGGTTTCTTCAGTGTAGACGAGACTGTTTTGTAAAATATGTGACACAACCATTAGTGTCAGGGTCATTTACAACAGAGAAAGCTGTTTGTGTTATAACCTATGTGAACCTATGTGAGAATTAAGTGGGTGTAATTTTCTAGTGCACTGGTGGATGTGTCAAATGTGATCAAGTGTCTGCTGGCTCTTTGTGGAGAAAGTGACTGAGAAAACGAATTATTTCAGCCCAAGTAAACAGTCCAACAGGAGCAGAATGTGAGCTACACTTTAACAAAACGTCACAGTCAGTTGGAACACAGAGCGGCCTGTATTTGTCTCACATGGGAGACAGAAAGCTCTGTTATTGCTTGTTCTCTCCACCAAGGAATGCGCACCACAAGAGGCCTCAAGTTTTAATTAAGTGGAATATTTATATACTGCGGATGTTCAACTTCCCTCTCCCTCAACATACTGGCAAATAGGCCACACAGTTTAGAGATGGCCAATTAATTACAATTTTGTCAAGTCACAGCAATTCCAGTGATTAATTATTATGTTCTCAAGTGTATATCGTCTGTTTAAATAATTTGTCCATGTTAACACAAGATTTTTTACAAACACTCCATTTTCAGATTTACAACATTTTTCAGTGTAAATAGTTTGAAAATTGATTGGATTTTTATTTTGCTTAGTTTTTTTTTTTAAAGTCCTCCTCCACAATTATGTTGATATAAAAATATTTAAACAGTTTGTAATTCATCAATCTGTAGTTACATCTCTGTTTTATTTATCCATTTATATTTTCATGTTATCATTTGTCTTTAGTTGAATATTTCAAATCACCTTCTTGATGTTATTTCAGTCTCATCAGCAATTTATTCCTCATTGTAAAAAAAAAAATGATTTCTGTGACTAGTATGTATGCAACAATTGACCAGCTTAATACAGACTCACAAACATAAGTATTCACTTTGTATTATCAGCAAATCCATTTCAGAAATTCAGCATTCTGTGTGGATAAATACAACGTTTTCTGAGACATATTTAGAGCATTTTCTCACTGGCAGGCACTGTATGAAGCTGCCACCACTCATTAGCATGCTGCAGGGGGGGCTCAGCACCTCCAACATCTCTGTTTCCAAAGAAGCCCTTGTAAAATCAAACACCAGAGGTGAAGTTGTGGTTTGATAAACTGCCACAAATTCAGTTCATATGAAAATTAATAATTGTTATTATTCCATAATGAAGGGGGGCATCACTTATTTCTTGAACTATTTTCTGAGTTATTTGTTTTCTTTTTATCCTGCCTGCAGTTTACAGTTTATTCTGCAGCGGCGTGCTTGACTGCTCTCTAGCCATTCATCAAGGCACTGCTTTCCATTATTTGGTGCAGTCAGCTGAAACTGAGAAAGGCTTTTGGGGTGGTATGGCTCATTCTTTCTCCAATAACTCTCTGTTCTCCTCAACAAAGATGTTCCTTGAATTTTCTTACCCCACACCTTGCATCACTGGTCATTAGATGAGTCAGTGAAATTATATATGCAACATGGTTCTAATGATCCAGTATTCAGAGCTTGTTTCCCAACATGCTGCGATTTTCCATCAGTATCATATCATAACAGAACCATGAGATTTCCACACCATTAATAATGATAAAAGATTCTATTTAAATGCATCTCCTAGCTCTCTTAATCTTCACTTTAAGTGCAGTCATGAAGATTTCAATCTTGCTCGTGTTCACATTTTCTAGATACCCACCCAAACCGCGTGGCTTGTAAAATCAATAACCTAAGTATCACATTCTGGGTTTCTACTATTGATGGACTCAGATTCCATCTGGCTACTGTCTGAGCTGCCTTCAGATAACAGTGTGTAGAGGTGCTGCTGAAATGAAATATTTTATCATTAACGTACACTCGAAAACCAGCCATTCTGAACATCTGTATGCATGTTTATACACTTCACGTGCCACTACACAGACCTCATCGCTCTCTGAAATATGGAGAGGTGAAGAGCAGACATCTTCATCTAGTCAGTGTTTTAGCAGACATCCATTTCTGTGTTTCTCCTTTAAAATCTAATCATCAAATATTTGTGTTTACAATAAAGATTCTATCCTCACTTCCCATTTACATATCTATCTAATTTCAACTGTGCAGGTAAATATTTGATTCATAAGGCAGTGTCACTTGATTCTGTATGAAAGTTAATGTCATGGTGGAGAGATGTGTCAGCAGCATTCTGTCTGAAGCACAGCAAACAACTTGACTAATCTCGTGTGTGCTGACATTGTGACTGATGATCAGTGTGCTGGTCGCCCACCTGAATGTGGACCGTAATCTCCCAGCTCAGGGTGATATTGCCAGTTTTTTTTTTTTTTCCTCAAAAAAAAAAAAAAAAAAAAAAATGGAAAAAAGAGTAGTTTTCAGATCCATGTGACTGTCTATAAAAAATATTCTGAAAGGGGAAAACACTGCTAAGAGACCAATTATAGCTTTGAGAGTTAGACCCATAAGCAGCCTGGTGTTGAGATTGTTTTGATTAAAAGTACAAAAACAAAAGAACAAGGATGCTTGGATTTTAATTGATTAAATTATATTTTTAATGTAAAAATAAGTTCTTTTTCAGTTCAAGCCTCATCTTTCCTTGTTTTTAATCTTGGCCTCCCCTTCTGGGAACCTGTAGGGAGTCTGGGTTGGAGAGAGGGAGAGAGAAAAGAGAAACACCAATGTGACTTATCACATATTGAATTTTTATTTTACTATAGCACTTTATGATATTCATGATATAAAGGAGGAGAATTGCTAGAGTGAAAAAAAAGCAAACGTTGATATTCATGTTTCAGAGGGCGGCAGCCACTTTCATTAAGATATTCAATCTTCATCTCACCTATTCACTGTCATGGCAGGCAGATCGCATGCTGTGTACTGTAAATATGTGCAAGCTGTCAACTTGCTTCTGGCTCTGACTGTAAATAAGTGGCTCCGCTAAGTCAGTATACCACATCTTAGCACTGGAAAAAGGATACAGCAAGGCCCAGTGTTGAAGTTCTTTAGCCTGTAGGGCTGATACGCTTTCTGTTTAAGGGATGGTCTATCCTCCATTCCCTGTTGCAAAAGTGCAGGTTTATTCCTCATTTCATCACTACACTGCACCGAGTCGTCTTGGATCATCTGCAGGGCAGACAACCTTCATAACTCTATTACTTCTCCCAAAACCGTTTGTTCCTTTTCACTGGGTTTTGCTTTTATAGGAAAACACAGCCATGACTCAGCATCATCACAACATCAAGATTTTACTGAATCATTTCTTACCCAGATTACTGTAGTCCTTATTCATTTATTTTTTTCATTTATTCTTATATAGAAATTTTGTCTTGTTAGTAAATGAGACAATTTTAGTGAAAACTGGTGCATTCAGAGTCAGAAATATTCAAATCCCAACACGCTGTAGCTCAGATTAAATTTGTTTTCAAATATCTGTTTTGTTTGTTTTGTCAGATGATATTTCTTTTTTTTTTTTTTTTTTTTTTGCAAAATATCTCCGTAAACATGAGACTGCAAAAACGATTACAAATACTCAAACAAGCATGTTGGACTAGTCTGTAGAATATTAAGAGCATGTCTGTGGCAGACTTTACACTATATTGGTTGTAGCAGATGCTGCAGTTTTTATATGCTGGTGAAGAGGTACCACAATGCTAAGTTCACCCATAAACTTGTAATTGTTAGTGTTCACTAAAGACACGTTTCAATAACAACACAGGGCATGCACAGATTGAGCTGTGATGTCATTATTTCCCTGGATTTCTTTCTCCCATGTCAACACAAATATAAATACATTTTCAAGACCCGTGCTTTAGAAGGCATTTGAATAAATCTTCTTTTTGAGTGACCTAAAAGTGGAACATTTGTGTGTAGATAAGAGGCACAGAGGAAAATGTATCTGCAATAGTGTGGACAAGGCCTAGTGTCCCAGTAAACCATGACAGTGTGACAGTGAGCCTGGCAGGCATAACACCAGAATCTCAAGACGGAGGCAGCTAAAAGGAATTCAGCCATCTTGCATTTTATTATTTACTTTTGTGTTCTTTCTACTGTGACATTCAGAATGTGATAAAGTCCTAATCAGGCAAAATAAGTGACTCCTGTGTGGGAGTAAGATGCACGTGCTGGGCCTTTAATCCTTTATTACCACACTATTAGTGAAAAATTCTCTGTGATTATTAACCTCAGAGTTTTGACCCACGTTATCCTCTTGCAGAAGTTGGACCTGCAAATTACTAGGTATTTTGTTGTTGCCAAGACATTGTCTGATAATGGTTTTATCATAATATTATTCTGTTGTGCACTCAACCATCATCATCCTCTTATTACTGAGTTGTGCTATCACATGTTTTTAGAACAAAATTTGCCAAAAGTTACACAAATGAAATTATATGAGCTGTGAAATATCCGACCTTGTCACATTCACTTGAACATATGCTTCTTTAAACCAAGGTCCGTGTACTGGGTCACACAGCACAGTGGAGTGTCCTTGGAACAGTTTGTGGTTCAGTGACTTTACAGAACATTATTTGACATTGTAGAAATAAAACCAGCTGCCCTCCAATCACCATCTCAAAAAAAAGAAGATACACTGGCACTGGGGATTATGTATCCACAGGAAGGGCGCATTTTCCACACTCTAAACTGCTACAGACTGTCAAGACAGTGGCATTTCATAAATGCTTTAGCTAAAGCTCAGTTAGCTGCAGTGCATCCAAAACTACTTTGTCTTCAAAAAAAAGAAAACATCTGTGACATGATCGTAACTCTGTTTATGTGAACAGCCTTCTTTGGCCTTGCTGGTATAATTAGGAACCAGTTTTTTATTTGCTAAATAAATCCTACACACCACAGAATAACATAAGAGAGTGAGTATTATATTCATTAGTGGTTGGATTTTATTTTTTCTTACATGGCATTAGTGAACAGTATACACAGGAGACAGAGGAAAAGGTACTGGAGACATGGTGGTGTAGATGATATGACAAAACAGTTGAAACTTGCAGGAGCTGACACTAACATCTCCACACACAATTCATCTGCATTCATTTCCCTTTTTTAATATAATCACATGCATAGCTGGTTCTGTTGTACTACCTGGCTGACACTCAGCCACCTGCATCTGAATTATTGTGATGATGACGTGATTAAATAGTGACATATTTGTTGATGTGATATTATAAAATTGAGAGTGCAATGAGCTGATAAGAAATGAGCCAAGTTTGAATCATTTCTCATTACTATTTAAAGTCTCAGTCTCACCTTCACCTCTAGCAAACAATGGCCTCTATCAGAACAATCGAGGTCAAGGAAGGTCCACAGATCTCTGACTGTCTCAGCCTCCTCTGCTCCCCCATGTGAGCTGGACTAATGAGGCAGACAGCTGCTCCCTTAGCTCAAATGTCCCTGCGGTGAACTGTACCTGAGAGAGGCAAAGACAATGTCACCTTCATATTCAGGTGTATTACAAGTAGAAACCAAAGCACACCAACATAACAAAGAGAAAACATGCACAAAGATGAATGAAAAGCTCCCAGCCAAATGCAGCATGTTCAGCTTTAAGCCTGAGCACCCAAAAGTTCTGACATAGCCATTGTTTACTGTTGTCATCTTTAAAGGCATGGACAGTCTGGTCAGGCTCATATTAGCCTGCACATTGTCCTCTCTCAGTCCTCTGCCCAAGAGCATTGGTTTTAGACATCTGTTTCTGAAGCTTGGCTTCAGTTCAATAAAACACAGGCAGGATAAGAAATGCTTCTGCCATGTAATTATGGGACTTATGGCTGAGACGACAAGTACAAATGTGGACTAAGAAGGTAAAATCCAGCAAGGCTGGGTGATTAGGCCTCATTTGGATGTCTTCTGCACACTGTGACAAGCGTCTGTTTCAGGGCAAAGCAGTCGCTAGGATCGAAGGGCCACAGTGTCTAGGCTTATGTGTCAATTTACCACCCAGCTGCAGCACTAGACTCTACAGCAGAACATGACTACCTCTAATTAGGCCATGCTACCAATTAGGGCCCTGCAATAAGGCAGTGAGGAAGGCGCTCTGGGAAAGTAAAACCTACCATTGTTGCAGCCATTAAAAAAAAACACTGTTGCTGGTTGCAACAGATGTCGAAGGATGGAGTCCATGTCCACTAGGCTCCCATTAAGCTATCTTTGGTTTACTGTGATGTAATGAAGACGTAAATGTAATTGGGCAATAAGATGACAGAACATTAACTTTGAAAGGTGTCAAGTCTGAATGATACATAAATGTGATTCAGTGAAAAGACAGTAGCAAGCAGTCGAAAACAGCACTATTCATGTCACAACCATGACCTCAAACTCTGTCTTATAATCCCCACAGGTAGCCAAGGTCAGTTCCCCATAACTCAGAATGTGACGGTGGTGGAGGGGGGCACAGCCAACATGACCTGTCGTGTGGATTACAATGATAACACTTCCCTCCAGTGGTCAAACCCTGCACAACAGACCCTGTTCTTTGGGGACAAGAAAGGTGAGTAATATTCCTGAGGATAATGGCTGTAATGATAAAATGATGAGATATGATAAAGATGTCTGAGCCAGATTATATTACTACAGGAGTCTTCTTCATCAATTTTTCAAATTTGGAATGTACAAAATTGTCCCTGCTTGACTGCCTGCAAGCACACGGTCTTACTCAATACAGGAAAAAGACAGGATATGAGGGAAATGCATTACCCATAATGTCGAAACAGACTTTTAATGAATTTATGTCTCCGCTGATGTCCCAGGGCACAAACTAAGCAGAAATAGACTGTTTTAGAATTGAAATTCTGTAATCATGCAACACTGACAGTGTTGTTTACAACAAAGTAACGCCTGTGGATTGTGAGATGATTGGGCTTAATTAGCATTTTAGCTGCCCTACATTTGTATAGCTGTTTGCATCTCACTCTGAAAACGAAGCACACTGTTGCAACCCTGTGAAACAAGGGCCGAGCCAGAATGAATTATAATATGCTCTCACCAGCAAAATCCAATTTAAAGGTGACAAAATCCTAGAGTTGATAAATTGGAATTAGGGTGAAAGGGAGTATAACGCTGGACTGGTCTTGTAAGGGTCGGTGTGTTCATCTTTCACTGTTTCTCACAGCATATTACCCATTTCATTGATGCTGTAGCTGCTAATACAATATCATTGGTTCAGTGATTGAAGATGAACTTTTCCTTTGAATAACAATTGACGGGAGAAAGAGAGAGACGCCAGAGTGAACCAGCAGAATGAGAGTCACAGTCTGGTTTGAAGAAATACTTTCTCCCTAGCAAGTGATTGGATTTAGTAATGAGGTCTAAGGTGTTTTATTAGATGAAATTACTTCCAAATACAATTAAACGAAAGTTAACTGAAGCTTAAATAGATACTCTTGTGTGAACAGTATGAATGTGCCCCAAGGATTTAAATTCAAGCTAAAGTCATGGAGCCAAAACTATTCTTTTTATATTGTTATTTTTCTGTATTCTCTGGTGTGCAGTAGGTGTATCACATTTTAACATTTTACTCTGCAGGGCCAATGATGAAAATCACCAGATTTTATCAGAAAAAAAAACTCCTTTGCTCCTTTGTACTTTGAAAAGATGTAATACATGATGAATCATTTACATCTTAGCTTTTAGTTATTTAATGCAGCTTAAACGAAGCCAGCGAAGTTAACATTTCTCATCTCCTGTGAATAGTGAGCAATAATCTGTATCCACCGGTAAATCTGGGATGCCACTTGTATAGCATGTAAGGAGAGCTTGGAGAGCACAATATGCATGAGCCTCTTTGCCCTTCTCGGGCAGCCATTTATATTGCATGACAGAATCTTTTTCCTGAGCAATACGGATGACAAAATGAATGTAGTCCACTCAGCAGAGGTTGCCAGGGCTAAGTGTGGGAACACTTCCTCTCCATCTCCTTTTAAACAGCCAAATGAAAAGCTTTATTGGCACAACTAATACGATGCCTGTGAGGCCATCAGGAGAAACGGGAGGCGTGGAGCAACACAAGCTTCATGCAAGGAAGAGGGTGGGACACCTGGGAAGAAATCTCTGCTGTGCCAAATCACCAGTTAATTGCTTGGCAGAGGGCTGCAACTGTCCTTCTTCTCCAGTTTGTTGTGCCTTCTTGTGGGAGCCAATGAAAAATGTTAGCTTCAACCTTATGTTTCCTTTCAGTCCAACAACTAACTGCAGACTGGCTGAGCTTGAGGCAGCCTGTTCTCACTGGTTGATGAACAGCTGGTCATAGAGTCATAGAGTGATGTAATGTGAGTGAGTAGATTTGAATAATGCAACTATTCTCACTTTCATTTTCTGTTTGAGATTTTTCTTTCAGCGATGGTTTAGTTAAAACTTTCCTTTCCCCTTGTGCTTGCATCTGTCAGTTGTCTTTTGTTCACCTCTCCGCTTACTATAATCCCCCTGGGTGGCCTGACAACATGGCCATATGTTAGACGCACATGCAAGTTTCTCTCACTCTCCCTTTACAAAGGTAGTTTGTCATTGTGCACGAGTAAGCCTGAGGAAATTCAGCTTTTATGTGTGACTGCAGATGCTCAACACATACGAGTAATGATGATAAAAATACATTTGCTAGTCTGTTTTAAATTAGACAAAACGGTCTGCGAGGCATTTTTTGAAATCTAGTCTCGTTCTTTTCCTCAAGCTCAGTATTAAAGATAAAACCATTTGTCTGGATGTGTTTTGAATTTGATTTAAATTTGTGAGGGAGGAAAAGGACTATTAAAATGACCTTTTAAATCCTGAAGTTAAGAGAAACATCTTTTTTTAAAAAAAGCTGAAGTTCAGTATTATATCAATTGAGTTTGACAGCTGCCGGGTAAAGTAAGACAAAATCTGATCTTTGCCCCAACTATAATTTGTTCCATTTTAATTCAGGTCTGGGAAATGAAACATAAAAAAGGCCCCAAAGAGTAACTATTACATCCAAGGAGAAAAGGGATTGCTGTGACTTTCCAGAATTTCAAAGACTCTGAATAATATTAATCTACTACAGTAAAACAGTGAGGAAAGCACTAACGTGAAACGTGAAAAGTTTTTTTTTTTTTTTTTTTTTTTTTTTTTTTTGATTAAGTGACAAAATATGTTTTTTGTTTATTTGTATTCTGATCTGGTTTGTTTTCTGACCTTTGTGTCTCTATTATGTTGCATCTGCCTTTGATTTGCATGACCACTTTGTTAATAATGCAAGAGAATAAGTATTACTGGTGTGCATTATTAGTCCATACACCCACTAAGAGTAGGTATAGATAGAACATAATTCTAGTTGTACATCCTCCAAGTTATGATCTATACAGTAAATGTCACTTCTTATCACAGACATGGAGGAAGGATAAGACATGAGGTTATGAGTAAGAAAGAAAAAGTAGATAGATGACAGCTCAATAGCTTAATGCATCTCTGGTCAGTGTGTAAACGATAAAAAGGATCTATCTCATCCTGTCTCATAGCAGGCTCATTCAAACCTCATGGAGGCCCGAGAGTGTTAACCTTGCTGGTTTCCTAAAGCTGATCCATATGCGTTGGACTTCCTCTGCACATTTGTCTAAAGCTGAGCACAGCCCACCTCTTATATCATGCCAGCTGGTTCCCTGGCATGCTTCTCCTCATCCATTATGTACATCAGGGTCTTGCTTGATCAATGCCACCTCAGAGGCTGCAGACTATATGATGACAACATGCAGATTTCTCCACGCTACAGCCACAGACCTGTGATCAGTGTGCTCTGTCAGATATAGATCGCCTTAATAGCCAGGCCAGTGCATCATTCATTCATAAGCCCAATTAGTGGGGACTGTTGAAGGGAGCGCTGCTGTGGTAGGCCACCATGATGAGAAAATCGATTTGGACCATATGTCTTATGTAGAATTATCCCCTTTTATGTTGTGGGGGTTATGAATTATTATGACTGAACAGGACAAATGAGAACAGAGCTGTCTTTTTCTGTCTTTATTATGATTTACTTCACTTTTGACTTCTGTGGAAAAAAGGATAAAACCTAAGTAGGGATGCTGTAGAGAATGGTAATGACATTTCTGGAGGAATGCAGGATAGTAACTGAGTCTTGTGTCAAATACGAATATGAATAATACAATTAATGGGAATCTACTGCAGGTTGCATGTCAAAGGCAGATGACAATTTTTTCATTTGATCTACATTATATTCTTGTGGCAGATATATGGAGATGTATGTAATATTTATATACCTGCTAAGGGGAAATTTTACATCATGTTTCCTCGTTTCAGTTTCATCCCTCAGAAGTTTGTGGTTCATCATTCATGACATTTAATTGGGGCATTCAGCCTGGATCATAAAGGTCACAAAGCAAAATTGATCTTAATTGGAGTGTAGTAATAAAAATGCTGTTATGTGCTAAATGAATGTTCTAATGTGAGCATTAAAACATTCATTAGCTTGAGAGAATGAAGGATAATTACCAAGGATGCAATTACCAGAGTGAGCACCAATGAAAACACATTTAAACGTCCATTCTAGTAAACACACAACATTTGACGATGGGTCTGGTGGAACGAGTATAGTGAACACTTATCTCAGCTCATTTTGACATGTGAGTAATCAGTGAGTAAATGTGTCCTCAGTAGATATGTGTGAATAAAAAAATGAATAAATAAAAAGTGAAGTTTATTTCATTAATGGATGTGGCAGGTGAAGCTTTGCCACATTTTCTTCAAGTATCTTGGGAAATCTCCCACTGAAGTATTGCTGAAGAAAAATTTCACAGGTCACAAGTGTTTTGTTTACTTTGCAGTCACTGCTTTTATCAGTGACAAAACGTAGATGGGGTCTCATGGTCACAGCTAATGTCTTTCTTCAGGGACTAATGGAGTTTTAAAGTGTACTAGGTTACTGAAACATGAATCTACCATTATGGCACTGTATGCTCAAATATTATCTCTAATGTGAAGAGCTGCTCTTGTACTATTCTAAGCCCTCACTGTACTCTCATGTATAATATATTAGCTCTTTAGAATAATGAGGAATGTGTTGTATTTTAATTACTTTAGAAAATTGACACCCACCTGAAAAATCTTTAGATCCTTCTTGCAGGGGCTAAGTCTTTGTTGTGTGTTGTGCAGTAATATATCTTTACAAACATGTTATGAGTAAAACTGTGTTGTAAACCAACAGAATTATGTAAACCCTCTGGCATTTGTTTGAATAAAAACTTAATTTAGATAATTCTTATGAAGAAAGGGACTCAAAAAAATCCCACAGTGTACAATCAAGCTTATGGTAGCAGGCTGAAAAATGGACAGACAAAAATATATTCAGTCTCATTATTCACTACTTGAAGAGGGGACATACTGTAGCTGCTGGGAGAATTCCTTCTTCTTTCCTTACTTCCTTCAAGCAGTGAAAATGAGTCCAATTTGAGCAGCATCTGCTCTGTGGGATCTCTGAGAGTGCGGGCAGTAACAATGGCCCTCTGGAACAAGGCCCTTTCCTTCTCTTAATTGCAGCCACATGTGTGGTGGGAAAGAGCCCCCTGCCTGCATCACTAGCCCTGGAACATGTCCAGAGTCGCCCACACAGTCACTGAGCGAGCACAGCCAGCAGCAAACACACTCTAATTGCAAAGAGTGGAGCCCCTGGCTGGAGAGTGTGGGGGTGCGCCAGGGCCCTGTGTTCTCACTGAAGGACAGCTAGTGCTTTCACATTCCAGGACTGGCTCAAAGTGGTTACAGGCCATGCAAAAATGGCCAAATGGGGACACTCTGTATTGCGGATGTAACACATTTTGGCTGAACCTGAGAGCTATCGGCTTGTTTCCAAGACTAATGGATAGATTATAAAATGTCCTTCTCTGTCTGGATTGTGTCTATCTGGAGATACTTCATCATTTTGGATTAGAAACACTGGTTAACATCTGTCTGCTGCTCAGTGGAGTGCAGCAGTGAATGCCATGTGATAACTGCACCTCCAGTTCCTCTGCTTCCAGCTTCATCTGAGGACAGAGCTAATTTAATACCAACATACTAGCTCTTCTCTTCAACATACAGCTCTCCTCTTATTGCTGTGCATCATACTGTAGAAAGTTTTTAAACAACTGTTTCACTTTCTAAAACAGGTTCTTGGAGATAGTACACTCAGATGACTTTTAGCCAAAAAATATGACCTGGGTTGTTAAAACTGAGTCTGACAAACTACAGTTTTCTCAGGAGACCTCAGATTGGTCCTCTGCTGACATGGTCAGTGGAGCAAAGGACTGCCAGGGAAACAAGGCAAACATTACTTTGCATCAAAAGGCCATAGAAACAGTATCCTTTGCCCTGAGGGGGAACTGGGGTGTCAGCTTTACTGATTTGAGACAGCCTTGGTAAGGCCTCCATCACAGGAGATGTACTGCGCATTAAGCTGCCATGCTGCAAGGCTGTAGCATATACAAGGTCAAGGAGCAGATTTATGCTTCTGCCTAAGCAGAATGAACAGCACAGGACCTATCTAGGGTTTGGGGGAAATGAACCTTTTCATCACATTGATTTCCTAAAGCACCTGGAAAAAAGCTTTGTCAGCCGCTGGCATTTGGGTCTGATTGTGACAGATCTGCCCACAATCTGGGCCTCCAGCCTGAATTGGATTCTAGTAGTATGGTTTCTTGGCCATATGCTGCTTGAGTAATAGATAACATTTTTCTTTGGGTTAGTCAAACTTTTGTACATCCCATTCTATCAATATGTCACTGGTCCATATGCTTTCTACTGTCAGTGTCTAACTAAAATGCATCATTCAAGAACACGTTTTATTTTACTGTAAGTTGTTTCTCAGTCTCTTCCTGTAGCTCTCTGAATCAGTGTCCCAGCTACTGACATTTAGATTAAGTTCTGTTTTGATGGTAATGTGATATTGTTCAGTAGATAAATTGAAGTGTAGCCTATTGGGTACTTTAAATGTCACATGATATTATTAGTGATCTGTGCTGTGTTTGGCCACCGTTTGATATTTAAAGTGATACTCCACGTCTGTCGAGTGTCAGACAGTGTTGAAAAGCTTTTTAAAAGCTGGTGATTTTAGTGAACTGCACATTTTTAACTTTATTTTATGTTAAGTTTCAGCATTTTTTTTTTCTCTCAAAAGTCCAATGAAATTTGTAGAAACACTGGCAGCATAATGGACGTTATTTTGTCCTTCCATCTGTTCACTGTGTACCATCAGTCATAATTCTGAAATGTCTTCAAGGGTGGAAATGGAGGACTGTGGAAGCAGCCGACATGTTTTGCCAAGACGATGGCTGTTTGGCTCAGACTCGCCGTACAGATCCGCAGTGAAGAAGTGCATTATTTTCTCGTTTTGTCAACATTAAATCTGTTGTAACAGATATAAATAAAAAATGATCACAGCTGTTGGAGCAAACTACAAATGTTTCACTTTTTATTGCAACACACTTTGTGTGGACTATCATTTTAAATCCAAAAAAATGCCAGTTCCTTTTAACAGAACCTTTTCAGGAAACAGTCGTACCATTTACCGCTATCTCAGAGGTGCTTGTGCTCGAGGAACAGGGGGTTAAGAACAAGAAAAAAAAATGGTCTCTTTCTCCCCCATCTTTTCTCTGTGCATCTCAGAGATATGAAGGATAAGGATATGGGCCAAAGGAAGTACAGTATGTCATCTTGTCCAAAGCTTTGATCTCCTCAGCCTGTACTTCCATTTCTTTTGAGTTCCTGTGCAGTGTTTGCGTAGACCCCATCACCTCTCCAATGCATCCATCCACAAAAGCGTTTTCTGTGCTCTGCCTGTGCCTCTGGGCATTTCCAAGCTCTGCAGTGAGGATGCTTAACTACAAAGAACATCAGGCAGCTTTGTTTCAGGATGCAGTTTGCAACAGTAAGACTATCAAATATTTGTATTAAGCCCCATAGCACATAATAAGCTAGCTCTCTGATGGCACAGCTTGTTATTAAATTTTAATTTTGGCTTGAAGTTTTGTTTTTATTTTCGCTAGACTTAATTCTTAGATAAAAAAAAGTCTAATAAGAAACTTCTAAGGGCCATCAATATCTGTCAATCTTTAATTTTCCCTCTTTTCCTCTGTGTGTGATTATACGATACTGATCATCAAATGATATGGTGTAATTGAAGCTCAAGAACAGCGTTGTTGATAATGACCTGTGTCTGTGTAAATCTAATAACCATTTCAGCCAATCTAATTTATTTGTGTATCACGCATCTACTGCGAACATCTATCACTAAAATCAAATGGGAATGAAGCCATTTGTTAATGATTTTCTCAGAGATGTCTTCTTTATCTGATAAGACGGCACTTTACATTGGCAATATAATTAAATCCTAATTCACACCTACTTCTGCTGCATTTTGCCAGATTCTCTGCGGTAGTACAATCCAATAGGGTTCAAATTATCTCAGATGAAAGAGTGTCCAGGGAGGGAGCTGGCCAGGCCTAAAGGGACTAAGGATTAAGAACGTGTAATTTATTCAATGAAGAGCACTTTCCCTCTACCCTTTGTGGTCGGCTCTCTTGTAGAAACAGGTGATTCTGAATTTGAAATAGTATAAAAGATGACAGGTGCAAGATGACCTTTTTTCTACAGCGCTACATGGTTCTCCCAGGTTTATGAGGGTGTCGTTACATCTGAATGAGCAGCATAGAAAGTGTCTGGTATTTTAAGAAATACAAAAAGGTTTTGTTCAAAGCTATGTTATACGAGTTCTCATTGTGATGATCACTGTGTCCTGAACCTTAGTAGTAGTATTAGTGGTTAATTTGTATTATATATGTATGTTTAATTTCAGCAAGTGTTGCTGTTTTATTTGTGGGTAATTTGGTTTGAATCAATATCACAATTTCAACTAAATTTTTTAAGCATATTTACATGAATCAATCAAATTGAGATTCAGTCCAGTAGAGTGTGTTACATGGTTATTTAATACATCTTAAGTTTCTTAGTTCCACATTACAGTTCATTTATCATTAATTGTGACAACAGAAATGTGTAAATCAGTAACACAAACATATACCACTGGCAGTTAATAACCACAGTATTGATTTGTTGTTTAGCTCTTGTCTTTAAGTTACAAGGGTCTTTACATGACCACGGTAAGGTTTTGGTATCAGTGTTCAAAGGAAGAAATGTCACAGGCAGAGAGACAGTTGCTAAGAATGTTAAAGTGAGTTTAAATCAATACCTGGAATGTAAGTGATTACCAAAATAAATATTGTAATCTAGGCCTATGAACTTTTTCTGCTGCTACGCTTCAGCGCATCCTGCTGATATCCTCTGTATTCTCACTGACTGTGAATGAGGCTGTCAGCCTAGAATGCAAATCTAAAGAAAATGTTTCAAACCATTGGCCACAGTATGTGTTTCCTGCATTTGACAGCTATTTGAAATAACTCAAAGCACAGTGTATTCTGCCTTGTTTTGGTAAAGGTCATCTGAATTACATATAGCACTGTTATATGTTCACTGCCGTCACTGAATTTGCCTCTTAATGAATTCCCTGTGTTTTTGGGGTTTTTTTGTCTGTGCTTTCTGTGATTCGTTCCTGTCCTCGTTTTCTCACACAGCTCTGAGAGACCACAGAATTGAGCTGGTGCGAGCCTCGTGGCAGGAGCTCACCATCAGAATCAGTGACGTCAGCCTGTCAGACGAGGGCCAGTACACCTGCTCGCTCTTCACCATGCCTGTCAAGACGACCAAGGCCTTTCTTACTGTTTTGGGTGAGTGTGTCTGTTTTGTCCTGTTTCCACAGGCCAATTACCTGTAGCTAATTCTTCACACTCTGGCAGCACAAATACCAGCACCTTTTGAATTATAATCTGTTGTTTTTCTTCCCCAAGCAAAATAGCATTTCTACAATATGTTTTCTTTTCTTCTAGAACAAAATGACACTACTATATTTAATTTTCTTCCAAGTGGGACAGCAACGAAAAACCCAGTTATAATATTTTTACACTATGAGAAGGATATGCAATGAAGGATATGCAATAATGGACAAAGAAAATAAGTCACCTCCCACACATTGCACACCGTTTATTTATTTATTTATTCATTTATTTGGACTTCCATTTCTGTACGATGACCTTTAGCAAGACTCTCACAGCCAGACTAGAAGATTGTAACCACAACAATCCTGGAGGAAAAATTTAATTGTTTGCTTGTTTTCCATTTTGTGTTTTTTGTTTGTTATTCCATTTTGGTCTGAATATAAATTCTGTCAGTCTCTATACATCTATGAAGTACATTGTTTCTAATTATTATTCTGTGCACCACAGGAGTACCAGGACGGCCAGAGATCACAGGATTCACAAAGCCTGCCATGGAGGGAGATGTAATCACCCTGACGTGCACCACATCAGGCAGCAAACCAGCTGCCAACATCCGGTGGTTCCGAAATGACAAGGAAGTTCAAGGTAAACATGTGTTTTGGGTTTCACAGAGCATCGTATCCTCTGTTTCCACTTGTACCCTATTGGAGACATCATTACTGTCAAGTCATTCAGCTGCTGCATTTCTTTGTGCTCATATTCATGCATTGTTCCACCGGCCAAGGCTTAGCAGTGCTGTGATTCACCTGGCTCACAGCCAGCATTGTTGCTGTTGTTGGAAGCTGTCCAGATATTGCTGGACTGTGCCAGAGCTGTCCACATTTCATTAGCTGACCAAGCTGAAGACATATATGGGTCCTTCTCATCAGTTCTGATTATAAACAGTACATCACCAACAAGTTACGTGCATCAGTCTGTTTTTTTCCACATGTTTTCAGCTGCCGATTTAGCAGATGTACAAATGAATCATGCAATACTAAAGGTGATCAAAAAAGACAATATAATACACGCACACACAGCTGATTAGACAGCTGAAATCATGTGGAATGTATATATATATATCTTCTGTATATACATCATAGCAGTTTGAGCAAGGCTGTGGGCATCACTTTCTGTTTAAGCGCTACACAGGTGTTAATTTATCCCACAGTTAGAAATTCTATGCAGACCACAGGGCTGTTTGCAAGTGATGAGTTGATCTTGCTTTGCTTCCCATTCATTCTTGTCGGCCTTGTAACCATCCATCGTATCCCCAGGTGGCTCTAACGGAGTGCTTTATTTTTTTCGTAGCATAGCGATTAGATTAGTCATACGAGTCAAGGAGGATACGAGAACGCACAGGAATGCAAACACAGAAAGGCCACATATCTAGCCTCACCCAGACTGAAAAAAAGGTCTGACAGAAACAATGCATTAAGCAGCAGATGGTGCAATGTAATGTGTGCTGATCACACTAAACCAGCAGAAGTTTTCTGTGGTTTCACACAGTGCGCCACACAAGCTTTCACTTTCCCGTATACCTCTTGTATGAAGCTCTGCATGTTGTATTTTTATAGTTTTTTATCATTGTCTTATTTCTGCTTTTTTCTTCTTAAAAAAAGCACAAAAAAAGATGAAACATTAAAAAAAGGAATGGAATGTTTTTCCTCAATCTGATGGCAGAGGTAAGCTGTGTGCAGCTCTTTAATGTAATGGAGCCTGCTGCGGAGACTCAGTGTGACAGTTGCTCTTTATTGAAGATTTGCACCAGAGAGCTTTTTCTTGGTGGTTCTGTCTGTGTCTGCCCAACGTGGCATGATGATTGATGGGAGAGGGGCTGGGATATGAAGTTTTCTTGTTGAAATGACATGCACGTATATTCCTGAAAGGCCAGTGCTGAGATGACACACAGCATCACAACCAGACTTGCTGTCCATCTCTAGAGGCACTGAAATGATCTATCTTTCTGCTTTATGTGTTGAGATGTACTTTAAAATAAATCTTTAAAGCTCAAAATTTAACATATATGGATATATGCACATAAGCCAAATGCCGAAATGTAATTTAACAGAGTTCAAGGTATGACATTTGGCTCCAACGTCAATCTTTTTTCAATATCAATAGACTGTATTACCTTCACCCCATTCTCAGGTCAGCAGCCCTCACAGAAATGCATAAAGAGAAATGAAAACAAAAGAATGATTCCATATATTTATATTTTAGGCATGAAATGGCAATGATGCATGTTGTGTGGATTATATATCTAACTAGTGTCTTGTATACAAATGCACTTTTATTAGTTTTAGTTGTGTACAATGAGTTTTATGAAGCCACCTGGGCAAACAGATCTGGTGTGACACATCTCTGAGTCAAAGAGAGATGTCAGTGTCAAAGAGGAGTGATGTCAATCAGTGCTCTGCATCCAAGCCTTTTGTTGATGCTGTTTTAAAGTTTTCTTTAGCGAGAATGTGCTGGGAGCAGCATGTTTTGCCATGGTTGCTTGTGCGGTGGATCATTGCCGCGAGTGTCTGCTGTCAGTCAAATCTATTCCCACTGGGAGACCAGTCTACAAAGTTTCAAGATGACAGCAGGTGTAATAGCAAAAACATGTCATATTTATTTCAAGCTCTGATGATTTGTTTTGCAACAATTTATATTAGAAGCAGACGACATTACAAACCACAAAATGCAACTGTCATCTAGGTTCAAATAATTTGTTTTCAGAGTATAGAGTCATACAAATTACTTGTGTCACTAAATGACAACTGGGCTTCAAATTGTAATCTACTGAGGAAAAAAATCCTCCCACGCTGACTTTCTTTGCATATAGAAATGTCCTATATATTTATGCAGAACCAGGTTGGTTGGTAAGAAGAAAAGAGGCACAAAGAAAATGACAGTTAGTATAAAATATGCAACAACATTATAAAAGATCGTCAGAGGTCAAATTTTACATGCGCCAGAATGAGACTGAACTCGACCCAAAACAAAAATATGTCTAATCTTGTCTAATGAACATATCGATATAAAAGAGAAAATATCACAAACTTTTAACTTTTATTTTCAACTTCACCTATACTTACTTCACCTGTAAGTTATACAGCTGTGTAAATTTCTTGCTCTGTGCTCTCTTTGCTGATTTCTCACATCAAATATTTCCAACATATTGACTCTGTTGCAAGTTTTAATTGTCAAACATGAGCAGCAGCAAATGTGGTAACTTTCTCCTGTTAGTAGGGAAAAATAACAGAGCCATGTTTACGAAAAATCTGAGCAGCTGAGACAAATTGATCCGTGTGATTCATGTTTATGCCACATGCTCGTACACAGCATCTACTTTGATAGGCAACCTCTGGCCTTCGTGTTGTATCTGAAGTCTGTTTGAATCTTTGCATTGCCCTTCACAGATTTTGATCTTCTCTTCGCTTTAAATCATTAAAATATCCACTGATTATAGGATGTTCTATAAATGTACATGTATATTTATCATTCAAATGGCCCCAGGTCTTATTTAATTTATACATTATGTTTTATTAAAAACAGCAACTAGCAACAACAATTTAACTGTCAGGGGAATCTTTTATTTTTATAGTTCAAGCTTCATCTTTTTTTACAAATTGTTGTATTTGTAACTACATGAGCAACTCCCTTTACACTGATAATCATAGAACAGTCACCAGGGTTTTTCCTCCTGAAGTTGTGAGTGTATAGATGTTTTTCATGGGCGTTAAACACAGAAATTAACATTATTATGAAACATTTCCTCTGGATTTTTCAGACTTTGTTGGCTGGATGTGTCTGATTCATATAGGAACTCATTTGTGTTGTTACCACAGAAAAACGTGTGAGCAAAATGACAGTTTATTGTATAAAACAACTGTTGTAATCATCAGTAATAATGTGTCTGCACAATATTAACAAATAATTAAACTGTCATTTTCCACCTATGAGTCTAACTTCTGCTTAATTAACTCCGAAAACAAGTCTCCCTGGCTCATAAAGTTTTCCGTAGCTCCTTTGCGTTGACTTCATCTCTAAGCTTTAAGATCGGGGGAGATGTTTTTCTCAAGAATTCAAGAATTGAAGAACTCAAGAATATCTGTGAATTATACAATGAGCCAAATTACAGCAATATACCAGCATATGTTGTTGAATGTCAACTTCAAAGTGTTTTTTTCTCACATTTATTTCCTCAGATGTTTTTTTTTTTTTTGCTCCATTGCTATTTTCAGACATTAATTTTTCCACAGCAAATCCAACCTTAGTGCAAACTAATCTGACTTATCTTTTTTGCAATTTATTTAAAAATATATATAAAATATTTAAACCAATAAAACCCAAGAGCCTGTAAGCTGTGGGTGAAGATATATTGGGTTATAAAAGACTTAGGATTGTAAGATAAAATCCAAGTGTCTGCTTGTTGTTACAGCTGTGTAAATCAAGACATAAACATTAAACCTTTCATTTTTATGAGAAAAATCAATTTTAAGATTTAATAAAACTGCATTTACTTGCTGAAGAAGCATGCACGGATATATTTACACCTTTTAAATTGTTCTATTCAGTTAATTCTTGTAAGTACAGATATCACATTGCTGTTTCTGATACACTGGGCATTGACCTTGTGCGGCTTCGTAGCAGAAATACAGCGTTCTATTGTCTGCTTTGTGTAAAGATCTGAGCTCAATGAACGTCTTTTCTCTGATTTCATTAGTTGGAGATTTCACATTTGCAGCAATGTTAACTGAGATCTAAAGCGACAACAGCAGAGAGAAACAATTACTCTGAAATAGTTTTTCCTGTTTAAACTACCCAGCCCTGTCTGTGTGCTGAGAGAATACAACAATATAGCAGCGATACGCAAACTTCTCTAATTATTTATCGAAACTGCAAATATTATTTGTACTATTTAAACTTTAAAGTTCTGACTCATGATTAATAATTAATATTTTTTGGATTTTGTAGTTTTATAAGCTTTTAATCTATTTTGCGTGTATCAAATAGCTGACTACAATTTATACTCAATCAATACAATATCCTAGATAATCATGGGTAGGATGGGAAGATCACATACCGACTGTAATATAAGTTAGTATTCTATTTGTGTAGGAAAGAAATAAGAATTGCCATTCTTACACAGGAGCTCAACCACATATTGTGTCCCTTATGCCTTTTTGCCCTCCTACCAAAACCAAAGTACTAAATGTTCAAAATGTTCATTAAGGATATCCAGTACCGATGTAAAATTAACGAGCCCAGAAATTGTTAAATGAGGTGAAAATATTTTTTTCTTGTGGATGTATTTCTACTAAAAGAGCTTTTGATAGCTAATTAATTGAGAAATTAGGTCACAGATTGAAAGAAAAAACAAGTTTTCTCAAAACATTGTAGACTGCAATTAGTGGTCAGCAGGTGGTTGGATGCAAATTGCTGCGCAGGAGGTTCTTGCATTAAAAGTAGCACAGTTTGAAATTTAGTTTAAAAAATGAATGTATTTTAAGGGAATTTGCCTCTGATTCCTTCATGAAATAAACAAGTCTCGAATCATTATGCTTTTATTTCTTCATGGCCAAAGAGAAACTGACGCAATGGTGATAAAACAGTAATAAATCTATAAGGGAATTATACGTGACAAACTTAATATTACTTGTATCAGACCTTGACTTAGATGTTTAAAAAGATCGGATTCTGCCACAGAGGCTCCTGCTTGTTAAACACACACACTGAAGAATTGATTCCAGCAACACCACAAGTTAGTTCTTGGGCCTCTGGTTCAGAGGAGATGCACCTGGGCTCAATCCCATTCTCATGAAAACTGCCTCTGCATGCTGCATGCTCTCTGGCGATGCTAGCAGCCACCTTGATACAGACTGACAGTGTCTCTATGGTAGCTCTTGATGCTGCAGGCAAATTGAAGAATGAAAGAAAAAGTTGGCAAGATTTTGTTTGACACCACAGAGGCACGTCCTATCCCCACTATGTACTTCAGGGCAACATAGAAGGCCTCTGACTTTCCTGTTTCCTCAAAGGATATGTGATGTTTGAAGTTTCTTTTTTTTCAAATATACTGATTTAAGATGCATTACTCAGTAAGTCTGTCATGCACTGTAGGGATGTGAGGTTGGATATATATTTTTTTCTTCCCCCTTCTCTCCACTTTGTCTTTTTCTTCTTGTTATTAATTTTAATTTTGAAGAGTCATCTTCTGTGTGTGTGTGCGTGTGCGTGCGCGCTCAGACACCAGCGTGTATTATGAATCAGAAGGAATATTTAAAAAAGGAACATAAAAATTTTACATAGCGGATTTTCAAACTGACAGGTCTTCAGTAAAATAATAAGTACTAATTAAGTACATGTAACTGTAACAACGAAAGACAAATTAAATCAAAGACTAAACCAAAACACCATCGTTCTTTTTTTTTCTCTGCATTTTCAGACAATTTGTTAACTTGAAAGGACCAAAATTTTAAACAACCATTTTTGATCATCTGTACTTCAAAATATATCAGGATTTTTTTGTCAAAACGATATGCTTCAAATCATCGTAGCATACACAGAAAAAGGAGAATACATGAACTAGCAGAAGCAGTAATAGTGGAAGTGCAGTATCTGTGGCAGACATAGCAGTAATAGTTCTTCTACTGGAAAGGCCAATAAAAAATTCATTCACTTGCACATGACAAAATCAAAGAGATTAAGTGAAGTGGAACAAATGGAACAGATCGGCCCAAAATGATGATGATATGGGTGGTCTGGGTTTTATTGCAAGGGGCTTTTACTATTTAATAGACCATCTGATTAAACAATTTGTGTGCCGCGTGTGTACATACAATATGTGCCTATGTATTTATTAACTCACAATTGAACTGGATCACAAAAAGAAGGTGGGGATGGAGGTGGGGGGTGAAGGGGGGTTATAGAGAGTAGCATTTCCAGTGATCCAGTCCTTTGTCGTGTCATGCCTTTCAGGTGCAGTAGCCTTTCCTTTGCATTTTCAGAGAAAAGTGACAGGAAATCAACAGAAAACTTCAAATAAACATTTCCATATCTAAGTAAAGAAGCTTTTAGGTGGAGATGTAATTACATGGCAAGGAAAATACAAACAGAGATGAAGATCTGAAGCTGTGTAAGACAAAGGAGAGGAAAGAAAGGAAAAGTGCAACTTCAACTATGGAAATCTAACCAGTGCTGCTGGGGGAGTGTGCCTGTTTGTGTTGACTGGGATGTTTGAGAGATGGTCCTGGAGGAGCAAACACGCCCAGCCAACCGAGTCAACGCTCAAACTGCTCTCCCTTCACTACTCACTCTACTTTGACTTGACTTTCAAAGGCCAAGGATTCTCTGTCTCAAAGGAGATGCAGGCAAAAACAACAACAACAACAGCAACAACAACAACAACACTGCACTCGTCTATTTCAGAAAAGCTACATCTTGAAATAAAATCTCATACTTCTTACGATTTAGTCGAGCAGATTTCAGTTTTCTTTTTTTCTGCTTTTTTTTTTTTTTTTTTTTTTTTTTGCAAGAACAATTACATGTATGTATGAAAAGTCTGCACACACACCAGATCAGCTCCTCAGTAATATTAGTCATTCACAAACACATTGCACCCTTGTTCATTTTCTAACTCTCTGCAGGCACTAAGGAGGTGAATGCCACAGGAAAATCATTCACAGTGAGGAGTAGCCTCCAGTTCCAGGTAGACAGACGGGATGACGGCGTCGCCTACACCTGCAGCGTGGAGCATGTGTCTCTTTCCAACCCTTACATGACAACTGAGGTCCTGGAGGTCCACTGTGAGTGCGGTCATACACACCCCATAAAGCTGGATTAGGTGTAAGATTAGTAATGAGAATAAATACAAGGACTGAGATTACATTTATGTCTGCAGGTTTAGTTTTGCATTTGGTCAGGATTAGTGTAGGATTAGTTTGCAGGTAAGGGATTAATACAAAAGCAGAACATGGATACGGGCTAGAGCTAAGAGTTGCCCAATGGGTAAAGAACTAACTGCTCCAGTCCTCTGTCAGAGTTAAAGCCTCTAACACACTCTGATGTCATTGATTTGGATTTTTTGTCTGTTTTTCACAGATGCTCCTCATCTGAAGATCACACATTCAATGATTATTCCACAGGAAGGACAATACTTCAAATTGGAGTGTGTTTCCATAGGCAACCCAATGTAAGTTGGTATTTGTTTACAATATCAATGTGGTAAAAATAGGCAGGAATTTGTGATACTGTTTTTTTTTTTTTGTTTTGTTTTGTTTTGTTTTTTTGCAATAAAAATATTATCATTATCTACATTATTGTCTGTGTATTTTCTGTCTTTTGTAGTCCTGCACCGGTGCTGTGGTCTAAAGATGGAGGAGAGCTGCCTGACATTGAGCGTATGATTGTGGAAGGCAGGGAGTTAACCATCACCACACTAAACAAAACAGACAATGGCACATACCGCTGTGAGGCCAGCAACCCCCTGGGGACCAGCAGTGCTGAATATATTCTGTTTGTATATGGTGGGTACTTTGGTATAGGCTGGTCTCGTCATTGATGATCAGTTTTGTTGTTGCCTCACATTCAGGTCTTTGTAGTGTGCTCATCAGAGGTGATTGGTGTTCATCACAAAGATACAAAGCCAGCAGGGGGCTGTAGATTGTGAACAGATAACTGTTTAGTCAGTCAGCAGTGAATCATTCATGGATATTAGCTGACACACCCCAGTCACCCAGTAACCCTGGGAGGGATAAACACTAAATGTATATTTAGGAATGCATCAAATTAGCAAACATGTATTCAGTTTTAGTTATTAGTATTATTAAATATTTCTTTAAATACTGTTTCAGTTATTTTGACTTGGATTTCAAACTGTTACAAATCATTTGTAAAAGCACATGGTACAGGAAGCTTTTCCATTCATTCTTCAGTTCATTACTGTGGACACTAAGTCTGCATACATTTTTCATTTGCAGTATATTCTGGGGTTATTATCGTGCAGCGTGACCTGATGTTCAGTGATGGACAACTGAAGCAAGATATTTTATATAAATAACGAGTAATTATTATTCACTTACTTTACTTATGTACTTTAATTTTGTATTTCAAACCAGCGCTTGTAGCAAAGTGATCTATAGCCTGGCATGACGCACATTTGCAAAACATTTCTTCGAGATTCTATTTCCAAATCTTGCTTTGGCACTCTGCAGGTAAACCCAGTTTACCTCACTGTACCATACATATCACTACACAGGTTTAGCTTTTGGAGTCCTCCTGTGAGGAAAACAGAAAAAGTGTTCAGGATGCAGAATTTAGCTTCTAAATACTGCCTGGAGGAGAGATAAGTTAATCCTGCGACAGTGAAGGGAATGAGAGAATAAAGACAGCATGGTACAGGAAACGAATCATTAAGGGCTCTGCAGCACGTTTATAATTTTTATCAAATACAGCCAAAATAAAAATACAAAAACAATGAGGAAAATATAGAAATTAAGCATGGATTTATTTGTTTTCCATTTTTGCCAATTAAACAGTCCCACACGAGAGTGCAGTTTGTTTGGGAGCGACTTATCACAGCTCCAGCGCTGGACTTATTCAAGCTCACACGCAGTTACTTGATGCACGGCAGCTTCTTTGTTTGATTTTAAAGGCAGAGGCTTCTAGAAAGACAAAAGCCCTTCACTGTGGAAAAATAGAGGAAAAGGAGGAGGACACATTCGTCCTTTCAGCTTTTGTTATCTCAGTCTCTTCTTGCAGCATGCTCAATGAACAGGGTAAAGCAGCAATGTCAGGCTAGTCCATATCATCCTGTCATATCTGGGCACCATGTGCTGGTCCATAGTTTTTCCTTCCACGCACTTTTCACAGCCAGGATGATTTTTGTGCTCTATTTCAAATTACATATAATTCATTTCAATTTTTTGAGATTAACCAGGGAAATGTAAAAAGTGATAACCCTCAGCAGCCCTCTCACAGTAAACGCAAAGGTCCTGGTTACAACGGAAGAATGAAAAATTGAGTTGAGCAGGCAAAAGATGAGTGAGACAGGCTCATTTCCACTGATGATGACAGTCATTCTTTAGCACTATCATGTCTGGCTGAATACTTACCGGGTCTCTTTGGATCATCTCAGCCTCTAAGCCTAATTTGCTAATGACAGGAGAGCTGAGAAGCAATAAATGCCATCGTTCCGCCGCAATTTGTCATCATCTCCAATTATGCTTCTTGATACGCTATATTAAATAAATCGAGGAACCACCATATATGCTAATTACGCTGTCTGAGATGCCAGAGAGATGGTAACAGATAGTAGTTTGGTTAAATACAGTTGAGAGATGTCAGCATCTGTTTGGGAAGCTGCAGTCCTGCTTCTTACGTTTTACCCTCACATCACTCATTCGTGCTCTTTCACCACATCAAAAATGATTCACGATGAGCTTTACATTCTCAGTGTGCAGCCTCTTTACCAGCCACTCATCAGTCATTTAACAGTTTAACAGATGTAAGAAATATGAGTCCTTCATATATATGACTCATCTTTTACCCAACGATATTTCTGAAAGATCTTAGCCATTCAAAGTTTGAGTCATTTACGCAAGTCTTGCGTTTTAATTTTTTTTCATTCGCATTTTTTTTTTTTTCATTATTTCATCTGCATTCACTGAGGTGAGAGACCAAAATTAACTCACTACCGGAGCCACACACAGAAAATGATTTGTGCTGTTTGATTTTCCTGGAAGTTCTCTCATGTTGAGGCTGTTCCCTGTGGATAGGTTTGTTTTTTCTCCCCGTTGTTCCTGTTTTCATTTAGCAGACGTCATCACCTTAGTGCCTCCATCTTCAGCTCCCCTGCCCCCCTCCCCTCAGCCTCCATTCTTCCAGACTGTTAGTGCTGACATTCCCACATCAGGCATAGGCAGTCACAGCTGCGTACACAGGTACGCTTGCAAACCCCCCATGCCCTTTCCTCAACGCTGCATGCACTCACAAACAAGACACCGAACACACAGTTGATGATTGATGAGCTAACAACCACGCAAAATGTTATTTTTCTGGATACATTCAGTACTTTTTTCTCTTTCCTCTCTGTTTTATTCTGTATATTCAACACTAATACCAACCCCAGCAATTATCGTTGTTTTTAATTACTGTCATCATTAGTATCTAACAATATACAGAAATCAGTCAGTTCAGACACTGTTGTGAGCACCATGTCAGGATATTACAGTTTATAAATCACTGCACAAAATATCATGAGTTTGACACAAGAGTGTTTATACTTGTCCTGCTTGGTGATGATGGTTTCTACCATCACCACCACAAACAAGAAAATGTTTACAATTACCTTTGACCAATGTTAAATAGACTGACCTTCAGTTCATCTCTCTTAATGGAATTAGTGTTGTAGTGTTTGTGAACAACTTGGTCATATTGAGCCACAAGAGCACAAGAGCAGTAAAATATGCCGAGTTTCTGCTTTAACAGTTGAAATAGCTTTGGTGTTTTATGAGAAAACACAAAGGTTACTTAGATTTGGAATGTGCTTCATTGTGATAATCAACCCATAAAAAGTTTCCTTCTTAACAAACAGAAGTTATGTTCATACTTTATATGTTTTTATAACCAAATCACATTATGTGTATCCTTGAGGTCTAGCAAACATGCTCATTGTTTTTCATTCCTCGTGAAACATTTGCAAACTGATTTTGTTTGAAAATTATACATTGTGCATTGGTTATATACATATTTACAAGCTTAGCGACAGCTTTGGTGAGTAAAGTCAGTTTTAGCAGAATAGCCTGAAACTCACAATAGGATGGTAAGTTTGTGCATTTAATTTCCTCAAACAAAACAAAACCCTATGCCAAAAAACATCGCTCCATAAAAAAACAACCTTCATATCTTTGATCTGTAGGAATCTGGCCTTGTAATGATTTAAGCATTTGTCATTTTGCAGTATTTTTATACTCCTTTTCTTCAAGGACTTACTGATATATGTTGTTGAGGGATTGCAGTATAAAGGAGTTGGCCCACACAAAATCTAAAATCACATTTTCTCATTTACCTTTGGTGTTGTAGACATGTAGACAATTTTGCCCCTCAGGTTTTAAGGGAGATTTGTTGCAGGGATATATGCTTCCATTATAAAATGGCAGCAAATGGAATTTCACACCAGTGTTACTCAAATGATTTTTTATATATCGTTCAGTCCAGCCATGGTTACACTTGGGGCAAGTCAGAAAATGTTTTTGTTATTTTTAGAGAAAGATATATGGTTCCAGTTACACGCAAAACAATCTCAGTGTATACACTTTTCTTACTCATCTTGTCCTTGTCAATTTATCTTGTGTTCCTCTCCCAGTCACCGTTTCCAGTAACTCCAGTTTAGCATGTATTTGTCTCTGACAGCAAGCTTCGCTTTCTGTCACTTTTGCACGCTGTCAAAGTAAAAAAAAAAAAAAAAAAAAAACGGACCGTGCTGATTTCACATGTTTCTTTTGAACCTTGTGGTCACCTTTTCATCACGGTGTTGTTCCCCTCGTCTTCCCTTACTGCTGTCACTGTCTGCAACCATGGTAACAGCCAAAGACTTTCCAGGGCCTACAACAGGTAAATATTCCTCTAGACGATCATTGCAAGCCAGATTCGTGGTGTGTAATGCTGGATCTGGATCTGCATGGATGCTCACTTTGCTGACACCGGCCGCTTTCTCTCTAGCTGCGTCATAGGCTGCATAATTTATCACACAATATGATTTTTGGTTTGGTTTTCTTAGAACCACCTGTTTCAGTCTTCAGTCTGATTGGTGCTGGGCCAGAGATTGTATATGTGCGTAAATATCTAATTTCAGGTCATGTGTGTAGGGAGGGGAGCCAAAATTTGAATTCTTTCATATTTCTGATCACATAGTCCTTGAAAAATATTTCTGTTTACCTTATTAACTGGGTAGATTTAAGTGGTTTAGTCTGATATGGTATGAATATGTGATATCTAGGTGTATATACATACTAAAAGGTTTATTTGAGCCTGGGTCTATGTGAGAAAGGACAAAAGCAGAATAGAAACAAAATTCCCTGTTGATGTTGCTGTAATGTAACTAAACACCAGATCAGGCTGAATATGGCAAAGTGAATCATTTCTGTGTCTGTGTGCTGCTTAGATGTCAATAGTCGTCTTTTTGTAGCAAAGCCTTGAGGTGTGGTGACACATGAATAGTCAGTGTTTACATGTTAATTAAACCTCAAAAATCTGGTTGGACAAGCATAATACTTGATCACTTGCTTATTTTCTCATACTTGAGGTGGAAGCATAAGTAGCATAAGTTATGTTTGGATGGTGAGTTCAGCTGCAGTGCATCGAGATTTGTTAAGCTTGTCTCATTCTGGTGAGCTGTGAGCACTGGGCCAAGTGTGATAAAAAAAAAAAAAAAAAAAAAAACTGCTTATGTTCGTAGTTGACAGTGGACCACCTTTACAGATCATCATTTCCATGGACATGCAACCAAAACAAAATTAGTTAATTCAGCTGTTGTACCAGTTATTACTTACAACTTCAAGGTCTGAATTGTTTGCCTGAGAGTCTCTGATAAAAAAAAAAAAAAAAAAGTTGTGGTGGTTCTGTTTTGCATGGTGGTTAAACTGCATGTGTCACGATTTCATCTTTTTTTAATTTCATTTTTAATGTCCCTCACTTTGGGTTGCTAAAAATGAGACTTGCATTTTGTTAACAAAGGAGAATAACAAGGTTTGCAGGAACATAGCCGTCGTCATTTCCCAGGGTCACTTTGCAAAACTAAGCACAAGCCATAGCCATTCATCAGCTTGAGATAATGAGAGCACACGAGGTGCACAGTAAAGGCACAGGCACTTAGAGTTTATTACACGACAGACACAAAGGCATGCTCCTGGCTGGGAAACCTTCAGCTTTCTCTGCCCAGAGGATGCCTCATGTTAAATAACACTTATTTGAAAAATCCTGATCCTCCAAGCAGAGCAGCAGAATGTGGCAGCAAATAAAAAAAACAAAACAAAACACTGAAGACGGTATGTGTTGAAGCTTTTTGCAAACAGCCAAAATATCACTCAGAGCCGAACTAGTTTTCTTACAGTACATTGCTATTGCTACCAACACATTTTTGAATCATGTAGAGATTTGTGATGTTTCCTATGATTACTTCTTTTATACCTCAATTCAGGCACATCAAAGCAGCAACGTCAGGTTCCCCTAAATATGGCAGAAGCTCATTTGGGGCTGTTGTGCTTTGTTCGCAAAATTTAAAAGCTACATCTGGAATCTTTTCAGGATAATTACAGGAGCAAAAATATTTTCATTGCTGTTTCGAAAAAAGTCGGCAGCTGCATGAGACCACAGCGGATCATTATGCAGGTGTAAGAATTATCTCTTTACTTTTCCCTCCATCTCTCTCTCTCCCTCTCCCTCTCTCTCTGTTTCATGTCAGATCCGAATGCTTTAGGGCAACATGGACCTGACCACGCTTTAATCGGAGGTGTTGTTGCAGTCGTGGTCTTCATCACCTTGTGTTTGATAATAGTTCTCGGACGATATCTTGCCAGACATAAAGGTAAAATAGGTCACTTCGACCCCCTTGAATTACAATGTTCTTGCCTGAAGTATATGAGGTGTGGAATGTGTATGTGCAGGCAGATAACTTGCTGCGGCTTTGTACATCTACAGGGACTTATCTAACGCACGAGGCCAAAGGAGCAGAGGATGCCCCAGACGCAGACACAGCCATCATCAATGCTGAGGGAAACCATGTGCATGCAGAGGAAAAGAAAGAATATTTCATTTAGACTCCTGTCAATCGTTTCCTTTGTTTCATGACAACTTTTGACAGCAGACATGCAATTTTAAGCTGCCTCAGTGTCACTACATGATCTGTTCTACTTTACTTATTCTTCTTTTGTCTTCTACAGTAAGCTCATGCTTGAGTATGCTTGTTTTCAAAGCATTTGCTGACAATATAGCCTTCTCCTTTTGTAATCAATGTACCCCATGTAATATTGAATTATGTCTATTTCAGTTTTACAATGCCTAAATGCTGTATATTTTTCTGCATTTCTTTTATCACTTGCATTATATTCTCTCTTTCCTCACCTGTTTTACAACTTTTTGCAGAGTTTTTAAAATCCCGAAGCAACGACAAACGTGCTTCAGTTCAACACTTAGAGTCATGTCTTAGCTTTTCAAACTGTTTTGCTTAGTGCGTTAAAGTGCATCAGTTTATCAGACATTAGCATCACAAGAATCATTTTAGGGATTGGATGTTCTTGGATGTTGCCTGGAGTTTACCCCCCACTACAGCCATACTGCACATGTTTAAAGAAATCATAAAGCAGACCAGACACTGACAAAACAAAACGTAGAAGCACAATCTGTGGGATTGTCTCTAGATGAAATCAGCTCCTTTTTAGCACTGTCTCGTTTCTTCCTGCATCGATTTATTTTCAGATTTTACTCATTCTGTTGATTTGCACCAACAGCGAACAAGTCAGAAAATTAAAGCACAAAGTCTGAGGACTAACACAGAGGGAAAACACATCAACTGTTTCTTGTCTCAGGATTCAATATGAGTCTAGATGGAGAGATGGTGTCAGACACGCGATGAATATTTCAGTACACTGAAAGATTTCAGTTATCGTCATGGATGAAGAACTTTGATTTTAGTTGGTGATTTGATGTAAGATCCAAACTGAATGAGTGGAACCTTGTGTGGGTTCATTATTTATGTTGGATTTTATTGAACAACTATGCTCAATGTGTGGATATTGCTGTAAAATACTTTGCTAACGTGAATATTGGTGAACAATATTGTTGAATCTTGGGATCCCTGACTCATTAAGATTTGTATATTAGCATATAGTATTTAAAGTATTCCACAAGTCATATTTTTTCCATTATCTAACAAAAGGTTGTTCTGACATGTGGTATGTAAATATTGTGTAAGTATTCAATTTCAGTGAAAGGAAAAAACATTTGTTGTATCTTTTATTTAACACAATATTTTATTGTTTGTTTGTTTGTTTGTTTTTAAACAGAATGTAACTCAAGAAAATTTTCACTAAACCTGTGTAGTAGCAAATAGATATGAGGAGATCACAAGCCCCAAAGAAACGGCATGGCCTGTTTACAAGACGTTTGTTATGTGGGGAGACGTTATAGAGAGATCTTAGAGCTTGGACACATTATGCAGGTCAGGGAGTATAGCTAATGTAAAACAGTTAAATTGCCCAGGAGAGGTCATTGCATATTCATAGGGGCACTGGGAAGATGCCAGGCCACAGTACGCTGCCCTATGTGCGGGTCTGCTGTGCATTGAGGGAAGTAGTGTAGAAAAGCCAAACACAGCTCATCAAAAAAGCTCCCATTCCCCTTCAAGACTGAGCTCAAGTGGTCCATTGCAAAACTTTAAAGATTTTTCCATACCACTGGTTAACAGTTGGTGGTCTGGGCTTGATCCATTGAAACAGAATACATGTTCTTGTTAATAGCTTGTTCAAACGTTTATTTTGGATACTTGTCAGAAAGAGCTGTTCACCTGACAGTTTTGGGAGAAACAAACCACGATTTATTTCTACATCCTTATCAGAACTACATTAAGTCTGTAAGACTTTTGTAAAAATTAAATATCAGAGGGCAGTGGCAGCTCCAGCGTGTAAGACCCTGCCTCTTTCTTGCACTTGAAAGAGGAGTAAAACAATCCCGGGATAGAAAATATTAATGGGGTGGGTTGTGTGCTGCAATTCATGAATGATCCTTGTCCTGGCCTATTGCACAGAAGGATTTTCCCTGTTGACTCCACAGGACTCCACCTGGGATAAAAGTGGGATATGAAATTTCATATTACAGCTGAAATTCAAAAAAAAAAAAAGTCTAGAAATATCTATTGTGCAGAAAGTCATACAGAAGCTCACATTGTATCCTATATATAGCTTTGGTCACTCAAATGCTAAATAATAACACATAATTGTTGCCAACTTGAATCATTAAATCAACTAGACTGATGCTAACATCAGTTGGAAGCAGGGATCTTTCATTAGTGACTAGACTGAGTAAAGACAGAGTAGGAAAGCACCAGGCGTCAATATGTGTCTCCCACCAAGAATCAAGAAAGCGTCTCAGCCGGCCGGTCCCTACACAGGCATGACAGGCCCAGTTGTGCAAACAACAAGTTTTGGCATTGCAAGCAGTCCTCCCCCTCTCGCATTTGTGGTATCTTAAAATTGAGATGTTTTTTTTTTTTCTTTCTCCATGCCAGACAAATTAAAAAATAAGAGTTTTTTCGATATCAGAAAAAAACAGACTTCTTAATCCTCTGATGGAGCATTTTCATTGGCAATAGTTATAGCTTTTAATTTCAGGTCATATCAGTTCCCACCACTTTTATGAGATTTTTTTCACACTTCTTGAAGAATTCTTCAAACAGGGACTCTCATGAATTGCTTAAAATGTAAGAAAAAAGAAGGAAAAAGAAAAAAAAAATTGTCAAAATATATGTATTTATTATTATGATTGATTGACATTTATTATATAATGCTATATTGATTGATATTATTGCTGTTATTACTAAAGTAGTTGTCTGACATTAACTTTTCCATTTTTTTGATTCTGAAACTTGTCATAAAAAAATAATACAAGGATCACCGTTATGGCCTTTGAGTTTGCTGCAAACAGTACTAATGACATGTTGAGGCATTGGTGAAACAGACATCCCCTCATTGTACATAGTCACTGTATCAAAGACATTGAACCACATTGCCAATGCTCATACATGTTATTTTGTTAGTTCAATATGATGCTATAAATAACTCATTTTGTACAAAGTTTTAATCGCTGTAATTAATTTGCTTTTTATCGGGGACGTGTGAGGTTTTGCTTTTTTCTCAGTATTGAATATTCATTTTTCAACTATGCCACTGTAAAAAAAAAAAAGAACAAAAAAACGAAAAAAGAGAGACAAAGTGCGGATTAAAATATGAACAACTTGAAAACTGCCATTTTGTTGTGACAAGGTTTGTACTTTGAAATGTGCTCATGAGTAACTCAGTGTGTTCTTGAACCCACAGTCACAATATCAGCCAACATATCTGCAGTCGCATAAAAAAAGGAACATATGGTATGTTGATGGGTAGTGCACTGACCAAAGCTGCATGGTAATTGTAATGCCATGCAACTGCTAAGTATTACTCAGCCTTTAGTATTAATAATACATGCAGAGTGTCTAACTTGTAGAAGGATTAAAAAGCCATGAAGCTCCTCAGGAAGATTGCCTGAGGCTCTCAGCTCAGCTCATGATTTGTGCATTAATACAGGGTGACAAAAGGAAGACTTGAGTCTCCCCAAATTCCACCCCTGTCTCACTGGAGCTGAGTTGGATATGCTTGAAGTGGCTTCATGAAACTGTTCACAGGAGTCAACGCAGCAGGCTGCTGTTGCCTTGGTTTTAACAAAGTATGCAGAAGAAGAAAGCTGGGTGAGAAAAACTAGAGGCAAACCACATTGTGATTTGACATTATGGTCAAGGATGTGCAATGCAGCTGATTGCTTTAATTCAAAGTGAAACGATAACACTTAAGATGAAACTTCACTGATCCCTTTGGGGAAAGTAGATCATCTGAAAAGAAAATAGCATTAGCATCACACAAGGAAAAATACAAATGAGATGCATTTAATAAATAGATAGTAAAACTAGTAATAGATACAGAGTAGAAGGATGTATTATGGACTTATAGTTGGTGCAGACATTGCTTGCATTAACATCCTTTTAATTACTGTGTAAGGCTCACTATAAGATAAATGTGTCCTATATTAGTATTTATATGCACAAAAATAGTAGTGTAACTATAAAAATATCATGCGTTTATGAGGGAACAGTTAAGTATTCCAGGAGCATAGTGTGCAAATGTGCCTGTAATGCATATTATATAAATAAGGCCGAATGGATGGACATGAAGTGCAATGGTCTGTAGAGCAACATTATAAATACAAAGCCTCATCCAACTTACATTTGATTAAAGCAAAGCTGATTTATTTTTATAGTATATTTCATACAGTAGCGATATGGATGTCATCTGCACAATAAACCCTACCAATTTAGAAAAACAAAAACAGCACTTTTTATGGTCGATTATCACTGCTTCAGTGACACAGATGAACTTGTGGAAAATTTGAGGGTGGATATAATAGCCCTGTAAAGATTACTCAACCCGTATTAAATATCTTGACATCCTTAAAGGGAGATCTCGTTCCAGGACACAGAGCTTGAGTCATTATGATCCTCCATTCTTCAGCTCCCATTGACCTTGAACATAATGTTGCTTCCCAGCAGACTAATGTTGCCATTATCAGCACACTGTCCAGCCAACCACCTGCCTGCTTCACGCAACGCCTCCCTTTCTGCTCTCCTCTCTCAGAGACGGTTCCCAATGCTCACTTCATAATCATTACCACCCAAAGCTCAACCAGTTCAAAGAAACATCAGCTCCAACTATCACACTCCTTTACGTTATTAAAAGCTCAGTGCTTCGTTAAGCTATGTAAATTGAGATAGACTGTCTTGAATATGCTTGGTAGAAAATAATGCTAAGAATCCATCATAATTTAGTAATTGGTTATCGAGGGGGAAAACATTTATGTGCTGTCGTAAATAGGGAGTTGGAAAATGGATTTTCTCTTTACCCAGGAAATGTGAGAGCCATACCATGGTCAATGTAACAATCACAGCATGACCTCCGAGGAGGCCTGGTAAAGCTTACTAAACTGAAGAAACTGATCCCCACCGTACCCTGTGGGCAGGGTCCATATCAGTCATCCAGCTCACAATAAGTTCTTATCGTAGCAGAACAGAAGCTCCTGACAAAATCCTATAAGGGCAAATTGATATCTTAAAAAACATTATTACAGTTAAATATACGGTATTACGTGTGAAGCACAATTCTGATTTTGCAGTGTTGAGCTAATAGTCCTCATAGTTGTATTTCTAGGTCTGTACAATTAAATAGCCAGACTGAGTATGCTACTTCATGGTAATTTGCTTTTTTAATTGTCTCAACAAAACTTTTTACAGTAACTTGGACGAGACTGTTGTAAACACAGTCTGCTTTTTCTTTTTCATCCCACAGTTCTGCTGTAGATTAGTGACAACTGGAGGAGCCACAGCTAGACTGTGCATGAAAAGCCCTCCAACCCTGACATAAATAGTGGTTCTTCTTTTGGATTAACAGCACAACGTTTTATGTAGAAATAGCAGTAATTCCATTTTTTTCACTATCCAAGCATGTAAATTGCCTTGTGTAATTCACCGGGAGATTTACTGTGGATGTAAAAAGGTCAAAGGATTTTTTTTAAGATGGAGTGGGATTGCACGGCAGATGCAGAATGTTTAACAGAGAGGATGAAGAAATGTTTGTCCTCTGGATCATGTTTTTAATTTCAGCTTTAATATTTAATACAATCAGTGACACTGAAGTAACCCTGTGATTCTTCCAAACCTCGAGTCAATGCTGTGTTTACTGATAAGAGTAATCACAATATTCCCACCTGGAAAAAATCGACCCAAATATGTTTCTTTTTTTATTTTTTTTATTTTTTTTTTCATATTGTGTCATCTTTCATATTGCCTGCCAGGCAGGACAAATATTTTGGAAGAGTTTACTTGTAATCATTGCTCTGAGGTGCAAAGAGCAGACAGTAAAAGATGAAATTCACAATTTTTCAATATCTCCTTTTCATTTTCAGAACTTTGCGACGGGAGTCTGTTATCGTTGCCCCTAGAAGCCCAGGGTTGCATTGTTTGTGTAAATGGTTTTGTCTTTGATTGACAGCTCATTCGAATGGAGAATTGAGTAGAATAATAATGGCATGTTTACAAGTCTGCTGCTCCATAGGAAAAGGAGTCATTGCAGAAAGTATCTCATGATGAAACCAAATAGCATTACAGGTACACTCCTGGAATATTGTGGATCATTCATAATACCTACAGCAAGATAAATCAAATGTATTAATAATGTTTATATGTTCAAATATTAAATTTTCATATTAAGCTCCAAACAGAAGGTGGAGCATAGCTTTGATATCTGCAGCCCCTTTTGACATATAGCTACAACATTCACACTTCATCTGTATGGCTTCCTGAATCAGAAGGGTGTAGGATATTATCTTGAGAAGTGTTTTGCCTAATCATATCTGATGAGATTAAACAGATCACTCACACTTCCACTTGTGACAGGGCCGAGTGGAAGTTAGAGGGAGTCAAATGATCTGGAACAAAGAACATGAGCTTGTGTATCCCCCTGGATGCATCACCATGCCATTAGTCTAGATGAATGTGTACAGTCAGATACAATTCCCTTGTTTGCTGCATGAGGGCTTCCACTTTGTGAGGCAGCGGCTCCGCTGTTCAAATCAGGCCATATGCAGGACTGTGGATTGATGACTGAAACAGGGCTACCCACTGTATTTTAAACTCATTCATCCACACTGACTCACATACTTTGTGGTTTATCTTTAAATATCCTGCCCTGGGACTGTCTGTCTGCAAGTTGATTTATTCTATATTGTATTTTTAGATCTAATTAAAACAAACTTTTTTGTATTGTTTGGCTGAATTTTGAGTCGTGCAGACCCAGGAGAGTACATAAAGGGAAGCCTTGTCTTCGGCAGTCTTTTGGGGGTAAAAAGCTAGTACCTGTGGCATAAGGTACGCAATAAATAGCGTGCCATCTGTTTGGATTTGAGCACTTGAGATTCTTCCAAGGAGCTCACCAGAGACTTAATTAAAATTGGAATATCTGTGAGTAGGAGACTGATGTACCTCTGATAAAATGACAGCTATAGCAAATTTTAGCATTAGTTTGATAACAGAGATTAAATTTTCTTTAGGATGCTGTATTTTATTTCACAAGATTTTATCAAAGGATATCATTTTAATGCTTTTTTTTATCCTGTACATTGTCCCCCTCAGAAACGGATCACTGATAAATAAACAGCTAAATAAATGCTTGATGCATTTGGTTTATAGTTTTATTTAGATGATGACTTAAAAAAAACCCTGTCTAATTTCTGAAAATTTGACAACTGTAATTAGATTGATGTTTGTCATTTCGTATTAGAGGTGCTCTCAACACTAAGGAAAGTCAGTAATTTGTCTTAAGACAAAAGTAAATAGGTTTTATGAAATTACAAACAAACTTTATATATTTGATTATATAAGATTATATATAATTATATGTTAATATAATTATATATTTGATGAACATAATGATGATTACATCATTGAATTATAAGAATTTCCTTAAATAAAACATTTTGCAATGCAAATCAAAATATCAGTGTTTAAATCTTAAATGCTTAATCATGTTGAAAAGGTTGTGACAAACTGCGGTCCCTTCAGGATGCCAGCTGTCTGGATGTGGGTGGACATCAGGTGCTGGCATTGGTGTCATTATCATCAAGGTCCTCATTTCCCTCCTCTGGATGCTGTCATTTTTCAGTATGTATAATAATGGCCGAGGACGGTATCAGGTTTAATTGTCCCTGGTTTAAAATAGCATCAGTAACACCACATATGCTTTGGCTCAATGTGCTGCTGCCTGTTATTCACACTATTTGATTCCCTCACTAACCACAACCAAAGCTGTGGTTGATGTTGCATATGTGTTCATATATAAAAGTGAATATTTTAGATAAAATATATTTGTCTTACATTTCAGTACTTAGTTCTTCTCCAACTGATGCTCAACTTGTGTAACACATCATCAGGAATGTTTCACACCACAGACTGGTGTGGAAAATAGTCACAACCAGGAGTTTTGTAAGTTGTAAATGATTCACAACTGTGCACAAAAAATGTAGTGTTAAAATAAAAATGTTATAATTTTACACAGTAATTTTAAGAAGAGACTATTGCTTTTTGTTTTTTTGTTTTTTTTTTGTTTTTTTTATTGAAAAACGCACCCATGGTTTGTGTAAGAGTAGCTGCTCAGTTCAGTTTCTCTTTCTCATCTAATGAATTTCTGACAGACTAGATACTACATGGCCTATTGATCCCAGCAGCCAGTTTCACATTTCATTTCAAACTGTGGCTTTGGATTTAGAAAAACGTGCTTGACATTATTGTACATTAACACCAGTGTCACCAAAGTCCATCAAAGCAATCTTCAGAAAATAGCATGGTGTAAGGTTCATAGAAAAATGTATCCTAATAATATCATAAATAATGACATGAAAAAATAAATCCCTGCTCAGATCTGATTACACAGACAGACACCTCCTTAAAGCCTAAAGTAAGTCTATATCTGTATTGAAGCACTTTGCAGAGATAAAAGCCACTTAAGAATTGGTCAGGGTGTGACATTACTCTTTTCAAGTATATAAAAGAGAAAACCTCTTGATTTGTAATGTTGTAGTTTCTAAAGAGCTCATACAAAAAGAGGGTAAGGACCAGTGGGATAGCTAAACTTGAATACTTCTCGAGCTGCGTGCCAGTTGTCTTTATGATGCCAGTCAGTGTGATGTCAAGCCTCAGGGATTACCCCAGACAGACAGCTCAGTAAGACAACTGATTAAATAGTAGTGAGAAGAGAGAAAATGTTTAATTCAGGAATATTTAGTATTCATGGGATGGACAACCATACAAGAGTTCACCTTGAGGGGTCATCAGGAGAGAAGGTCCAGAATCCCAAAGAGCTCCCAGGCCAAGTTTCCACATAGCACTTGGAAAAACAACCGATTGTGTTTTTAATTGCTTTGATTATCAAGATATACGTAGCGAATTAACAAACATAGCGAGTTAACAGACTGATACGCTGTGAAACAGAGTTCTGTTGTGCAGCACTTGTGACACTGTGATAGATTTACCAGCGAAATCAATGCTCAGCTTCAAGCAGTGGAAATAAATGAATACGTTGCTTGCACATTCAATTCACTGCACTAATACATCTCAGGTCAACTTTATTATGGTTGTGTGCATCTTCTTTGACATCATAGAATATCTTACAGAAATAAAGTGAAAGATTTTGCCCATGACTGGTTTATGTTGCCACATACTCTCAGTAATTTGTGAATCAGTACAATGGAGCTATGGTTTGAATTGTTATATCTATTATGTCCAACAATACTGTTCATGTTAGGTACAACCCAATGTGGTTTTGTCAGTGCACATCTTTTGCACAACTGTGAAGATTTCTTAATCATAAGTCTTACAGCTATAGGCCATTATACTCTAAAATAAAAACCCTCTGTTAAATGTTTGCACCTTCATGTAATTCACAACAATACCATTAATATTAGCTTGGCTCTGTGACAGAGTGCCTGCTATAGAGACATTATGAAATCCCTGTGCTGAAATACCTCACCATGATGTTCAAACTAATTCAATTATATGCATCACCAGTTCAATAGACCTACAGAATTGGGTTATTGTCTGAAATGATGAAAAAAAAAAGAAAAATACCAGTGAATCATGTGTGAATGAAGTTTAATGTAAAAATGATTTTCAAAAAGAGTTTCCAAAATGGACTTCAAGAACAAGGGATAACAGATGATTTCTGCAGTCATTTGCAAAGCTATTCACTCTACATTTACTGTACTATGGATCCTATTTTTTCTGAATCTTCAAAGTCATTCCTATAGCAGGGAAATAATAGTGTTGTGAGTGGCCAAGTAGGGCAAACATCAGAAAAGGTTCCAAAACAACACTGAGGAAACTTTTTGTTGAAGTGTGACCTATATATGCAGACTGCATCTATAGAAGTCTTTAGTTATAAAAAGAAACTATGCATCACGCACTGCTGTGGAGAAAGAAATATTTTTTATTATTGCATTGTACGGTGCAACTCCAGCATATCAAGGTTACATGTTTGGGAAAAAACTTGTTGCATCAAATATGTGGGATTAAAACATCTGTGGAAAGTCAATATGGATGATTGGTTGGGTTAGGTCCAAACCTGATGTTTTTTTTTTCTATAGTCTTCAAATGATTAAGCTCCCGAAGGTCACCTCAGTGAGTCAAAAGTAGAGATCAAAGTATGCACCGACAGTCCATTTTGGTATGGTCCGTTTCCCCATTCTCATTTAATGTAAAAATATTAATATGTCACAGAACAATGAAACGCTGTGAGGCAGGTGAGACGAGGGAAATTAATGCCACCATTGCCCCAACCTTTCCCACCTCCATCCCCTTGTCTGTGCAGTTTTACGATAATGATGTTAGTTTCAAAGGTCCCTGAGACAGGAAAGCACCCCAGAGATTTCCAGATACTCCGAACAGGTCTTTGATCTCACTGGCATGAAGCCCAAACTCATATTATGTCCACGGGCCAGGACAATCATCATTTTTATATAAAACTCATCATTGTAGCTACGCAGGTTGTCAGGTGAAGGAGAGTGACAGTTGTGTTTTCCATTGTTTTGGTCTGCACTCAATAAATTAGAATGACTCTGTGTGTTGGTGGAAATCCTCCATAACAGTGTATCAACACATCTGATATAGATGCAAAAACCATCAAATTGATGCTGTGCTTTTCCATTTCAACTTCATAGTTACCGTCTCAGTTAAAATAAAAAAGTAGTTTTCAATAACCATGGAGATAACAGGTTAGAGCTGCTAAGGATTGGTCTACATCTGACCTGTACAGACCAGAAACAGTGGTAATGACAACAGTTGTAAGTCAACACTGCTCCATTACCCAAGATCTGTATTATAGACAATACTAAGGCTGCGTCAGGCAGATAGATATCAGCTCTGATGCAGAGAGAAATTTGCTCTACATAAAGTATGCTGCCATTTTCCACTTGGCTATTCATAGTCATACCCTGAGGTACAAATTCATAATGGCTTTAGGTAGAATGGCAGTCGTTTTTAGCAATGTCAAGATCATAAGCTGGAACATCACATCAAGTGCTACTCCTCAGTTTACTTACACACAAAGTGTTGGAAGAGGACATTGTGAGGAAAAGAGCACTAAAAGGTTTTCCGGGGAGACATGAGTCAAATATTTCTCCACATGCTTCTCCACCTATGAATTAACACTTAATCATTTTAAAGTCAGTCTTTAGGACACATGCTCTGCTGTTCTATACCCGCTGTTGCATAGTCATGGTAGTGAAGGGCTTAAGAGACTCACCAGAAATAATGAAAAAGAAAATCAATGAAGCATCTTGAAAGTCATCTGTGCATGGAATGAAACAAATTAAAGATGTGGAGTGAAAACACTTCTGTCTTCACTGAAAGAGCCTTTAAAACTGATTTGTTTTTAAAGTTAGCAATTCATACTTCACTGATCATCACTGTATTAGAGCGATTATGAAATGATGTATGTCAGTACGTGCAACTATGGCAGGTACTATTTAAATTTAGAAAAGAAGCTTTCTTTCGTGATTTCGTGTCAACTCTTTTAAAGGCTGTTGGGCTACATCCACCCATTCAACCCAGAGATGCAGGGCGAGTGTGCTCATTTTAACTTCAAGTATCGAGTCTGTGGGGACAGAGTCGAGCAGTGGATGCACCAGGGAGTTAAACTCTCCTCGATAAACACAGGACTCTTCTAACAAGGCAAGTCAGCATGAGTGTAATTGAAATAAGAGCCCAAAACATCTGCCACTGATCAACATGTTTTAAGAAAAAACAGGACTGGGAATCAAATCATTATGAGAATAAATACTTGCAAAACTGCATTTTTATCTGCAAATTTAATTCATGACAGTTAAATATATTTTTTAATCATTATATTCATGTCAGATACAAGTATTAGTTGAAATTATTATTTAACGTAATCATTGTGTTGTTTTATTTTCTACCATTGTATTGTTTTGTTCCAGGATCCAGGTTTATTGACTGTATTAGTTTTGATATCACAGATTATATCTACGGTCATCTTGTTTTCTATCTTTGATAATATAATGCTGCCATCTGCTGGTTTAAAGTAGATCGAGCAAGTAAATTCAATCAAATACCTCTAACTACACAACATTAGATTTGTCATCATGTTACATGACCTTGAGATCTCCTTTCATCATATAACTGTGTCGGGTTGCACTAGTTGTTGTTATTTTCCTTCGTTTTATCAATTGTTTTTTAACGATGTCTGAAACGCTTACTCAGGGTTCAAACTCCTTACTGGAGATAATTTCAGTGGTATTTCTATGGCACTTGACTGTATGTTGTGTAAGACTGTCCTTCATGATAAAAGTCTATTTGGATATGTGACAACAATCGTATAAAGTGACAACACTCATATATGTGCTTTCTCTGTAAGGAGTGCATTTTGCTATTAGAATCACATATAAAATATCCATAAAAAACATGCAGTTGATATTTTCCTCACTTTACGCTGAACACCTGAAATTCCACATAAAAGTTTATGTGAATGTTTTTTTTTTTTTTTAATTTCATTCGCATTCACAGAGAGGGTTCATATTCAGCAACCATGTTTTAATTGCCAGAGAGTAATCCATGATTATACACAATTTATCTCACAACTGATCATTCCAAGAACATTGGAAAAAAACTTCCAACGGTTATGTTATCTATAATTCATGAGAAGAAAATCAACAGATTTCATAAACAGATATCCAGCATATTGTTGACTATGTTGTCCAATTATTACTGTGGTATCAGATCTGAAAATCCTATAATAACCTCGTAGCAATACACAGTGGTGCCATTTGAAGAAAGAAACACCCAGGGCAAGGTGCGATCTGCAACACACAGGAGTATTAAAATTGCAGATATAACTGAGGTCCTTGAGAAAACTCTCTAGTAAACATCTTTTTAATGCCTGTTTTTGATGAATATGCCTGTTAGCTAAAAAAAGAGAAACAACTGTGAGTCTCAAATTGCAGAAATGTTCTTTCTGTATTTTATTCCAATGAAGTCCCAGTTGTAACAGCTGAGCAACTTCCATAAAAAGGTGGTTCATTTATTCCAGTTTATCGGGCACAGGTGCTCACTATCCCTTTATGCTTGCATGTGTAGGAAAACAACCAAAAAACTTAAATAGTAATGAATGCACCAGATTGATTTTCAAGGGAATATACTTCAATGACAAGGCACCAGTTAAAATACTTATGTATGTTTATTTTCTAGGTCTCTTCACTACCTCCCTTCAATGCCAAAATACATTTGAAAGACATCACAACAGCCTTTCTCATTCAAGAACTGGTAGAGCTGCCCAAGGTCCATGTGATTACCTCTGTTCCCATGTGGGTCAAACATTGCTTCTTCAAAGCCTGTGAATTTGCGCAGTGAGTCGAGACTTTCAACAGTCTTGCTGTCCTCGCCCTGACGATCAAGAGGAACATCCTCTCTATGTCGAATCATGATCTTCTTCCATGTCAGAACCTTCACTCTGTGAAATGGGAAAAAGTTTAGAAAAATAATAAACCTTGAACCTCAACGAGCTTCTGGCTATGTCATCAGCTGCTAAAAATAACTACGCTCAAGGTACCTGGACCAGAACTCTTCGCAAGCGGATTGGGGACCCTCCACACACACAATCCCAGGCTTCCCAGGCATGCTAAATCCTGACAGGCCCAGCTCTTTGGACCACTCCAAGATGTTCTTCCTTTTTGTTTTGTTGTAGATGTGATGACTGTAGATCCACAATCGGCTGAACACTTCCTCTTGCCGAGAAGACGATTCTTTCTTAGCAGCCGGTGCTGTTGATAAGCTCTTACTAATGAAAAGCTGCAGGTTGTCTTTCACCCAGTCCACAGCAGACAGCACACATACTTCCCCCTGGCAATTATCCATAAGGTATGCATTGAGATCTATGTGAAGCTGTGTCTGCTGAGCCCTGCTGAGACCAGCACACCTATAACACAAATAAAAAATGCTATAAGAGTGACTCAGAGAAGGTTTCCATCCTTGAGAGCAAAAACTTCTCTCTTTAGGGAGCTTACATTTTCAGCATTGTACAGCACAAAATAACTACAATATATTTTTAGAGGATGCTTACTAATTAAAATAAATGACCACACCCAGTGCAATGTTTTCTAAAAGCAGCGTACATCTTACATCTCCTCTCATTATGGCTAGTTTATTTATTTTATTATGACAATACAATGGGTGAGCTTTGTCTCAGTTACTGGCAACAGTTACTTGGCAATGAAAAAGGCGGCTACAGTTCTCAGGAGGCATTGACTGAAGTTGAGACATCATCCTTGCTCCTTTAGTAGTTCTTTTAAGGTTTTGTAAAACAAATTAATTAGATTTGTCCCTTAGCAGCATGAAGTGATTACATACAGAGCACAGATTTCTTAACTTCCAATAAAGCCAAAACCAATAGAAAATGAGATCCCACTTTTAGAAACACACACAGTTTAAAAGAGCACCTTACACAAAAATATACACAAATACACCAGTTAAGTGATAATCTAAAACCCAGCACAGTGAAAGACTAAATTAAAATAAACTAACACTTAAGACCGTGAGATAGGTCTATTCAAAGGCTTGCCAATTTTTATTTTTTTGGGGGGGTTTTGTTAAAGCTTAAAACAGTCCAAATATTCAGCAAATTTTATTCAGACAGTTGGACTTACAACAGCAAAGACACGCTCACCTTTTGTTATACAGTTGGTGCGGGGGTGGATTTGACGAGAGAGTGTTAGTGTAATGTGGGAGTGATAACAGTTAGTAGCATGGCAGCTGTATTTTGAGCCAACTATCAACGTTTTAAAGCAGTTTCAATGAAGCATGTGTAGAGAGAATATCATTAATTAAAGAAGATTCATCTGATCTTTCTTGGATGTAGAAAAAAGGACTTTATACACTGATCAAAGATGATACCAAGACTAAACTGTAGATTTGTTATTTGTGTCATCAGCTGCATGGTGGCAAAGTTATCAGTCCCTGTTAAAAAAAAAGTCTGGTTGTTGTTTTAGCAGACATCTGTGTATCACTAACAGCAGTAATGTCCAACATCTTGAAAGCAGCTGAACAAATGCCCCAGAGGAAGCAGGTACAATGAGAAGAGGATTGGTCCAAGGATGGATCCCTGAGGGACTCCACACAGCAGAAAAGCCAAGGACAACACATGATTATACAAACATGCTGTACTAGAAATGCCTACTCAATTATACAACCTATCAAATTAAACTGGCGTCTGTAGCTCTGCTGTTTACTGCTGCAGGGTTTATGGAATGAAAATAGAAAGAGAGGAGGTGCAACATTTATGCTTTAGTTTTGGTTTTTGGAAATGCCTGCATAGACATCTCAGGTGAGTCTCTACTGACCTTCATGATTTTAGATTAAAAGAAAACATTATGTTGCTATTTTGCATATTTTTTGTAAGATTCTGTTCTCCTACTCTACAGTTTAAAACATAATAGTTACCTCAGGAACTTTTTTATTATTATTATTATTGTTTGGCATGTAAGAAGAGTTTATCACCTTCAACACACACCAGATGTGGATGTTGGCTTACCTCACTGTTATCTCTGGTAACACACTGGGATATTCAGATGGATAAGCACAGGACAGGATCACATCCGTCTGAGTAGAATAACATCAACAACAAAGTCACAAAAATAATATAATGAAGGAAA